>QXEO01000218.1:5704475-6337561 GCA_007115705.1 Dactylis glomerata
CGGCTTGCTTGTTGATCTGCGGGGCATCGAGGCTTGCTCCTCAATCTATGGAGGTGGCAGCCAGTGGGGCTCCTCCTCTGCAGGGATGGTGGCATGATGGCGATGGTGTCTCCTTCTCCTTCGACGACAGCGGCAGGTGTTGGGGTGGCGACTGGGCAGCGACGACGAGCGAGGAGAGTGGTGGCAGTCGATCTGGTTAGACGAAGCAGAGGGGGTCGATCTGGGGTTAGGCAAGCAAGCAGAGGGGATCGATCTGGCTAGGCATAGCGAAGGGGGGTGAGATGCGCTACGGGTAATAATATTACTCGTAGCGCAGGGGGGTGGGATGCGCTACTCCTACTCGACTAGTTAGGTTAAATACCACCGAAACGGTATATTACACAACCATCTCTCTACCCTAGTGGCTTTGGCTAGCCAGTCTGTGCTAAACCTAGCATTCCAGGTTCGAGTCCTGGATGCCGCATTTTTTGTTTTGTTTTTTTAATTAACTTTTTAGCATTTTGTTACATTCTGATATATTATAATATATATTTTAAAGTAAATAAGCATAAATAATATTTTTGTATCAAGCTAAAATAATGTCTTTTTGCATGTCTCAAAAATACAAAAGTGATCGATACATGATACAAAGTTTCACAATTTTTTTGCATTTCTTTGTCAACGTCAAATAATTAAGCCCCGGAACCCGATCACTCCTTCTCTAAAAATATGAGTTCCATTTCTAGTTTGGTCCAAAAATTTAAAAGTGATACATAATAATGTGCCCACACACACGGTCAAGCTAGCTACCATTTCACAATCTTTTTTCCCTTCTTTGTCAATGTCGAATAATTAAGCCCCGGAACCCCGAGACTTCTTCTCTTGAACAGTAGACCTTTAGGTAGGGTGGTCCGACTTCTTCTTGTGGTGCATGTTTCATCGGTGTCGCTTTCATCTTCCATCTTTGGGTCACCATACATATCAAAGTCTTGCTCATTGGTGACCCCATCCATTCCGATGATGTTCCTTTTGCCTCTCCTCATGACAACCCGGGTAGGCTTTGTCGGGTCGGTAATGAAGAAGCATTGGTCCACTTGGCTTGCCAATACCCATGGCTCATTTTTCACGGTGACATTTGCACCGATAGTCTTGGATTTGGCTTCGGGTATAACCATGGTGGTGAAATACCGGTCTTCTTGTACTATATTCTTGGCCCATCTGACATGAAACATCGGCACCTTCTCCCCAGCGTAGCTCAGCTCCCAGATCTCCTCGATCCTTCCGTAGTATCTCTGCTTGACGTCACCGGTGTAGGCTTCCATCGTTACCCCTGAGTTCTGGTAATCGCAATTACTGTCCTTTTCCTCGGTGTAAAATGTGTAGCCGTTGATATCGTACGCCTGGTAGGTCATCAGGCAGTGTTCAGCGCCCTGTGACAAGGCAAATATGAGATTTTCTTCCTCGAAAGATTGCATTGGTGGGGGATTAGCTAGAAGCTTGTCCTTGAACCAAGTCGTGAAATTGGAGTTGTGCTCTTTGATTATTGCTCCTTCGGTCCTCAGCTCGCCCCTGTCACTGTACTTCTTCGCAATAGAGGCCAAACAATGTTTGACGGACGTGCTCGTCCATTATTCCTCGGATTGCAACTGGAAGTATCTGCGTCATCAGCACGTGATAGTCGTGAGACTTCATCCCGCTAAACTTCTGCTTCGCCTTGTCTAGGTATCTACTTATCTTGCCTGAGTAACCGTAAGGAACTTTGACTCCTAGTAGGTAGTTAAAAAACTGCTCGATCTCCTGAGGACTGCTTGCGTGGTTGACGTGGGAGCAGACTGTCCTTGTGCATGGTGGATAACCAGCCCGTTGGGAACCCCAAGAGGAAGGTATGATGAGTATAGCAGCTAGTTTTCCCTTAGTTAAGAAACCAAGGTTTAATATCGATCAGGAGAGGAGAGACAATGACGACTGAAGGCGATGCTTAGTTGCAACGTGGAACCTGCACACACACAGCCAAGTACTTTGCTCCCAACTTGCGATGAGGTTGTCAATCTCACCAGTTTGCTTGAAACAAAGGTTAGGAGTGTATCGAGTGGAAAACAGTAATAGTATGCGAGTAAAGTAAACAGTGCGAGAAAGAAAACAGGTGATTGCAATATGATGTAAATAGACCGGGGTCCACAGTTCACTAGTGGTGTCTCTCCATAGATAAAATAACATGCTGGGTAAACAAATTACAGTTGGGCAATTGATAGAATAAAGATAACGTGATATGTCAAGAAGATCACTATGAGATTTACTCTGGGCATTACAACAAAATACATAGACCGCCATCCAACTGCATCTACGACTAATAATCCACCCCCGGGGATATCAATCCGAACACCCCAGAAGTATTAAGTTGCGAACAACAGATAATTGCATTAAGCAAAGTGTGTAATGTAAACAAAGCATATGCCCTTGAGCATATGAATGTTGTTTTCTCCCTAGTAGCAACAACACATCTACCACCTTAGAGGTTTCTGTCACTCCCCCAGGTGAAATAGAGACATGAACCCACTATCGAGCATAAATACCCCCTCTTGGAGTCACTAGCAACTACTCGGCCAAGATAGCTACTAACAACAGAGAGCATGCAAGATCATAAACAACATAGAGATAACAAAAGATAATATTCAGTACAGCAACTTAATCATAAACACCAATATTCATCGGATCCCAACAAACCAACATCATAGAATTACATAACGGTGATCTCAATCATGTAGGGCAGCTCATGAGATCTAAACATGAAGCACATGGTGGAGAAGACAACCATCTAGCTACTGCTATGGACCCATAGTCCAAGGTAGACTACTCACTCATCGCTCCGGAGGCAAGCATGGCGATAAAGAAGACCTCCAGTGGTGATTCCCCTCTCCGGCAGGGTGCCGGGAAGAGCTTCTGGACCCTCCCGATCTTCGGGTCGACGGCGGTGGCGGATCGCGATGTGTTCTGGAAATCTGATCGGGTACTTAGGTTTTTTCCGTCGGGGGGTCTTTATAGGCGAAGGGGCGATGTCAGAGGGGGTTCTAGGCCTCCTCACACATGGGTGGCGTGGCCAAGGGTCTGGCCGCGCCGGCCCTATGTGTGGGGCCCTGCTGGCCACTCTCCATCTCTCCTTCGGATCTCTGGAAGCTTCCGGGTAAAATATGACTTCAGGAACTTGTTTCGTCCAATTCTGAGAATATTTCCTGTGTATCACTTTTGAAACACAAAAACAGCAGAAAACAGGAAACTGGCACTGTGGCAACTTGTTAATAGGTTAGTTCCGGAAAATGCATAAAAGTGCCACGAAGTGTAACGAAACAATAGGCAAATGGTGTAAAAACAAGCATGGAGCATCAAAAATTATAGATACGTTTGAGACGTATCAAGCATCCCCAAGCTTAACTCCTACTCGTCCTCGAGTAGGTAAGTGATAACAAAAGAATAATTTTTGAGGTGACATGCACCTACACAATCTTGATCATATATGTAAGCATTGGTGAGCTGGGATCAATAGAACTTAAAACATGGGCATGAAGATATAATCATGACAATAAGAAACTTAGCAACCATGTTGTAAACATGTAAATGAACACAAACAAAAGATCATGAAAATGAAACAATGAAAGTCAACGTGTGTTCAAATCGTAAGGAAAAACATACAAATGGTTTTTAGCTTGTCCTTCAAAGAGAGCAAAACATAAATGCATAGGACACCTTTAAGTTTAAAAGGGCGACTAGATACAAATAATTTAAGAACAAGTGAAACCAACATCATGAATCAATCAATGAACTTTGGGACAATGCATATTGCACTAAGAATGACAACTATGCTCTCTTAATGGTGCATAAAGAAAGAAGGTGGTGACTCAACATAAAAGTAGAAGAAAGACCCTTCGCAGAGGGAAGCAGTGATTGCAAGTTTTATAACCTTCAAAAATTATGGTACTTACCGGCTTTGATCTCTCATTGCCACCATCATAAGCATCTTGAATGGTTAAAGTTAATGTGAGAACAATTATGATGCATATGCTTGACAAATCATAAGTTGAAAACCTCGTGTCCCGTGAATACGAGTACCCAAACCTCATGCTACTTTACTTAGAGTCCCAAGCAAGGCTCTTGTCATTGTAAATATATGCATATCATTGAGAACCGCCAATGGGTACCTCCGTGCCCGATGACATGGAACAAGCCCACACCAAAATGACACGACAAGCAGACAATGAACACCTCGACATCTCTTTTATTTGCCTTTTGTTTAGCTTTTTATTATGAGATGCGTCGTCGAATGTTCACCATGGGTATGCTGCAAATTTCCACCATGAATTATGCATGGCTTAGATTGGTGGCCCAGCGTTTCCCTAACACATATAAAAACTCCATGATCCTCACAAGATTCCCAATTCATTTCACACCGCGGGCATCCATAAACAAAAGATCACGATATCAACTCAAAAGAGAAGTGCAATGTTGAAAGCTTGCCCATGACAGCATGGCTGGGCTAGAATCCAACTTACAACTTGCAAGCATAACAACTCAACATAAGAGACCACAATGTCAAATTTTTAAGAACAGGAAAAAGTAAAGTGTGCCTTCCGGTTCGTGAGAGCTTTACTGACCGAATTTCACATAAAACTGGTAAGAGTTTAATTTGAAGAGAAAATAAAAAGCAAGTCAAATTTACTTGGAATAGCAAATTGCTAGTAGGTATGTATGGTGGACACTTTGGAAAACTTTAGCTTTTAGGAGTTGGATGCACGAGTAGAGCTCATACTCAGTACAAGGCGAGGGCTAGCAAAAGACTGGGAGCGACCAACTAAGAGAGCAATAATGGCCATAATCATGCAAAGCGACAAAGCGACATTAAAAGAAGCATAAGATGGCATCAAAAGTCAAAAACTAGATGATCATGAAGGCTATTGGCGACTTTGTATGAGTCTAACATGTGTGAGCATGCGCCAAGTCAACCCAAAAAAGCATAAAGGAGAAAACCAAAATAATGCTTCCATACAATTAAAAACAACGCATGATTTTTTCAAAGGCTCATTAAGCAATCTCAGTTATTTGAGACAAGTCATGCTACAGTAAAACCACTAAGCATACTATCAAAAAGACATCAAGCATGACATGAAAAAGCCTAAGCCGCAGTCTAGACAAGCTCCTTCTTGTACCACTATTTTGCATAAAGCTTTTTCTCTTTTCCAACACCATTTGAAATTTTTAAAGACACCTCTTTTGATGAAAGCTAATAAAGATCAGAGGCAAAAATACACCTTGATGAAAAGATATGACAAGGTCTGAACGCAAATCAAGGCGAAAACCAAAACCAAAAGCAGTAGCGGAAAAAGAAGAACACTCGATTAACGATAAGAGTGAAAAACTGAGTGTTCTTTGCAAATGAAAACGAGTACATCTCCTCCAAAGGAAATTTGTTGGGGTCCAACCATTTATTGCAGCAAACAAAACAAACTAACAAACTAAGAAAACTAAAACAACTGACGCTCCAAGAAAAACACATAGTGCATGAAGCAATAAAAATATAGTGTCTTGAAAGGTGACCTGATTTTTGCCAATGAAGAAGGGGTGCCTCGGGGGCATCCCCAAGCTTTGACGCTTGTACTTCTTGGATATTTCTTGGGGTGATGCATGGGCATCCCCAAGCTTGAGCTTTTGTCCATTCTTCAACTCATCTCATCATTCTCCAATCCCTACACTTGAAAACTTCCTTCATACAAAACTAAACACAAATCTATTAGCAACATTAGTGTAGGCATAATATATAATCAACCTCTTTTTGCTTCAGGTTTCCACTCAAAACCACCACATATAAAGTAAATACTACTTTAGCAACTTCCACAAGAGTTTCATGATCAAAATAACTCGCAAAGAAAGCGATAAAGTGGCAAAAACAAATATTGGCAGAAATCTGTCAAAACAGAACAGCTGATAAAGGCCGAATTTTTGAAAGGTTTTCTGTTGCTCAAATCAAAAAGTGTTCAACTAACAAAAGTTTGGATATAACCTGGGGCATATGCACAAGAAATCGCAGGTCCAAAAGATAAACAGAGAATTTATACGAATTTTTACGGTGCAGCACCGAAAACAGGTTCAGGACAGCAACATCCCCAAATCTTTACCTCGCTCAAATTAGAGGCTTCTCTTGGCACAAAAACGAAATAAAAAGGATAAGGAGCGGTCATTATAGTAGTAATGACTTCCAAGACTCAAATAAAAGAAAAAGTACTGAAAAGAAAACAATGGGTTATCTCCCAAGAGTGCTTTTCTTTAACGCCTTTGAGCTAGGCGCAGAAAATTACGAATCAAGTAATATCAGAAGATGAAGCATTGAGATCAACTACAGAGGTCTTATCAATAAGGCATTGTATTTCATCCACATAAGTCTTTGAAGACCCCTTGTGATCATGCTTTGGTACACTACTTTCATCAAAAAGATTTTCAGGACAGATCCAATCAAAATTATTTTCGAAAGCTTCACTCAATCCCAAAAGCTTGCAACGTATAGGAATTTCGGCCTCTCCATCGTCTGTACTAGTAACCCTTATAGGTGAACCGAGTTTATTAAAACATTTAAGAACCTTCCTCGCTTCAATAACAACATCTTTAAATTCTAAGCGCAAAGTTTCCAAGATGAAAGCTTTCTTTTCAGGATCCTCAATTTCATGAAGCTTAAGGAACATGTATTGCATACAAGGATTAAGACTAGCAAACCTGGTTTCCAACATGTCGATTAAATAAATAGAAGCAACTTCAATACTAGGAGCAAGCTCAACCCAGGACTTTTCCTCAACTTCCTCATGCATACTAATATGAGTAAAGAACTCCTCAATGTTTCTATTGCCAATAATCGAACCACTACCTACTGAGAGGTCCTCCATAATGAACTTAGGGAACAACATGATAAACTAAAAGCAAAGAAATAACAACTACCAAGGATTCTAATTTTTGTTGGGTTTTTGATATAAAATGATGCAAGTAAAATAAATAAAGTAAAGCAAAACAATAAAACAAAGTAAAGGATGTGCGTGCGAAAACTCCCCTCGCAGAAGTCTTCTCTTCCTCCCCGGCAACGGCGCCAGAAAAAGAGCTGCTTGCGTGGTTGACGTGGGAGTAGACTGTCCTTGTGCGTGGTGGATAACCAGCCCGTTGGGAACCCCAAGAGGAAGGTATGATGAGTATAGCAGCTAGTTTTCCCTCAGTTAAGAAACCAAGGTTTAATATCGATCAGGAGAGGAGAGACAATGACGACTGAAGGCGATGCTTAGTTGCAACGTGGAACCTGCACACACACAGCCAAGTACTTTGCTCCCAACTTGCGATGAGGTTGTCAATCTCACCGGTTTGCTTGAAACAAAGGTTATGAGTGTATCGAGTGGAAAACAGTAATAGTATGTGAGTAAAGTAAACAGTGCGAGAAAGTAAACAGGTGATTGCAATATGATGTAAATAGGACCGGGGTCCACAGTTCACTAGTGGTGTCTCTCCATAGATAAAATAACATGCTGGGTAAACAAATTACAGTTGGGCAATTGATAGAATAAAGATAACGTGATATGTCAAGAAGATCACTATGAGATTTACTTTGGGCATTACAATAAAATACATAGACCGCCATCCAACTGCATCTATGACTAATAATCCACCCCCGGGGATATCAATCCGAACACCCCAGAAGTATTAAGTTGCGAACAACAGATAATTGCATTAAGCAAAGTATGTAATGTAAACAAAGCATATGCCCTTGAGCATATGAATGTTGTTTTCTCCCTAGTAGCAACAACACATCTACCACCTTAGAGGTTTCTGTCACTCCCCCAGGTGAAATAGAGACATGAACCCACTATCGAGCGTAAATACCCCCTCTTGGAGTCACTAGCAACTACTCGGCCAAGATAGCTACTAACAACGGAGAGCATGCAAGATCATAAACAACATAGAGATAACAAAAGATAATATTCAGTACAGCAACTTAATCATAAACACCAATATTCATCGGATCCCAACAAACCAACATCATAGAATTACATAACGGTGATCTCAATCATGTAGGGCAGCTCATGAGACCTAAACATGAAGCACATGGTGGAGAAGACAACCATCTAGCTACTACTATGGACCCATAGTCCAAGGTAGACTACTCACTCATCGCTCCGGAGGCAAGCATGGCGATGAAGAAGACCTCTGGTGGCGATTCCCCTCTCCGGCAGGGTGCCGGGAAGAGCTTCTGGACCCTCCCGATCTTCGGGTCGACGGCGGCGGCAGATCGCGATGTGTTATGGAAATCTGATCGGGTGATACGTCTCAAACGTATCTATAATTTTTGATGCTCCATGCTTTGTTTTACACCATTTGCCTATTGTTTCGTTACATTTAGTGGCATTTTTATACGCTTTCCGGAACTAACATATTAACGAAGTGCCACAGTGCCAGTTCCCTGTTTTCTGCTGTTTTTGGTTTCAGAAGTGATACACAGGAAATATTCTCGGAATTGGACGAAACAAGTTCCAGAAGTCATATTTCACCGGGGAGCTCCCAAACATCCGAAGACCTGACAGAGGGGTGCCACGAGGCCCCCACACACAGGGGCGGCGCGGCCTAACCCATGGCCGCGCCACCCCCTTGTGAGGCCATGTGGTCCACCCTCTGACAGCCCCCTTTCGCCTACATATACACCCTGACGAGAAAAACCTAAGGGCCCGATCAGTTTTCCAGAATACATCGCGATCCGCCGCCGCCGTCGACCCGAAGATCGGGAGGGTCCAGAAGCTCTTCCCGGCACCCTGCCGGAGAGGGGAATCGCCACCGGAGGTCTCCTTCATCGCCATGATTGCCTCCGGAGCGATGAGTGAGTAGTCTACCTTGGACTATGGGTCCATAGCAGTAGCTAGATGGTTGTCTTCTCCACCATGTGCTTCATGTTTAGATCTCATGAGCTGCCCTACATGATTGAGATCACCGTTATGTAATACTATGATGTTGGTTTGTTGGGATCCGATGAATATTGGTGTTTATGATTAAGTTGCTGTACTGAATTTTATCTTATGTTATCTCTATGATGTTTATGATCTTGCATGCTCTCCGTTGTTAGTAGCTATCTTGGCCGAGTAGTTGCTAGTGACTCCAAGAGGGGGTATTTATGCTCGATAGTGGGTTCATTCCTCTATTTCACCTGGGGGAGTGACAGAAACCTCTAAGGTGGTAGATGTGCTGTTGCTACTAGGGAGAAAACAACATTCATATGCTCGAGGGCATATGCTTTGTTTACATTACACACTTTGCTTAATGCAATTATCTGTTGTTCGCAACTTAATACTTCTAGGGTGTTCGGATGATATCCCCGGGGGTGGATTATTAGTCATAGATGCAGTTGGATGGCGGTCTATGTATTTTGTTGTAATGCCCAGAGTGAATCTCATAGTGATCTTCTTGACATATCACGTTATCTTTATTCTATCAATTGCCCAACTGTAATTCGTTTACCCAGCATGTTATTTATCTATGGAGAGACACCACTAGTGAACTGTGGACCCCGGTCCTATTTTAATCATATTGCAATCACCTGTTTACTATTCCCGCACTGTTTACTCTACTAGCATTTTACTACTGTTTTCCACTCGATACACTCATAACCTTTGTTTCAAGCGAACCGGTGAGATTGACAACCTCATCGCAAGTTGGGAACAAAGTATTTGTCTGTGTGTGTGCAGGTTCCGCGTTGCTGCTGGCTGAAGACGAGTCAACAAGTATCGTTAACGGCGCCCTTGTTGGAGTGTTACTAAGCCAGTGCGCATCACCTTCAGTCGTCACCGTCTCCCTTCTCCTGAACGATAAACCTTGGTTTCTTAATTGAGGGAAAACTAGCCGCTACACTCATCATACCTTCCTCTTGGGGTTCCCAACGGGCTGGTCAAGCACCACGCACAAGGACGTCTGCTTCCACATCATCACCAAGTAGCAGCTGATTTTCTGGCGCCGTTGCCGGGGAAGGAAGAGAAGACTTCTGTGAGGGGAGTTCTTCGCACACACATTCTTTACTTTGTTATTTGTTTGCTTTACTTTATTTATTTTACTTGCATCGTTTTATATCAAAAACACAAAAAGAAATTAGTTATTTGGCTAGGCGCAGGAAAGTTGTGATGCAATCAAGTGTTTTCAATGTTTTCCAATAGGCCATTTGAAGATCTCTTTGGTCCTTATCTTGAGTTAAATGCCCTGCAGGAGCCTATAGAAGAGGAAATTGCTGAAACTGAATGCTCATTAGATGAAAAAGAGGAGGAGAGTGATGATCAAGAGGAAGAAGAATGGAGCTACCCATGTCTACCTCTTAGTAACTCTTTAACTCATATCTTATTTGATAATTGTGATGATCCCATTGATTCTTTTGGAATTTCCATTTTTGATGAAGTTTATCATGACAAACATGCTTTATGTGATACTTATATTGTGGAGTTTATTCATGATGCTACTGAAAATTATTATGAGAGAGGAAAATATGGTTGTTGGAATTCTCATGTTACTAAAACACCTCTCTTTATATTGAAAGTTTTGAAGTTGCTCTTGTTTTATCTACCCATACTTTTTACTATGTGCTTATTTGATTTATTTTCTTACAAGATTCCTATGCATAGGAAGTGGGTTAGACTTAAATGTGTTTTACATTTGCTCCTTGATGCTCTCCTTTGCTTCAATTCATATTTGTTATGTGAGCATCTTCTCAAAATTACTGAGCCTAGCTCAAAGGCGTTAAAGAAAAGCACTCTTGGGAGATAACCCAATGTTTACCTTTCAGTACTTTTTCTTTTATTTGAGTCTCAGAAGTCATTACTACTGTAATGACCGCTCTTTATCTTGTTTATTTCGTTTTTGTGCCAAGAGAAGCCTCTAATTTGAGTAAGGTAAAGATTTGGGGTTATTGCTGTCCTGAAACTGTTTTCGGTGCTGCACCGTAAAAATTCGTATAAAATCACTGTTTATCTTTTGGACCTGAAATTTCTTGTGCATATGCCCCAGGTTATATCCAAACTTTCGTTAGTTGAACACTTTTTGATGTGAGCAAAAGAAAATCCCTCAAAAATTCGTCCATTATCAGCTGTCCAGTTTTGACAGATTTCTGCCAATATTCGTTTTTGCCACTTTATCGCTTTCTTTTGAGTTCTTTTTGATCATGGAACTCTTGTGGAAGTTGCTACAGTAGTATATACTTTATATGTGGTGGTTTTGGGTTGAAACCTGAAGCTAAAAGAGGTTGAATATATTTTATGCTTACACTAATGTTGCTAATAGAATTGTGTTTAGTTTTGTATGAAGGAAGTTTTCAAGTGTAGGGATTGGAGAATGATGAGATGAGTTGAAGAATGGACAAAAGCTCAAGCTTGGGGATGCCCAGCACCCCAAGAAATATCCAAGAAGTACAAGCGTCAAAGCTTGGGGATGCCCCCGAGGCACCCCTTCTTCATCGGCAAAAATCAGGTCACCTTTCAAAACACTATATTTTTATTGCTTCATGCACTATGTGTTTTTCTTGGAGCGTCAGTTGTTTTAGTTTTCTTAGTTTGTTTAGTTAGTTTGTTTGCTGCAATAAATGGTTGGACCTTCCCTTTGGAGGAGATGTACTCGTTTTCATTTGCAAAGAACGCTCTAGTTTTCACTCTTATTAAAATCGAGCATTCTAGTTTTTCTGCTACTGCTTTTGGTTTTCGTTTTCGCCTTGATTTGCGTTCAGATCTTGTCATATCTTTTCATCAAGGTGTATTTTTGCCTCTGGTCTTTATTGGTTTTCATCAAAAGAGGTGTCTTTAAAAATTTCAAATGGTGTTGGAAAAGAGAAAAAGCTTTGTGCAAAATAGTGGTACAAGAAGGAGCTTGTGTAGACTGCGGCTTAGGCTTTTTCATGTCATGCTAGATGTCTTTTTGATAGTATGCTTAGTGGTTTTGCTGTAGCATGACTTGTCTCAAATAACTGAGATTGCTTAATGAGCCTTTGAAAAAATCATGCGTTGTTTTTATTGTATGGAAGCATTATTTTGGTTTTCTCCTTGATGCTTTATTTGGGTTGACTTGGCGCATGCTCACACATGTTAGACTCTTCCAAAGTCGCCTATAGCCTTCATGATCATTTAGTTTTTGACTTTTGATGCCATCGTATGCTTCTTTTAATGTCGCTTTGTCGCTTTGCATGATTATGGCCATTATTGCTCTCTTAGTCGGTCGCTCCCAGTCTTTTGCTAGCCCTCGCCTTGTACTGAGTATGAGCTCTACTCGTGCATCCAACTCCTAAAAGCCAAGTTTTCCATTGTGTCCACCATACATACCTACTAGCAATTTGCTATTCCAAGTAAATTTGACTTGCTTTTGTATTCTCTTCAAATTAAACTCTTACCAGTGTTATGCGAAATTCGGTCAGTAAAGCTCTCACGAACCGGAAGGCACACTTTACTTTTTCCTGTTCTAAAAATTTGACATTGTGGTCTTTTATGCTGAGTTGTTATGCTTGCAAGTTGTAAGTTGGATTCTAGCCCAGCCATGCCGTCATGGGGCAAGCTTTCAACATTGCACTTCCTATTTGAGTTGATATTGTGATCTTTTGTTTATGGATGCCCGCTGTGTGAAATGAATTGGGAATCTTGTGAGGATCATGGAGTTTTTATATGTGTTAGGGAAACGCCGGGCCGCCAATCTAAGCCATGCATAATTCATGGTGGAAATTTGCAGCATACCCATGGTGAACATTCGACGACGCATCTCACAATAAAAAGCTAAACAATATAGCAAATAAAAGTGATGCCGAGGTGTTCATTGTCTGCTTGTCCTGTCATTTTGGTGTGGGCTTGTTCCATGTCATCGGGCACGGAGGTACCCCATTGGCGGTTCTCAATGATATGCATATATTTACAATGACAAGAGCCTTGCTTGGGACTCTAAGTAAACTAGCATAGTTTGGGTACTCGTATTCACGGGACACGAGGTTTTCAACTTATGATTTGTCAAGCATATGCATCATAACTGTTCTCGCATTAACTTTAACCATTCAAGATGCTTATGATGGGGGCAATGAGAGCTCAAAGCCGGTAAGTACCATAATTTTTGAAGGTTATAAAACTTGCAATCACTGCTTCCCTCTGCGAAGGGCCTATCTTTTACTTTTATGTTGAGTCACCACCTTCTTTCTTTATGCACCATTAAGAGAGCATATTTGTCATTCTTAGTGTGATATGCATTGTCCCAAGGTTCATTGATTGACTCATATTGTTGGTTTCACTTGTTCTTAAATTATTTGTATCTAGTCGCCCTCTTAAACTTTGAGGTGTCCTATGCATTTATGTTTTGCTCTCTTTGAAGGACAAGCTGAAAACCACTTGTATGTTTTTCCTTATGATTTGAACACACGTTTGACTTTCATTGTTTCATTACCATGATCTTTTGTTTGTGTTCATTTGCATGTTTACAACATGGTTGCTAAGTTCTTATTGTCATGATTATATCTTCATGCCCATGTTTTAAGTTCTATTGATCCCAGCTCATCAATGCTTACATATATGATCAAGATTGTGTAGGTGCATGTCACCTCAAAAATTATTCTTTTGTTATCACTTACCTAATCGAGGACGAGCAGGAGTTAAGCTTGGGGATGCTTGATACGTCTCAAACGTATCTATAATTTTTGATGCTCCATGCTTTGTTTTACACCATTTGCCTATTGTTTCGTTACATTTAGTGGCATTTTTATACGCTTTCCGGAACTAACATATTAACGAAGTGCCACAGTGCCAGTTCCCTGTTTTCTGCTGTTTTTGGTTTCAGAAGTGATACACAGGAAATATTCTCGGAATTGGACGAAACAAGTTCCAGAAGTCATATTTCACCGGGGAGCTCCCAAACATCCGAAGACCTGACGGAGGGGGGCCACGAGGCCCCCACACACAGGGGCGGCGCGGCCTAGCCCCTGGCCGCGCCACCCCCTTGTGAGGCCACGTGGTCCACCCTCTGACAGCCCCCTTTCGCCTACATATACCCCCTGACGAGAAAAACCTAAGGGCCCGATCAGTTTTCTAGAATACATCGCGATCCGCCGCCGCCGTCGACCCGAAGATCGGGAGGGTCCAGAAGCTCTTCCCGGCACCCTGCCGGAGAGGGGAATCACCACCGGAGGTCTCCTTCATCGCCATGATTGCCTCCGGAGCGATGAGTGAGTAGTCTACCTTGGACTATGGGTCCATAGCAGTAGCTAGATGGCTGTCTTCTCCACCATGTGCTTCATGTTTAGATCTCATGAGCTGCCCTACATGATTGAGATCACCGTTATGTAATACTATGATGTTGGTTTGTTGGGATCCGATGAATATTGGTGTTTATGATTAAGTTGCTGTACTGAATTTTATCTTATGTTATCTCTATGATGTTTATGATCTTGCATGCTCTCCGTTGTTAGTAGCTATCTTGGCCGAGTAGTTGCTAGTGACTCCAAGAGGGGGTATTTATGCTCGATAGTGGGTTCATGCCTCTATTTCACCTGGGGGAGTGACAGAAACCTCTAAGGTGGTAGATGTGCTGTTGCTACTAGGGAGAAAACAACATTCATATGCTCGAGGGCATATGCTTTGTTTACATTACATACTTTGCTTAATGCAATTATCTGTTGTTCACAACTTAATACTTCTAGGGTGTTCGGATGATATCCCCGGGGGTGGATTATTAGTCATAGATGCAGTTGGATGGCGGTCTATGTATTTTGTTGTAATGCCCAGAGTGAATCTCATAGTGATCTTCTTGACATATCACGTTATCTTTATTCTATCAATTGCCCAACTGTAATTCGTTTACCCAGCATGTTATTTATCTATGGAGAGACACCACTAGTGAACTGTGGACCCCGGTCCTATTTTAATCATATTGCAATCACCTGTTTACTATTCCCACACTGTTTACTCTACTAGCATTTTACTACTGTTTTCCACTCGATACACTCATAACCTTTGTTTCAAGCGAACCGGTGAGATTGACAACCTCATCGCAAGTTGGGAACAAAGTATTTGTCTGTGTGTGTGCAGGTTCCGCGTTGCTGCTGGCTGAAGACGAGTCAACAAGTATCGTTAACGGCGCCCTTGTTGGAGTGTTACTAAGCCAGTGCGCATCACCTTCAGTCGTCACCGTCTCCCTTCTCCTGAACGATAAACCTTGGTTTCTTAATTGAGGGAAAACTAGCCGCTACACTCATCATACCTTCCTCTTGGGGTTCCCAACGGGCTGGTCAAGCACCACGCACAAGGACGTCTGCTTCCACATCATCACCAAGTAGCATCGGGTACTTAGGTTTTTTCCGTCGGGGGGTCTTTATAGGCGAAGGGGCGATGTCAGAGGGGGTCCCAGGCCTCCTCACACATGGGTGGCGCGGCCAGGGGTCTGGCCGCGCCGGCCCTATGTGTGGGGCCCTGGTGGCCCCTCTCCGTCTCTCCTTCGGATCTCTGGAAGCTTCCGGGTAAAATATGACTTTAGGAACTTGTTTCGTCCAATTCCGAGAATATTTCCTGTGTATCACTTCTGAAACACAAAAACAGCAGAAAACAGGAAACTGGCACTGTGGCAACTTGTTAATAGGTTAGTTCCAGAAAATGCATAAAAGTGCCACGAAGTGTAACGAAACAATAGGCAAATGGTGTAAAAACAAGCATGGAGCATCAAAAATTATAGATACGTTTGAGACGTATCAAGGACTTAGAGTGAAGCATGAACCAGGGCAGTGATAATCGTTCCTCTTGGCCTTTCTGCCCTTGCGATGACCTTCCGTCTCCTCCTCATCAACATCATCATCATCATCAGGATGTCCTATGTGAAGGTCATTCCTAATTTGCATAAATTCCAAGTCATGCCTTGCTTTCGGCCCGTCTTTGGTCCTATCCGGCATGTTGAGAAGGGTGCCAAGCAGACTCTCGCACACGTTTTCCGTGATATGCATGACATCAAGGCTATGGGGCGTGCGGAGGATCTTCCAGTATGGCAAATCCCAGAAAACAGACCTCATTTTCCATACCTTCAGCAGTGGCTTGGGCGCCTTTCGCTTCTTTCCCGGCGCTGGGCACTCTGGCCAATTTATCAACAACTCATCGATTTCGTCGCCGCTTCTCAGAGATGCCGCTCCTCGGAGCTCAACTTTCCCATTGAACAGATCTTTGCGTCTTCTCCACGGGTCATCCTTGCAAAGCCACCTTCGATGCCCAATGAACATGGTTTTCGAAGAACAGGGATCTTTCTGTAGCTGGTGATACGTTGTGTCATCCATGCACCGAATGCATGCACAGTATCCGTGGACCACTTGCCCTGAGACATATCCGCAACCGAGATAGTCATGCACCATCGTGACCAACGCGGCTCTCATAGGGAAATAATCTTGTGCGACAGCATCCCACGTGTTCGGTGGTGCATCCCATAACATTGCTAGTTCCTCTTTCAACAGACCGAGATACATTTGGATGTCATTACCCGGCTGTTTTGGACCTTGAATTAGCATAGTCATTTGTATGTACCTCCTCTTCATGCACAGCCAGGGGGGTAGGTTGTACATCCATACAAACATGGGCCACGTGCTATGGGTGCTGCTCTGGCTGCCAAACGGATTGAGTCCATCGGTGCTCACACCCAGCCTGACGTTCCTTGGATCGTCCCCAAATTCTGGGTACTCGATGTCCAATGCCTTCCACTGGCTAGCATCTGAAGGGTGTCTCAGTATCTTGTCCACCTCATCATCATCGGCATCATCTTCTGGCTTCTTCCTTTCCACGTGCCAGCGCATAAGCTTTGCTTCCTTAGGGTCTGCGAAATACCGCTGTAGACGATAAGTGATCGGAAAGTACCATACCACTTTTTGAGGAGCTTTCTTCCCACTCTTGTATCGAGATGCGCCGCACACCAAACATGTGTTTCTCTTCGCGTCTTCACCCCGATAAATCATTCAATCATTAATGCAAGCATGATATCTCACATGCGGTAAATCTAGAGGGCACACGATTTTCTTGGCCTCCTCGATACTAGTTGGACACTTGTTCCCCTCGGGTAGATGCTCCTGCCAGAATGCCATGTTTTCATCGAAGCTTTTGTCGGTCCATTTGTGCCTTGCCTTCATCTGCAGAGCCCTGAGCGTGATGTCCAAACAGGTATCCCCGGGCCTATATCCTGCATACAATGGAGTAACTGCGTCCTTCTCCAGGCTCACCAGCTTGGCTTTCTCTCTAGCCGCATCCCTAGCATTGCTTGTCTGCTTGAGAAGTAGTGCTTGAACGTAAGGGTTCTGCACCCAGCTACCTGACGGTGTTCCATCTTCTCCGGCATCTTGATCCTCTTCACCGCCACCATGTCCAACATCTTGATCTTCTTCACCATGTTCGGCATCTTGATTGTCTTGACCTTGTCCGGCATCTTCATCTTCTTCACTATGTCCGGCATCTTCTCTGGCATCGTCATGTCCGGGAGAATCTTCATGATCACCACCATGCCCTTCCTCGTTATTTCCCGTTGCTACCCCATGCACGTTATCGGCATCTTCATCACTTATCCACCGAGTGTAGCCATCCATGAAACCGCGAGATAGCAGGTGGCTCTGCAATACTCCGGAATAAGGGTCGAGATAGCACTTTAGTTTGCATCTCTTACACAAAAATTTTATCTCCGTCTGGTTATTTTGAATCATATCGTGGGTTACGACTTTCATATATCTTGCCACGATGCCTTCGCTCATCGAGCGGACCATGGTCGCCTGGTATATAAAGAGCAAGAGAATATTTTAGAACCGACCACATACACGTATGGTCGTCCAAAAATTTCGGCATGACCTTGCCTAAATTTGGACCTATGCGTGGTGCCAAAATATGCCGAAATGGAAGTGAATCAACATTTCGGCAAAACAACATTGGCACCATCGACAAATCAACATTTCATAAACATATCCAAGCTAATGCATACATATATATATATACAAACATGCGCCGATGCCACACAATCATGCATAATACAAACAAACGATGCCACATGCACGTACAAGCATACCCGTAGGGCATACAAACACCGTTGCCATACAATCTTAAGCATGGATGTCCTCATATTACTCACCTATTATAGAAGTTACCGCGATACGGGAGCCCGAGAGATTGTGTATGGACGAGAATGTAATAAAGTGATATCTAAAGGTCGGGAGACATTGCACTCACATATCTACCAACCAAAATAGCTCCAATAAGCTAAAATAGGTGAAAGAATGATGGAAATAGGTTGGAGAAGAGGAGGGGGACGACCAGATCTAGAATGAGAGGGGGAAGAGAAGGGTCAATGATTGGTGTTAGGTGGCTCAATGCCTTAAAAATCTGAATCTCAGGTTACCCGTAGCGCATGTGATATATATGCGCTGCGGGTAGTTCAACTACCTGTAGAGCACCTATACACATGCGCTACGGGTAACATGGGACTGCCTATGCCCACACTTACCCGTAGCGCATGTGGTACACATGCGCTACGGGTAGTTCAATTACCCGTAGCGCACCTATACACATGCGCTACGGGTAACATGGGACTGCCTATGCCCACACTTACCCGTAGCGCATGTGATATACATGCGCTGCGGGTAGTTCAACTACCCGTAGCGCACCTATACACATGCGCTACGGGTAACATGGCACTGTCTCTGCCCACACTTACCCATAGCGCATGTGTATATGTGTGCTACGGGTAGTTGAACTACCCGCAGCGCATGTATATCACATGCGCTACAGGTAAGTGTGGGCAGAGCTCCCCATCCAGGCCTACATATACCCATAGCACATTTTATATATGGTGCGCTACGGGTACGTGACATACCCGCAGCGCATGTACACACATGCGCTACGGGTAAATACCCACAGTGCACCACATATATGATGCGCTACGGGTAGCTGTATTACCTATAAACGTTTTCCTAGTAGTGCAATATCCAGTGGTAACTGCGTGCAAGTTTAATTATATAAGTTAATAACTCATCAATTACACTTATAACATCGAGTAAGGAAAAGTAACTGTGTATAAGATAGTAACACTCACCTGCAGTTATACGGGAATAGTATTCTAGCTCGGTATTCCTGCGTAAGTAGGAACTCTAGCAAGATATCCTCCGTCTCCTTGCGTTTGTTCTGTATCATCGCTCCGTTAACTCGATTTGGATCAATGAATCCAACTTGGAAGACATTCCTTTTCTTACATTCCACACTCTTCATTCTGCATAATAAACAGCGTAGTGAGGGATAATTACATGCAAAGAACGAGTTGAGCTAGAGACTTATAGAAATAATGAATCACTTACAGAACATATGCACTGATGAGAGATTTGTCGAGCGCGTCTTGATTGAATAGCTGAAAGAATTCATCAAACTCAATATGCACCAAGTCTTCACCTAAGAAATGGCCCTCTGTGATTTTCATAAGGAGAAATTCTTGCGTGCCCTTTGCAGCTTGCAGGTACCACTTATGCAATTTTCGCATTTGTGTTGGTAGATTTATTTCAATCTCAGGTGGGACCAGACTCTTCCCCTTTTCATATTGCCGTGCTATAGGCGCCTTTGGGATATCTTCATGTATCAATTGAGAAAGAGTCAAACCAGCTTCAGCAGCAAAGGCGGCGGGATTGGGTTGAGCAACACTCCCACCAGCATCACTAGCAAAGACCTTTAGCGGGGAGATCAATTTCTTGGTTTGTGCTCCAAGATGGGCAATATCTCTTTTCCCTCTTGCAGTTGCACTTGTCTTATTAGCTTCTTTTTTTGCATCTACCTGCTTATCCAAACAATGCTTGTAGTCATCTGGCTTACGCTTTTCATATTGCGAAGGTTGGGTAAGCATATCAAAGGCCCACTCCTTCTGTTCTAGAGTATATACCTGCTTTGGTGTAGGGGTCGGGCGTAGGGCTGCGAGCTTCCTTTTCACTTTGGCTCTGTCCTCTGCCTCAATTTCAGTAACAACCCAGAATTTGTAACCCAAGTCTTATTAAATAAAGTACCACAAATTGGACCCAAATAAAACTTTTTATTCATTATTGCATGCATACATGTATTCTCTTTATTTGTATTTCTATGATTTTATGTGTGTTCTTTTTGCTTGAGCATTGGTTAAATAATTCTAAGTGAACCAATAGAAACAACTAAGAAAGATATTAGGAACCAAAAGAACCAAAAATAAAAATAGGTAAGAAAGAGATAAAGTTAATATGATCTAGAAACTGTTAATGACTACACCACTTTGAGCCCTTATATTAAGAAATCTACAGCTCACCTGCAGGTTTAACTTTTTAGTTGAGCTTAACCAAGTTATGGACTAACTCAACCAACAAAGATCTACCAAAATTTCAAACCAGAACACCACTCAAACTTGAGCCAAAGTTTGAATCTGAAACAGAAACCATTTCAAATTTGAAATATAAATTTTTGCAAAACTCATTATTTCTCCAGAACAAAAATATGCCTGGGTACCTTATCCAATATGCTGAGCACCCAAAGTGGCAAATTTGAAAAATTCGAATTTTGAATTCTTGTAAGCATTTCGTCGAACGGTGGCAGAAGAAAATCGAGTGAGATCAACCCCACTGTGCTGCACTGTTCTAAGCGCGACCAAGCGCTGTAGCCATACCCTCTGGCCACCCCTCGACCGATCCCAGCCCCCTCTGCCCCGACCCAAGCCAGGAGAAACGGAGGAACGGCGAGGTTTGCGCCCAGGGCCCCCTCCCAGTAACCCTCTGTCCCGAGCGATGCCGACCAACGTGAAGGCGCCAGAGGCGACCCACAGTCCCCCGCGGCCGACCCAGTAACTCCCCAGCACGCGAGCGTGGCCGCCGTGACCGGAGGAAGCTTCACGCATCGCCAGGACCCCCGCAACGGCGAGCTTCTGGCCGAGCTTGTCCCTGCCGCCTCGGCCTATATAAAGCCCCTCCGATCAAACGAATCGACGCACCTCACTCCCAGCTACCTCCCAGACATCGCCGCTCACTCCCGCTTGCCCTAGTTCGCCGTCGCCAGCCTCGCCGGAGTAGCACTGGACGAGCGGAGCGCCGCCGTGTCCGACCACCTGGAGGCCAGCTGCTGCAGGGAATCGGAAGAGGAGGAGCACCGCCGCCGATCCCGCACGTCGCCGACGAGCCCTGCTTCCTCTACGCGTCGCCCTCGCCGTCGAACAGTCGTCTCTGCTCGCAGGTGAGCCCCCGCTGTGACTGAGGAAGAAGACGATCGCGAACCGTTAGATCGAGATCGGACGATAACTTACCGATTCGGGATTTGTTAAGTGGGCTGACATCGCGACCCCACCTGTCAGCTCCCCTTTTTATTCTTTTCCCCCGCGCGAAACGGTATGGGCCGGCCCGTTCGGCTTTATGCTGAATAGGGCCCGGCTCGTTTCAGTTTCGGTCCGAATCGTTTTTAATTAAAATCCCGCCTTTTTCATTATTTCAAATCTATTTCAAATGGTATTTTCAAATTCAAATTCCTAGAGTTTTATAAGTCCAAATTTAGCAAATGAATATTCTTTGGAAAGCTTATAAAATACTCTATCCAATAGTACTGGTTAGATTTCAAAATCAGTTAAGAATAAAATTGGATATGAATAGTGTGACCATAGCTTGTTAAATAATGAAAGATTTCTAGAAAATTATTTAAGCCTTCAATAATCATGAAAATTAAAATGTGGACTTACTAATGACCCCTCTTACTGTTAGTCAACACTAATCTACCCAAACCATATTAGTGTGATCATTTAGACCCTAACCCAAACCTATTTGTTAGCATAAAATGATAGAGCCCTAATGCACACTTAGAATTAATTGCCCTCTTTACCCATTTCACTTAGTGGATCATTCCCACTTAAACTTGCCCTAGTAACCCTAAATCAACCCCAATGCTGCACAAGTGAACCACTTATGCTACTGAGTAGAGTAACTAGCTTGCACACTTGAAGAAAAACTTCCCATCCAACACCATAAAAAAATTGCAACATGAATACTTTGGTTAGCAAACAAAGATGTGTGCTTGGTGTGTTGTTAGCTTGGTGAAGTGATGGTGTGTTTTGTGTTTATTCGTTATTAGACGCTAGTGTTGCCGAGGAGGATATTGGAGGGGATTATTATTATCAAGAAGAAGAAGAGAACCCCGGACACCTTGCCAACCAAGGCAAGCCATCTTTTGATTCATACTCCCACTACCTAGTTTTAATATTGCATTCTACTTGTTTTAAGTAAATTGCATGATTGAATTGCTAGAGTAGAATGATAGAAGTAAATTGCATGATTGAATTGCTAGAGTAGAATGATAGAAGCATATTGATGTCTTGATTATCAAGAGCATCAAGCTGAGTTTATCCAACCCTAGTAGTAGTACTATCACTCCATGTAGTTGCTTAGTCGCTAATCAAAGTTGAGGCTATCTTTGGAGGAACCCCATTTGAAAGGTGGTGACTTGACATTGAAACTTGAAATGGGAGATTGCTCCTACATGATGGCTTTATGAAAGAAAATAATCTTGACTAAGAACTATGAAATGTATTTCTCAATTGACAACGAGTGATGTACATGGGTGCCAATTATAACGTACAACCACGTTACCCCTATATGGGAAGGGGCTAAATCCGTAGCTTGTTTATCTTAGTATGGGAGGTCTTGCATCAAATCTTCATGGAAGGACTCCACGGGCGGATACTTCTTGACCAAGTGGTTTCCACTAACCCGGTACCCGGGATGGGCATAACTAGAGGCGCCGGAGCGGGAATTCCGTATCCCGGGCTCTAGGGAAGGATCCTATACTAGGATGAGCAAGTGAAAGAATTTGTTTGATTATCTGAAAGCCGCATACCTTTGTGTATAGCGAACCGTGGATTTCTCCCGGCAGATGTATCGAATCTTGTGGGTAAAGTGTACCCCTCTGCAGAGGTTTCAAACTATTCGAATAGCCGAGTCCTCGGTCATGGACGGTTGGCAAACTCTACCTGGCTTTTGTCAAGACTAAAAAAATAACAAGGGTGAACTTGGTGAATGACATGAATTTGAATTGACATGACTTGACCTTGATCTTGACACATTGAAGTTCCTCTTTAGAATGACTTAGAGAACTAAACCTCTTTTCTACCAATGAGCATTCTTGGGAAATAAAACTAGCTTTTTGCAAACCAACTTAGTGCTTAGTCCACTATACCCAACCTTGCATATCTACTTCATCTGTTCATTTATGAGATGGTTTGCGAGTGCATCCAATGTACTCACGGCTGTGTCCCTGGCTATCAACTTGGCCAGACTATGGGGAGGAATACCAGGAGGAAGGGTATGAAGAAGAGTACCAGAACTAAGCTCGTCTCCGTGAGTCGCCAATTGCTTGTAGGGAGAAGGCATGGGCCGAAGACGTTATTTCCGCTGCTATATTGTGTTGTAATATGACTTGGTCTATATGACCATTGTATTTGAATCATCGTATTGTAATGTCTATGGAACTGGTTACCAACTACGTTATGTATATCGCAACAATGATTCTGGGATTGCGGTGGAATACATAACGGGCACTTCGAATTTGTTATCGAATTTGAGGTCGTCACAATTTCTTCAGAAGTCTTCTCGACAGGAGGAGGCGGCACCGCCTTAGCTTTCTTGGCCCGTTTCTTCAGAGAGACATTGCTAGTGGACATAGCAGCGGACTTGCCATAACTCTGGGACTTACGAGTGGGCAGAGGCGGTGGAGGTGGCGGAGGCGGCTGACATTGAGCCAGAGATTGATGTGGACTTGGGGTATGGTGGTAGTCATCCCTTTCGTCATCGGGAGGTGGTGAATTGCGAGGACTCGGAGGAGAGGGTGGTCGCCTTGGCGCCGAGCCTGGAAACACGATGTGTTTCTTATCCCAAAGAATTATACCACCCAATACTTCTCCCAATGTTTCCTCCTCTTCAGGGCCAGCGACGTCAAGATTGAGGGACTCATACCCCCTTTCAATTGCATCCACCCCGACCTTAGCATAGCCAGCTCAAATCTCACGGCCATGCCAGGTTTGTCCAGGTCCAGATGGCAACACATAGCCAACCGCCACCTTCATCGATATGTTCTTCATGGGAACATGCAGCTCACAGTCTATCTTCTTGGTGATATCATCCACGGGGTAGTGATCCATTGGTACCTCCGTGGAAGCCACGCTGCTTCTCCGTTGAGATCGGTCGCCTGATGCATGTTCTAGATGTTGCTGATGCTGAGTTGCCCCTTGCGACTTTAATTCCTCCAGTGCATTCTGCTGCAGTAAATACAACTCTCTCAGCTCAGCATGTTGCCTTTCTATGCTCTTTATCCATGAGGCCTCCTCCTGCGCCTTTCACTTCTTTGCTTTCTCTCGGCTTCAATAAGTCTGGCTCTCTTCGGCGAACCCAGACCTCCACGGAATGGCAGAACCTAGACCCCATGTTCATCCTGTGTGTTCTTTGTTCCCGAGGGCCTTTGTCAGCTCGTCATTCTCTCTATCTGGCTTGAACGTCCCCTCTTGAACCTCGGTGATTGTCTTGACAAGTGCTCCCAGGGGTTCAGCAATTTGTTTCTTCTCTTCGACTAATTTCCCTGTTCTCTCATCATAGACAACCCCATGGGCAAGTGCCCAATTTCTTGACCTTCTGGGCCATTGTTCTGTTTCTGGTTCGATGCCTTTTTCTCGTAGGGCAGCCTCTTGCATATTCCACTTAGGCTCGGCCCTTTTGTAGCCACCTGGACCCAACTTATGGTGATATTTCTTTTTTGCGGCATTTGCCTGATTTTTCTTACTCCTTAGCTTACCCAGCTCAGACTCCTTGTACTCCACAAATGCGTCCCAGTGATCCCGCAGGAACTCATTCGGGCTAGTAAATTCTGGAGCTCGTCGATTGGCGTTGACATAGGCGTTCCATAACCTCTTCTTGTGGTTATTGAACTGTGCAGCCATCTTCTTGAGAGCCCACTCCCTGACTTTCTCCTTCTGTTTCTCCGCATCTTCCAGGGACTCGGTGACTGGCAGATTGAAATGTGGAATGAGAGATTCCCAAAGTCTGTCTTTCAAGACCTTGGTGACATAATTGACTGCTGCACCCTCTTCTGGCTCTGGCTCTACTGGCTCTCCCTTTGCCGGCTTGGGCTTATACCAATACTGAATGCTTATCGGCACCATGTCCCTGACAAGACATCCACACTGATGTGTGAACGCATTTGCGACACTATGGGGTTCCAACGGTTCGCCTTCATGTGAGAGACACCCAATCGTGTAATGCTGATTCGATGCCAGCCGTTTGGCCGGGCCTCGCTTCTTTTTAGAAGATTCAGAGGTCTAAAATAAGAAAACACTCGTTAATATATATACCACATAATGCATCGTCATCTACTGATTCATGAATAGAGCTAGTCTTCATATATATATATATATACCTTGTCGGACCATGTTATTAAGTCACGTCCAGTCCCTTGTGAGCCGTCCTCGCAATCATCATTTTCCGATTCATGCGGCTGCTCCTCCTCCATTCCCTCACCCGACTCGTTCAAAAATTCTGAGCCGTCTCCTTCTGCACGGGTGGTACCCTCTCCTTGTGCACAGGTGGTACCCTCTCCTATAATATTCAATATCCCTTCTTCACCTTCTCTTCCGGAACTACTATTCCTTTTTCTGACTCTATTTCTATTATTTTTTGTAACTATATTACTAACAATTTTGCTAACCCTGAATTTTCATTTTCTAACTATTATTGCTAACTAGTATTTCATTTTTCTAACTATTTGCATTTTCTAACTATTGCATTTTCTAATTCTAACTCTATTTCTAATAAATTGCATATTTGCTATTTGCATATTTCCTATTTCCTATTTGCATATTTTCATATTTGTATATTTCTAACTATTTTCTAACCCTAATAAACTTAATATTTTCATATTTGTATATTTGCATATTTTCCTATTTGCATATTTTCATATTTGCATATTTCATATTTCCTATTTGCTATTTCCTATTTGCATATTTTCGTATTTGTATATTTGCAAATTTGCATATTTCTAACTCTAATAAACTTAATATTTCTAACCCTAATATATTTCTAACTATATAGTTAGAAATTTGCAAATTTCCAACTATTTTCTAACCCTAATAAACTTAATATTTTCATATTTGTATATTTGCATATTTTCCTATTTGCATATTTTCATATTTGCATATTTCATATTTCCTATTTGCTATTTGTTATTTCCTATTTGCACATTTTCAAATTTGTATATTTGCAAATTTGCATATTTCTAACTCTAATAAACTTAATATTTCTAATCCTAATATATTTCTAACTCTAATATATTTCTAACCCTAATATATTTCTAACTCTAATAAACTTAATATTTCTAACCCTAATATATTTCCTATTTCTAACATGCAAATTTACATATTTCTAACAATTTTTCTAACCCTAATAAACTTAATATAACCCTAATAAAATTAAACAAAAATTAAACAAAATAAAAGTTAGAAAATTTTACCTGCAGGGGGTGGACGTCGCCGGGGCCGGCGTGCGGTCTGGCCGGGGCGCGGCGCGGGGTCTGGCTGGGGCAGCGGGGCTGGGCGGCGGGGCCGGCGCGGTTAGGCCGGGGCGTGGCGGGTCTGGCCGGGCGGCTGGCGGGGCCGGCGGCGGGTGGCCAGGGGGCGCTCGGGCGGCGGCGCGGCGCGGCAGCAGGCGCAGCACGGGCGGGCGGCCGGGGGCGTGCAGCGGCTCGGTGAAGGAGAGATGGCGGTGCCGGCGACGGAATCCGACGATCGTAGCGCTCTAAGGACGTCGCTCCTCCGCGCGAGTTGATCTGAAACGGCTAAGTGACTGGGGAAGAAGGAGGGGGAGGCGCGGGGCTTATATACCCCCCCTCCCCCTTTAGTCCCGGTTGGTGGCTTTAACCGGGACTAAAAGGGGGTCTTTAGTCCCGGTTGAAGCCACCAACCGGGACTAAAGGGTCTTTAGTCTGGACGGCGGTTACTAGTTCGCGCCCGAGCCACAGACCTTTAGTCCCAGTTGGTATTACCAACCGGGACTAAAGGTATAATAAATGCGCGCCAATGCTGTATATTTTTTCAGATTTCATTTGAATATGAATTTTGAATTTCAATTTGAATAACTTCTATATATTTTAGAATTTGATAAAACTTTGAATATGAAAAGTGATTGAAATTGAATAACTAATTCAAAAATATTTTCTATTTTCAAAATCAATTATTCTAACTATTTAAACAATTAACTATTTTGCCATTTTCAATTAAAACAATATTGATTAAAATTCTTTTTGCATATTTTAGAATTTGATAATACTTTGAATATGAAAAGTGTTTGAAATTGAATAACTAATTCAAAAATATTTTCTATTTTCAAAATCAATTATTCTAACTATTTAAACAATTAACTATTTTGCCATTTTCAATTAAAATAATATTGATTAAAATTCTTTTTGCATATTTTAGAATTTGATAATACTTTGAATATGAAAAGTGTTTGAAATTGAATAACTAATTCAAAACTATTTTCTATTTTCAAAATAAATTATTCTAACTATTCAAACAATTAACTATTTTGCCATTTTCAATTAAAACAATATTGATTAAAATTCTTTTTGCATATTTTAGAATTTGATAATACTTTGAATATGAAAAGTGTTTGAAATTGAATTACTAATTCAAAACTATTTTCTATTTTCAAAATCAATTATTCTAACTATTCAAATAATTAACTATTTTGCCATTTTGCATACTTCTGAATCTGACAAAACTTAGTAGATAAAAGGTGTTCAAATTTGAATAACTAACCCAGAATCATACATTTGCATAAAAGGTTTAATACATTATTACACATCACCAACATCCCCATCTAGTGTTTCTGCACCGTAACCATGGAGTATCTTCTTTGTTTAAGAGGAGGGTTGGGTCAGTGTTCACTCTGAAGGGCAGAATTTCTTCAAACTTGTTATAATCTTCTGACATATTTGTCTTGTCCTCCACTCCCACAATGATTCTTTTCCCTGAGAGAACAATGTGTCACTTTGGCTCATCGTGTGATGTATTCGTTTTCTTATCTTTTCTCTTTCTCGGTTTTGTAGACATATCCTTCACATAGAAAACCTGAGCGACATCGTTGGCTAGGACAAATGGTTCGTCCATGTACGCAAGATTGTTGAGATCCACTGTTGTCATGCCATACTTTTGGTCTACAATTACCCCGCCTCCTGTCAGCTTGACCCATTTGCACCAAAACAAAGGGACCTTAAAAGACGGTTCATAGCCAAGTTCCCATATCTCCTCTATGTAACCATAATATGTGTCCTTTGTCCCATTGTCGTGTAATGCATCAAAGCCGACACCACTGTTTTGATTGGTGCTCTTTTTATCTTGGGCGACCGTGTAAAATGTATTCCCATTTATCTCGTAACCTTGGAAAGTCAATATAGTTGAAGATGGTTTCTTGGCCAACATGGATAGCTCATATCCAACAGTGGCATCATTTATAAGAAGTGTTTGCAACCAACCACCAAAAGTCGCTATGTGCAACTTTATAATCCAGGAGTTAGACTGCCCAGGGTTTTCTGAGCGTACAATATTCTTGTGTCGCTCCATATATGGCTCCACCAACGTGGAATTTCATAAAACTGTGTAGTGTGCTTCACTCAAAGAATATCCGTCCATACAGTATACTGATTTCATTCCTAGCGTGCCTTTTCCACTCAGTCTCCCCTCATGCCGCGATTGAGGAAGACCAATCGGGTTCAGGTCAGGAACAAAGTCAACACAAAACTCAATGACCTCCTCTGTTAGATAGCCCTTGGAGATGCTTCCTTCTGGCCTAGCACGATTATGCACATATTTCTTTAAGACTCCCATGAACCTCTCAAAGGGAAACATATTGTGGAGAAATACTGGACCAAGAATGGTAATCTCTTCGACAAGGTGAACTAAGAGATGCGTCATAATATTAAAGAAGGACAGTGGGAACACCAACTCGAAGCTGACAAGACATTGGGCCACATCATTCTGTAACCGTTGTAGATCTTCTGGATTGATTACCTTCTATGAAATTGCATTGAGGAATGCACATAGCTTCACAATTGGTACTCAAACATTTTCTGGTAGAATCTCCCTCAGTGCAACCGGAAACAATTGCATCATAAGCACGTGGCAGTCATGAGACTTTAGGTTTTGGAATTATTTCTCTGCCATATTTATTATTCCCTTTATATTTGACGAGAATCTAGATGGGACCTTGATACTGCTCAGGCATTCAAAAAAGATTTCCTTCACTTCTTTGGTAAGAGCGTAGCTCGCAGGACCCTTCGAATCCTTTGGATGCATGCCGTCTCTTCTTTTCATATGGTGCTGGTCCTCACATGCTTCTGGTGTATCTTTTGTCTTCCCATACAAGCCCAAGAATCCTAGTAGGTTCACGCAAACATTCTTCGTCACGTGCATCACGTCGATTGCAGAGCGGACCTCTAGGAATTTCCAATACTCAAGCTCCCAAAATATAGATTTCTTCTTCCACATGGGTGCATGTCTGCTAGCGTCATTCGGAACAGACAGACTACCAGGACCCTTTCCAAAGATTACTTCTAAATCTTTGACCATATCAAATATATCATCACCAGTATGGCATTTATGCTTGCCCCGGACTTCTGCCTCGCCCTTGAAATGCTTGCCTTTTTTCTTCAATTGATGTTTGGGCAAAAGAAATCGACGATGCCCGAGATACACCACCTTCTTACTTTTATCCAAATATATACTATTGATCTCACCTAAACAGTGCGTGCATACATTTTATCCCTTGTTTGTCTGTCCTGAAAGGTTACTAAGAGCAGGCCAATCATTGATGGTCACGAACAGCAACGCTCGTAGATCAAATTCCCCTTATTTGTACTCATCCCACACATGAACACCTTTAGTCTGCCACAGCTATAAAAGTTCATCAACTAATGGCCTTAGATACACATCAATGTCATTGCCGGGTTGCTTCGGGCCTTGGATAAGCACTGGCATCATAATAAACTTTCGCTTCATGCACAACCAGGGAGGAAGGTTATAGATACATAAAGTCACGGGCCAGGTGATATGACTGCAGCTCTGCTCCCCAAAAGGATTCATGCCATCTGTACTTAGACCAAACCTCAGGTTCCGTGCGTCTTCCGTAAACTCCGGGAAATCTCTGTCGATTTTTCTCCACTGCGACCCATCAGCGGGGTGTCTCAATATCTCGTCACTCTTACGGTCTTCTTTGTGCCACTTCAATAACTTGGCATGCTCTTTGTTTCTGAACAAACGTTTCAACCGTGGTATTATAGGTGCATACCACATCACCTTGGCAGGAACCCTCTTCCTGGGGCGCTCGCCCTCAATATCACTAGGGTCATCTCGCCTGATCTTATACCAAAATGCACTGCACACCGGGCATCTTATATTTACTTATTGGAGGCACCGTACGAGTCACCGCGTTGAATCTAACGTAGGAAAGATTTCAGTCCATCCGATCTCTCTAATAGTCATCTGTAACCCTCAGATTAATTTCAACATCGTTGAGAGACCGCGTCCGTCCCTAACCTAAAAAAAACAACCTCAGACCGCCGCCTCCATGTTGGATGTGGAACCTTGGGGATGCCAATCTCGATAACCTCAGGCGACGCGAATCTTGAAGTTTGGTGATGATTCGGATAACTCTCCTCTTCATGGGTCGACGGCAGGGTCATGACAGAGGATGCAGATCGTCAATCTCATGCGCTCATGGTGATACGCTCATACGCTTTTAGTTCTCGATTTTCTGCTCATGTGCTTTCAATTCTAGCTGACCGTCAACTCATTCGCCGTGCTGCCGGACTGGGAAAGATGGATAGTACAATACTTTGTCAGATCATTTATGTCTGCTGTGTGTTGTCGCCAAGGCCACTTCTCACATGGCATTCATCTAGCAGGAGAAGGCGCCGCATATACTTTTCTCTGAAAATAAGTAGCTCCTCCGTACCGCTCCTCCAATCTGTCCAAGTACCTGCAGATTTCTCGATACCTCCTCTAACAGCTTAAAAGAATCTTCAGTTATACTTTGTTGTTTTGTGACTTTTATTGGGTTTGGTGGCAGATTGGAGTGGTCTCTTACGGAATTTAGGATTTTGAGAATCCAGGTACGTTTATTCAGTGGACAAGTAAAATTAATTGGCATATGAGATCTGTTAGTGCTTGATTACTCATTTGCTGCACTTCTCAAATGTATATAGTACTACGTAATAATTCACCAAGGAGTTCAGTATAAATGCAGCAGTTGGAAAAAGCTAAGACACTAAGTATAGACCTTGAAATTCTCCGTAAAACACATTGCCTTGGAATTACTCTGATGTAGCAACTTTTGTTGGCTAGGAGCCTACCTCGACACTTCCCTTAAAGCACCGCTATTGCATACTTATGATTTCGTTTTCAGTACAATTTTGTTTGACTCCGAATATTTGATTTTCAAAAGGGAGAATGTCCATGCTATACATAATAAGATGGATAAATTCGTCGATAAGCTCCAAGCAGACTCGTGCTTTTTTAAAATAGGTTTTGATTTTGAGGCAACGGGATAATATACTTAACCTATGTACGCTTGACATGCTCCCTAGGGATCCTTAGTAGGAGCATACATTATTTCTTTAGGGGTGAATTTATTGTATCTTACCTGTTGTATGATTTGTATCTTCAACTGGCCAATATTTTCCACCCAACATATATATATTTTTAACGTCTCTAATTCAAAACCGAACATGAAATTTTGATTTCATTCAGCTCCTTTATGGATATTCCCACCACTTAACATCTATGTCATCTTTTCTATTTGAATGGAACCAAAGCTCTCTGCTTTCTAGATGATCCTTATAGAATAGGAGATAACAATTCTACCTAAATCCACCTAATCTACTTACTTTGTTCCCTAATTTCATTCAAGAGATCCCGAGGAAATACATGTCTGTATTAATTTCCCAAGGGTGAGAGTTAATTAATGCTTAGAGGTTACTGATTTAAGTTGCCTGTGATTATTTGTTATGCAGCAAGCATTTTCACTATACTGCAATTTCTCTTGGTCTGAGAACAATTCCTGCAAACTTTAGCTATGAGTGTTTCCTAAATTTCATTATATTCGTGCTAGACAGAATACCAGGTAAATGGTGTAATATTGTCTAAAGTATATAACTAAATCCAACAAAATTGTATATCTTAATTATTGATCTTTGAGACGAAACAAACCTCAGCCAAATTGTAATGACATGGAGATAGGAGAGAGCAATGAGCTCAATGGTACGAAGTTTATCCACTTGAGGATAACTGAATTGCTTGGTAATATATATTTCCAGTTTAATTGGGAATATTTTTCCCATTCAAGAATTGAATTTTACAATGGGTTTCAGAATGAATAATAATGCTTAAAGGTCACTATTTGATGTTTTCGGTAATTATTTGTTATGCATCAATCATTTTTCAATATACTAATGACACTTTTCATATAGGTTCCCATTCAAGAACGTTTAGAAATTGAGCTTTCAGTGTTTCCTAAATGTCGTTTTGCTTTCTTCTGCATGAATATATGTAACTGATGCAATTTTATATACGATTGTGTCCACCAAAATTTATACTTTTCTAACTGTTTTTTATTTCATGATGATCAAATTGTAATGACAGAGCGATGCTAGAGAGCAATATGCAAGCTTAAATATATGAACTTTGTTGACGGGAGGACCATGAAGGTGATTGGTTATATGTATTTCCAGCTTAATTGTCTATATTTGTTTCCTTAGAAGGATTTCAGTTTAAATATATGAACTTGACTTTCTTTGTTAATGTGTGGCCTTTCGACCAAACTCTATTTTTTATTGAACCCGACGAGCTATGTCATGAGTTTCATGTTCCATAAATTGTATTATACCCATAAGCTTTTTTATGAGAAAATATCCGTAGTCATTTGAGTGATGATTATTGACAATATTTATCATCCAAGTAGGATGAAATAACAATAAATAAATCCGCACTATAATTTTAACATGTCTAAATTCACAAATCCTAAAGTATATTTTGAAAGTCGCTAGCCCACGCAGGCGCGTGGGTTGATGACTAGTGCATTCAAATTCTCATACTCACCGTGGTAGAGAATACAGTCATTAATGTATGCATGTATCTTCTGCACCTCCAATCCTAGAGGGCAGACAATCTTCTTTGCTTCATATGTGCTGGCGGGCAATTCCTTATCCTTTGGAAGCATCTTCTTCATAATTTTTAGCAACTTTTCAAATCCCTTGTCAGATAAACCACTCTCTGCTTTCCATTGCAGCAATTCCAGCGTGCTTCCTAGCTTTTTCTGGCCATCTTTGCAATTTGGGTACAAATCCTTTTTGTGATCATCCAACATGCGTTCCAACTTCTCCCTCTCCTTTTCACTTTCATAGTCAGTCTGTGCATCAACAATGACCTGACCAAGATCATTAGCGGGCACATCTGATGCCCGTTCTTCACCTTCTTCTTCTTCTTCATTATCTTCCATTGTGATATCAGTGGTATCAGGGAACTCAGGATAGTTGTCATCATTCTCTTCTTCATCGTTGTCTTCCATCATAACCCCTCTCTCCCCATGCTTGGTTCAACAATTATAGCCGGACATGAAACCGAACCGGAACAGGTGGATATGAATGGTCTTTGTGGAGGGGTAATCCTTCTCATTTTGACAACCACTGCATGGACAACACATAAAACCATTCCGCTTGGTTGCCTCAGCCACCTTGAGAAAAGAATGCATGCCTTTAATGAAATCTCCAGAGTGTCGATCGGCGTACATCCATGCTCGGCTCATCTGCATTATATAAGTACATATCAAACGCAAATCAAATATACAATTTCTATTTCTATCTCTAATTTTAGTTTGATAATTAAGAATAAGTTAACAAAACTTTAGTCCTGGCTGGTGGGTACAAATGGGACTAAAGGTGGTTTTTGTGTCATCTAACAAAACCGTCGGTGGGATAAGGACGTGTGGGTAACCTTTAGTCTTAGCTGGTGGGTACAACCGGGACTAAAGCTGTTGGCAGGACAAGGATGCATGGGTGGATGCATTGCTCGATGAGATAAAGCATGTAGCACACGACGCCCCTGTCGAAGGAACAAGACAAAAGTAGAAGCGGCGCCGTGCCTATAAAAGGAGCATCGATACGCCATGGCAAGCACAGCTCGAAGGCAGGGAGAGTTTCATCCCCATGGATGGAGGAAAGGGTTGGGAAATCTCTCGTGGCAGAGCTTTTCGAAGATGTCATTGGTGCTCACGCCCTACGGCATCTTCGGAAGCTCTGCCTCGGAAAAATTTCCCTGCAAGCCCGTGAAAGACTCCATCTACTCTAACAGTTATGGAGGAAAGGGTTGGGAAATCTCCCGTGGCAGAGTTTCTCGAAGATGTCGTTGGTGCTCACGCCCTACGGCATCTTCGGAAGCTCCGCCTCGAAATTTTTTCCCTGCAAGCCCGTGAAAGACTCCATCTCCTCTAACAGTGTTGGGTAAAGGGTTGGGAAATCTCCCGTGGCAGAGTTTCTCAAAGATGTCATTGGTGCTCACGCCCTACGGCATCTTCGGAAGCTCCGCCTTGGAAAAATTTCTCTGCAAGCCCGTGAAAGACTCCATCTCCTCTAACAGTGTTGGGTAAAGGGTTGGAAATCTCCCGTGGTTGAAAATTTTCGTGAAAGACTCCATCTCCTCTAACAGCGTTCGGTAAAGGGTTGGAAATCTCCCGTGGCGGAACTTCTATTTTTATTTTTAATTCTATCTCTATCATCTCTCTATCTTTATTTTAATTTTCTATTTTATATTTCTATCTATATCTCTATCTCTACCTCTATTTTTACCTCTATCTTCACCTAATTCTACACATAATCAAATAAACATCTAAATAATTGCTCCCATAAAAAAATCACAAATCTCTCTACTTCTAGAGCATTAAATGAGCTAAATTACCAATGAAAGACAAAAGCACAGAGTTTCTCACCTTTTAGTCCACTTAGATTGAAGTGGGGACATCAATTTGTGAAACAAAATGTTGATCAAAGAGGATGAACTCGAGCTAGGTTTGTTGCATGAAGAACACTTGAGAGTGGAGAGGGGGAGTGGCTGGCTCGGGGAGGAAGAAGGAGCTATTTTATATAGGAAAGTCTTTAGTCCCGGTTGGTAATGCCAACCGGGACTAAAGGCTGGGTCTTTAGTCCCGGTTGGTGTTACCAGCCAGGACTAATGAGTCTGACAACGGTCAGATTCGACCCCAGAGTCATTAGTCCTGGTTCATATTACGAACCGGGACTATAGGTTCAAAACAAACCGGGACTAATGAGTTCCGGGGTCCTGCGGCCGAAAAAGCGGTGGGGCCCAGGGCATCAGTCCCGGTTCAAACAGCAACCGGGACTAATGCCCTGGAATATTAGGCCAGTTTTCTACTAGTGTTGATTGACCAATTCGATCGATGGTTTGCTGCTATATATAGCTAGCTCACGTAAAGGTCAAGGAATAATGCATGGAATTTGCGTCCAGGAGGCCAATCACATGTATGGATTTTCCGCCAACGACCGATGCATGATCTGCTTGGCGCTCACCTTATGGCCGCTTACACCGTCACCGTCGGCGCTGCTGGCGGCTTTGCCAAGCTCACCGCTCATTATTACACACTGACTTCGTTTAAACAGCTAAGTCTCTATTTATATTTTATATGTAATATTTTATACTCTTTTATGATCATGAGATAAAGCATTTGGTTCACTCATATTCTGAGTCTTTTACCGCTTTCATTTTGATCATAAATTTTCCATGATTTGCCTTGCACTCGTGAGTAAAATTTTCACTGGCTTGCCTCTAAAGGCGCCGGTATCATGCAAAAATCCGCCATCCGGCGTTAGCTTAAGTTTTCTGGCCTACACGTTTTCTGATGTTTTATATGTGGATTCCCGAGTAGTAACATTTTGGCACTTTAAAGCCGCCATCCATTTCCAAGGTTTTGGACGGCTTCTATTAAGCGCTATTGCCTTGGCGGATTGTTCGTGCAAAAGTTTGCCATCTCACGAAAAATCAAGCATATAAACCGGAAGAACGGATAAACCATCACTTGCTTAAAATATATTAATGCACATGAACTGTTCAAGATAGTCGAATTTTTTCCACCTTGACATTTTTATGTTGTTCAATTGCTGCATAGTTTCAGCTTTAAAACATCTGTTGAATGGCCGTGTTTTACCCGCCTTGCATTTGTTCGTTGAACACAAAAACGATTTAATACAATTATGTTTTGTTTTCATGTCACAGGTACATATGATGCTTGGACGCTTTGCTGGTGCCCGATCTGAGGTGTTTTTGAGCCATTCAGCTCAAATAACCGGGGGCTACCTTTGATGGCAGCCCAAATCTGCCATGGAGCGGACACCATCGACAGCAGCCCAAATCTGCCATGGAGCAGTCTCCTTCGATGGCAGCCCAAATCTGCCATGGAGCGGACGCCTTGGAGCAGCCCGCCATGGAGCAGACCACCTTGAGTCCGCCAAGGAGAGGCCACCTCGGAGTAGTCTGCCATGGAGAAGGATGCCTTGGGACCGCCATGGAATAGGTTGCCTTGATGTCACCTTGGAGTTGGCCGCCTTGGAGCTGGCTGCCCGGGGGCTGCGATCATAGTATGTTGATCTGATAACTGGTGAAGTTCTCTAAGAACATCAAGCCAGATTTTCAAGTAAATTCCACCTTGACACTCGCGGGCTACACCGATGCTAAATTTTGTGAAGTTCTCTTAGAGCATTGCGCCGCATAAAAATCTGCCATAACGCTCGGGGGCTACGGCTAGCAAAAAATCCTAAGTCTTCTAAGAGCACCGCTAGGAAAATTGCATAGCAGTGCTCGGGGGCTACAGGCTAAATATTCTAAGTAGTTTCTCTAAGACCACCCTGATGGATTCTCTATGAGAACCCGCCATGGCACTCGGGGGCTACACATGGTGTAAAAGCATCGAAGTTCAAAAACAGAAGCAGTGCGATAATTTTGCACTCACTATTTGGTAAACCTCGAGGCAACATCTTATACTAGAAAGAACGTTCCTTGAGCTCGGAAAAAATACTAGTTATCCGCCTTGGATTCGTTCGCAGTAGCATACCAGCATGTATCTGGAGAATTGCCCTACAAGTATGAGACGTCACAGGTCCGCCTAAAGTTCTAGGCGGATAAAATTTATTCTTTGGGAGCTCTACGAGATCTTTCACGCGACTATCTTGAAGACGAAGATGAAGACAAAGATAAAAAGCCCATCAAGCATGGAAGACAGAAGAGAAGATCTCAAAGAACTCTGGGGGCTACTGTTGTGGATATACCAAATGGGTATACCAGTGACGTAATCTCATACCGGCAAACCAGGGTGGCCCATGGAGGTGGTATGGTGGATAGCCAACCGGGCAGCCTAGTTGCTGGTGTTATGGCGGATTGAAGGCTGCCATGCCATGGCAGATTCCACGCTGCCATGCCATGGCAGATTCCCAGATGCATCCATGCCATGGCAGATTCCCGGATAGCAGGAGCTTATGGCAGATTCAATGCTGCCATACCATGGTGGATTACTGGATGCAGGAGTTTATGGCGGATCCGAAGACAGGCCCATGGCAGGTTGCCTTATAGTACATGCATAGGACTTAGTCTAGGACTCCATATTGTATCCGCCCCGGAACCACCATGATGCCCACGCCAGGCGCCTTTATAAGCCGGCGTGGGGGAGCCCTTGAGGCCATGAGATAGCTAGAATAGCTAAGACATAGCAGATCGCATCGCGACCAACACAACCATTGTAACCTATACACATTATACCATTATAGTGAGTTGTAGCAGGATGTAGCAATCCTCCATCGTGGGGACGTGAACCTGGGTAATCCCTGTCTATCACCGTCCCGGGCACCAGATGGCCTATCCCCTCCTTCTATCGACTTGAGGTACCCCTCATGCAATACATGTCGTAAGAACCACAACAATAAGCTCCTCCTGGTATCACTTCTGTGATGATGTAAGGTCCCACCCAAGGGGACTTTAACTTGCCGTGGCCATCTTGTTTGAGTCGTAAGACTAGATCTCCCACCACGAAGGATCGTGGGCGAACTCGACTGCTATGATAGTTCCGCAAACTTTGTTGATACTGTATGGCTCTTTCTAGTGCTTTATCTCTAGCTTCATCCAAAGCATCGACGTCATCTTGTAACGCTTCTATTGAGGTAACTTCATCGTACGCCATTACTCTCGGAGCTTCATGTGTGATTTCTACTGGAAGCACGGCTTCTGCGCCATGGACCAGGAAAAATGGAGTTTCTTCAGTAGCTGCGTTTGGCGTAGTTCTTAGACTCCAAAGAACGGAGGGCAATTCTTCTATCCAAGCACTCTTGGCTTTTTCGAGAGGTGCTAGAAGCCTCTTTTTTATCCCGCTGCATATTAGGCCATTGGCTTTTTTGACTTGTCCATTTGTTTTCGGATGCGCTACGGATGCGAACTTGAGTTTGATTCCCAAACCTTCGCAGTAGTTCTTGAATTCTTTTGAAGTAAAGTTTGTCCCGTTGTTCGTGATGATGCTGTATGGTACGCCAAAGCGAAATACTATTGACTTGATAAAGTTGACAGCTGCTGTTGAATCTTGAGTTGTTACTGGAGTTTCTTCTATCCACTTGGTGAATTTGTCGACTGCCACCAACATGTAGACATGTCCTCCTGGCCATGATTTGTGCAATTTTCCCACCATGTCTAGCCCTCATTGCGCGAAGGGCCAAGACAAAGGTATTGGTTGCAGCTCTGCTGCTGGCGCATGTGGTCGTGATGCGAATCTTTGACATGCTTCACATGTTCGGACTATATCTTTCGCATCTTTGATGGCTGTTAGCCAATAAAATCCAGCGCGAAACACTTTAGCTGCGATTGCTCTGCTGCTAGCTGTCACATCCCAAAATTGGAATGTGAAAAAAATAAAAAAATCATGTTTGTTGAATTGATTGAGATTTCACAAGGAATTAAAACTTTTTGAACTATCTTAAAGCCTTATTAGAAAATCCTTTTCAAACTTCTAATATTACTTGAAGAACTCAATTGAGAAAATAAGAACTCAAAATACTATTTTGATTTCAGATCCTATAGAAGCATAATTGCAAAAGAAATATTTACAAAATGATTTGTATCAAATAAATCTTGCAATGCCAAAAGCATATTTGAAAATAAAATCCAAATAACATTTTTATAAAATTTATTATCTGGTTTTAAAAGGAAATAATTTGAAACCCTAATATTATTTTATGCAAGTAAGCCCTTTAAGCAAAATTATAAAGTTTTTCCAAAAATCTTACTTTGTATTAAAAACTTGTTTTATTACTGTCTTAGAATGATAATTTGAATTTTTGAAAAATTTACAAATTGGTTTGAAGCATTTTGGACCAAATTTGAAAAGGTTATGAACTAAACAAGAAATAAAAAAAAAGAAAAAGAAGAAAAGAGAAAAAAATATGAAAAAGGGCCAGGGTCACCATTTCGGCCCAGAACCAGAAGCAAGCCGTGGCCTAGCTAGCAAATACCGAACCGCTACCGCTGCCCCTTTCCTTCTCACGCTGACAACCTGGTCCCACCTGTCAGCGCCGGTCTTCGTCTACCTCTGGCAAAATTTTTGCGCGTGACCTCCGGCTGCAGTAACTCCGGCCATGCCATTAATCCGGACGATTTCCTCCCTTTTTCGCAGCCCCTCCGCACCTATAAGAAGGCCTCCATCTCCTCCCCCTCCTCCTCTTTTCCTCGAGCCAGAAAAGCCGCAGGACCAGAGAATCTCCTCGCCGAAGTCCGCCATCTCTGTGAACCCGTCCGGTCAAATTCGTCGTCGCCGGTGAGTCCCTGTCCTCCTCCTCTTCCCTAACCACTTCGCCATGACATGGCACACCTCCTAACAACCTCCGTTTGCTCAATTACGCTGTAGAATGGCGCAACCGACCATCGGCCGAAGCTCACCGCTGCCATACCGCCTCCAGTCGCCATCCTCTCCCTCTCCTGGAAGCAATCGAGGGCATCATCACCACCATTGGGTTCTCCTCGTTCTCCTAAGCCTCATTGTCACCTCGCTGTCATCCAGAACCTGTTGCAACATCGCCGGTGACCATCTCCAGTGCGCAAACCCACCGCCGGCTCGTCGGAAACCTAGCCAAGGTGAGCCACCCCCTCCCCTCTCTCTCGTCCATTGGATCCAGATCTAATGAGCAAGATTAGATCACTTAAAAATGAACCGATACTAGATCTGGATCATTTAGATTCACTTAGATCCAACGGCGCAAAACCATGATCCACCCGAAGGGGTACGGGCCAATCAGAGTAGACCATGTGGCAGCCCCCTATTTAATTGAATTCAAATTAGATTTTAAAAGACAGGAAATGACTAAAACTTGTAAAATCAATATCTAATAATCTGTTTATCCAAAAATTACAAATTATATGTGAATTTGAGTAAATTTGATATAATTCAAATTTTGTAAATCCTTTTGAATTGATTCTTTTTGAAGTAGGATCATATTGTTATCCTCTATCCATTAGAACCATTGCACAAATTAATTGGATAAATTTTATCAAGTATTCAAATTCAAATGGTGATTTGAGTATTTTACTCCTAGATTTAATTATATAATTATTTCAGGCATAATTCTTTTGCAAAATTGAATATCTTGATAATATGAAACCACCAGAACACTACATACACATTTCTTAGGTATTCAAAGTCAAAACTTCATTAACACATTCTTTTTGCAAGAATTGTGTTATTTAAAACACTTAACAAATATCAAATCTCTAATTCTTATCATACACTTTGTGCTATTCTATTTTGTCCCACTAAACGAAAGTGTGACTTATACTAAGTCCTAATGACCACATAAACTTCACCATGGCTACTCCATCCAACAAAGTGGCAAATGAGTCTTCCATACCAAGACAATGGAGAAGAAGCTGAAGAAGAAGACAAGAGATGAAGTCAAATAAGAAGATCAAGATCAAAGAGCCAAGTCAAGAAGATGGAGGAGATAGACCTCAAGACTTAGACATATATTCATCCAACTCCTCAAACCAAGCTAAGTTATTTTGCTAAGTGTTTAACTCTCCCTAAACAATATATGAAACCCCATAAATCTATAAGTCCTTGACTTAGCCATTTTTCTCCATCCATATCAAACCAACCCCATGCAAATATCACTAAGACAGAACAAGACTAAACTAAAACTAAGAACTTTTTGTTGTCTTGTTTGATTAAGTTGCTTGGATGGTTTGTTTATTTTGTGTTATCTTTTATCTTATATTTGTATGGAGAGCTACGTGTATTGACTAAGAGAAGAACAATCTTCAGAAAAGTTACTAAGGCAAGTGTCATCATCTCCTTGTCCTACTAAAGAATTATCACTAGTAGCTTTCTTGTAGAAGATGCATGTGTAGGTGAAATTGGTCTTAGTAGTTATGATTTTATGATAAGTCTATTGTTTAGCTTATGTCTAGCTTTTGCATCTCCTAGTAGAACTGCTGCTGCTATAGGTTGCCTTACACTTGTTGTGGGAAGGGATCATCACATATTTTGACTAAGTGTTGAAAACCCTTGTTTTACAAAAACCAAGAAAAACAACTAAGTTAATGAAACACCTGGGTGGAAAGTGGTCAGAATGGTTTGTGTTGAGTGGTTCCCTGGGGTCATGTCGTCGAACCTCTGAACCACCAGGTGCATCTCACTTGTGGACGGCCACCCAGGAATAAAGAGATAGGAGACGCTCAAGTCGTGAAGCTTCGAGTGCAACCACAAGACAATATGGGCTCTATCTTGACTAACTAAGTTGCAAGAACTCAGCCAGATAGAGAGAGGGTGGTTTTTGGGAACGCGTCCGGGTTGGTCTAAGGGATTGCCTCTGAAAGGTCTCGTCTTAGTCTTCACTTGGCCATTTGAGCAAAATGAGCATCATGGCAAAAGAGGTTGACTAAGTCTTGTGGGAAAAGTGCACCACCTCTGTAGAGGGTTAAAACTAAGTACTTAGCCGTGTCCCCGGTTATGGACAATTTTGAGCGACATGATATTGAAGATGTTCAAGGATCTCATCATGCCAACTTCTTAAAACTAAAACTTGTGGGTTGAACTAGGAAATATGGCAATTGGTGCAAGTGTCTATTGGCTAGCAGTTCCCGTGCCATGTCTATGTGCCAGTGTCTGTAGGAATGGAGCACCCAAACCAAGTTATCCATATGTAGTAATTGAGGTTTTGACATTGATGTAAGTGTCTGTTGACCAGTGTGTCCCGTACGATAACTATGGCCTGTGGCTACTGATGTCTACGCACTTCTATTCTTGTAGACACTTGTTGGGCTTCCAAGTGCAGAGGTTTGCAGAATAGCAGCAAGTTTCCCTTAAGTGGATCACCCAAGTTTATCGAACTCAGAGAGGAAGAGGTCAAAGCTATCCCTCTCAAGCAACCCTGCAATTACAATACAAAAAGTCTCTTGTGTCCCCAACACACCTAATAAACTTGTCAGATGTATAGGTGCACTAGTTCGGCGAAGAGATAGTGAAATACAAGTGGTATGGATGATTATAAGTAGTAAACGCGATATGAAATAAAAATGGCAGCAAGCAAACATGTAACAAAACAGCAAGTAAACGGTGCGCACAGCTTGGAAACAAGGCCTAGGGATCATACTTTCACTAGCGGACACACTCCCAACAAATATAACATCATTGAACAAATAGATAACTTCTCTTCACTATAGTACTCTGAATTACTCTCCTATTGAACAACACTAATCATTGCATAGGGCTACGAAGCACTCCTTAAAGTTCATCAAGTACTTAACAAACACCACTCAAAGAGATATCCAAATCAAATCACAACTCAAGATAAATATTATTGCAACTTAGACCAAGTACTAACACGGTGCACACGCTGTCAACATTACACCATGAAAGGAGGAAAAGATCACTTCAATACTATCATAGTGATAATTATTCTCATAATCCATAAGAGATCACAATCGTAGCCTAGACCAAGTACCACCATGATGCACGCACTGTCACCGTTACACCATGGTAGGAGGAATAGATTACTTTAATAACACACTAGAGTACACATAATGAAGAATAGTAACATCTACTTATTCAACATGATACAAAGCTCACAATCATATAAAGATCACATCATGGGAAAGAGAGGTGAACCACATAGCTACTAGTAGAGCCCTTAGCCCCGGGGATGAACTACTCCCTCCTCATCATAGGAGACAGCAAGGTTGATGGAGATGGCGGTGAGGTCAATGGAGACGGTGGAGACGGCGATGGAGACCGATGGAGATGGCTCCGGGGGCACTTCCCCATCCCGGCAGGGTGCCATAATAGAGACTTCTGTCCCCCGAAATTCATCGGCGGTGGCGGCGGAGCTACAGAACTTTTTCGGGAAAATTGCCGATTCCTTTAGGGTTTTCCGTCCCAAGGCTTTATATAGGCGAAGGGGCAGCGTCAGGGGGCTGCCAGGGCCTCCTCACACCTAGATGGCACGGCCAGGGGCTGGGCCATGCCACCCTGGTGTGTGGGGCCCTCGTGGCCCCACTCCGTCTCCTCTTCGGTTCTCTAGAAGCTTCTGGAAAAAATAAGATTTCTGGAACTTGTTTCATCCAATTCTGAGAATATTTCTGGTGTAGCTTTTCTGAAACACAAAAATAGCAGAAAACAGGGAACTGGCACTGTGGCATCTTGTCAATAGGTTAGTTCCGGAAATCGCATAAAAATGCCACGAAGTGTAACGAAACACAAGACAAATGGTGTAAAAACAAGCATGGAGCATCAAAAATTATAGATACGTTTGAGACATATCAGCATCCCCAAGCTTAACTCCTGCTCATCCTCGAGTAGGTAAGTGATAACAAAAGAAATAATTTTTGAGGTGACATGCACCATCACAATTTGATCAATGAGGTAGAGCATTGAGTGCTGAGATCAAAGAACTTAAAACATGGGCATGAAAGACATAAACTTGATAATAGAAACTTAGCAACCATGTTGTAAACATGCAAATGAACACAAACAAAAGATCATGAATAATGAAACAATGAAAGTCAAACGTGTGTCCAAATCATATGGAAAAACATACAAATGGTTTTCAGCTTGTCCCTCATGGAGAGCAAAACATAAATGCATAGGACACCTTCAAGTTTAAGAGGGCGACTAGATACAAATAATTTAAGAATAAGTGAAACCAATAATATGAATCAATCAATGAAACTTTGGGACAATGCACATTATACTCAGAATGACAACTATGCTCTCTTAATGGTGCATAAAGATAGAAGGTGGTGACTCAACATAAAAGTAGAAGAAAGGCCCTTCACGGAGGGAAGCAGTGATTAAACATGTGCTAGAGCTTTTCATTTGTAAAACAGAGAGATAAAAATTGGGTTTTGAGAGGTGGTTGTCTTTGTCAACGACTGGCAATGGGGTTCTTACTATCTTCCATACAAAAAATAAGCAAGTTTTTGAGAGAGAGATTGGCACTTTTGTGCTCTTTTATAAAGCTTGGCACTCCTCCCCACCTTTTTTCCTTTCACAAACTATGGCTAACCGATTCCATCGGGTGCCCACCAACATTCACATACCATGGAGGAGTGCCTTTTTTTCTTTCTTTTTTCACTTTTTTTTCTTTTTGGAATAAGACAATGTGGAAGATAGCAAATCCAACCACTACGTCCCCATGAGCTGAAAACAGTGTCACAAAGTGAGAAGTGGTTTGAAGGTTTTTTGAAAGGTAGCACATGAAAATTTACTTTGAATGGCTTGCAAATACCATGCATAGGAATTTATAGTGGACACAATGGCAAACTTGGTTTTTAGGAGTTGGATGCACGAGTAGAGCTCATACTCAGTACAAAATAAGGGCTAGCAAAAGACTGGGAGCGACCAACTAAGAGAGCAATAACGGCCATAATCATGCAAAGCGACAAAGCAACATTAAAAGAAGCATAAGATGGCATCAAAAGTCAACAAATAAATGATCATAGAGGCTATAGGCGACTTATTTTTGTAGTCAACATGGTGTAAGCATGCACCAAGTCAACCCTAATAAAGCATCAAATGAGAAAACCAAATTAATGCTTCCAAATAATATAAACAACGCATGATTTTTTCAAAGGCTCATTAAGCAATCTCAGTTATTTGAGACAAGTCATGCTACAGAAAAACCACTAAGCATACTATCAAAAAGACATCAAGCACGACATGTAAAAACCTAAGCCACAGTCTACACAAGCTCCTTCTTGTACCACTTTTTTGCATAAAGCTTTTTCTCTTTTCCAACACCATTCGAACTATTTTAATCCAACTCTTTTGAGGAAAACCAACATGGTCCAGAGGAAAAAATACACCTTGATAGATAAATATAAAAAGATCTGAACACAAATCAAGGTGAAAACAAAAACCAAAAGCAGTAGCAGAAAAAGAAGAACAGTCAGTTTTTGATAAGAATGAAAACTAGAGCGTTTTTGGCAATGAAAAATAGAGTAAGTTTATCTCCAAAACAAACATGATGTGATCCAACATTTATTGCAGAAAATAAAGCAAAAGAAAACTAAAAACAAAAACAACTGATGCTCCAAGAAAAACATATAGTGGATGAAGCAATAAAAATATAGTGTTTTGAAAGGTGACCTGCTTTTTGCCGATGAAGAAGGGGGTGCCTCGGGGGCATCCCCAAGCTTTGACGCTTGTACTTCTTAGATATTTCTTGGTGTGATGCATGGGCATCCCCAAGCTTGAGCTTTTGTCCATTCTTCATATCATCTAATCATTCTCCAATCCCTACACTTGAAAACTTCCTTCATACACAACTAAACACAATTCTATTAGCAACATTAGTGTAAGCATAACATGGAATCAAACCTTTTTGCTTCAGGTTTCAACCTAAAACCACCACATATATAGCATATACTACTGTAGCAACTTCCCCAAAAGTTCCATGATCAAAAGAACTCAAAAAGAAAGCGATAAAGCGGCAAACACAAATATTGGCAGAAATCTGTCAAATTAGAATAGCTGACAAAGGTCGAATTTTTAGAGGGTTTTCTGTTGCTCAAATCAAAAAGTGTTCAACTAATGAAAGTTTAGATATAACCTGGGGCATATGCACAAGAAATCTCAGGTCCAAAACTTATACAGAGAATTTTCACGAATTTTTACGGTGCAACACCGAAAACTGTTTCAGGACAGCAACATCCCCAAATCTTACCTCACTCGAATTAGAGGCTTCTCTTGGCACAAAAATGAAATAAAAATAATAAGGAGAGGTCATTACAGTAGTAATAGCTTCCAAGACTCAAATAAAAGAAAAAGTACTGAAAATAAAACAATGGGTTATCTCCCAAGAGTGCTTTTCTTTAACGCCTTTGAGCTAGGCGCAGTAATTTGCAAAGATGCTCATGTGGGCACCATATAAGAGCTTGAGGCGAAGGCGCTATATAGGAACTTAAAGCAAAAGAGAGCATGAAAAAGAAAATATGAAAGACATTTAAATCTAAACCACTTCCTATGAAAAATAGTCTTGTAAAGAGACAAGTCATGAAAGCGGAAAGCAAAAAGCGTAGGAAGGCAAAACAAGTACAACTTCAAGAATTCCAACAAAAAGATGGGAAACTCAATATTATTAAGATCCTTCAAAACATATTTCCCTCTCTCATAATAACTTTCAGTAGCATCATGAATAGAATTAACAACATAACCATCACATAATGCACCCCCATCATGAGCCACATGCATAAAACAATTAATACTCCCCACATGAACAATCGTAGTAGGAGCAGATTCAACAGAATAATTATTCTCATCACCATAATCATCAAAAACAGGAGGCATATTGTAATCATAACTAATTTTCTCCTCAAAAGTAGGTGAACTAAAAATATTATACTCATCATCATAACCATCATAAATTAGTGCTTTAGTCTCATCATGAACGAGAGAGCAACTATTTCGCAAAGCTTATTCATCAAACATATCATCATAAGAAGGAACATGGATAGTACTAATGGTACAACAATTATTAACTTTAGAATTGGGACCAAAAATATTTTTAGTATCAAAAGTGGAGTGCTTTTCCCAATCATGATCACTAATATAGGTAACAGGCATAGGAACATCACATAGAGGAGATAAAATATCATCAGAGCAAACTTTCTCCACTAAAGCTGGGGAACTAAAAATATCATGCTTAACAAAACCAACTTCCCCAAGCTTAGACTTTTCTATAGCATTAGCAACAATGGTATTCAAAGCATTCATACTAACAACACTATTAGCATGAGAATAAAGCTCCAAAGGTTTTTCAATTTTCTCTTCAAACATTTCATATTTAAACTCAGGAAAAAGACTAAAGAACTCTTTGTTTTACATTAAGCCTAACTAGTGAAAATAAAAACAAGAAACAAAAAGATGTAATTGAAAAATCTAAAGGAAATAACTCCAAGCACTCACACAGGAGGATGCGAGTACCTTTTATCTAACCTCCCCGGCAACGGCGACAGAAAAGAGTTTGATGTCTACGCACTTCTATTCTTGTAGACACTTGTTGGGCCTCCAAGTGCAGAGGTTTGCAGAACAGCAGCAAGTTTCCCTTAAGTGGATCACCCAAGGTTTATCGAACTCAATGAGGAAGAGGTCAAAGCTATCCCTCTCAAGCAACCCTGCAATTACGATACAGAAAATCTCTTGTGTCCCCAACACACCTAATACACTTGTCAGATGTATAGGTGCACTAGTTCAGTGAAGAGATAGTGAAATACAAGTGGTATGGATGATTATAAGTAGTAAACGCGATATGAAATAAAAATGGCAGCAAGCAAACATGTAACAAAACAGCAAGTAAACGGTGCGCAAAGCTTGGAAACAAGGCCTAGGGATCATACTTTCACTAGTGGAAACACTCCCAACAAATATAACATCATTGAACAAATAGATAACTTCTCTTCACTATGGTACTCTGAATTACTCTCCTATTGAACAACACTAATCATTGCGTAGGGCTACAAAGCACTCCTTAAAGTTCATGAAGTACTTGACAAACACCACTCAAAGAGATATCCAAATCAAATCACAACTCAAGATAAATATTATTGCAACTTAGACCAAGTACTAACACGGTGCACACGCTATCAACATTACACCATGAAAGGAGGAAAATATCACTTCAATACTATCATAGTGATAATTATTCTCATAATCCATAAGAGATCACAATCGTAGCCTAGACCAAGTACCACCATGATGCACGCACTGTCACCGTTACACCATGGTAGGAGGAATAGATTACTTTAATAACACACTAGAGTACACATAATGAAGAAGAGTAACATCTACTTATTCAACATGATACAAAGCTCACAATCATATAAAGATCACATCATGGGAAAGAGAGGTGAACCACATAGCTACTAGTAGAGCCCTTAGCCCCGGGGATGAACTACTCCCTCCTCATTATAGGAGACAGCAAGGTTGATGGAGATGGCGGTGAGGTCAATGGAGACGGTGGAGACGGCGATGGAGACCGATGGAGATGGCTCCGGGGGCACTTCCCCATCCCGGCAGGGTGCCAGAACAGAGACTTCTGTCCCCCGAAATTCATCGGCGGTGGCGGCGGAGCTACAGAACTTTTTCTGGAAAATTGCCGATTCCTTTAGGGTTTTCCGTCCCAAGGCTTTATATAGGCGAAGGGGCAGCGTCAGGGGGCTGCCAGGGCCTCCTCACACCTAGATGGCACGGCCAGGGGCTGGGCCATGCCGCCCTGGTGTGTGGGGCCCTCGTGGCCCCACTCCATCTCCTCTTCGGTTCTCTAGAAGCTTCTGGGAAAAATAAGATTTCTGGAACTTGTTTCATCCAATTCCGAGAATATTTCCTGTGTAGCTTTTCTGAAACACAAAAATAGCAGAAAACAGGGAACTGGCACTATGGCATCTTGTCAATAGGTTAGTTCCGGAAATCGCATAAAAATGCCATGAAGTGTAACGAAACACAAGACAAATGGTGTAAAAACAAGCATGGAGCATCAAAAATTATAGATACGTATGAGACGTATCAGCATCCCCAAGCTTAACTCCTGCTCATCCTCGAGTAGGTAAGTGATAACAAAAGAAATAATTTTTGAGGTGACGTGCACCATCACAATTTGATCAATGAGGTAGAGCATTGAGTGCTGAGATCAAAGAACTTAAAACATGGGCATGAAAGACATAAACTTGATAATAGAAACTTAGCAACCATGTTGTAAACATGTAAATGAACACAAACAAAAGATCATGAATAATGAAACAATGAAAGTCAAACGTGTGTCCAAATCATATGGAAAAACATACAAATGGTTTTCAGCTTGTCCCTCATGGAGAGCAAAACATAAATGCATAGGACACCTTCAAGTTTAAGAGGGCGACTAGATACAAATAATTTAAGAATAAGTGAAACCAATAACATGAATCAATCAATGAAACTTTGGGACAATGCACATTATACTCAGAATGACAACTATGCTCTCTTAATGGTGCATAAAGATAGAAGGTGGTGACTCAACATAAAAGTAAAAGAAAGGCCCTTCACGGAGGGAAGCAGTGATTAAACATGTGCTAGAGCTTTTCATTTGTAAAACAGAGAGATAAAAATTGGGTTTTGAGAGGTGGTTGTCTTTGTCAACGACTGGCAATGGGGTTCTTACTATCTTCCATACAAAAAATAAGCCAGTTTTTGAGAGAGAGATTGGCACTTTTGTGCTCTTTTATAAAGCTTGGCACTCCTCCCCACCTTTTTTCCTTTCACAAACCATGGCTAACCGATTCCATCGGGTGCCCACCAACATTCACATACCATGGAGGAGTGCCTTTTTTTCTTTCTTTTTTCACTTTTTTTTTCTTTTTGGAATAAGACAATGTGGAAGATAGCAAATCCAACCACTACGTCCCCATGAGCTGAAAACAGTGTCACAAAGTGAGAAGTGTTTTGAAGGTTTTTTGAAAGGTAGCACATGAAAATTTACTTGGAATGGCTTGCAAATACCATTCATAGGAATTTATAGTGGACACAATGGCAAACTTGGTTTTTAGGAGTTGGATGCACGAGTAGAGCTCATACTCAGTACAAAATGAGGGCTAGCAAAAGACTAGGAGCGACCAACTAAGAGAGCAATAACGGCCATAATCATGCAAAGAGACAAAGCAACATTAAAAGAAGCATAAGATGGCATCAAAAGTCACAAACTAAATGATCATAGAGGCTATAGGCGACTTATTTTTGTAGTCAACATGGTGTAAGCATGCGCCAAGTCCACCCTAATAAAGCATCAAATGAGAAAACCAAATTAATGCTTCCAAATAATATAAACAACGCATGATTTTTTCAAAGGCCCATTAAGCAATCTCAGTTATTTGAGACAAGTCATGCTACAGAAAAACCACTAAGCATACTATCAAAAAGACATCAAGCACGGCATGTAAAAACCTAAGCCGCAGTCTACACAAGCTCCTTCTTGTACCACTTTTTTGCATAAAGCTTTTTCTCTTTTCCAACATCATTCGAACTATTTTAATCCAACTCTTTTGAGGAAAACCAACATGGTCCAGAGGAAAAAATACACCTTGATAGATAAATATAAAAAGATCTGAACGCAAATCAAGGTGAAAACAAAAACCAAAAGCAGTAGCAGAAAAAGAAGAACAGTCAGTTTTTGATAAGAATGAAAACTAGAGCGTTCTTGGCAATGAAAAATAGAGTAAGTCTCTCTCCAAAACAAACATGATGTGATCCAACATTTATTGCAGAAAATAAAGCAAAATAAAACTGAAAACAAAAACAACTGATGCTCCAAGAAAAACATATAGTGCATGAAGCAATAAAAATATAGTGTTTTGAAAGGTGACCTGCTTTTTGCCGATGAAGAAGGGGGTGACTCGGGGGCATCCCCAAGCTTTGACGCTTGTACTTCTTAGATATTTCTTGGTGTGATGCATGGGCATCCCCAAGCTTGAGCTTTTGTCCATTCTTCATCTCATCTAATCATTCTCCAATCCCTACACTTGAAAACTTCCTTCATACACAACTAAACACAATTCTATTAGCAACATTAGTGTAAGCATAACATGGAATCAACCCTTTTTCCTTCAGGTTTCAACCTAAAACCACCACATATATAGCATATACTACTGTAGAAACTTCCCCAAAAGTTCCATGATCAAAAGAACTAAAAAAAAGCGATAAAGCGGCAAACACAAATATTGGCAGAAATCTGTCAAATTAGAATAGCTGACAAAGGTCGAATTTTTAGAGGGTTTTCTGTTGCTCAAATCAAAAAGTGTTCAACTAATGAAAGTTTGGATATAACCTGGGGCATATGCAAAAGAAATCTCAGGTCCAAAACTTATACAGAGAATTTTCACGAATTTTTACGGTGCAGCACCGAAAACTGTTTCAGGACAGCAACATCCCCAAATCTTACCTCACTCGAATTAGAGGCTTCTCTTGGCACAAAAATGAAATAAAAATAATAAGGAGAGGTCATTACAGTAGTAATAGCTTCCAAGACTCAAATAAAAGAAAAAGTACTAAAAATAAAACAATGGGTTATCTCCCAAGAGTGCTTTTCTTTAACGCCTTTGAGCTAGGCGCAGTAATTTGCAAAGATGCTCATGTGGGCACCATATAAGAGCTTGAGGCGAAGGCGCTATATAGGAACTTAAAGCGAAAGAGAGCATGAAAAAGCAAATATGAAAGACATTTAAATCTAAACCACTTCCTATGAAAAATAGTCTTGTAAAGAGACAAGTCATGAAAGCGCAAAGCAAAAAGCATAGGAAGGCAAAACAAGTACAACTTCAAGAATTCCAACAAAAAGATGGGAAACTCAATATTATTAAGATCCTTCAAAACATATTTCCCTCTCTCATAATAACTTTCAGTAGCATCATGAATAGAATTAACAACATAAACAGCACAGAATGCATCCCCATCATGAGCCACATGCATAAAAGAATTAATACTCCCCACATGAACAATCGTAGTAGGAGCAGATTCAACAGAATAATTATTCTCATCACCATAATCATCAAAAACAGGAGGCATATTGTAATCATAACTAATTTTCTCCTCAAAAGTAGGTGAACTAAAAATATTATACTCATCATCATAACCATCATAAACTAGTGGTTTAGTATCATCATGAACGAGAGAGCAACTATTTCGCAAAGCATATTCATCAAACATATCATCATAAGAAGGAACATGGATAGTACTAATGGTACAACAATTATTAACTTTAGAATTGGTACCAAAAATATTTTTAGTATCAAAAGTGGAGTGCTTTTCCCAATCATGATCACTAATATAGGTAACAGGCATAGGAACATCACATAGGGGAGATAAAATATCATCAGAGCAAACTTTCTCCACTAAAGCTGGGGAACTAAAAATATCATGCTTAACAAAACCAGCTGTAACACCCCAACTTTTGTAACCAAGATTAAGTAGTGTTTAGTGAGGCAAAATTGAGGGCCAACAAAAACTTTTTGCGCGAACCTCTGGAAATACTGTTTCTTGCATGTTTGTCTTGGTTGTTGTATTTAGGATGTCTATTGGAGATGCTTGTTGAACAATATTGTGAACCAACACAATCCTTGTGCCCTTGTGATCATGCCATTATTTATTCTTCTAACTATTTTCCAAAACCATTATCTTGGCAACCTCTTTTTTTTAAAATTATTTTATTTGTCCAAAACAAGAGCCAAGATTTATCTTTGAAATAAAGCTTTTACCAAAACTAAGTATCTATAAACCTAAAGGGATATACAAAGTGGTGTGATCCCCACTACTTGCAAACTCTTATTTTGGGGACATTTATAAAGGGATTTCAAACACCTTTGGGAAAACTCGATAAAGGTGATGTTTATGCCTCCACTAGTTCCTGAAAAGTTTAAAAAAGCTTTACTCCCTTATTTGAAATTCTTTTCAACTTGACCATGGCATGATCATCATCGAGCAGTTGTTCAACAATTGTTTCTAGTGATGCTAGATTAGTTGTTAATGATTGACCATGTGTGGTGAGTTGACTTTTCTATGACTTTGTTTGACTTTGATTAGTTGCTTGTGTGTAGATATGATCCTCAGGTAGGCCTATGGCCTAACCTATTCAAAACCCATCAATCAATTTTTTTTCCATTTAAGTTATTTTCATTCTATTTATCAAATAAAACCTATTTCGATGTCTTCCTCTCAATCCTAAAACCCTAACTCTAATGTCTTACCATAAAACATTAGGAGCCCTTCTTGAGGACTTGGGAACTAACCAAATTAGCCCCAATAGAACACCCCTGAGGTTATAGGAACCATCCCCATCCAACCCTAAGAGTTTCCTCTCCTTTTTTGAAAAAAATATTTTCTTGCAGACATTTCATCGAACACCTAGTGTGTAGACGATCTTCACTCCTGTTAACAGATTTGGTTTTCAGACATTTGTATTAAGCTCATGTTTTGTATCCACGACAATGCACCTTCCTAGGATTCATCTTTGCCATATGATCTTCCATTTTCACCTAGTCATTTGAGACCATCTACAAATTATTCTAATCATGTTTCTTACCCTAATCAAATTAGTTACCATTTGACCCTTATCAGATGCACTTTTTGCAACCCTTTCAAACTTTGAAATAACTTTGGTGGAGATCATCCTATGCCCTAATTCTCTTCTTATTGACCTACTATACCCATCCGTACACCTTCTTGTGCGTTTTGGAACCCTGCATTAACTAATGTGAGGTGGTCTTGAGCTCCAGTCAAGAAAGATTCAAATCCCTTTTATCCCCTAACTTTTGTACAAACTAGTTTATGTTTCTTTCAAATGTGTTTGGAGCTCCTCTCAAATAAAATGTGCAATTATGGTAGATATATTCTATCACTCCTTTTTCTCCCCTCAAAATAAATTTTTTTTATATACAAATTGATTTCTTTCATTAACAAAAGCACCCAAATGGCAATGATGCCAATCCCCGCATCTTGTTCTAGTTTATTTCTTTTAAAATAAAAAAAAAACCTACTATGCGTTATTATGCAAGTAGTGCTTTGTGAACTCAAAATTTTATCTTCTTTTTCTCAAAGATTTTAAAAGCTAGTTCAAATGAATTTCTCTCAAAAATTGGGTACTCATAAATGTGACCAAGACCACCTCCATTAAAGCCAAATTTAATAGGTCATCTTTTCAACACCATCTCACACCTCTCAGACCTATCAACACATGCACTTGTGAATAGTTGCAGCACACTTAATTTTTTTTTTCTAAAGCGATCAACACATGCCCTCATATCTCTATTTCACTTCTTTTCTCCCAAACCCTTTTTGGCAACCGCACTGAACCATCACGTTGCCATCAGCAGCACCCTAACCTCCCTAATTTCGACTTGCTTGCAAGCCACAGTAGCCTCTTGTCTGATTGTGCTTGGAAGAGGTGAAGGCAAAGACCGACCCATTCAATGACAGGATTTGGCGAAAATCCTTGCTGCAGCAGCCTCTCCCTCATCTCTCAACCAGTACCATAACGTGCACCTCCCACACCCTCTGGCCACCTCTGAAAAACCTAGAAGCTAGCCTGCGCCCTCCTCTCCCTCCTTTACCATAGGACACGCCATGGCATGGCCATTTTTTTTGAAAACTGCTCATTTGACCAAGCTGCCGCGCCACCACCCTCTATTCTGTGTCTATGGACAAGAGCATGCAAGCCCTCTCTTTTGTTTTGTTCCTTTCGTCTTCTCTCAAGCGTGCTCTGTGAGCCAGCGTTTCATCAAACACCTGGCACGCGCTGTGCGGGAACTCTCTCCCCGAGCCGACCAACACTCCCCTGCCCCATAACCTCGCTAGATACTGCGCCTCGCGTGCTTTGACCTAATGGCGCAGCACCGCCTTATCCTCTTGTCATTTTTCCTCTGTCTCGTGCGCCGCCCAGTCGAACCAATAAGCGCCCGGCAAGACGACTCCCTGCCGCGCACACACGCCACCTCCCCTTCCCTCTTAAGCACCCTGGACCCTATCCTTCTCATACCGCGCCCCCTCTACCCTCAAAACCAATTCAGACGCGAAGCCCTGCTCCGTTCTGCTCTGGCCGAAAACTGAGCCGGAGCTCGTCATTCTCCAAGTCGCGTCGAGCGGCGATGCCGCCCTCCATCCCTTCTCTCTGCTTCCTCTCTTTTGTGATGCCCTTCGCTCTCTATATCTCCACGGCCTTCCTAATCCACTTCTCGGTCCTGTCCAGGTTACAGCAGAGCTCGAGTGCGGCAACCATCCAGGAGGACGGCGACGATGGCCTCGTCCGTCTCGTCGCCAGGAAGCCGTCCTGGCCATCCGCGCCGACTCTGTGCACCGCCTAGAACTTCCTCGATGCCTCTAAATTATTTTTGCCACCCTCGACGCTTCCTGGAGCCCACTCAAAGGCCGCCGACGTCCGTTCTTCGTGCGCATCCGTCCGGGCGACGAGCTCACCGGTGGCCGGGAACCCACTTGCGCGTGGGAGACGGCCATGCAGAGGCACCGCTAGCAGCTTCACCAACCTCTGGGTCTTCTCCACCATCCCCAAGCCCCCTCGGTGAGCCCCTTGCCTTCCCTCCGTCGTCTCCGTCGAGCTGCGACTAGCCAGGCATCGTGAGTATCCTGGGGCTGCTAGCTGAAGCACGAATTTTAAAGCATATTTTTTTCACGTTCTGATCACAGCACATAGTTGGGCCGGCCTGGTGTAGGTCCATCAGATCTCAGCCCGTTACATTTTTTTTCTACGAATCTGTTACCATTTTTAGCAGATCTGTGAGATTGTAAAATCCATAGAAAATTCTAGGAGCATGCAAATGTCTTGGTTAAAATTTCTGTGGATTCCTTGATAAAATATCTACCTATTGGAACTGGTCCCATGTCAAAATAATTCTTGTAGATTTATCTGTATTTAATCTTGTGAATCTGGTTCCTTTTCAACCAAAAATCCAAATATGTAAATCTGTGAGTTCAAATTGAGTGAATCCAATTCTCAGTGGTAGCCTATAGTTTTTACTTGCATGCGCCACTGAAATTAAGTCCATGTGATGCTTGTGCTCAGCCTAGTAATTAAAATTCTGCAGGGACTTGTTTAGCTTGTTTAATTCAAAAATCATATTTTGTTTGTGATATTGAATGGATCCCAATTTTTAGTGGTCATGAATTGTATTATCTTTCATATACCCTGTTTTCAGAATTTTGTGATAAAAAGGTAATATCTGAGATTTTATTTGTTAAAATACCCACTGTTTTCACTAGAAAATTCATAGAAAAAGTTTTATAACTCTAATTGTGTTGAATCCACTTTGTTGGATTCAGAAAAATCATACCTTCATATTGGTATCCTGTTGTCATGGTATAGGTACAGATAGATCACTGAGTATTAATTGTGGCTTAATAGGATTTGTTGTTTGCTAAATTCACCAATTAATCAGTAGATGTGTTAATTGAGTAAATTCACTTGAGATGGTTCAGTAATGTTTTGAACTACCTACCGATGCTTGTCCATTTTTGATTTTATTTCTGTAAGGACGTGTGTGCATGCTTGTGTGGTGATTGAATGCTTTTCTTTCATTTTGCGACGCTAGATTCGAACCCCATCGGAGAGGAAGAGGACTACCTCAAGAATACATAAGAAGGAAGTGGAACACTTTGAGTACTTCTTTTAAGGAAGGAGCCCAGGGACATAGCTATTCAAGGCAAGCCATCTACTTGTTGCATATCTGAATCCTATATGTCACTATGCATTGCTCTACTCTTGCTTCCATTACTATGCATTGTTTTCTTATATTGCTATTTCCCTTATGTAGCAATAGTTGGCGACTTAGCTCCACAAGTCAATTTGCTATCATTTCTCAAGATGACACCTTGACACCTACTCAATACCCTAAAAAAATAGAGACTCGATGATTAGCATCGAAGTCTTTGGGAAACACTTGTAGTGGAGCCAAAAACTCTAGGGTTGGGAATACTCTCTCAGGAAATATTTCGAAAATGGTTTCGAAAACCTTGGAGTAGTTACTACTCCATTGAGATGTTTTGAAATGATTTCATAAACAAGGAGTGGACAATGGGAGGTGAAGGAGTTGGTGGATTTTCTGAAAAAGGGCATTGTGTATAAGTGTTCGCCAAACCAATTACTCCCGTGCAACCACATTACCCGGTATGGGACGGGCTTAGCGTGAAGTTTATTTGCTTTAGTGCAGGGAGCCTCATACTATATAGGGGTTTGCAGGACTCCGGAATCCGGGTTGCCGCTAGTTTATGGGCAATAGTAAATCGGGATCCTTTGGGATTTATCCGGCCGGAGGACACTTGGGTTCTCCCGCCGTGGCGCCGGAGTTACGCTCTGGAGGAGGTACTGCCGGGACGTGCCGGGGAGGTAAACTCCACAGGGTAGGCACCCGTATTAAGGTAGACAGATGGAGGGCTTCGATCGGTTATCCGAACCTCGCATACTTGTGTATGATGGTCCGTGGTGGTATCCCGGCGGATTTATCGAATGGTGTGGGTAAAGTGTACAACCTCTGCAGAGTGTAATCTATTTGAATAGCCGCGTCCTCGGTCATGGACGGTTGGAATGGCCATACTTAACCTGTGTCGAGTTTTGGTTTTATGAAAGCATTTTCGAGAAAATGGAGAAGGGTACCGGACGGAGTACTCGGAGGGTACTGCCGTGGCACGGTTATGGTTCGGAGTACTTGCAGGGTACTGCCGAAGGAATGGAAGTGGTCATGTGTGATTGACCGGAATTAATAAGGGTGGTGTTCATGTTTGATTGACCGCCGGCTTTTCTCTTGAAAAGGAGTTTCCCCCTTTCCTAGAGTTTTTGCAAAGACTTCTCTTGTAAGTATCTTCTTTAATAAGGATATAGAGATGTCGTATGACATGCTATATCGACACGAGAATCTTTCTACAAATCTTCTTTAACAAGGATATAGAAATATCGTAGGACATGCTATATCGACAAGAGAAACTTTCTAGTATTAAGCTGCCTTCAACCAAGCCAACCTTGCTACAGCCCAAATAGCATGTGTTTATCTTCTCCTAGATGGTTTGCGAGTACAATTCCAAAATGTACTCACGGCTTTGTCCCTGGCTATTAACTTGGCCAGATTATGGAGAAGACTACTCAGAAGGTGGCGATGGCTACAACGACACCGGTGCGAACTAGGAATGTCTCCCAGTCAGTTGCCTATAGGGTAGTAGGCATGACATGGGTCATCAACGCTGCTTGGTATCCGCTGCTTAGTTGGAGACTTGCCCTGCGTGGCAATATCATACTTGGTCATGTGACCAATTGTAAGTTTATTACTCAGTACTATAATGGATGGTGTAATTCTGTTATCAACTCGGATATGTGGATTCACGACACACTGATCATGGGATCGTGAATTGTATACATATCGGGTATTCCGGATGGGTAATCCGGGGTCCCCACAGAGTTGGTATCAGAGCCATCCTGACTGTAGGAGACCTTAGTTAGCATGGGCGTTAGATAGGAAAGTACTATCTTGGATAAAACTAATTTCAAAGTTTATTTTCCTAATCGGCCAATAGAGTGGCTTATACTCCTCTTATCTCTCCAAAACTTCTAGTCTTACCTCTCTGATTACCAAATAACTTTGAAGATTTTACTCTGTTGTCTCCTCCACTTCAAATTTACTTAATGGACATTGTACCCCAACTAGACCTGAAGATTAACAACACAAGATGTAGCAAATCGTCAGAAGGACGTCTTCAAAACTCTCCAACTACAAAGAAAGAAGACTGTTGGCAAGTATTTTGCCTTTGGTTGACACTAACGGCTCTGTCAAGAAGCTGACCTTGTTCCTCCCTGGACCCGCACTTTTGCAGTCGCCAAGGACCAAGTACTTAGTCGCTTGACTAGTATTGATTAGGTTTGCCGAGCGAGTATGCCACCAATGGCAGACTTCAGCAATCCCTCTGAAGACCTCGCAACCATGTAATGTGATACAAGTAGACTTACAAAACTGCACTTCTCAAGTCATCATCAATGGCTCAACAACACTTCAACTTCACCACCAACTGCCATCAAATTTTGCTGAAGCGAGAGTCAAGGAGAATGAAGACATCAACAACTATGCCCAACCATGACCCTAGAATGAATAGGACTAACCCCAAATATCGCGAGTTCATAGGCATCTTGGTACTTGAAGTACCTCGTGTGATTTCTGCAGTTACTTGTTGTTTGCCTTGTGTGTTCTGGGTAATGTTTGCAGTTGCTTTGTGTGTTTCTTGACTATGTATTGTTACCTTGTGCATGTGCTTGTTTTTGCCTCTCGGCCTTAAAAACCCCCGGGTGTATAAAACCCTGAATAGGAAGCCTCTCTAGAATGTGTTTTACCTCTCATTGATTTATGTCAGCTTGAGTAGCATAGATAATTTATTAGTAAAACACTAACTCCAACCTTGAGTGGATTATAACTCTTCTTGCAACACCTCCCCAAAATCCGAAGCAACAATTTTTGCTACATGCTTAAAGCTTCGTCAAGACCTCTCTCCAACATCAAGGAAGCAGAAGCCAGACCCGCCTGGACTACAAAGGACTTCTAGAAGACAAAGATTTTACTACCCAGGATCGCCTAACCTTAACTTTAGAGTTTTGCTAACATTGATGATACTCTCTTAACACCCCAACACTTGCTAATCTTCTAACAAGCCAACTAACATTGAGCATAGAAGTATCAAAACCAAGCCTAACTTTCGAAGATCAACCCGTTATCGTCACTTGAAGCCCGAAGACTCACGTGCTTGATCTCCACTGAGCTAATAGGAGGATGAAGACTCTCCAAAATCAAGCCATCAATGTCGACTCTGTATTTAGGAGATATCAATGGAGGTAGCAACAAGAAGAAGTGAAGACGTTTCTAAATAACTCGCTCGCTCGTTCAAATTTTGGTGGGTTGCAACCATAGCTGACTTAGGACACGAGTAGAAATCCACATGAAGATTTCTCGGAAGATGAAGTCGACTCAAGGTATCCCAATATACCTCAGGATCCTCAAGGCTACAAGGAGTTGGAGAAGCAAGAAGATTCTTCACTGGTCTCCACCAACCCGAAGATAAGAAGGAACAGGTCATTGACTACTGGAAGGCACAGCGTTGGTGGTGCGCCGTCACCTAGAGCGTTTTTAGCTCAAACACAGGACAACCCAGAAGAATGGTTTCTATTAGGACTAACCTGCGCCTTGGTAGTTAGGAAGCGTAGAGGACTAAGTCGACAACTTTGGCGTGCCTACCAAGATCGAAGTCTAAAATGCTCTCGTCTACCATCCTCAGAGGACTGCAAGCTCGAGGTTAAAGGTCTATGCCAATATCAAGCTTCAAGGCACGACTTCAAGATCTGGAGATTCCATTGAGCTGCGCGAGGAAAAGAAGCGAACTCCAAGCCAGCAAGAGCTACCCGAGAAGCCTCGACTCTTCAAGACCTCAACTTTGAGCTGAAAACTTTCTAACTCTCGAAGAATTCTTTTTGGGCATACTAGATAGCCTAACCCCCACTAACCTTGGAAGTGTCTCGAAGAGGTTTCAACAAGGTACTTTCGACAACTTCAACTCTTCAGCCATCAATTTCAGCAAATGGTGAAGATCTACACCTTTGGCGAATACAAGTCTTCGAGGCAACTCAGAGACTCATCGATGAGTTGGACGAGCAATCGTTGAACCCTAACTCTAACGTAGTCTCTACACCACTCTACTACTACGCTTAGGAATCTCGGGACGAGATTCTTTTTAAGGGGGGAAGAGCTGTAACACCCCAACTTTTGTAACCAAGATTAAGTAGTGTTTAGTGAGGCAAAATTGAGGGCCAACAAAAACTTTTTGCGCGAACCTCTGGAAATACTGTTTCTTGCATATTTGTCTTGGTTGTTGTATTTAGGATGTCCATTGGAGATGCTTGTTGAACAATATTGTGAACCAACACAATCCTTGTGCCCTTGTGATCATGCCATTATTTATTCTTCTAACTATTTTCCAAAACCATTATCTTGGCAACCTCTTTTTTTTTAAATTATTTTATTTGTCCAAAACAAGAGCCAAGATTTATCTTTGAAATAAAGCTTTTACCAAAACTAAGTATCTATAAACCTAAAGGGATATACAAAGTGGTGTGATCCCCACTACTTGCAAACTCTTATTTTGGGGACATTTATAAAGGGATTTCAAACACCTTTGGGAAAACTCGATAAAGGTGATGTTTATGCCTCCACTAGTTCCTGAAAAGTTTAAAAAAGCTTTACTCCCTTATTTGAAATTCTTTTCAACTTGACCATGGCATGATCATCGTCGAGCAGTTGTTCAACAATTGTTTCTAGTGATGCTAGATTAGTTGTTAATGATTGACCATGTGTGGTGAGTTGACTTTTCTATGACTTTGTTTGACTTTGATTAGTTGCTTGTGTGTAGATATGATCCTCAGGTAGGCCTATGGCCTAACCTATTCAAAACCCATCAATCAATTTTTTTTTCCATGTAAGTTATTTTCATTCTATTTATCAAATAAAACCTATTTCGATGTCTTCCTCTCAATCCTAAAACCCTAACTCTAATGTCTTACCATAAAACATTAGGAGCCCTTCTTGAGGACTTTGGAACTAACCAAATTAGCCCCAATAGAACACCCCTGAGGTTATAGGAACCATCCCCATCCAACCCTAAGAGTTTCCTCTCCTTTTTTGAAAAAATATTTTCTTGCAGACATTTCATCGAACACCTAGTGTGTAGACGATCTTCACTCCTATTAACAGATTTGGTTTTCAGACATTTGTATTAAGCTCATGTTTTGTATCCACGACAATGCACCTTCCTAGGATTCATCTTTGCCATATGATCTTCCATTTTCACCTAGTCATTTGAGACCGTCTACAAACTATTCTAATCATGTTTCTTACCCTAATCAAATTAGTTACCATTTGACCCTTATCAGATGCACTTTTTGCAACCCTTTCAAACTTTGAAATAACTTTGGTGGAGATCATCTTATGCCCTAATTCTCTTCTTATTGACCTACTATACCCATCCGTACACCTTCTTGTGCGTTTTGGAACCCTGCATTAACTAATGTGAGGTGGTCTTGAGCTCGAGTCAAGAAAGATTCAAATCCCTTTTATCCCCTAACTTTTGTACAAACTAGTTTATGTTTCTTTCAAATGTGTTTGGAGCTCCTCTCAAATAAAATGTGCAATTTTGGTAGATATATTCTATCACTCCTTTTTTTCCCCTCAAAATAAATTTTTTTTATATACAAATTGATTTCTTTCATTAACAAAAGCACCCAAATGGCAATGATGCCAATCCCCGCATCTTGTTCTAGTTTATTTCTTTTAAAATACAAAAAAAAACCTACTATGCATTATTATGCAAGTAGTGCTTTGTGAACTCAAAATTTTATCTTCTTTTTCTCAAAGATTTTAAAAGCTAGTTCAAATGAATTTCTCTCAAAAATTGGGTACTCATAAATGTGACCAAGACCACCTCCATTAAAGCCAAATTTAATAGGTCATCTTTTCAACACCATCTCACACCTCTCAGACCTATCAACACATGCACTTGTGAATAGTTGCAGCACACTTAATTTTTTTTTTCTAAAGCGATCAACACATGCCCTCATATCTCTATTTCACTTCTTTTCTCCCAAACCCTTTTTGGCAACCGCACTGAACCATCACGTTGCCATCAGCAGCACCCTAACCTCCCTAATTTCGACTTGCTTGCAAGCCACAGTAGCCTCTTGTCTGATTGTGCTTGGAAGAGGTGAAGGCAAAGACCGACCCATTCAATGACAGGATTTGGCGAAAATCCTTGCTGCAGCAGCCTCTCCCTCATCTCTCAACCAGTACCATAACGTGCACCTCCCACACCCTCTGGCCACCTCTGAAAAACCTAGAAGCTAGCCTGCGCCCTCCTCTCCCTCCTTTACCATAGGACACGCCATGGCATGGCCATTTTTTTTGAAACCTGCTCATTTGACCAAGCTGCCGCGCCACCACCCTCTATTCTGTGTCTATGGACAAGAGCATGCAAGCCCTCTCTTTTGTTTTGTTCCTTTCGTCTTCTCTCAAGCGTGCTCTGTGAGCCAGCGTTTCATCAAACACCTGGCACGCGCTGTGCGGGAACTCTCTCCCCGAGCCGACCAACACTCCCCTGCCCCATAACCTCGCTAGATACTGCGCCTCGCGTGCTTTGACCTAATGGCGCAGCACCGCCTTATCCTCTTGTCATTTTTCCTCTGTCTCGTGCGCCGCCCAGTCGAACCAATAAGCGCCCGGCAAGACGACTCCCTGCCGCGCACACACGCCACCTCCCCTTCCCTCTTAAGCACCCTGGACCCTATCCTTCTCATACCGCGCCCCCTCTACCCTCAAAACCAATTCAGACGCGAAGCCCTGCTCCGTTCTGCTCTGGCCGAAAACTGAGCCGGAGCTCGTCATTCTCCAAGTCGCGTCGAGCGGCGATGCCGCCCTCCATCCCTTCTCTCTGCTTCCTCTCTTTTGTGATGCCCTTCGCTCTCTATATCTCCACGGCCTTCCTAATCCACTTCTCGGTCCTGTCCAGGTTACAGCAGAGCTCGAGTGCGGCAACCATCCAGGAGGACGGCGACGATGGCCTCGTCCGTCTCGTCGCCAGGAAGCCGTCCTGGCCATCCGCGCCGACTCTGTGCACCGCCTAGAACTTCCTCGATGCCTCTAAATTATTTTTGCCACCCTCGACGCTTCCTGGAGCCCACTCAAAGGCCGCCGACGTCCGTTCTTCGTGCGCATCCGTCCGGGCGACGAGCTCACCGGTGGCCGGGAACCCACTTGCGCGTGGGAGACGGCCATGCAGAGGCACCGCTAGCAGCTTCACCAACCTCTGGGTCTTCTCCACCATCCCCAAGCCCCCTCGGTGAGCCCCTTGCCTTCCCTCCGTCGTCTCCGTCGAGCTGCGACTAGCCAGGCATCGTGAGTATCCTGGGGCTGCTAGCTGAAGCACGAATTTTAAAGCATATTTTTTTCACGTTCTGATCACAGCACATAGTTGGGCCGGCCTGGTGTAGGTCCATCAGATCTCAGCCCGTTACATTTTTTTTCTACGAATCTGTTACCATTTTTAGCAGATCTGTGAGATTGTAAAATCCATAGAAAATTCTAGGAGCATGCAAATGTCTTGGTTAAAATTTCTGTGGATTCCTTGATAAAATATCTACCTATTGGAACTGGTCCCATGTCAAAATAATTCTTGTAGATTTATCTGTATTTAATCTTGTGAATCTGGTTCCTTTTCAACCAAAAATCCAAATATGTAAATCTGTGAGTTCAAATTGAGTGAATCCAATTCTGAGTGGTAGCCTATAGTTTTTACTTGCATGCGCCACTGAAATTAAGTCCATGTGATGCTTGTGCTCAGCCTAGTAATTAAAATTCTGCAGGGACTTGTTTAGCTTGTTTAATTCAAAAATCATATTTTGTTTGTGATATTGAATGGATCCCAATTTTTAGTGGTCATGAATTGTATTATCTTTCATATACCCTGTTTTCAGAATTTTGTGATAAAAAGGTAATATCTGAGATTTTATTTGTTAAAATACCCACTGTTTTCACTAGAAAATTCATAGAAAAAGTTTTATAACTCTAATTGTGTTGAATCCACTTTGTTGGATTCAGAAAAATCATACCTTCATATTGGTATCCTGTTGTCATGGTATAGGTACAGATAGATCACTGAGTATTAATTGTGGCTTAATAGGATTTGTTGTTTGCTAAATTCACCAATTAATCAGTAGATGTGTTAATTGAGTAAATTCACTTGAGATGGTTCAGTAATGTTTTGAACTACCTACCGATGCTTGTCCATTTTTGATTTTATTTCTGTAAGGACGTGTGTGCATGCTTGTGTGGTGATTGAATGCTTTTCTTTCATTTTGCGACGCTAGATTCGAACCCCATCGGAGAGGAAGAGGACTACCTCAAGAATACATAAGAAGGAAGTGGAACACTTTGAGTACTTCTTTTAAGGAAGGAGCCCAGGGACATAGCTATTCAAGGCAAGCCATCTACTTGTTGCATATCTGAATCCTATATGTCACTATGCATTGCTCTACTCTTGCTTCCATTACTATGCATTGTTTTCTTATATTGCTATTTCCCTTATGTAGCAATAGTTGGCGACTTAGCTCCACAAGTCAATTTGCTATCATTTCTCAAGATGACACCTTGACACCTACTCAATACCCTAAAAAAATAGAGACTCGATGATTAGCATCGATGTCTTTGGGAAACACTTGTAGTGGAGCCAAAAACTCTAGGGTTGGGAATACTCTCTCAGGAAATATTTCAAAAATGGTTTCGAAAACCTTGGAGTAGTTACTACTCCATTGAGATGTTTTGAAATGATTTCATAAACAAGGAGTGGACAATGGGAGGTGAAGGAGTTGGTGGATTTTCTGAAAAAGGGCATTGTGTATAAGTGTTCGCCAAACCAATTACTCCCGTGCAACCACATTACCCGGTATGGGACGGGCTTAGCGTGAAGTTTATTTGCTTTAGTGCGGGGAGCCTCATACTATATAGGGGTTTGCAGGACTCCGGAATCCGGGTTGCCACTAGTTTATGGGCAATAGTAAATCGGGATCCTTTGGGATTTATCCAGCCGGAAGACACTTGGGTTCTCCCGCCGTGGCGCCGGAGTTACGCTCTGGAGGAGGTACTGCCGGGACGTGCCGGGGAGGTAAACTCCATAGGGTAGGCACCCGTATTATGGTAGATAGATGGAGGGCTTCGATCGGTTATCCGAACCCCGCATACTTGTGTATGACGGTCTGTGGTGGTATCCCGGCGGATTTATCGAATGGTGTGGGTAAAGTGTACAACCTCTGCAGAGTGTAATCTATTCAAATAGCCGCGTCCTCGGTCATGGACGGTTGGAATGGCCATACTTAACCTGTGTCGAGTTTTGGTTTTACAAAAGCATTTTCGAGAAAATGGAGAAGGGTGCCGGATGGAGTACTCGGAGGGTACTGCCGTGGCACGGTTATGGTTCGGAGTACTTGCAGGGTACTGCCGAAGGAATGGAAGTGGTCATGTGTGATTGACCGGAATTAATAAGGGTGGTGGTCATGTTTGATTGACCGCCGGCTTTTCTCTTGAAAAGGAGTTTCCCCCTTTCCTAGAGTTTTTGCAAAGACTTCTCTTGTAAGTATCTTCTTTAATAAGGATATAGAGATGTCGTATGACATGCTATATCGACACGAGAATCTTTCTACAAATCTTCTTTAACAAGGATATAGAAATATCGTAGGACATGCTATATCGACAAGAGAAACTTTCTAGTATTAAGCTGCCTTCAACCAAGCCAACCTTGCTACAGCCCAAATAGCATGTGTTTATCTTCTCCTAGATGGTTTGCGAGTACAATTCCAAAATGTACTCACGGCTTTGTCCCTGGCTATTAACTTGGCCAGATTATGGAGAAGACTACTCAGAAGGTGGCGATGGCTACAGCGACGCCGGTGCAAACTAGGAACGTCTCCCAGTCAGTTGCCTGTAGGGTAGTAGGCATGACATGGGTCATCAATGCTGCTTGGTATCCGCTGCTTAGTTGGAGACTTGCCCTGCGTGGCAATATCATACTTGGTCATGTGACCAATTGTAAGTTTATTACTCAGTACTGTAATGGATGGTGTAATTCTGTTATCAACTCGGATATGTGGATTCACGACACACTGATCATGGGATCGTGAATTGTATGCATATCGGGTATTCCGGATGGGTAATCCGGGGTCCCCACACCAACTTCCCCAAGCTTAGACTATTCTATAGCATTAGCAACAATGGTATTCAAAGCATTCATACTAACAACACTATTAGCATGAGAATAAAGGTCCAAAGGTTTTTCAATTTTCTCTTCAAACATTTCATATCTAAACTCAGGAAAAAGACTAAAGAACTCTTTGTTTTACATTAAGCCTAACTAGTGAAAATAAAAACAAGAAACAAAAAGATGTAATTGCAGAATCTAAAGGAAATAACTCCAAGCACTCACACAGGAGGATGTGAGTACCTTTTATCTAACCTCCCCGGCAACGGCGCCAGAAAAGAGTTTGATGTCTACGCACTTCTATTCTTGTAGACACTTGTTGGGCCTCCAAGTGTAGAGGTTTGCAGAACAACAGCAAGTTTCCCTTAAGTGGATCACCCAAGGTTTATCGAACTCAATGAGGAAGAGGTCAAAGCTATCCCTCTCAAGCAACCCTGCAATTACGATACAGAAAGTCTCTTGTGTCCCCAACACACCTAATACACTTGTCAGATGTATAGGTGCACTAGTTCAGTCAAGAGATAGTGAAATACAAGTGGTATGGTTGATTATAAGTAGTAAACGTGATATGAAATAAAAATGGCAGCAAGCAAACATGTAACAAAACAGCAAGTAAACGGTGCGCAAAGCTTGGAAACAAGGCCTAGGGATCATACTTTCACTAGTGGACACACTCCCAACAAATATAACATCATTGAACAAATAGATAACTTCTCTTCACTACGGTACTCTGAATTACTCTCCTATTGAACAACACTAATCATTGCGTAGGGCTACAAAGCACTCCTTAAAGTTTATGAAGTACTTGACAAACACCACTCAAAGAGATATCCAAATCAAATCACAACTCAAGATAAATATTATTGCAACTTAGACCAAGTACTAACACGGTGCACACGCTATCAACATTACACCATGAAAGGAGGAAAATATCACTTCAATACTATCATAGTGATAATTATTCTCATAATCCATAAGAGATCACAATCGTAGCCTAGACCAAGTACCACCACGATGCACGCACTGTCACCGTTACACCATGGCAGGAGGAATAGATTACTTTAATAACACACTAGAGTACACATAATGAAGAAGAGTAACATCTACTTATTCAACATGATACAAAGCTCATGATAGCATAAAGATCACATCATGGGAAAGAGAGGTGAACCACATAGCTACCGGTAGAGCCCTCAGCCCCGGGGATGAACTACTCCCTCCTCATCATAGGAGACAGCAAGGTTGATGGAGATGGTGGTGAGGTCGATGGAGATGGTGGAGATGGCAATGGACACCGATGGAGATGGCTCTGGGGGCACTTCCCCGTCCTGGCAGGGTGCCGGAACAGAGACTTCTGTCCCCCGAAATTCGTCAGCGGTGGCGGCGGAGCTACGGAACTCTTTCTGGAAAATTGCCAATTCCTTTAGGGTTTTCCGTCCTGAGGCTTTATATAGGCGAAGGGGCGTGATGGCGCGGTGATGATGGTGCCAAAAAACTTGATGGCCTTTGTTGATGAAGTAAAATGACCGGCCAGTTGGTAAACCCCAAGAGAAGGTTTTGATGAATATAGTAGCAAGTTTTCCCTCAGTTAAGAAACCAAGGTTTATCGTCCAGGAGAAAAGTAGACAGTGATGGCTGAAGGTGATGCTTGCTAGTTTGCGACAGCTTCAGATAATTTATATATGGCGCCTCATCCAAGCTTTGCTTGCTAGCTGCAATGCAGAACCTGCACACACACAACCAAGTACTTTGCTCCCAACTTGCGATGATGTTGTCAATCTCACCGGTTTGCTTGAAAAAAAGGTTATGAGCGTATCGAGTGGAAAGTAGTAGAGTATACGAGTAAAGTAAATAGTGCAAGTAAAGTAAACAGGTGATAGCAATATGATGGAAATAGGACCGGAGTCCACAGTTCACTAGTGGTGTCTCTCCATAGATAAATAGCACATGCTGGGTAAACAAATTACAGTTGGGCAATTGATAGAATAAAGATAAACGTGATATGTCAAGAAGATCACTATGAGATTTTCTATGGGCATTCCAACAAGATACATAGACTGCCATCCAACTGCATCTATGACTAATAATCCACTTGTGGCGAATCAATCCGAGAACTCCACAAGTATTAAGTTGCGAACAACAGATAATTGCATTAAGCAAAGTGTGTAATGTAAACAAAGCATATGCCCTTGAGCATATGAATGTTGTTTTCTCCCTAGTAGCAACAACACATCTACAACCTTAGAGGTTTCTGTCACTCCCCCAGGTTAAGCAGAGGCATGAACCCACTATCGAGCATAAATACCCCCTCTTGGAGTCACTAGCAACTACTCGGCCAAGATAGCTACTAACAACGGAGAGCATGCAAGATCATAAACAACATAGAGATAACAAAAGATAATATTCAGTACAGCAACTCAATCATAAACACCAATAATCATCGGATCCCAACAAACCAAACATGTAGAATTACATAACGGTGATCTCAATCATGTAGGGCAGCTCATGAGATCTAAACATGAAGCACATGGTGGAGAAGACAACCATCTAGCTACTGCTATGGACCCATAGTCCAAGGTAGACTACTCACTCATTGCTTCGGAGGAAAGCATGGTGATAAAGAAGACCTCTGGTGGTGATTCCCCTCTCCGGCAGGGCGCCGAGAAGAGCTTCTAGACCCTCCCGATCTTCGGGTTGACAGCGGCGGTGGATCGCAATGTGTTCTGGAAAAGTGATCGGGGTACTTAGGTTTTTTCCATCGAGGGGTCTTTATAGGCGAAGGGGCAATGTCAGAGGAGGGGCCAGGTGACCTCACACCACGGTGGCGCGGGCCATGGGCTGGCCACGCCACCCTAGCGTGTGGGCCCCTAGTGCCCCGCCTCCTACTCTCCTTCGGATCACTGGAAGCTTTCGGGTAAAATATGACTTCAGGAACTTGTTTCGTCCAATTCCGAGAATATTTCCTATGTATCACTTCTGAAACACAAAAATAGCAGAAAATAGGGAACTGGCACTGTGGCAACTTGTTAATAGGTTAGTTCTGGAAAATGCATAAAAGTACCACGAAGTGTAACAAAACAATAGGCAAATGGTGTAAAAACAGGCATGGAGCATCAAAAATTATAGATACGTGTGAGACGTATCAAGCATCCCCAAGCTTAACTCCTGCTCGTCCTTGAGTAGGTAAGTGATAACAAAAGAATAATTTTTGAGGTGACATGCACCTACACAATCTTGATCACATATATGTAAGAATTTGTAAGCTGGGATCATAAGAACTTAAAACATGGGCATGAAGATATAATAATGACAATAAGAAACTTAGCAACTGTGGGGACCCCGGAATACCCATCCGGAATACCCGATATGCATACAATTCACGATCCCATGATCAGTGTGTCGTGAATCCACATATCCGAGTTGATAACATAATTACATCATCCATTACAGTACCGAATAAAATACTTACAATTTGGTCACCTGACCAAGTATGATATTGCCACGCAGGGCAAGTCTACCATTAAGCAGCGGATACCGGACAGCGTTGATGACCCACGTCATGCCTACTACCCTACAGGCAACTGACTGGGAGACGTTCCTAGTTCGCACTGGCATCATCGCAACCATCGTCACCTTCCTCGTAGTCTTCTTCATGGCCTGACCAAGTTAATAGCCAGGGACAAAGCCATGAGTACACTTGAATTGTACTCGCAAACCATCTAGAGGGGAGAGAACAAGTATGCAGTTTGGCTGTAGCAAGGAGAGAGGCTCTAATCTAGTTTTTCCTATCTAGTCAATTTCTCGTGTCGATATAGCATGTCATACGACATCTCTATATTATTATTAAAGAAGAGTTTTTGTAAAGCATCTTTAGTAAAAGCTCTAGGGAAGGGGTAACTCATTTTCAAGAGAAGAGCCGGGGGTCAATCAAACCTGACCACCCTCCTTATTAATTTCCGGTCAATCACACATGACCACCTCCATCCCTTCGGTAGTACCCTGCAAGTACTCCGAACCATACCCGTGCCATGGTAGTACCCTCCGAGTACTTCGCCCGGCACCCTTCTCCACTTTTCTGAAAACATCTTTGTAAAACCAAAACTTGACATTGGGTTAGGCAACAGCCAGTTCAACCATCCATGACCGAGGACTCGGCTATTCGAATAGATTTACACTCTGCAGAGGTTGTACACTTTACCCACACCATCCAAGTACTAATCGTGTGGGCATCATCCCTGCATAGCATCCTATGCCATGACAAGCACCCGATTAGAGCCTTCCATTCATCCACCTTAGTACGGGTGCCTACCCTGTGGAGTATACATCCCCGGCAAACCCTGGCCGTCTACCTCCGTCGAGCGTAGTTCCAGTGCCACGGCGGGAGAAACCCAAGTGTCTTCCGGACGGGTAGCCTATTGGCGGGCTCGCTACACTGTTGCCCACCACTTGCGACAACCCGGATTCTGGGGTCCTACAGACCCTTATATAGTACGAGGCTCCCCGCACTAAAGCAAACAAACTTCGGGCTAAGCCCCGTCCCATACCAGGGTAATGTGGTTGCACGGATTAATTGCCCCGGGTGAGTACATAATCACCAATGTCTTTTCTTTTAAAACCACAACTCCTTTTTACTCCAAGTCCAACTTGGTTTGTCCAAAACCATTTTGAAAACATCTCAGTGGAGTAGATACTACTCCAAGGTTTTCGAAAACATCTTCGAAATTTTCTTCGAGTGTTCCCATCCTAGAGTTTTTGGCTCCACTAGAAGTTTCCCAAAGGCTTGGCTGTTAATCAACAAGCCACTATTACAAGGGTAAAGAATAGGTGTTTCAAAGGGGTCATCTCGAAGGATGATAACAAATTGGCTTGCGGAGCTTGAGCCAACAAATAATTGCTACAAGGACGATAGCAATGTAAAAACATGCAAATTTGATAAACCTTTATGATACATGCAAAGTAAGTGAATAGGATTCAGATATGCATCAAGTATAGATGGCTTGCCTTGAGTGGCTTGTCCCTGGTCCTTTTCTTCCTGATACTCAAAGTCTTCTCCCTCCTCGGTACACTCCTCATTCGATTCTATCGCCGGAAAAAAATAAAAGCACACAATAAGCATACATGCATACACAAGTCACAAGCATTTCATCACTCAACATCACACAACCTGAGAGTATCAGAAACAAACATGTTTAGAATCTGAACAAGTTTTTATAGGATTAAATAGAAAGTTAAATCTATTAATCCTAGGGTAATTTATTTCTAGCAACGAATACACCATTCAATCCAAACAAGCATGCAAGTGCTAAAATGGGTCAAAAATCACTCTCAACACATAAGTAGGTAGATAACAAGTTTATGAACCCAACAAAGTTGGATTCATCTCAAAACACCTAATGGTCGATTTTTCATGAATTTCCCAGCAACAATAATAGCTATAACACTAGAATAAATCCCAGATATTCTCTGGAGATCAGAAAAATGTACCATAGGATGTTCTGGAAAGCTAACACAATACACGACACAACTAAATTGGATTCACACTTAAGTTCCTAACCTACTGCAAGTGAGAATTTAAACTATAATAATTAAACTATTTGCCAAATTAAATACTACTGCAGATATATGTGTCATAAAATACCAAACTAAATTTGACATGTAAGTTAACACATAAGAGCATCTCTGAAAATTGGGTTTGCCCAATTTGGCCTCATAGATTTACAGATATGGAATTTTGAATCCAAAGTGGCCAGATCTAACAATATAAATATGAATAAACCTACAGGGATTTATTTGACAAAGGGGGCCAGAACCATTGGGTAGGTATTTGAACAAGGAATCTATAGAAATTTGATTCACTCGATTTGCATGCTCAGAGAATTTCCTATGCAATTTATAAGTTTACAGATTCAAACTAAACTTAATAGAGTTTCTTAAAAAAAACACTAACAGGCTGAATCTAATAGATCTGGGCCGAGCAGCCGGGGGCTGGCCCAGTATTGCATTCCAGTGCACGGGAGGAAAAAAAATGATACCGACATGTGGGGCCCTTGAGCCAGCTCGGATAAGTGGACCGAAAGGGTACCGTGACGTCGATCTGGCGATGAACGATCCAGGAAGGGCCACGTTGATGCTTCACCGGCGACGACCACACCGCACGGTGGTGTCCTCCTCTGGCACGGTGGTGTGGCCGGAGACCTCGCCGCCGGTGGCTGAAGAACACCTCCGGGGATGAATATTGCACCAGGAGGATCAGGAAGGTCCCGCCAGGCTCATGGACCCCCATGAGCATGCAGGAGATGGCCGGAGTACTGAGCTCGAGGGAGACCTGCGGCGGGTGGAGGGTGTTGACGGCGAACTTGATGCATCCATTGGACCTGGAACAAATGGGGAAGGGAATGAGATTCAGAGAGGAGAGGTGAAGCTCAAGGGAGAGATAGAGGAGGGAGGGGAGGTCTACAGGTTGCTCTCATCGTGGGGATGTCCACGGCCGCACTTTGGCTGGAGTCGGGGATGGCGAGGGAGAGAGGAGATGGGGCTTGGTGGAGGGTCGATTGGGAGGGAGGAGAAGAAGATAGAGTGCTCTCTGGCACTCGGGGTAGCTTATGAAGCCAGGGGTTGGCGTCCCCGCGCGGCTACAAGCGTGTCTGCGCGACGCTCACTGGCCAGAGTGGGCGGCGCTTGGGACACGAATAAAACGACGAGAAGAAGGGCTGGGTCTGCGCTAATGGGCTGGCATGGGTGAGAGGAAGCGTGTGGCGAGAGGGTACGTCCAGGGACGGCCGATCGGCTCGGGGAGAGGGCACCCAAGCTTCGCCTGCCAGGTGTTCGTTGAAACGTCGTCCTTCGGAGCACGGTCGGTTTAGGCCGAGAAAAACAATAAAAAGTCTAAGGCTTGCCTGGGAAGGGTCGAGTAGTCTTAGAGGAGGCTAGTGGCGCGATGTCTCGGTCAAAGGAGTGGGTTTAGAAAAATAGCCATGACCATGTCGGTCTAGGGCAAGCCAGCGAGAGAGGGAGTTTGGGGCTAGCCATGGAGCCTGACATGTGAGGTAGGAGTGCTGCTGGGGTAGAGTAGGGGCGCAGAAGGGTCCGAGTCTAGTGAAGCTCATTGGAGGAGCAAGATAAGAGAGAGAGGGAAGGAGATATTGTATACCTGCATGCATGCCATGCCATGGCCGGCCTCCCTTCTTGCCAAGCACAAGAGGACAAGAGGAGGTGCCCAAATGGCAATGCTGGTCGACCATGAGATGGGGCTGCTGATGCTTTGCCACATAGGTGTAACACCCCACTTTTTGTAACCCTGTTTAAGTCGAGTTTGGTAATGCAAAAATGAGGGCCAACAAAAACTTTTTGTGCAAACCTCTAGAAGTACTATTTCTTGCTTGTTTGTCTTGGTTGTTATGCTAATGATGTCTGTTTGAGTTGCTTGTTGAGCAATATTGTGATCCAACACAATATCCTTGTGCCCTTGTGATCATGCCCTTATTTATGCTTCTAGCTATTTTTCCAAAACCATTATCTTGGGAACCTCTCCTTTTTCAAATTATTTTATTTGTCCAAAATAAGAGCCAAGATTTATCTTTGAGACAAAGCTTTTATCAAAACTAAGTATTTACAAAATTATCGGGACCTACAAAGTAGAGTGGTCCCACTATTTTACAAACATATATTTTGTTGATATTTATAAAAGGATTTAAAACTCCTTTAAGAAAACTTTCTAAAGGGGATGTTATGTCTCCACTAGTTTCTAAAAAAATCTACAAAAGCTTTACTCCTTTATTTGAAGCTCTTTTCTACTTGACTATGGCATGATCATCATCGAGCACTTACTCAATCATTGTTTATGGTGATGCTATATTAGCTTCAAATGATTGACCTTGTGTGGTGAGTTGATTTTGTGTGACTTTGTTTGACTTCCTCTTGTGTGCATGATTTGCTTTGCTTGAATATAACTTCCTGTAGTCCTTATAATGCTTGTAGTAGTCGTTTTTGCTTGATAGTATCCAAGAGAAGTCAATAGGTTTCAAGGAGGTGGGTTAAAATGAAAAATCACATAAATTCCAAGTTTGATCCTATCTACATTTTTGTTAACAGATTCAATCTTTAGAGTCTTGTCTTAACCTCATACCTTCTATTTATGGCTATTAAACTTCTTAGATCTCTTCCCTGCCATATAATCTTTCATTCTCTCCATTACCACTTGATCATTGAGACCATATGCTACTTGTTTTAATCATGTTTCTGACCCTACTCAAAACAGTGACCATTTGTCACTTATTCTTCCCTAGCCAAACCATGGTTTAGTTAAAACCTCCACCATTGCCCCTCGACCTCAAACAACACCGTCTCATATCTATCCTGTTTTATTTGATCAATCTTAACTCATTTACCCTTGTGGCCAATTATTTCTAAAATCATAAATCCTTTCTATTTTCTTCTTTTCAAGAAAGTCGCTTCAAAGTTTTACCCTTTTTGTTTTCAAAATTTCTTCTCAAAATAAAATTTGGGAAATGTGACCTACCTTTCATACCACTCTATTTCCCAGTTAGATTTTATTTCTAAGAATTTCTTTATTTATTTATTATCTTATTACACCAAGTGCATGGGAATGGAAACAATGCCATTCCATGCACTATTTTCTTTCCATACATCAATCTTGAGGAAACTCTACCATGCAATATGTGCAGTGTGGAACCCTTCCTAGCTCAAACACCTTATCCTACTACTTTCAAAAATTTCAATAATTAGTTCAGATGATCTTCTTTCACGTTATGAACAACTTTGTTAAAGTGTGCAAAATAAATGCAAACAAAATCCTTTTTCAAATGGCATCCTCTCTACATCAAACACACCTCTTTGAACTCTCAACACCTCCCATCTTTTGGAGAAAACTGAAACAAACCCAAGTCCTAGATAGAATCAAGCATGCATCAACCCTCATGTCCATCTCAATTTCTCCAATCAATTTTCACATAACCACCTCCTCACTTTGACCACTCTAGCTCCTAAGATTTTCTTTGGTCGACCTGCATGCACCCATATCGTTTCCCGTGTCCACTTGTGCTTGTAACCATGGAAAGGCCGGCCATATTGAGGGTCATGGCATGATCTTGTGAGATCTCACTCTCTCTCTCTTATCTTGCTCCTCCAATGAGCTTCACTGGACTCAGACCCTTCTGCACCCCTACTCTACCCCAGCAGCACTCCTACCTCACATGTCAGGCTCCATGGCTAGCCCCAAACTCTCTCTCTCACTGGTTTTCCCTAGACCGACATGGTCATGGCCATGTTTCTAAACTTGCTCCTCTTCCCAAGACATCACGCCACCGGCCTCCCCTTTGAATACCTGAGACTTCTCAAGAAAGCCATCATCATTTTCATATTCCTCTTGGTCTGTCTCGGCCGCGCCCTGGTAGGCGTTATTTCATCGAACACATGGCGGACGTTCAGTCGACGACCTCTCCCCAAGCCTACCGAGTACCAGCGCACCTCATCTCTCGCCAGTGAGCTCTCCTCGAGTGACTTAATGCTCTGGCGCAGCCCCGTCTCTCCTCCTTGTCGTCACCTCCGTGTCCCCTATGCCGCCCGCTTTGCCCTATGACCATCGAGCATGTATGCGCTGCTACCGTGCACGCGCGCCACCTCCTTCTCTTTTAAGCACACCCGGAGATCCCCTCTCACTCTCTCGAGACCTCCTCCCTTCCAGAGGAACCCCAGACTGATCCCCCAGCACTCCCGTCTCCCTTCTTCTTCGAGTTCGTCGGAACGCCACCATGAACGGCGCCGCATCGCGAGCTTGCTGCAGACCGCCTCCGCCCTTGCTCTCTATCTTACCCCCCCACCTTAGCAACATATCCTAGATCTAACCCAGCCCTTTGTTTTGTCAGGAGATCACCAGAAGACCCCATCGATGAGCTCGACCATCGCCGTTCGTCACCGACGCGGAACTTGACTCCATCCAAGACAATGACCTGGGAGCGCGTCCACATATCAGAGACGTCAAGTAGGACCTCCCCTTGCCACCGCTCCTCCCCTGAGCCATCTCCAGCATCTCCGACCACCGCGCGGTGAGCCCCTGCTCGTCTCCGTCGACGGCTGTCGCACCGTCCGAGTCATAGCCGGGGCACTCGTCTGCGCATCCAAGGTGGTTAGGGCAAGCAGCCTCTTGTCTACATCGTCCTCCGTGACCCCTCCGTCGTCCCCAAGGTTCCCCGGTGAGCTTCCCATCCTCATCTCCGACATCCACCTGCGGCCGCCTCCGTCGAGTTGCCAGCCATCGTGCATTGTTGAGATACCTGTAGCACGAATTTTAAAGCGCCAAGGCATGCAAAGATTCAGCCCAGCATGGTTTGGCCCAGATCCTATTTAAAAAACAGCCCGTGCTTGTTTTTTTTAGGAACCCCATTAATCATTTTAAACTTTTCTCAGGTCTGCAAACTTGCAATGTTAATAGACAAATATCTATAAACTCAAATGACCTGATTCAAATTTCTGTAGAATCCTTGTTAAAATATCTATCCAATGGCACCTGCCCCATTCCATTTGGCCCCCTGTGGAAATACTTCAATTTAAACTTGTAAAACAAGCACCTCTTTAGTCAAAATTGCAAATCTAGAGTTTTATAAAACGAAATGTTGTGTTTTCAATTTTCAGGGATGCCTTGGTGTGTTAGCTTGCATGTCAAACTAGTTTTGCTATTTTAGGAGCATAGGGTTGACTGTAGTAATTATCTTAGTGATGTTTAGGTTTCACATTATTTTATTTATTGTGCTCAGTAGGAATCTTATTTTTGGGTGATTCCAATTTCCAGTAGTAGCTTATTGTGTTATCTTGCTTGACACACTAGTTTGTCTACTTTAGGACTTGTGATCTTGCAGTAGTAATAAAAATGGCATAGTGTGTACTTAATCTTAGAAAAATCATCACTGGCAGTAGATAGGGAATTTTGTGTTGAATCCAACTTTGTTGGATTATGCTTTGGAAGAGCTTTCCAGAGAACTTTACCTCATATTTTTCTGAGATTCAGAGAATATTTGAGGAATATTTTGGTGCTCTAGTGCTATTCCCTATTGTTTAATTCATAGGAAATCAACCCTAAATTGTTTTTCAGTAAATCCAACTTTGTTGACTTCTTAAGATTGTTGTCAACCTGCAAGTTTAATAAGTTTGCTGTTTGATTCATTAAGTGCTTGCATGCTTGAATTGGTTGCTAAGTAGCTGTGATCACATCAAATAGAAAACCCTAGTTCTAATAGGGATAAATTGCTGATTAAGAAGCTTTAAAAACATTGATTGTTTTCTAAACATGTTTGTTTCTGATACTCTATGCTGGTGTGGTATGAGTGCTGAAATGCTTGTGACTTGTGTATGCATGTATGCTTATTGTGTGCTTTTATTATTTTTCGGCGATAGAATCGAACGAGGAGTGTACTGAGGAGGGAGGAATCTTTGATTATCAAGAAGATGAAGACCAGGGACAAGCTACTAAGGCAAGCCATCTATACTTGATGCATATCTGAATCCTATTCACTTACTCTGCATGTATCATAAAGGTTTATCAAATTGCATGTTTTTACATTGCTATCGTCCTCGTAGCAATTATTTGTTGGCTCAAGCTCCGCAAGCCAATTTGTTATCATCCTTCGAGATGACCCCCTTTGAAAACCTATTCTTTACCCATGCAATAGTGGCTCATTAATTAGCAGCAAAGCCTTTGTGAAACTTCTAGTGGAGCCAAAAACTCTAGGATGGGAACACTCAAAGAAAGTTTCGAAAATGCTTTCGAAAACCTTGGAGTAGTATCTACTCCACTGAGATGTTTAAAAAAAATGGTTTTGGACAAATAAAGTTGGACATGGAGTAAAAAGGAGTTGTGGTTTTACAAGAAAAGACATTGGTGATTATGTACTCACCCGGGACAATTAATCCGTGCAACCACATTACCCTAGAATGGGACGGGGCTTAGTCTGAAGTTTGTCTGCTTTAGTGCGGGGAGCCTCATAGTATATAAGGGTCTGTAGGACCCCAGAATCCGGGTTGTCGCAAGTGGTGGGCAACAGTGTAGCGGGCCCGCCAATAGGCGACCCATCCAGAAGACATTTGGGTTTCTCCCGCTGTGGCACTGGAACTACGCTCAACGGAGGTAGACGGCCAAGGTTTGCCGGGGAAGTTAACTCCACAGGGTAGGCACTCGTACTAAAGTAGATGGATGGAAGGCTCTGATCGGGTACTTGTCGTGGCATAGGATGTTATGCAGGGATGATGCCCACACGATGAGTATCCGGATGGTGTGGGTAAAGTGTACAACCTCTGCAAAGTGTAATCTATTCGAATAGCCGAGTCCTCGGTCATGGACGGTTGAACTGGTTGTTGCCTAACCCAATGTCAAGTTTTGGTTTTACAAGAATGTTTTCGGGAAAAATGGAGGAAGGTGCTGGACGGAGTACTCGGAGGGTACTGCCGTGGCACGATTATCGTTCAGAGTACTTGCAGGGTACTGCCGATGGAATGGAGATGGTCATGTGTGATTGACCTAGTTTTGTAAAGGAAGGTGGTCATGTTCGATTGACCACCGACTCCCTCTTACAAATGAGTTCCCCCTTTCCTAGAGATTTTACTGAAAAGGTTTTCTAAATGTTTCTTTAATAAGGATATAGAACTGTCGTAAGACATGCTATATCGACATGAGAAAATTGACTAGATAGGATAAACTAGATTAGAGCCCTTCTCCTTGCTACAGCCAAATTGCATACTGTTCTCTCCCCTTTTGATGGTTTCCGAGTACAATTCAAAATGTACTCACGGCTTTGTCCCTGGCTATTAACTTGGTCAGACCTAGAGCAAGAATTTGATGAAGATGGTGATGGTACGATGGCGCCGGTGCGAACTACGAACGTCTCCCAGTCAGTTGCCTGTAGGGTAGTAGGCATGACGTGGGTCATCAACGCTGCTTGGTATCCGCTGCTTAGTTGTAGACTTGCCCTGCGTGGCAATATCATGCTTGGTCATGTGACCAATTGTAAGTATTTTATTCGGTACTATAATGGATGATGTAATTCTGTTATCAACTCGGATATGTGGATTCACGACACACTGATCATGGGATCGTGAATTGCATGCATATCGGGTATTCCAGATGGGTAATCCGGGGTCCCCATAGAGTTGGTATCAGAGCCATCCTGACTGTAGGAGACCTTAGTTAGCATGGGCGTTAGTTAGGAAACTACTTTTTGGGTAAACCTAATTGCAAAACTTATATTCCCTAGGTCACCAATAGTATGGCTTATTCCCTACTTGCCCTTTTCAACACTTCTAATCTTACCTCTCTAATTTTTCAAGGATTTTAAAGATTTTACTCTCCTGTCTTTCCCACTTCAAATTCAAATAATGGACGTTATACCCCAACTAGACCTGAAGCTTAGCAATACCAGATGGAGCAAATATTCAGAAGGACGTCTTCAAATCACTCCAGCTAAAAAAGGAAGAAGAGTTTGGGCAAATATTTTGCCTTTGGTTCACACCAATGGCTCTGTCAAGACACTGACCTTGTTCCTCCCTGGACTCGCACTTTTGCAGTCACCAAGGACCAAGTACTCAATTGCTTTACTAGAAATTTTTAGGTCTGTCAAGAGACATTGCCACATATGGAGAACTTCAATGACCCTTCCGAAGACCTCGCATCAATGTGATGCGAGACAAGAAGACCTGCAAATCTGCACTCCCCGACTCTACGTCAACGGCTCAACCTCGTCGACTACCATCAAGTTCGACGAAGCTAGCATCAACAAAAAGAAGGCATCCACATCTGTGACCAACCATGACCCTAGGATGAATAGGACTAGCCTCAGAATATTGCGTGTTGCTAGGCATCGTTGGTACTTGAAGTACCTCGCATGATTCTCGCAATTGTTTGTTGATTTCCTTGTGTGTTCTGGATATTGTCTGCGGTTGCTTGGTGTGTTTCTTGAGTGTGTACTGTTACCTTGTGATTGTGCTTGTTTTTGGCCTCTTGGCCTTAAAACTCCTCTGATGTGTGAACACCGAATAGGAGACCTCTCAAAAATGTGTTTCCCTCTCATCTGTTTATGTCACCTCGAGTAGCATAGATAAGTTAGCAATAAAACGCTAACCCTAAACTTGATAATAGTGGAGTGTAAGTCCTCTCGCAACACTTACCCAAGATCCGATGCAACAATTTTTCTATGTGTTTCAAGCTTCACCAAGACCTCTCTACAACATCAAGGAAGCAGAAGATAGACCCATCTGGACTACAAAAGACTTCTAGAAGACAAAGACTTCACTAACTTGGGTCACCTAACCTTAAATCTAGAGTTTCGCTAACATTGATGATGCTCTCTCAACACCCCAACCACTTGCTAATCTTCTAACAAGCCAACTAACATCGAGCATAGTAGTGTCAAACCCAAGCCTAACTTTTGCAGTTCAGCACGTTTTCGCCACTTGAAGCCAAAGACTCACGCGTTTGATCTCCACCAAGCAAATAGAAGGATGAAAACTCTCCAAAATCAAGCCATCAACATCGACTCTGCCTTTAGGAGATATCAATGGAGGTAGCAACAAGAAGAAGTGAAGACTTTTCTAACTAACTCGCTCACTCATTTAAATTTTTGACGGGTTTGAAACCAAAACTGACTTATGCCACGAGTATAAATCCACCCGAAGATTTCTCTGAAGATGAAGTCAACTCAAGGTATCCCAATATACCTCAAGATCCTCCAGGCTGCAAAAGTATGGAGAAGCAAGCAGACCTTTAATGGTCTCCACTAACCCAAAGACAAGAAGGAATAGATCATTAATTACTAGAAGACACACCCTTGGTGGTGCACCGCCACATGAAGCAATTTTAGCTCACGCACAAGACGACCTAGAAGAATGATTTCCATTAGGACTAACCTGCGCCTTGGTAGTTAGGAAGCGTAGAGGACTAAGATGACATGTTTGACATGCCCCTCAAGACCGAAGCATAAATGCTCTTGTCTACCATCCTCAGAGGACTACAAGCTCAAAATTAAAGGTCTACACCAACCTCAAGCTTCAAGCCACGACACCAGGATCTGAAGATTCCATCAAGCTACGCAAGGAAAGAAGTGACTCCAAGCCCGCAAGAGCTACCCGAGAAGCCTCCACTCTTCACGACCCCGATTACGGCTAAGAAACCTTCTAACTCGTGTAGAAATATTTTTGGGTCCACTAAATAGCTTAAACCCCATTAACCTCAAAGGCTTCTCAACACGGTTTTCGTCAAGGTATTTTCAGCAACTTCAACTCTTCGGCCATCAACTTCAGCAAATGAAGACGATCTACATCTTCGATGAAAGCAAGTCTTTGATGCAACTCAGAGTATCATCGGTGAGTTGGAAGAGCAATCGTTGAGGTCTAACTCTAACTTAGTCTCAGCACCTCTTACTACTACGCTTAGGAATCTCGGGACGAGATTCTGTTTAAGGGGGAAGAGCTGTAACACCCCACTTTTTATAACCCTGTTTAAGTCGAGTTTGGTAATGCAAAAATGAGGGCCAACAAAAACTTTTTGTGCAAACCTCTAGAAGTACTATTTCTTGCTTGTTTGTCTTGGTTGTTATGCTAATGATGTCTGTTTGAGTTGCTTGTTGAGCAATATTGTGATCCAACACAATATCCTTGTGCCCTTGTGATCATGCCCTTATTTATGCTTCTAGCTATTTTTCCAAAACCATTATCTTGGGAACCTCTCCTTTTTCAAATTATTTTATTTGTCCAAAACAAGAGCCAAGATTTATCTTTGAGACAAAGCTTTTATCAAAACTAAGTATTTACAAAATTATCGGGACCTACAAAGTAGAGTGGTCCCACTATTTTACAAACATATATTTTGTTGATATTTATAAAAGGATTTAAAACTCCTTTAAGAAAACTTTCTAAAGGAGATGTTATGTCTCCACTAGTTTCTAAAAAAATCTACAAAAGCTTTACTCCTCTATTTGAAGCTCTTTTCTACTTGACTATGGCATGATCATCATCGAGCACTTGCTCGATCATTGTTTATGGTGATGCTATATTAGCTTCAAATGATTGACCTTGTGTGGTGAGTTGATTTTGTGTGACTTTGTTTGACTTCCTCTTGTGTGCATGATTTGCTTTGCTTGAATATAACTTCCTGTAGTCCTTATAATGCTTGTAGTAGTCGTTTTTGCTTGATAGTATCCAAGAGAAGTCAATAGGTTTCAAGGAGGTGGGTTAAAATGAAAAATCACATAAATTCCAAGTTTGATCTCACTACATTTTTGTTAACAGATTCAATCTTCAGAGTCTTGTCTTAAGCTGATACCTTCTATTTATGGCTATTAAACTTCTTAGATCTCTTCCCTGCCATATAATCTTTCATTCTCTCCATTACCACTTGATCATTGAGACCATATGCTACTTGTTTTAATCATGTTTCTGACCCTACTCAAAACAGTGACCATTTGTCACTTATTCTTCCCTAGCCAAACCATGGTTTAGTTAAAACCTCCACCATTGCCCCTCGACCTCAAACAACACCGTCTCATATCTATCCTGTTTTATTTGATCAATCTTAACTCATTTACCCTTGTGGCCAATTATTTCTAAAATCATAAATCCTTTCTATTTTCTTCTTTTCAAGAAAGTCGCTTCAAAGTTTTACCCTTTTTGTTTTCAAAATTTCTTCTCAAAATAAAATTTGGGAAATGTGACCTACCTTTCATACCACTCTATTTCCCAGTTAGATTTTATTTCTAAGAATTTCTTTATTTATTTATTATCTTATTACACCAAGTGCATGGGAATGGAAACAATGCCATTCCATGCACTATTTTCTTTCCATACATCAATCTTGAGGAAACTCTACCATGCAATATGTGCAGTGTGGAACCCTTCCTAGCTCAAACACCTTATCCTACTACTTTCAAAAATTTCAATAATTAGTTCAGACGATCTTCTTTCACGTTATGAACAACTTTGTTAAAGTGAGCAAAATAAATGCAAACAAAATCTTTTTTCAAATGGCATCCTCTCTACATCAAACACACCTCTTTGAACTCTCAACACCTCCCATCTTATGGAGAAAACTGAAACAAACCCAAGTCCTAGATAGAATCAAGCATGCATCAACCCTCACGTCCATCTCAATTTCTCCAATCAATTTTCACACAACCACCTCCTCACTTTGACCACTCTAGCTCCTAAGATTTTCTTTGGTTGACCTGCATGCACCCATATCGTTTCCCGTGTCCACTTGTGCTTGGAACCATGGAAAGGCCGGCCATATTGAGGGTCATGGCATGATCTTGTGAGATCTCACTCTCTCTCTCTTATCTTGCTCCTCCAATGAGCTTCACTGGACTCAGACCCTTCTGCACCCCTACTCTACCCCAGCAGCACTCCTACCTCACATGTCAGGCTCCATGGCTAGCCCCAAACTCTCTCTCTCGCTGGTTTGCCCTAGACCGACATGGTCATGGCCATGTTTCTAAACTTGCTCCTCTTCCCAAGACATCACGCCACCGGCCTCCCCTTTGAATACTTGAGACTTCTCAAGCAAGCCATCATCATTTTCATATTCCTCTCGGTCTGTCTCGGTCGTGCCCTGGTAGGCGTTATTTCATCGAACACATGGCGGACGTTCAGTCGACGACCTCTCCTCGAGCCTACCGAGTACCAGCGCACCTCATCTCTCGCCAGTGAGCTCTCCTCGAGTAACTTAACGCTCTGGCGCAGCCCCGTCTCTCCTCCTTGTCGTCACCTCTATGTCCCCTATGCCGCCTGCTTTGCCCTATGACCATCGAGCATGTATGCGCTGCTACCGTGCACGCGCGCCACCTCCTTCTCTTTTAAGCACACCCGGAGATCCCCTCTCACTCTCTCGAGACCTCCTCCCTTCCAGAGGAACCCTAGACCGATCCCCCAGCACTCCCGTCTCCCTTCTTCTTCGAGTTCGTCGGAATGCCACCATGAACGGCGCCGCATCGCGAGCTCGCTGCAGACCGCCTCCGCCCTTGCTCTCTATCTTACCCCCCACCTTAGCAACATATCCTAGATCTAACCCAGCCCTTTGTTTTGTCAGGAGATCACCAGAAGACCCCATCGACGAGCTCGACCATCGCCGTTCGTCACCGACGCGGAACTCGACTCCATCCAGGACAATGACCTGGGAGCGCGTCCACTCATCCGAGACGTCAAGTAGGATCTCCCCTTGCCGCCGCTCCTCCCCTGAGCCGTCTCCAGCATCTCCAACCACCGCGCGGTGAGCCCCTGCTCGTCTCCGTCGACGGCTGTCGCACCGTCCGAGTCGTGGCCGGGGCACTCGTCTGCGCATCCAAGGTGGTTAGGGCAAGCAGCCTCTCATCTCCATCGTCCTCCGTGACCCCTCCGTCATCCCCAAGGTTCCCCAGTGAGCTTCCCATCCTCGTCTCCGATGTCCACCTGCGGCCGCCTCCGTCGAGTAGCCAGCCATCGTGCATTGTCGAGATACCTGTAGGACGAATTTTAAAGCGCCAAGGCATGCAAAGATTCGGCCCAGCATGGTTTGGCCCAGATCCTATTTAAAAAACGGCCCGTGCTTGTTTTTTTTAGGAACCCCATTAATCATTTTAAACTTTTCTCAGGTCTGCAAACTTGCAATGTTAATAGAAAAATATCTATAAACTCAAATGACCTAATTCAAATTTCTGTAGAATCCTTGTTAAAATATCTATCCAATGGCACCTGCCCCATTCCATTTGGGCCCCTGTGGAAATACTTCAATTTAAACTTGTAAAACAAGCACCTCTTTAGTCAAAATTGCAAATCTAGAGTTTTATAAAACGAAATGTTGTGTTTTCAATTTTCAGGGATGCCTTGGTGTGTTAGCTTGCATGTCAAACTAGTTTTGCTATTTTAGGAGCATAGGGTTGACTGTAGTAATTATCTTAGTGATGTTTAGGTTTCACATTATTTTATTTATTGTGCTCAGTAGGAATCTTATTTTTGGGTGATTCCAATTTCCAGTAGTAGCTTATTGTGTTATCTTGCTTGACACACTAGTTTCTCTATTTTAGGACTTGTGATCTTGCAGTAGTAATTAAAATGGCATAGTGTGTACTTAATCTTAGAAAAATCATCACTGGCAGTAGAAAGGGAATTTTGTGTTGAATCCAACTTTGTTGGATTATGCTTTGGAAGAGCTTTCTAGAGAACTTTACCTCATATTTTTCTGAGATTCAGAGAATATTTGAGGAATATTTTGGTGCTCTAGTGCTATTCCCTATTGTTTAATTCATAGGAAATCAACCCTAAATTGTTTTTCAGTAAATCCAACTTTGTTGACTTCTTAAGATTGTTGTCAACCTGCAAGTTTAATAAGTTTGCTGTTTGATTCATTAAGTGCTTGCATGCTTGAATTGGTTGCTAAGTAGCTGTGATCACATCAAATAGAAAACCCTAGTTCTAATAGGGATAAATTGCTGATTAAGAAGCTTTAAAAACATTGATTGTTTTCTAAACATGTTTGTTTCTGATACTCTATGCTGGTGTGGTATGAGTGCTGAAATGCTTGTGACTTGTGTATGCATGTATGCTTATTGTGTGCTTTTATTATTTTTCGGCGATAGAATCGAACGAGGAGTGTACCGAGGAGGGAGGAATCTTTGATTATCAAGAAGAAGAAGACCAGGGACAAGCTACTAAGGCAAGCCATCTATACTTGATGCATATCTGAATCCTATTCACTTACTCTGCATGTATCATAAAGGTTTATCAAATTGCATGTTTTTACATTGCTATCGTCCTCGTAGCAATTATTTGTTGGCTCAAGCTCCGCAAGCCAATTTGTTATCATCCTTCGAGATGACCCCCTTTGAACACCTATTCTTTACCCATGCAATAGTGGCTCGTTGATTAGCAGCAAAGCCTTTGTGAAACTTCTAGTGGAGCCAAAAACTCTAGGACGGGAACACTCAAAGAAAGTTTCGAAAATGCTTTCGAAAACCTTGGAGTAGTATCTACTCCACTGAGATGTTAAAAAAATGGTTTTGGACAAATAAAGTTGGACATGGAGTAAAAAGGAGTTGTGGTTTTACAAGAAAAGACATTGGTGATTATGTACTCACCCGGGACAATTAATCCGTGCAACCACATTACCCTGGAATGGGACGGGGCTTAGTCTGAAGTTTGTCTGCTTTAGTGCGGGGAGCCTCATACTATATAAGGGTCTGTAGGACCCCGGAATCCGGGTTGTCGCAAGTGGTGGGCAACAGTGTAGCAGGCCCGCCAATAGGCTACCCGTCCGGAAGACACTTGGGTTTCTCCCACTGTGGCACTGGAACTACGCTCGACGGAGGTAGACGGCCAGGGTTTGCCGGGGAAGTTAACTCCACAGGGTAGGCACTCGTACTAAAGTAGATGGATGGAAGGCTCTGATCGGGTACTTGTCGTGGCATAGGATGTTATGCAGGGATGATGCCCACATGATGAGTATCTGGATGGTGTGGGTAAAGTGTACAACCTCTGTAGAGTGTAATCTATTCGAATAGCCGAGTCCTCGGTCATGGACAGTTGAACTGGCTGTTTCCTAACCCAATGTCAAGTTTTGGTTTTACAAGAATGTTTTCGGGAAAAATGGAGGAAGGTGCTGGACGGAGTACTCGGAGGGTACTGCCGTGGCACGATTATGGTTCGGAGTACTTGCAGGGTACTGCCGATGGAATGGAGATGGTCATGTGTGATTGACCTGGTTTTGTAAAGGAAGGTGGTCATGTTCGATTGACCACCGACTCCCTCTTACAAATGAGTTCCCCTTTCCTAGAGATTTTACTGAAAAGGTTTTCTATATGTTTCTTTAATAAGGATATAGAACTGTCGTAAGACATGCTATATCGACACGAGAAAATTGACTAGATAGGATAAACTAGATTAGAGCCCTTCTCCTTGCTACAGCCAAATTGCATACTGTTCTCTCCCCTTTTGATGGTTTGCGAGTACAATTCAAAATGTACTCACGGCTTTGTCCCTGGCTATTAACTTGGTCAGACCTGGAGCAAGAATTTGATGAAGATGGTGATGGTACGATGGCGCCGGTGCGAACTAGGAATGTCTCCCAGTCAGTTGCCTGTAGGATAGTAGGCATGACGTGGGTCATCAACGCTGCTTGGTATCCGCTGCTTAGTTGTAGACTTGCCCTGCGTGGCAATATCATGCTTGGTCATGTGACCAATTGTAAGTATTTTATTCGGTACTATAATGGATGATGTAATTCTGTTATCAACTCGGATATGTGGATTCACGACACACTGATCATGGGATCGTGAATTGCATGCATATCGGGTATTCTGGATGGGTAATCCGGGGTCCCCACAATAGGGTGCCTTGGTGAAGATTAGAAAATATTTAGAGGGAGATAGAGGTGGAAATAGAGATAAATGCCAAAGATGATCACAAAGATATTGTATTAATCTCTTATATAGATGAAGTGATGAGGATAGATGGTAGGCCGGAGAGGTGTACTTGATGCGTAGAGGATGCCATTTAAATATGGACTTTATTTGGATTTGTTTTGGACACCAAATAAGTTTGTCCCAAGCTAAAGGAATTTCCAAGAAGCTAGCCTTTCAAACATTTGAAGGAGGCAAGGATAGAATTTTGATCTTAAATTGTTCCACTTGCAAAATTATGTATAGTTGCCCTTTACATAGAAACTATTGATGCACCAAAATGCAAGAATGCCATATGCACCAATAACCTTCACTTTGTTAATAGGAGAAAAATAAAATGAGAAGATAAATTATTTTATGGAAGTTAATCTGGATGGCAAAGGAGTGATAGCATGCACGATTACCATTCCCAAATGTTGTTTGGGAAAGGTTGCATTTGAGAGAGAAATGATGGTGAGTGAAAAGAAGTGATCCAAAGTTGATAAAGGAATTAACAAGGATGGAAATAGTTTTGACTAGGGCTCAAAACTACCCCCATAGTTTAGGGCAAGTTTCCAAATTATACCATCAAAGGCAGGGATGGTTAGTGTAGGTCAAGAATAAGATCAGTAGGGCACGGAATGGGTTTTACTAAATTTGTTTCAAAATTTAAGAGGGTGGTGAAAAGGAAATCTTTGGATGATCAAATGGTCACTGAGTTGATTAGGGTCAGAAATAGGATTAGAGGAATTAGTAGATGGCCTCAAATGACCAAGTGGTAATGGAGAGAATGCAAGATTAGATGACAAGTATGAATTCTAGGCAGGTACATTACCATGGATAGGATAGATGAGCTTAATATAGGTGTTGGAAAATTGAATCTGTTAACAGGCATGAAGATAGTCTGCACACTGGGTGTTTGATGAAATGTCTACAAGAGATGATTTTCTAAACTAGAGTGAAACCTTTTTATGGTTGGCTAAAGATGATTCTAAAAACACCATGGGTGCTTTCCTTGGGCTAGTTTGATTAGTTCTAAGATTTCTAAAAGAAGGGCTCCTAATGTCTCATGATAAGACTAAGACATTAGAGTTAGGGATTCAGGATCGAGAGGAAAATGACAAGATGGGTTTTATTTGAAAGATATATTTGAGAATAACCTTCATGGGACAAAAAATATGAATTGGTGGGCGCTGAAAGGGGTTAGGCCACAGGCTTATCTAGGGATCATAGCTACTCACAAACAACACATCACAGTCAAACAAAGTCACACAAAGTCAACTTACCACACAAGGTTAATCATTTGCAGCTAATCTAGCATCACTAGAAACAATGATTGAACAAGTGCTCAATGATGATCATGCCATGGTCAAGTAGAAAAGAGTTTCAAAATAGAGGAGTAAGGCTTTTGTAGATTTTTCAGAAACTAGTGGAGACATAGCATCTCCTTTAGAAAGTTTTCTTAAAGGTGTCTAAAATCCTTTTATAAACATCAATAAAATATAAGTTTGTAAAATAGTGGGACCACTCTACTTTGTAGGTCCAGATAATTTTGTAAATACTTAGTTTTGATAAAAGATTTATCTCAAGAATAAGTCTTGGTGCTTATTTGGATAAATAAAATAATTTGAATAAAAAGGAGAGTTTGCCAAGATAATGGTTTTGGAAAGTAGCTAGAAGCATAAATAAGAGCATGATCACAAGGGCACAAGGATTGTGTTGGTTCACAATGGTATTCAATAAGCTACTCAAGCAGACATCATTAACAATCAACCAAGACAAACAAGCAAGAAACAGTACTTCCAGAGGTTTGCTCAAAAAGTTTTTGTTGGCCCTCATTTTTGGCTCACTAAACACGACTTAAACAGGGTTACAAAAAGTTGGGGTGTTACAGCAACCATGTTGTAAACATGCAAATGAACACAAACAAAAGATCATGAAAATGAAACAATAAAAGTCAAACGTGTGTTCAAATCATAAGGAAAAACATACAAATGGTTTTCAGCTTGTCCTTCAAAGAGAGCAAAACATAAATGCATAGGACACCTTCAAGTTTAAGAGGGCGACTAGATACAAATAATTTAAGAACAAGTGAAACCAAGAGTATGAATCAATCAATGAAAACTTTGGGACAATGCACATTATACTAAGAATGATAACTATGCTCTCTTAATGGTGCATAAAGAAAGAATGTGGTGACTCCACATAAAAGTAGAAGAAAGGCCCTTCGCAGAGGGAAGCAGTGATTGCAAGTTTTATAACCTTCAAAAATTATGGTACTTACCTGCTTTGAGCTCTCATTTCCCCCATCATAAACATCTTGAATGGTTAAAGTTAATGCGAGAACAATTATGATGCATATGCTTGACAAATCATAAGTTGAAAACCTCGTGTCCCATGAATACGAGTACCCAAACCTCATGCTACTTTACTTAGAGTCCCAAGCAAGGCTCTTGTCATTGTAAATATATGCATATCATTGAGAACCGCCAATGGGGTACCTCCGTGCCCGATAACATGGAACAAGCCCACACCAAAATGATAGGACAAGCAGACAATGAACACCTCGACATCTCTTTTATTTGCCATTTGTTTAGCTTTTTATTGTGAGATGCATCGTCGAATGTTCACCATGGGTATGCTGCAAATTTCCACCATGAATTATGTATGGCTTAGATTAGTGGCCCGGTGTTTCCCTACCACATATAAAAACTCCATGATCCCCACAAGATTCCCAATTCATTTCACACCGCGAGTATCCATAAACAAAAGATCATGATATCAACTCAAATAAGAAGTGCAATGTTGAAAGCTTGCCCATGACTGCATGGCTGGGCTAGTATCCAACTTACAACTTGCAAGCATAACAACTCAACATAAGAGACCACAATGTCAAATTTTTAAGAACAGGAAAAAGTAAAGTGTGCCTTCCGGTTCGTGAGAGCTTTACTGACCGAATTTCGCATAACACTGGTAAGAGTTTAATATGAAGAGAAAATAAAAGCAAGTCAAATTTACTTGGAATAGCAAATTGCTAGTAGGTATGCATGGTGGACACTTTGGAAAACTTTGGCTTTTAGGAGTTGGATGCACGAGTAGAGCTCATACTCAGTACAAGGCGAGGGCTAGCAAAAGACTGGGAGCGACCAACTAAGAGAGCAATAATGGCCATAATCATGCAAAGCGACAAAGCGACATTAAAAGAAGCATAAGATGGCATCAAAAGTCAAAAACTAAATTATCATGAAGGCTATTAGCGACTTTGTAAGAGTCTAACATGTGTGAGCATGCGCCAAGTCAACCCAAATAAAGCATAAAGGAGAAAACCAAAATAATGCTTCCAAATAATAAAAAACAACGCATGATTCTTTCAAAGGCTCATTAAGCAATCTTAGTTATTTGAGACAAGTCATGCTACAGCAAAACCACTAAGCATACTATCAAAAAGACATCAAGCATGACATGAAAAAGCCTAAGCCGCAGTCTACACTGTCGGTGGAATGGATACCGGGGTATCCCGGTCCACCTGCTCCTGGGCCCCTTCATCGGCCCATCGTCAGCCCAGGAGATAATCAGCAATCTTCAGCTCGGAGAAGACCCTCACGAGGAGGCGCCTCGTGAGGAGAACGACGATGGAAACCGCTAAGGACCAGAAGACCTCCTCACGAGCCTATGCTGGTGAGGAGAGGAGGTACGCCCACGTCAGCTCAGCACGTTTTCGTGCAGAGCAAGAAGGGCAACGGGCAGAAGGCCGCGTATCGTCCACGCTACCCCCGACAGGGAGGAGACCAACTTTCTCTGTGCCTGCCCAAAGCGGCACAGTGGCAGTTGGCCACCCCCCTAAATATGGCATGGACGGTGCAGGGCGCCAGAGGAGGACGTCAGCCTTCTCCACCCACTCCTGTGGACCGGCGCCGCTGCTCTACGAAGACCAAGTCTACGGAAGAGCCTAGTCTACAGCTGTCCTCCCTCCTTGGCCGTGTGTGGCAACCCCTTCCCCAAGAAGATAAGGGGAAGGAGGACCTTGGCGCTATAAAAGGAGGGGAGGCCACCCCTTAGAGGGGATCCAATCCAATCCAATCCAATCCGATCCAATCCGATCCAATCCGATCCAATCTAATCTGATCTTCATCTTCTTCAAGCTGCTAGTTGGGCACGCAGGTTCTTCAACCTCTGGCCAATTAGAGCTGTGTAACCAAGGCCTTGTACTCCTCGCGAGGTGTCGCGTCGTAATACAAGAAGGCAGGAAGTAGGGGTTTTACCTCACCACGAGGGCCCTGAACCTGGGTAAAGCTCGGTCTCCCTCTCTGCAGTGCGTTGCGCGTCCGACAATCGAGGCTTCCGTCACCGTGTTTCGTTGCGATCCAAGATCTCACACGTTCAGCCCCCTGCGTTCGAATCTTCGGGTCCGTCGCGTGGTACCCCGTGTTCTTGCGACACGAAATCCATCGACATTTGGCGCGCCAGGTAGGGGGCTGTGGTGCGTCTTCTTCAAGATCGGTGGCGACATGGGTGACGATTGTCATCACCGTCTCCGCCTTCGCGCTATCTACGCAAGTCGTCGCCGAGAGCGTCTCCAAGTCCTTGATGGCCTGGAGGCCATCGGGGAGGGCGAGCCAGAGGTCGGCGACATCGGCTTCGGGGGCTTCGCGGCGCTCGCCGATCCCCTTCGTCATGCAGCATGGCCGCCTCGCTTCAGGCCGAACACTGATGCGCGCTACGATGGGACCTCCGATCCCGTGGAGTTCCTACAGCAATACGCGGCCAGTGTTCAGGCGGCTGGGGGCGATGGGCATGTCATGGCCAATTGGTTCATGATGGCTACAAAGGGAAAGCCTCGCCGGTGGCTCTGCGGGCTACCGCCAAGGTCCATCTCGTCCTGGAGGGACCTCTGCGAGCGCTTCCTCGACAGATTTGCCTCCCTGGGACCTGTGCCAGAGGGCGTGTAGGTCTACGCTGCCCTTGGTGGCCCCGTCCCTAGGAGCGTGAGGATAGGGCAAGGGGGCTTAAAAGTCGTCACCCTCTTGCCTTCGCCAAGGAAACGGAACTCTTCGTCCGTGCAAGGAACCAAGTGTAACAGCAACTTCACTCGCCGTTAATCCTTTCTAATCCTTGGAAACTGTCTGGAGTCACGAGCCTGGGTCTCACCAGACTCGCGAGGTCCGCTGGTCGCGACTTAGCGCGAACGTGAGTTTTCGCTCGATTGCCTTTCGAGAAAGAGCCGGAGCACGGTGTCCGCGCTGGGGCCTTCGCCCGGAAAACAGCAGGCCCGCAAAACCCAGAACGGATCGAGCTCTGACTCGGGAAGGGACCCACAACAGTCACCTCATACGATCCATGGTGCTCTCTCTTCTCGAGCGACACTCGCACGAAGGCGCATGAGCGCGTGAGAGTCGCACAATCTGTGTAGATCTCTCTAAGTTTCCTGCTGTCCTTGTCTGCGGCCTTGTGTCTCTTCTCCTGGGCTCGCCTTTGTTGTGCTTGAACGCCTGGGGGGCTGCAGGGAAATAGTCCTGTATGCCATTACAGTCACCTCTGGAGCGCCAGTGCCCGCTAGCCTTGCACCACGAGTTGCATACTAAGCGTTAGGCTGCTGTCCCGCTCGGAGGCTGGCCCCCAGATGGCGTAGAGCATTCCCCAGACAAAGACGAGACAAGGAAAAATGTGCAAGGGCGCAAATGAAGACGATTTGGCGAACAACGCCTTAACTGCGATTACAACTTAAACTGGCCCAGCAGGGCAATGTCTGATAGCTGCCAAGTGTGCAGCTGACCTAGTTCTTCTGGAGGAGTCAGGAGGAGCTTACTGGGCGACCGCTGCGTCGCCCCCGTCGCCGCCGGCATCATCGCTGGAGCTTGAGGATGTTCCTTCGCCGGAGCCCTTCGCCTCTTCGCTGCCGGATTCCGTGGAGCCGGAGCGCTCGCCGCTGGAGGAGCTTGGCGTGGATGCCCCAGGGCGGGCGTAGAGGGCCTGCAGCCGTCGAAGGGCAAGGCACAATCGCCCTGCCCTGGCCTCGGCTGCGCGGTCAGGATTTCCGGGCGGCGGGGGTGGCGGCCTTCGCAGCACTTCTTCCAGGTTGAGGTCGGGGCGGAGGCGTTGGATGTTGGAGAAGATCCTCGTTCCCGCGAGCCCCAGCAGCTCCCGGCATTCGGCGTCGATGAGATCCAAGACCTTCGCCGATGCGCCGTCCAGCTCTTCGGCCACCTGGCTGAAGAAAAGCAGGATTGACCCGTCGTCCTCAGGGGCGGTGGGCAGGTCCAGCCCGTGGACGCCCAGGCGGTGCATCGCCGCCATGACGCGGTCTGAGAACCCGCGGAACATCCGCACCCGCTGCCTCCGCAGCACGTTCGCCTCCTTCTCAGCGTCCCTGAGCTCCTGGAGCTCGGTGGCCATCTCCACGCCATGCAGGGCCGACGCCGAGTTCTCCTCCTCGAGCCTCTGCACGTCTCGCCGGAGCGAGGCGATGGTGGCGTCAGCTTCAGCAAGGGCGCGCTCAGCGCCCTGGCGCACCTCGTGCGCTCCCTTCAGCTCGGCCTCCATGTCGCGGACCCGGCGTTCCAGGGCCTCGCGCTTCTGCTTGTACATCAGGAGGGCGGCGTCGTTCTTGGCACGGAAGTCCGCGTGGCACGCCTCGGTGGTCTCCTTGCGCTTCCGCTCGAGCTCCTGCTCCAAGCTGATCCGCCGCTGGTTCAGCATGTGGTCCATCTTCGCCTGGAGGGAAGCCTCGCGCTGGTTCAGTGCCTCCTGTTGCCGAGCCAGTTCGGCGGTGGTCTGGCTGGTCATTGTCTCCCGGCTCTCCAGGGCTTCCCGCTCCCGGTTGAGCCGGTCCTCGAGGGCTTGAAGCTGCTCTTCTCGGAGGCGAAGTCCCCGCTCGCGCTCGCGAGCCTCTGCCTCTCGGACGGCAAGCCCAGCCTCTTGCAGGCTCAGGCTCTCCGCTCGGGAGTCAGCGCTCTCCTCACGAGCATGGAGGAGGGCCTCCCGGTCCTCGACCTCTTCCAGCCTCTGTTGAGCATTGGCTAGCAGGCCGTCGGCGTTCGTCCTCGCCCGGTCCAGGAGGTGCTGGGCTGCCCTCTTGGCCTCCTCCCCAGCTAAGGCTGGGTTGGGAGGACCGATGGTGGGGGGAATCCTCTGGCGCGCCTCGGAGACGATCTTCATGGCCTCCTCGTGCGCCCGGGCCAGGACTCCCCTCGCCGATTCCCTGGCCTCTGCCAGGGCCTCTTCAGCTTCCTCCGCCGCGCTAGCGCGGATCTCCTCGGCCTCCTTCCTCGCTCGTTCGCGGCGCTCGGCGGCGCGCTGGTCCAGGAGGCGGCACCTCTCTGTGGCTTGGTGCAGGAGGGCCCAGCCCTCGTCGATCTGTGCCTGCTCGGCGGAGCGCGCCCTGGCAACCTCGTCGCGGATGGCGCCAGTCGCGGCCGCAAGCACCCTCTCCCAGGGGTCGGCGGCGTGGGCCTCGGCGGTGATTCTCGCTGGCCTCCCCAGTATCTCCGGCAGGGGAGGCGATGCGGCCCTGGAGGGCTTTGGCGCGGTGGAAGTTGTCCTCCTCTCACTGCTCGATTCGGGGGCTGCTCCCGAGCTAGGCGGTGCAGCGGTTCTTGCCGGAGGTGCCTCCGGGATGGTGCTGGTGCTGGCTACAAAGGGGGCAGCAGGAGCTGCCCCCATCGTCTCTGGCGTGCCCCCTGAGCTAGGGGGCTCGGTCGTGCCGGGAGCCGCGGCGGCTCCCGGGGCGGACTGCGCGTCTGCGGACGCGCGATCCTCTTCTTCTCTAGCGGCGCGCGGCGGCGTCGCTGGTATGGTTGTGGTCGCCGGGTTAGGACCCGGCGTGGTCTGGCTGGTCTTCCTCTTCTTCCTCTTCTTCTTCTCCTCTTTCTTCTCCTCGGCGTCCCTGAAGAGGAGAAGGAGGAATGAGGTTAGGGGAAAGGTAAGGGAAAAGGTAAAGGTCTTTGTGCAGGAATACTCACGAGGCGTCTCGCTCCACCCACCCTCTTTTGCTCGGGAGGGAGGGAGGTGGCGGCGGGGGCGCAGAAGATTCGCCCGCCGGATTCTCCCCTCGCGAGGTCCCGGCCTCGGGGTTCCGGCTGGCGCGCTCGTCGTTGAACTTGGAGCGACGCTCCGCTTCCAGGCGGACTCGGCGCCCCTCCTCCTCCAGATCTCGCGAGGAGGACGCGTCTGCATCTGCCCCGGTGGCCTCGTCTGCCGAGGTGGAGTCGTCATCGGAGGAATCTGAGAGCACCACGGTGCCCTCAGGGCGCCTCCGGCGGACTAGCCGCCCGCCGGACTCCGCGTCGTCGTCGTCGTCGTCCCCTGAGCTCGAGGGCCCCGCTCCCCGAGCCTCCGAGCCCTGTTCCGAGCTAGCCGCGGGTGCGCTCGGGAAGGGACCAGGCACGACGCCATCAGCGAGGAGCGGACCCCAAGCATTGAACTTCAAGACCTCCGCCGTAATGCGGCTGGTCTCCCGAGCGCCCAGACAGTAGATCGGGAGGGCATTGCGCGGGATGGCGGGGATGGCAGCAGAAGAGAAGAAGGCTCTTATTACCTCCTCCCGAGCGTCGGCGTTGAGCTCGCCGAGGTGGAGCCTGAGGCCGTCTCCGGACCTATGCCCCCAGATCTCCCGGCGGTGGTCCTGCAGGGGGGCGATGCGTCGGGTGACAAATTCCACCCCGACCATGGTCCCCGTAACACCAGCCTCCCGGAGATCTCGGATCTGCGGGCGGAGCGTCTTCAGGGCTTCCTCCGGCAGGGCCTCGCTGGCCCAGGTGGTTAGCTTGACGGGAGGGATCCCCGTCACGAGGAAGAGCTCCGATTCCTCGAGGATGTCGACGAAGAACCAGCGGCTCCGGAAGTCCTCGACCTTCTTCATCCACTTCAAGTCGATGAAGTCGCCCTCCGTCCCGGCGGTGGCGATGAAGGAGACGCATCCGGAACTCTGGTTGAGCCCAGAGGACCGGAGGGAGAAGAGGTGGCGAAAGTACGCCACCGACGGCTTGATGCCGACCCAGGCCTCGCAGGCGTAGGCAAAGACCGCCAGCAAGGTGACGGACTTGGGATGCAGGTGGATGGCCTGGATCCCGTAGGTTTCCAGGATCGCCAAGAAGAAGGGGGAGAACGGCGGCAGCAGGCCGGCGAAGACGGAGAAGAGGAAGAAGGGCTGCGCCGTCGCGGGTAGAGTGTCCCGCGGCGCGCGGCCGTGCCATATGCGGGTGGCACCCCACTCATTCTTGTTGCTCCCGACCATCTCTCGGATGGTCTGGAGCTCGCGGCTGCTCTTGATGCGGGATTCGAGCAGAGGCGCTGCCGAGCGCGGCGCCGCTCCGGAAGACCTCGCTGCTCCGATGACCCGGCGCGGTGCCATTGCTCTGGGCGGGGGCGAGGAGCAGCGGGAGGATTGGAAGCTAGGAGGGATTTGGTGCTCAAGATCTTCGGACGGGAAGTTGCGGCGGCGGTGTGTTGTGGGAAAAGGGGAAGAAGCCTTCCCTGCCAAGCTTTTAAGGGAGGGGCAGCAAGGGCGCGGTTTCTGAAGCGCTGGCCTTGACGCGACGGTTCGAAAAACGCCCGTTGCCCCACTACCCATGACCTCCGCGCCGCTTCGTTCGCCAACGTGGGGGTGCCACGTGCCCACGATCTCCGCCTCTTCACATGGTCCTCTGACCGTGCAGTGGACGCGTGCCATCGGAGGGCCCAGTCGCTTCGGGGGCCCCCGTCCCTTCGCTCCCTCGAGAGGGCGCGTTGTGGGCCGGGCTCCCGGGGGCTACTGTCGGTGGAATGGATACCGGGGTATCCCGGTCCACCTGCTCCTGGGCCCCTTCATCGGCCCATCGTCAGCCCAGGAGATAATCAGCAATCTTCAGCTCGGAGAAGACCCTCACGAGGAGGCGCCTCGTGAGGAGAACGACGATGGAAACCGCTAAGGACCAGAAGACCTCCTCACGAGCCTATGCTGGTGAGGAGAGGAGGTACGCCCACGTCAGCTCAGCACGTTTTCGTGCAGAGCAAGAAGGGCAATGGGCAGAAGGCCGCGTATCGTCCACGCTACCCCCGATAGGGAGGAGACCAACTTTCTCTGTGCCTGCCCAAAGCGGCACAGTGGCAGTTGGCCACCCCCCTAAATATGGCATGGACGGTGCAGGGCGCCAGAGGAGGACGTCAGCCTTCTCCACCCACTCCTGTGGACCGGCGCCGCTGCTCTACGAAGACCAAGTCTACGGAAGAGCCTAGTCTACAGCTGTCCTCCCTCCTTGGCCGTGTGTGGCAACCCCTTCCCCAAGAAGATAAGGGGAAGGAGGACCTTGGCGCTATAAAAGGAGGGGAGGCCACCCCTTAGAGGGGATCCAATCCAATCCAATCCAATCCGATCCAATCCGATCCAATCCGATCCAATCCGATCCAATCTAATCTGATCTTCATCTTCTTCAAGCTGCTAGTTGGGCACGCAGGTTCTTCAACCTCTGGCCAATTAGAGCTGTGTAACCAAGGCCTTGTACTCCTCGCGAGGTGTCGCGTCGTAATACAAGAAGGCAGGAAGTAGGGGTTTTACCTCACCACGAGGGCCCTGAACCTGGGTAAAGCTCGGTCTCCCTCTCTGCAGTGCGTTGCGCGTCCGACAATCGAGGCTTCCGTCACCGTGTTTCGTTGCGATCCAAGATCTCACACGTTCAGCCCCCTGCGTTCGAATCTTCGGGTCCGTCGCGTGGTACCCCGTGTTCTTGCGACACGAAATCCATCGACATACACAAGCTCCTTCTTGTACCACTATTTTGCACATAGCTTTTTCTCTTTTCCAACACCATTTGAAATTTTTAAAGACACCTCTTTTGATGAAAACCAATAAAGATCAGAGGAAAAAAACACCTTGATGAAAAGATATGACAAGGTATGAACGCAAATCAAGGCAAAAATGAAAACCAAAAGCAGTAGCAGAAAAAGAAGAACACCCAATGAACGATAAGAGTGAAAAACTAAGTGTTCTTTACAAATGAAAACGAGTACATCTCCTCCAAAGGAAATTTGTTGGGGTCCAACCATTTATTGCATCAAACAAAACAAACCAACTAAGAAATCTAAAACAACTGACTCTCCAAGAAAAACACATAGTGTATGAAGCAATAAAAATATAGTGTCTTGAAAGGTGACCTGATTTTTGCCGATGAAGAAGGGGTGCCTCGGGGGCATCCCCAAGCTTTGACGCTTGTACTTCTTGGATATTTCTTGGGGTGATGCATGGGCATCCCCAAGCTTGAGCTTTTGTCCATTCTTCAGCTCATCTCATCATTCTCCAATCCCTACACTTGAAAACTTCCTTCATACAAAACTAAACACAAATCTATTAGCAACATTAGTGTAGGCATAACATATAATCAACCTCTTTTTCTTCAGGTTTCAACCCAAAACCACCACATATAAACTAAATACTACTGTAGCAACTTCCACAAGAGTTCCGTGATCAAAAGAACTCGCAAAGAAAGCGATAAAGTGGCAAAAACAAATACTGGCAGAAATCTGTCAAAACAGAACAGCTGGCAAAGCCCAAATTTTTCAGGGGTTTTCTGTTGCTCAAATCAAAAAGTGTTAAACTAACAAAAGTTTGGATATAACCTGGGGCATATGCACAAGAAATCGCAGGTCCGAAAGAGAAACAGAAAATTTATGCGAATTTTTACGGTGCAGCACCAAAAACAGTTTCAGGACAGCAACATCCCCAAATCTTTACCTCTCTCAAATTAGAGGCTTCTCTTGGCACAAAAACGATATAAAAAGGATAAGGAGCGGTCATTGCAGTAGTAATGACTTCCAAGACTCAAATAAAAGAAAAAGTAATAAAAAGAAAACACTAGGTTATCTCCCAAGAGTGCTTTTCTTTAACGCCTTTGTGCTAGGCGCAGAAAATTGTGAATCAAGTATTTTCAAGAGATGAAGTACTAGGATCAGCGCGTGCCTTACGTCTTCCTTTCTTACCTTTGTTCTTGACTCTAGGAAAGACATGGCTATTGCAAGGTGGAGAGAGAAATCTTATATTGCCTTTTCCCACATCAATGACGGTGCCCAGGAGCTTCAAGAGGGATCTTCCAAGTGTGATTTGTCCTTTCCCTACACATTCAATAACAAGATAATCAGTAGATATCATTCTTCCTAGGACTTTTGTAAAGACTCCTTCAGCAATTCCAATGGGAAATATAGTGGCATTGTTAGTGAGAGAAATTCCTTCTCCCCCCTCAGAAAGCTTCCAAAGGCTCAAAGATTCATAAACATCCTTTGGCATGAGACAAAATTTAGACATAATATCACAACGAGCATGAAAAGTTTCACCACTAATGGTGATTTTTACCGTAGGATACCAACTCGAGGGTTCAGAATTTATTGGCACATAATCAAAATGCTGATGTAAAGTATTGTAGCAAGAATTCAAACTAGCAATGCGAGTCTCAAGAGTATCAAGTCTATTAAAGATGCACACAAGAGAGGAATCAAAATAGGTTGGCATGCTATAAATTGTAATCAACTTTTTTATAATATTGAAGGCTTGATCTCCATCACAATGAAGGAAATCTCCTTCTGCAGTAGCATCCAAAGCATATCTATAACGAAGAGAAAGTCCAAAGTAAAAGCTACTAAGAAGCAAACTCAATGTCATTTTAGGTTCAGTTTTTCCATGCCAATCATAAATTCTAGACCAAGCTTCTTTAAAACTTTCCTCATCCTTTTGTTTAAAAGTGAAAATCATATCCTCGGGCAACATCATAGTAGTAACTGAACTAGACATAATAAACCCAAGTAAACAAGTAAAAACAACTACCAAGGATTCTAATTTTTTTGGGTTTTTGATATAAAATGATGCAGGTAAAATAAATAAAGTAAAGCAAAACAATAACAAAGTAAAGGATGTGCGTGCGAAAACTCCCCTCGCAGAAGTCTTCCACTCTTCCCCGGCAACGGCGCCAGAAAACTTATTGATAGCGTGGTGATGATGGTGCCATAAAACTTGATGGCGTTTGTTGATGAAGTAAAATGACCGGCCAGTTGGTAAACCCCAAGAGAAGGTTTTGATGAATATAGTAGCAAGTTTTTCCTCAGTTAAGAAACCAAGGTTTATCGTCCAGGAGAAAAGCAGACAGTGAAGGCTGAAGGTGATGCTTGCTAGTTTGCGACAGCTTCAGACAATTTATATATGGCACATTGTCCAAGCTTTGCTTGCTAGCTGCAACGCGGAACCTGCACACATACAACCAAGTACTTTGCTCCCAACTTGCGACGAGGTTGTCAATCTCACTGGTTTGCTTGAAACAAAGGTTATGAGCGTATTGAGTGGAAAGCAGTAGAGTATGTGAGTAAAGTAAATAGTGCGAGTAAAGTAAACAGGTGATAGCAATATGATGGAAATAGGACCGGGGTCCACAGTTCACTAGTGGTGTCTCTCCATAGATAAATAGCACATGCTGGGTAAACAATTTACAGTTGGGCAATTGATAGAATAAAGATAAATGTGATATGTCAAGAAGATCACTATGAGATTTACTCTGGGCATTACAACAAGATACATAGACCGCCATCCAACTGCATCTATGACTAATAATCCACTTGTGACGAATCAATCCGAGAACTCCACAAGTATTAAGTTGCGAACAACAGATAATTGCATTAAGCAAAGTGTGTAATGTAAACAAAGCATATGCCCTTGAGCATATGAATGTTGTTTTCTCCCTAGTAGCAACAGCACATCTACAACCTTAGAGGTTTCTGTCACTCCCCTAGGTTAAGCAGAGGCATGAACCCACTATCGAGCATAAATACCCCCTCTTGGAGTTACTAGCAACTACTCGGCCAAGATAGCTACTAACAACGGAGAGCATGCAAGATCATAAACAACATAGAGATAATAAAAGGTAATATTCAATACAGCAACTCAATCATAAACACCAATATTCATCGGATCCCAATAAACCAAACATGTAGAATTACATAACGGTGATCTCAATCATGTAGGGCAGCTCATGAGATCTAAACATGAAGCACATGGTGGAGAAGACAACCATCTAGCTACTGCTATGGACCCATAGTCCAAGGTAGACTACTCACTCATCGCTCCGGAGGCAAGCATGGCGATGAAGAAGACCTCCGGTGGCGATTCCCCTCTCCGGCAGGGCACTAGGGAAGAGCTTCTGGACCCTCCCGATCTTTGGGTTGATGGCGGCGGCAGATCGCGATGTGTTCTGGAAAAGTGATCGGGGTACTTAGGTTTTTTCCATCGGGGGGTCTTTATAGGCGAAGGGGCGATGTCAGAGGAGGGGCCAGGTGGCCTCACACCACGGTGGCATGGGCCAGGGGCTGGCTGCACCACCCTGGTGTGTGGGCCCCTGGTGGGAACTGGCACTGTGGCAACTTGTTAATAGGTTAGTTCTGAAAAATGCATAAAAGTGCCACAAAGTGTAATGAAACAATAGGCAAATGGTGTAAAAACACGCATGGAGCATAAAAAATTATAGATACGTTTGAGACATATCAGGGCAGTGTCAGGGGGCTTCCAGGGCCTCCTCACACCTAGGTGGTGCGGCCAGGGGCTGGGTCACGCCGCCCTGGTGTGTGGGGCCCTCATGGCCCCACTCCGTCTCCTCTTCGGTTCTCTGGAAGCTTTTGGGAAAAATAAGATTTTTGGAACTTGTTTCATCCAATTCTGAGAATATTTCTTGTGTAGCTTTTCTGAAACACAAAAATAGCAGAAAACAGGGAACTGGCTGATACGTCTCAAACGTATCTATAATTTTTGATGCTCCATGCTTGTTTTTACACCATTTGCCTTGTGTTTCATTACACTTCGTGGTGTTTTTATGCGATTTCCGGAACTAACCTATTGACAAGATGCCACAGTGCCAGTTCCCTGTTTTCTGCTGTTTTTGTGTTTTAGAAGTGATACATAGGAAATATTCTCGGAATTGGACGAAACAAAAGCCAGAAGTCTTATTTTTCCCGGGAGCATCCAGACATCCGAAGAGAGGAAGGAGAGGGGCCACAGGCCGCCCTCACACAGGGCTGGCGCGGCCTAGGCCCTGGCCGTGCCACCCTGGTGTGTGGAGGCCCTGGCTGCCCTCTGACATCGCCCCTTCGCCTATATAAAGCCTCGGGATAGAAAACCCTAAAGGAGTCGACGAAATTTCCAGAAGAGTTCCGCATCTCCGCCACCGCCATCGATGAATTTCACGGGACAGAAGTCTCTGTTCCGGCACCCTGCCGGGATGGGGAAGTGCCCTCGGAGCCATCTCCATCGGTCTCCATCGCCGTCTCCACCGTCTCCATTGACCTCACCGCCATCTCCATCAACCTTGCTGTCTCCTATGATAAGGAGGGAGTAGTTCATCCCCGGGGCCGAGGGCTCTACCGGTAGCTATGTGGTTCACCTCTCTGTCCCATGATGTGATCTTTATGTGATCATGAGCTTTGTATCATGTTGAACAAGTAGATGTTATTATTCAGATATTATGTGTACTCTAGTGGTGATTATTAAAGTAATCTATTCCTCCTGCCATGGTGTAACGGTGACAGTGCATGCATCATGGTGGTACTTGGTTTAGGCTATGCTTGTGATCTCTTGTGGATTATGAGAATAATTATTACTATGATAGTATTGAAGTGATCTATTCCTCCTTTCATGGTATAATGTTGACAGTGTGTGCACCGTGTTAGTACTTGGTCTAAGTTGCAATGATATCTATCTTGAGTTGTGCTTTGATTTGGATATCTCTATGAGTGGTGTTTGTCAAGTACTTGATGAACTTTAAGGGGTGCTTCTGTAGCCACTACACAATGATTAGTGTTGTTCAATAGGAGAGTAACACTCAGAGTACCATAGTGGAGGGAAGTTATTTATTTGTTCAATCATGTTATATTGTTGAGAGTGTGTCCACTAGTGAAAGTATGATCCCTAGGCCTTGTTTCCAAGCTTTGCACACCGTTTACTTGCTGTTTTGTTACATGTTTGCTTGTTGCCATTTTTATTCCATATTGCATTTTACTACTTATAATCATCCATACCACTTGTATTTCACTATCTCTTCACCGAACTAGTGCACCTATACATCTGACAAGTGTATTGGGTGTGTTGGGGACACAAGAGACTTTCTGTATCGTAATTGCAGGGTTGCTTGAGAGGGATAGCTTTGACCTCTTCCTCCCTGAGTTCGATAAACCTTGGGTGATCCACTTAAGGGAAACTTGCTGCTGCTCTACAAACCTCTGCACTTGGAGGCCCGACACTGTCTACAAGAACAGAAGCGTGTGTAGACATCAAGCTCTTTTCTAGCGCCGTTGCCGGGGAGGTAAGGTAAAAGGTACTCGTATCCTCCTGTGTGAGTGCTCAGAGTTATTTCCTTTAGATTCTGCAATTACATCTTTTTGTTTCTTATTTTTATTTTCACTAGTTAGGCTTAATGGAAAACAAAGAGTTCTTTAGTCTTTTTCCTGAGTTTAGATATGAAGTGTTTGAAGAGAAAATTGAAAAACCTTTGGAGCTTAATTCGCATGCTAATAGTTTTGTTAGTATGAATGCTTTGAACACTATTTTAGAAAAGTCTAAGCTTTGGGAAGCTGGTTTTGTTATGCATGATATTTTTAGTTCCCCAGCTTTAGTGGAGAAAGTTTGCTTTCATGATATTTTATCTCTCATATGTGATGAGTCTAATGATGTTTGTGACCCTTGTTCTTTTGAAATACCTATGAAGATTGTTGATCGTGTTATGAATAACTGCTATTTAGGAGATGGAACTGTCCATCCCGGTGATCATTTGCTCTTTATACATGAATTATGCGAGTTGTTCCAGTGTGCAGGTATTTCGATGAACCAAGTTAAGAAGAAGCTATTCTCTTTTTCACTGAAAGGCAGAGCTGAGGAACGGTATAAAACGCTGAAGGATGGTCAATCTATTGACTGGGAGGAAATTGTATCTCTCTTTTATTCTAAATTATATCCTTCTAGTGAGGTTTATAAAGATAGGAATTACATTTATAATTTCCATCCGCATGAAGGAGAAAGCATTGCCCAAGCGTGGGGAAGATTGAAGCTACTAATGCATAAATGTCCTATTCATGGTCTTTCCCGTAATATTGTTATTAATAATTTTTATACAAGGCTTTCAGGATATTACAAGGACTATCTAGATGCATGCTTTGATGGGTCTTTCACAAGCAAGGATGTTGACACCAAGTGGGAGCTGCTTGAAACAATTCAAAATAATATTGAAGGTTGGGATAGCAACAAAGGTAAAGGATCAGGTATGAATTACAAGTTTGATTGCATTAAGTCTTTCGCTGAAACTGCTGATTTTCAAGAGCTTAGTGCTAAGTATGGTCTTGATCCTCAAATTATGGTTGATTGCTTTAAAGCCTTTGCTTCCCATATGAATGTTCCTAAAGGAAATGGGGACGTGTATCATGAACCTTTTAAGGACACTTGCATAGAAAGTGGTATTGTTATTGATGATTGCAATAAACATTCTCAAACTTCTAAAAGTCCTATTTCTTATAAGCATGTTAATTTTTGTGGAGTACATAGACCTTGTGAACAGAGTTACAACAAGGAAGATTATTGTGTCCACCATACAAATGAAGAAACCCGAATGTGGTACAAGGATATAGGCGATATCGGTAAAAAGGTTTGTGAGCTTTATCCTTTTCTTTGTAAACATTACGATGACATAGGTCATTTTAATTTCCAATGCTCAAGCCCTAATAGTTACTCTTCTAGTACCTTAAGTTTGTATTGTGATGACAAGATTACTCCCAATCAGCATGATGAGCTCACTTTGTTCTTGGCGTGTGAAGAGATATCTAGAAAGATTGCTTTGATAGATATGAATGATGTTGATATTAATAGCACCCTTCGTGGTTGTCGTCTCTATTGTGCTAAAGATTGCCTTGCAAATACTTACATACAAAATCTTATAAAACTTGATATTTTGCCAAGCTATGGTAGGACTGATAGATGTTTTTATCTTATTAATAGAGAGGAGGAATCCTCCAAAGTTTCTTCTGTTGTCTCTGTCAGCAAACCAGATTATGTGGAGAAGATGCCTTTCCCTCCTAAAGAATATATGGAGAAGATGCCCTTCAAGTCTCTCCCTCCTAAAGGAGAGAGTAAGAAGAGTATGAAGAAGAAGAAGAAGAGGAGTAAAAGGCAAGAGGACACGGTACCTTCCCCTAAGCGTTATGATCCTGCTATAGATTATGATAATTCTGATTGGGATGATGTTCCTATGCCTGTTACCTATGTTAGTGATCATGATTGGGAAAAGCACTCTACTTTGATATTGAAAATCTCTTTGGTACCAATTCTAAGGTTAATAATTGTTGTACCATTAGTACTATTCATGTTCCTTCTTATGATGATATGTTTCATGAGTATGCTTTGCGAAATAGTTGTTCTCTAGCTTGTGATGATACTAAACCTCTAGTTTATGATGGCAATAATGATGAGTATAATGTTTTCAGTTCACCTACTTTTGACGAGAAAATTAGTTATGATTACAATATGCCTCCTGTTTTTGATGATTATGGTGATGAGAATAATTATTCTGCTGAATCTGCTCCTACTACTATTGTTCATGTGGGGAGTATTAATTCTTTTATGCATGTGGCTCATGATAGGGATGTTTTATGTGATAGTTATATTGTTAGTTTTATTCATGATGCTACTGAAAGTTATTATGAGAGAGGGAAACATGGTTTGATGGATCTCAACAATATTGAGTTTCCCCTCTTTATGTTGCAATTTTTGAAGCTATACTTGTTTTGCCTTCCTATGCTTTTTGCTTTGCGCTTTAATGACTTGTCTCTTTATAAGACTATTTTTCATAGGAAGTGGTTTAGATTTAAATGTGTTCCATACTTGCTTTTTGATGCTCTCTATTGCTTAAAGTTTCTATATGGCGCTTTTGCCTTAAGCTCTTCCATGGCGCCCACATGAGCATCTTTGCAAATTACTGCGCCTAGCTCAAAGGCGTTAAAGAAAAGCACTCTTGGGAGATAACCCAATGTTTTTAAATTCAGTTTTTTCTTTTATTTGAGTCTTGGAAGTTATTACTACTGTAATGACCACTCCTTATCCTTTTTATTTCGTTTTTGTGCCAAGAGAAGCCTCTAATTTGAGCGAGGTAAAGATTTGGGGATGTTGCTGTCCTGAAACTGTTTTCGGTGCTGTACCGTAAAAATTCGTATAAATTCTCTGTTTATATTTTGGACCTGCGATTTCTTTTGCATATGCCCCAGGTTATATCCAAACTTTCATTAGTTGAACACTTTTTGATTTGAGCAACATAAAACCCCTTCAAAATTCGACCTTTGTCAGCTGTTCTGTTTTGACAGATTTCTGCCAATATTTGTGTTTGCCACTTTATCGCTTTCTTTTGAGTTCTTTTGATCATGGAACTTTTGGGGAAGTTCCTACAGTATTATGTGCTATATATGTGGTGGTTTTGGGTTGAAACCTGAAGCAAAAAGGGTTGATTCATTATTATGCTTACACTAATGTTGCTAATAGAATTTTGTTTAGTTTTGTATGAAGTAAGTTTTCAAGTGTAGGGATCAGAAAGTGATGAGATGAGTTGAAGAATGGAAAAAAGCTCAAGCTCGGAGATGCCCATGCATCACCCCAAGAAATATCCAAGAAGTACAAGCGTCAAAGCTTGGGGATGCCCCCGAGGCACCCCCTTCTTCATCGGCAAAAATCAGGTCACCTTTCAAGACACTATATTTTTATTGCTTCATGCACTATGCATTTTTCTTGGAGCATCAGTTGTTTTTGTTTTTAGATTTATTTTGATTTGTTTTCTGCAATAAATGGTTGATCACATCATGTTGGTTTGGAGGGAGACATACTTCACTTCTCATTTGCCAAGAACACTCCGTTTTTCACTCTTATCGTTTCAACGAGTGTTCTCTTTTTCTGCTACCGCGTTTAGCTTTCGATTTTCGCCTTGATTTGTGTTCAGATCTTGTTATATCTTTGCATTAAGGTGTATTTTTGCCTCTGATCTTTATTGTTTTTCATCAAAAGAGGTGTTTATAAAAAAGTTGGAATGGTGTTGGAAAAGAGAAAAAGCTTTATGCAAAAAAGTGGTACAAGAAGGAGCTTGCGTAGACTGTGGCCTAGGATTTTGCATGTCGTGCTTGATGTCTTTTTGATAGTATGCTTAGTGGTTTTTCTATAGCATGACTTGTCTCAAATGACTGAGATTGCTTAATGAGCCTTTGAAAAAATCATGCGTTGTTTTAATTATTTGGAAGCATTATTTTGGTTTTCTCCTTTGATGCTTTATTTGGCTTGACTTGGCACATGCTTACACCATGTTGACTACAAAATAAGTCGCTTATAGCCTCTATGATCATTTAGTTTTTGACTTTTGACGCCATCTTATGCTTCTTTTAATGCTGCTTTATCGCTATGCATGATTATGGCTGTTATTGCTCTCTTAGTTGGTCGCTCCCAGTCTTTTGCTAGCCCTCATTTTGCACTCAGTATGAGCTCTACTCGTGCATCCAACTCCCAAAAATCAAGTTTATCATTGTGTCCACTATAAACTACTATTTATGGTATTTGTAAGCCATTCCAAGTAAATTTTCATGTGCTACCTTTGAAAAAAAACTTCAAAACACTTCTCGTTTTGTGACACTATTTTCAGCTCATGGGGATGTAGTGGTCGGATTTGCTATCTTCCATATTGCTTATTCCAAAAAGAAAAAAAAAAGAGAGAAAAAGAAAGAAAAAAAGGCACTCCTCCATGGAATGTGAATGTTGGTGGGCACCAGATGGAATCGGTTAGCCATGGTTTGTGAAAGGAAAAAAAAGGTGGGGAGGAGTGCCAAGCTTTATAAAAGAGCACAAAAGTGCCAATCTCTCTCTCAAAAACTTGCTTCATTTTTTGTATGGAAGATAGTAAGAACCCCATTGCTAGTCATTGACAAAAGCAACCACCTCTCAAAACCCAAGTTTTATCTCTCTGTTTTACAAATGAAAAGCTCTAGCACATGTTTAATCACTGCTTCCCTCCGCGAAGGGCCTTTCTTTTAATTTTATGTTGAGTCACCACCTTCTACCTTTATGCAACATTAAGACAGCATAGTTGTCATTCTGAGTATAATGTGCATTGTCCCAAAGTTTTCATTGATTGATTCATGATCGTGGTTTCACTTGTTCTTAAATTACTTGTATCTAGTCACCCTCTTAAACTTGAAGGTGTCCTATGCATTTATGTTTTGCTCTCTATTAAGGACAAGCTGAAAACCATTTGTATGTTTTCCATATCATTTGAACACACGTTTGACTTTCATTGTTTCATTTTCATGATCTTTTGTTTGTGTTCATTTGCATGCTTACAACATGGTTGCTAAGTATTTATTGTCATGATTATATCTTTCATGCCCACGTTTTAAGTCCTTTTGATCCCAGCTCACAACGCTTACATATATGATCAAGATTGTGTAGGTGCATGTCACCTCAAAAATTATTTCTTTTGTTATCACTTACCTACTCGAGGATGAGTAGGAGTTAAGCATGGGGATGCTGATATGTCTCAAACGTATCTATAATTTTTGATGCTCCATGCTTATTTTTACACCATTTGCCTTGTGTTTCGTTACACTTTGTGGTGTTTTTATGTGATTTCCGGAACTAACCTATTGACAAGATGCCACAGTGCTAGTTCCCTGTTTTCTGCTGTTTTTGTGTTTCAGAAGTGATACACAGGAAATATTCTCGGAATTGGACGAAACAAAAGCTAGAAGTCTTATTTTTCCCGGGAGCATCCAGACATCCAAAGAGAGGAAGGAGAGGGGCCATAGGCTGCCCTCACACAGGGCTGGCGTGGCCCAGGCCCTGGCCGCGCCACCCTGGTGTGAGGAGGCCCTGGCTGCCCTCTGACATCGCCCCTTCGCCTATATAAAGCCTCGGGACGGAAAACCCTAAAGGAGTCGATGAAATTTCCAGAAGAGTTCCGCATCTCCGCCACCACCGTCGATGAATTTTGGGGGACAGAAGTCTCCGTTCTGGCACCCTGCCGGGACGGGGAAGTGCCCCTGGAGCCATCTCCATCGGTCTCCATCGCCGTCTCCACCATCTCCATCGACCTCACTGCCATCTCCATCAATCTTGCTGTCTCCTATGATGAGGAGGGAGTAGTTCATCCCCGGGGCTGAGGGCTCTACCGGTAGCTATGTGGTTCACCTCTCTCTCCCATGATGTGATCTTTATGTGATCATGAGCTTTGTATCATGTTGAACAAGTAGATGTTATTATTCAGATATTATGTGTACTCTAGTGGTGATTATTAAAGTAATCTATTCCTCCTGCCATGGTGTAACGGTGACAGTGCGTGTATCATGGTGGTACTTGGTTTAGGCTATGCTTGTGATCTCTTGTGGATTATGAGAATAATTATTACTATGATAGTATTGAAGTAATCTATTCCTCCTTTCATGGTGTAATGTTGACAGTGTGTGCACCGTGTTAGTACTTGGTCTAAGTTGCAATGATATCTATATTGAGTTGTGCTTTGATTTGGATATCTCTGTGAGTGGTGTTTGTCAAGTACTTGATGAACTTTAAGGGGTACTTCTGTAGCCACTACACAATGATTAGTGTTGTTCAATAGGAGAGTAACTCAGAGTACCATAGTGGAGGGAAGTTATTTATTTGTTCAATCATGTTATATTGTTGAGAGTGTGTCCACTAGTGAAAGTATGATCCCTAGGCCTTGTTTCCAAGCTTTGCACACCGTTTACTTGCTGTTTTGTTACATGTTTGCTTGCTGCCATTTTTATTCCATATTGCATTTTACTACTTCTAATCATCCATACCACTTGTATTTCACTATCTCTTCACCAAACTAGTGCACCTATACATCTAACAAGTGTATTGGGTGTGTTGGGGACACAAGAGACTTTCTGTATCGTAATTGCAGGGTTGCTTGAGAGGGATAGCTTTGACCTCTTCCTCCCTGAGTTCGATAAACCTTGGGTGATCCACTTAAGGGAAACTTGCTGCTGCTCTACAAACCTCTGCACTTGGAGGCCCAAAACTGTCTACAAGAACAGAAGCGTGTGTAGACATCACTGGCACTGTGGCATCTTGTCAATAGGTTAGTTCCAGAAATCGCATAAAAACGCCACAAAGTGTAACGAAACACAAGACAAATGGTGTAAAAATAAGCATGGAGCATCAAAAATTATAGATACGTTTGAGACGTATCAGCTACAGGGGTAGATCACCCAAGTCAAGTTGTCCAATAGAAACTTTTGCTTCAAGAAAATGATAGGATTAAAACTGCTTAGTGCAAATAGGTCAGAAGCTCCACCTAGCCAAATATTCATTTAAGTGTTAGGTTCCATTGGTGTCCACCAAACAATGACATCTTGCCAATACATTTCAAGTGTATTGACCCTTTGTGGCTGCAACATTTTATATTATAGGTTTTGATGTTAAAGAAAGGTATGATAGGGTTACGAGTCTATCCGCAGCATGTTCACCTGTGGCACATGAAGAAGAAGGACTCCATGCTAGTTTTGATTTTTTTGTAGACTCTGAAAGCTCTAAGCTAGGAGCATTGTAAAATTCCTTATGTAATTGCTGGATCATACAATGTAATAAAATGACCTTTGTTTCTTGATATTACATCTCAAACTATGTGTGCTAGTGTTGATCTAGGGACTAGCACTGAAAAGCACAGGGATCATCATCTTTAAAAGATGAGGTCATGACAGATGGTATCAGAGCATTGTGTTGCCCTTAGGTTCGTAACCCTAGGATTGGACAAAGACCCCTTAGAAATATAGGAGTTACTTTTAAGTTAAAAACTTTACACACTCTTTTTTCTCGTAAACTCTTCCCTTAGTCATTTTGTCTCTACTTCTTTTCATTTCAACTCAAGGATGAAGAGCTTCAACTTCAACACCATCAAGTGAAGCAAATTGAAGAAGTCTAGAAGGAAATGTCAATAGTTGTAGGACTTAGGAATTTTTACAAGGATCCTGATAAAATATGAACCAACAAGTAGTTTTGCAAACAATGAAGGAAAAATATACTGCTCTAGGATTTCAAAATTTGTCCAAGTTTTACTTTCTAGCTAAGATATTCTTTCACTACTTATTCCTTGTTTAAAAATCTTTTAGATGTCCATCATCAACAAATCCATCAAGAAAGGACCCGTGATGACCATGATCCTGAAATGTGACACTGAATTTCCCAAGGCACTGAAGAACCTCATGTTAAGCATGGGAATGCAAGTAGAAGCTGTCTACAAGGGATTTCCCATGATTGATGAAGGTCAAGAGTATTGGTGGATGCAACTCCACCTATACAAGAACAAAGAAGATGACCACAAGAAGATGGGACTCTGGATGTTCACCAACTCCAAGATGTATCCATCATTCTTTGACTCTGCAAGATGTGCTACTTGGAGAGCTATAAAAGAACTTGGAGAAAGACTCAAGTGGAGACTTCATAATACTCAGAAGGACCTCAAAGAAGAAATAGAGAATACTACTGAACTGAAGGAAACCATAAGTCAACTTCGAAGTGACATGGTGGAACTTGCTTTTGAGCTTAGTGTTCAAAATGACCTCAACATCACCAAGGATAATTAGATTGTAGCTCTGAAGGAAAAGATCAAAACAATGGATCTACCTAAGAAGCCTTAGTTGGACCTCCACTTAAGGCTTTTCGAAAAAGCGATGTTGTTGTAATAAATGGTTATGATCATACCGACTTGTGGAATGATCGTACCTTTAGTTTGTTTTAAAGGCTTGAATGTTTAAATGAGTGGCATGCTTGTTGATTGTTTATTGATTGTATTGTGATTTTGCCTTGAATTATTGTAAACTGGTAGGAACTTTCTTAGATTCATTCACTCTTTTCTCCTCCCTGTTTAAAAACCTAAACCCTACCCTAAAACTTAAACAGATGCATCCTCAAAGCCAGAACAGCCCCAACAACTCTCAGATGGACTTAGTGATGCAAAGGATGATGGAAATGCATACCCAATTGACTCAAGTGGTAACCCAAAATATGCTCAGCCGCGAGAGCAATGAGTTACCCCCAGGAGTGCAGCAACTGCTAGATGCACATACTCGCATTATGCAAATGGCGTCTCAGATCATGACTAACAAAGACAACATATCACCAAGCAAACCTAGCAATGACAAGCCCGAAGAACATGTGGTGACAAGAAACCAAGCTTGCAAACTCTATGGAGATATAGGACATACGTCTAAGGACTGCAAGGAACAATGCCATAGTTGTAGAAGAGATCATTGTAATGGAGAATGCCACTTGTCGAGGGTTACGTGTCTTTTGTGTGAAGGAACAAATCACGTCCTCGCAGAATGCCATCTCAACACTATGATAGATAAAGTGAACCAACAAGTCAAGCAGAAGATACATCACTCACTCGGGAAAGCAAGTGCTGAATTTGAGCCTAAGGAGACAGAATATTTTGTCACCACCAAGAGAAACAACCCTAGAGTAAGGCTACAAAATAACTACAAGAAGATAGAAAGATTTCCCACAATAGTAATGGAGTATGAGAAGCAAGAATTGGAAGAACGTCTAGCCCTGGAGAAGCCAAGGAAGAAGAAACATATCAGCCAAGTAGAATGCCATGAATGTAGAAGGTTAGGACACTATTCATGGGACTGCCCAGATAAGGAGAAAAGCAGAGAGATTAAGAAAAGGAGCTATGTCACCAATAGAGGACAAAAGGACCATACTCAAGATAAAGGTTTCTACCATTGCGAGTCTGGGCGCTATGCTATGAATAGTCCAGAAAGGTATAATGGAAGAGATGTCAGTCTTGTCACTTGTTACAAATGTGGCGACAAAGGACATTATGCAAATAAGTATCCGGAGAAGCATTTCAGAGCACCAGTGAACAAGTAAACTGAAGGATAACACACTATAGTGTGATATGGTGACACCTTGATGAGCAGACCAACATAGAGGATGTCACATGCAACTGCCATCATGGAATAGATGTCAAGTAGAGAGTGAAATAAAATACTATGTGGTGTGGGCAGTACTCTCATGATGTAATAGGTGGAATGAAAATCTCCCTGTACCTTTCGAATCAATATTTTATACAAATCATGCTTTAGTAATGTTGCTCATAAGATAAGGTGTATGGAGAACAAATTTTCGTGAAGGAAAAGAAATCAATGAAGGATCCCACCACTTGTAAGATAACCAAGGCTCGATAGATTTGTTTTCTAAAGATCTCAACAAATGAAACATGGATTCAATATCCATAGAATTTTTGTCAAAACTAGTGAGGTTGACCAAGAGTTAGTGTACGAGATGTACCAAACTGAAATACAAGGTAACGATTGGGTGCATTATGGATTGGCCCCCATGATGATTACTCAATTGTTCGCTCTTGATATGAAGAATGGTAAATCTAGAGAGACATACCTACAAGAGAGATGACGCTGCTAAACCTAAGACCTAGGAGGATAAGATATTGTACCCTTATGATAGGCAAAGTATTGCCAAAATGTAGGAATACGGTGAGGATGAACCACAAGCTTACCATTGGAGATGAATTGCAAGACCATGAAGATCAAATAAAGGATATGAAATGAGACTATGAGAACACCCTGACTTGGTCTTCTGATTGACCCAAAGAGTGACTATTCAGTGACCAAAGTAGTTCAAACAAACTACCATGATGGACAGAAGCTCTACAACAAAGAAAGCTATATTCAATGTCACCTTGAAGAAGAATTGGTGCTATAGTGTGTGAATAGACGCCCACCTATTGGAAATGAAGGTAAAAGCTACATATGGTACAAAAGATGACCCAGTGCCAAGTCATATCCAAGGAGTGCCCCATCTGAACTCAAAACCTAGACTACCCACAAAGATTTCTGTAACAGCCCACTTTTTTTTTGCACTGCACATTTAGCTCAAGTAATGCTTTAATTAGGGGGAACAAAAAAAAATTAATTAAGGTTTTGGAAGTGTGTGTGCATGGTCTTGTGTGCTTGAGTTGGGTGCTATGAACATCTTTGGTCTCAAAACTCTATTCTAAAATCCTAGCAAGTACGAATTGTGTTGTGTGCTGGTTTGCAATTTTATTCAAATGCAAATCAAGATTTAAAACTAGGTCTTGCTTGTTTGTTTGCATAATCATTTCATGTGCATGTGTGGATTTATTTAAACTCCAATTCTTTTCGGTTTTCTTTTTCTTTTTAAATTCTAGCAAGCTAAGTGACCTAGTAGTTTGACTTCAAATTCTCTCCAAACACTTCACCAAGGTAGTTTGTATTTTTGCATTTCAAATTTTGTGGGAAGGTACCTATCATTTTATGTGAGCTTCCCTCTTCTTTTTCTTTTCTTCCTCTTGTTGTTTTGAATTAGAACTTTTTCCCACCTTGGTTTAGCATCAAGGCCTACCCAACAAAGCAGCCCGTCACCTAGCATTACCCCAGCTCGATGCTTAACTCGAAATTTTTGAAAGAAAGGAGAGAGAGAACCCAAGCATGCATGCACCAGATCTTGCAAAGATCTCTTCCAGCCATCACCACCCCTCTCATCCACTCGCCAGGCAGGTACACACACCCAGTAGGCCGCCCTACCCCACTTGCCAGCCACAGGGGTTAACCCTAGCCCCCAGTGTCGACCACGCTCTGGACAGGGAACCGGGTCGAACACCTCAAAACCCGCCCCTTCCCTCTGTCCCTCTGACCAAACCAGCGCGCGTAGCAGCCCCCTCAGACCTCGCTTAGTCCCCAGGCGAGCTCCCTAGCACGCTAGTGCACCACCGCCACCAATCGACCCCCAACCCGCGACGCCCATGTCGCCCCGGACACGTCTCCACCCTCGACTCCACGCTCTCTCCGCGTCACTCTCGTTCATGCGCGTGGGGAGAGGAGATGTCTAGGAGCCTGCTGGCGCACGCACGCCCTCCCTCTCCCTCTCTGACTTCGATGCCACGCCGCCCCGAGCCACCACTCCACGGACGAGCACCTGCAGGGTGCCGTTCTGGCCAGAAGTGAACGCGAGCTAGCCGGCGTTGGCAAACGTCCAAAACCACCATCCCTGCAGTCGGCTGACTCCACACCACCGCCCCAGCCAATGCCGACGCAGAACACCCACGCCATCTCCCTCTCTCTAGCCCTAGCGCACCGTGCACCGCCTCAGGGGTATTTAACCTGCACCGCCCCTCCTGCCCTCGGTTCCTTCCGCCAGACCACAACACCACCACCCCACTCACTCACCAGAAGCACCCCAGGGCGAGCCTGCTTCTCTCCCGAGCGGAGAAGGAGCCCTTCGTCCTCCCAGCACCCGAGAAGAAGGTCGACACGGCGACCATTTTTGACCAAGCTTTGCTGCCATTCTCCCTCTGCCTTCTCCCTCCTTCCAATCCTGCACTCACGCGCTACTTTTCCCATGCCCAGGAGCTCTAGCTCGAGCTAGGCAGGAGCTCGCCGGCGCCAGCGCGGGATGGGAACGATGCTCACGCCCTCGACACCACCTGCAGCACACCAGTCCACGCCACCATCGCCAAGCTCTCCCTCATGTCACCGCCGTTGAATCACATCGTCGCCAGCTTCCCCGACGTAGCCTAGGTGAGCCTGCTCCCTTCTCCGGCGAGGACGCGCGGCCGTGCCGCCAGAATTAGGTCACCGGCACCCGGATCGCTTCTGCGCCGTCCGATTTAGATCGGACGGGCGCGTACCGGTTCGGCCGGGTGCCAGCGCGGGAAGGCCGCTGTTGGGCCAGCCCAGCTCACCCCGCAGCGGCCTGGGCAGGAGAATCGGCCTGTTCGAGTTTTTTTCTTCAGAAATGCATTTTTATTTTGAATACTCTGCAAACTTTGAAGTGCCCTAGAAATTGTTCTGAGCATGCAATTGGAATGATTCAAATTTCTATGAGTAGCTAAGGTCAATAGCTTTCAGATGGCACAGGTCCTGTGATTTTTTGGATCACTGTAGAGTAAATGATACATAGGGTTGTGCTATTAGCCTCTTTGCTTACTTGAATGCAAATCTTGAGTTTGGTATGGTGAAATTGGGCGAAACCAATTTCCAATGTTAGCATATCATTATATCCTGTTTGACTCACTGGAATTTCCATTTTAGCACTTATAATCTTGCAGTAGTAATTAAAATGGCATAGGATGTAATTAATCTTAGAAAAATCATAGCTTGCAGTAAATTTTGAATCTTGTGCTGAATCCAACTTTGTTCGATTGTGTTCTGGAAGAGCTCTCCAGAGCACTTGACCTCATATTTTTTTGATTAACAGAGAATATCTGAGGATTAAATTGGTAGTATAGTGATATTTCCCTATTGTTAAATGCTTAGAAATTAAACCACACTTTGTTTTTCAGTGAATCCAACTTTGGTAGTTTCTTAAGATTGTTGTCAACCTGCAATATTGATTGATGTGCTGTTTGTATCACTGGATGCATGCATGTTTGATTTGGTTGCTAAGTAGTGGTGTTCACATCAATTTGATAAACCCTAGTTTCTGTTAGGATTAATTGTTAACCAAGGACCTTTAAAGCTTTGTTTGTTTTCTAAACTTGTTTGCTTCTGATACTCTTTGATGATATGGTTTTGTTTGCTGAATGTGTGTGAACCTTGTATGCTTGTATATTTACCATGTGTTATTAATTTCCGATGATAGAATCAAATGAGGAGTGTACCAAGGAGGGTGAAGTGTACGAGTACCAGGAAGAAGAAGATCAGGGACAAGCCAACCAAGGCAAGCCACCTAACTTGATGCATATCTGAATCCTAATTACACCTACTGCATGTCTCTTACTGTTTTATTAAAGTGCATGTTTTTAGATTGCTATACTCCTTGTAGCAATTGTTGTTGGCTTAAGCTCCACAAGCCACTTATTATCATCCTTCGGGATGACCCCGTTGAACACCTATTCCTTACCCTTGCAATTAGTGGCTTGTTGATTAGCAGCAAAGCCGTTGGAAAACTTCTAGTGGAGCCAAAAACTCTAGGATGGGGAAACACTCTGGGATATGATTTTTAAAGGAGTTTTTGAAAACCTTGGACTAGTATCTACTCCACTGAAATGTTTTCCAAAGGATTTTTGGGACAAATGGAAAATGGGGTATGAAGGGAAGGAAGTTGGTTGTTTTCTAAAGAAAAGACATTGGTGATTATGTATTCACCCGGGGAATTTAATCCGTGCAACCACATTACCCCGGTATGGGACGGGGCTTAGTTTGAAGTTTATCTGCCTTAGTACGGGGAGCCTCACACTATATAAGGGTTTGTAGGACCCTGGAATCCGGATTGCCGTCAGATTATGGGCAATAGTAAATCGGGATCCATTGGGATTTATTCGGCCGGAAGACACTTGGGTTTCTCCCGCCGTGGCACTGGAACTACGCTCGACGGAGGTAGACGACCAGGGTTTGCCGGGGATGTATACTCCACAGGGTAGGCATCCATATTATGGTGGATAGATGGAAGGCTATGATCGATTATCCGAACCCCGCATACTTGTGTATGACAGTCTCTGGTGATATCCCAGGCGGATTTATCAGATGGTGTGGGTAAAGTGTACAACCTCTGCAGAGTGTAAAACTATTCGAATAGCCGAGTCCTCAGATATGGATGGTTGAACTGGCTGTTTCCTAATCCAATGTCAAGTTTTGGTTTTATAAAAAGTGTTTTTGGAAAATGAAGAATTTGGTGCCGGCACGGAGTACTCGGAGGGTACTGCCGTGGCACGAAGGTGATTCGGAGTACTTGCAGGGTACTACCGAAGGTTGAAAGTGGTCATGTGCGATTGACCGAGATTCTTAAGGAAGGTGGTCATGTTTGATTGACCCCGGCTCTTCTCTTGAAATGAGTTCCCCCTTTCCTAGAGCTTTTTCTAAAGATGCTTTACCAAAACTCCTCTTTAATAAGGATATAGAGATGTCGTATGACATGCTATATCGACACGAGAAACTATAGTTAGGATTGAACACTAGCCTCAAACCAAATTACCTTGCTACAGCCAAATAGCATGCAAATCTTGTTTTCCCCTCTTAGGTGGTTTGCGAGTACAATTCCAAAATGTACTCACGGCTTTGTCCCTGGCTATTAACTTGGCCAGATTATGAAGACTACGAAGATGATGGTGAGGAGTTCGACAACGCCGGTGCAAACTAGGATCCATCTCCCGGTCAGTCGCCTGTAGGGTAGAGGCATGACACGGGCTAATCTATGCTACCTTTGTATCCGCTGCACTGCTTAGTGAACTTGCCCTGCATGGCATTTAAATTTGGCCAAGTGGCCCTGTAAGACTTTGCGACTTATTTGTGTAATGGATGATGTACTCTGTAATGCCAACTTTGTTATGTGGATTCATGACGGTCTTCCTGGGATCATGAATTGTATGCATAACGGGAATCCCGGACGGTAAACCGGGGTCCCCACAGAGTTGGTATCAGAGCCATCCTGACCTTAGGAGACCCTAGTTAGCATGGGCGTTAGACAGGACCAAAATATATTTTTACTACTAAAAACTAAAAGAGATGGCTTAATATATATGGTAAATATATATTGCTCTCATCTCTTCTCTTATTCTTTAAGCATTTAGAATTACTTGCATCTAATTTCAAGTTTTTACTGTATTTAAAATATTGCACAATTGGGTAAGCTATTAACTCAACCTACCTTAAAATTTTGTGTAGATGGACGCTCCTACCGCACACCGACAGATCGGCACCCACGACGATGTGCTGATTTTCGAGAGGGACTTGGTGGAGTTGTGCGCGCGTCTCGGACGTCCGCGTCCGGAGGTCCGAGGCTACCAGCTTTTCGAGGAGGGTACCCGTGAGCTGGCGATCTGTGTGGTTTGCCAGGTCCACGGGAAGGAGGTCCCGCCCACTTCGCCAGAGTTCACCTTCGAGGTGATCGAGCGCAACTGGGGCGATGGCCTCATGCGCGTTCTGCGTCACGCTATCTCACGCCTCGTCCACGACCACTACGACGAGTTGCTCGGGTCTCGCTACGAGCACTACGGGAGGATCGACACTGATGGCCTCCCCTACCAGGCTGCAGCGCACACGCCCTTCAGCCGCCACTTCTGCCTCACCGAGGCTATGCTGCACCACACGCAGGAGCATCTGGACCATGTCTGGATGGTCGCCGACGAGAGGGGACTCGAGTTGGCCGTTCTCCGTGAGGACCTCCAGGAGTCCATTTTCTCTCGTCACCGTCTCCTCGCTGCCAAGAGGAGGATCGTGAAGAGGAATAGGGCTCTGTGTCAGCGTGTCCGTGATCTAGAGGATCACCTCACTTCACCTGAGAGTCACGTCTCTGAGCTAGAGGAGGAGACCGCCGAGCTCCGCAAGGAGAACGAGGAGGTACTCGGCCGTGACGACGACGACCAGGAGGCCTACGAAGAGGAGCCCGCGAGTACCGACGACGACGACCGTGGTAGCGACGGTGGTGAGGGCCACGACGCTATCATGGACTTCTATGCTCCTGCGACCCCGAGTGAGAAGGACCCTGAGGAGGTTGTTCCCCACGTGAGCGCCGATGAGTAGGTACCCGGCGCACTACTACTTAACTTAGGATGATGCGTATCGTGTAGGACTACCCGATCCCTTTTGCGTATGGTTGTGTATGGCTCTGCAGAAACCAGTTGATGTGTGTTGCATGAGACTCGTGGTATGTGTGCTAGACTTAGATTGGCACCTCTTTTGTATGTTTGTATGCATGTGATGGACTTGGTTGACTATGGTTGTTGATGTATGCCTATGGGTATTGGTGTAGCTATGTTTCTCATGATCTCCTTCCATGTCTTGTCGCACACCTTATTTTCCCCTGCATTTAAAAATTATTGCTGTATCTCACAAGATGAACTTCTCTCCAGAATGGCTCCCGAAACGTGAGGCCACGCTAGCAACAACAACAACCCGCCCCCACCTCCTGAGCCCAACATGATGCAGGTGCTGCGGCTCATGCTTGAAGATCGTGAAGCCGCACGTGTGGAGCGCCAAGCTAGCCTCGCCACACTTCAACACCTCGCCCAGCTTGCCACCCACCACAACAACAATGGTGGCAATGGCGAACCCCAGAACAAGCTTAGGGACTTCCAGAACTCCAATCCCCCAGTTTTCTCCAAGTCCACTAAACCATTGGATGCTGATGATTGGCTCCGCACCATGGAGAACAAGCTAGAATACGCTAGAGTCGGAGCCAATGACAAGGTGTTGTATGCAACCCACTTCCTAGCTGGAGCAGCTGGAGCATGTTGGGAAAATGTCCATGCCATGCAGCCTGAGGGTCAAGTGATGACTTGGGAAGCATTCAAGACCAAGTTTCGCAAGGCCCATGTTCCCTCTGGACTCATCAAGATTATGAGGGACAAGTTCCTCAATCTGAAGCAAGGAAGCGTGAGTGTTCCCGAATATCTTGACAAGTTCACCACCTGGGGAAGGTATGCACCCAATGACATAGACACTGATGAGAAGAAAAGAGAGCGGTTCCTCAATGGACTGCAAGAGGAGCTGCAGACCTACCTTGTAGTTGTGCACTATCCCGACATAGAAGCCATGGTGGATGCCGCCATAATGGTTGAAGACAAGAACAAGGCCGCCCGTGAGAGCTGCAAGAGGCGGATGATGAGTCAGGGAGGCCCAAGCAATCAAAGGTCCCGCAGCATGCCCCCGTCAAGGTCAGCGCCACAACCTCAGAGGTTTGCCTCTCAAGCTCCAAGGCCTAACAACCCTAACCGTCAATACTCCAGCAGCCGCCCCACCGGCAGAAATACTTCTGGAGGTAACCGCAACACATTCAACCCCACCAACCGAAGCCAGGGCAGTGGATGCTACACCTGTGGCCAGCCAGGTCACTTCTCCAAGGAGTGCCCTCTTAAGAAGTCCTCAGCACCAAGCCTCAGTGCGCCGAAACCCAACCAGGGTCAAGGCCGTGGACCCACTGGGAAGAATTCAAGGAACCAAGCCAATACTGCACGAGGCCGCCTGAACCATGTCACCGCTGAGGAAGCAGCCGAAGCTCCTGACGTTGTCCTGGGTACGTTTCCCGTCAACTCCATCCCTGCAAGAGTGCTATTTGATTCTGGCGCCTCTCATTCCTTCGTGACTGAAAATTTTGTGGAAAAAGGGAAGTTAGAGTCAACCATGATACCTAGGACCATGCTAGTTCAAATCCCTGGGCCAGTTGTGAAAACCAAGATAAATTGCATAGATGTGCCGGTAGTAATCCATGGGGCATCTTTTCAAGCCAACTTGATCATCCTAGGCACAAAGGGCTTGGATATAGTACTTGGAATGGATTGGATGTCCAAGTACCAAGGGCACATAGATTGCGCCAGGAAGTCTATAACCGTAACCAACAGTGAGGGTATTCAAGTCGAGCACATTGCAACCATGCCGTCCCGCAAAGCCTACTACAAGAAATCTGTGTCTGGGCCAACCCTTGACCAAGTTCCGGTGGTATGTGAATACCCCGATGTCTTTCCTGAAGAGTTGCCAGGTATGCCCCCTGACCAGGATATTGAGTTCATTATTGAGTTGATTCCCAGAACAGCCCCTATAGCACAAAGAGCCTACCGCATGAACCCCTAGGAGTTAGAAGAATTAAAGCGGCAACTCGCTGATATGCTCAGCAAGGGTCTTATCCGTCCCAGTGCGTCACCTTGGGGATCGCCTGTTCTATTTGTGGACAAGCAAGATGGTACTATTCGTTTGTGTGTGGACTACCGCAAGTTGAATGAGGTGACGATCAAAAATAAGTATCCACTCCCAAAAATTGAAGACCTGTTTGATCAGCTGAATGGAGCTAAAGTATTCTCCAAGATTGATCTCCGCACCATATATCATCAGCTAAAGGTCCGCGAGTCCGACATTCCCAAGACCGCCTTCACCACCCATTATGGTTTATTTGAATACACCGTGATGTCCTTTGGCCTGACCAATGCCCCAGCCTATTTTATGAATCTCATGAACAAGGTGTTCATGAAGTTCCTTGACAAGTTTGTGGTGGTGTTTATTGATGACATCTTGGTCTATTCCAAGACTGAGGAAGAGCACACAGAGCATCTGCGACTAGTGTTGGGAACCTTGAGGGAACATCAACTTTATGCCAAGTTTAGCAAGTGTGAATTTTGGCTAAAGGAAGTTGGATTTTTGGGACACGTTATCTCAGCCGGGGGAGTGTCCGTTGACCCATCAAAGATTACTTCTATCTTAGAAAGGAAGGCCCCAACCAATCCCACCGAAGTTCAAGCATTCCTCGGATTAGCTAGATATTACCGGAAGTTTGTTGAAGGCTTTTCCAGCATTGCCCGCCCAATGACTCAACTCCTCAAGAAGGACAAGAAGTTCGAGTGGACTGAGAAGTGCGAGCAGAGCTTCCAAGAACTCAAGAAGAGACTTGTGTCAGGTCCTATTTTGACCATGCCCGACATCACCAAAAGCTTTGATGTCTATTGCGACGCCTCCAAGCTTGGACTTGGGAGTGTCCTGATGCAAGATGGCAAGGTCATTGCTTATCTATCCCGTCAACTGTGCCCGCATGAGCTAAACTACCCTACCCATGATCTGGAACTTGCTGCCGTCGTGTATGCACTAAAAACTTGGCGACACTACCTTATGGGAAACAGATGTGAGATCTACACCGATCATAAGAGCTTGAAGTATATATTCTCTCAGAAGGAGCTGAATATGAGGTAGCATAGGTGGATTGAGCTTATCAAAGATTATGACTTAGGCATTCATTATCATCCGGGCAAGGCGAACGTGGTCGCCGATGCCCTCAGTCGAGAGCCCTGCTCTCTAAATGCCCTACTAAAGACCAACCAGCCAACCCTATGTGAAGAGTTTGAGAGGTTTGGACTGGAACTAGTGAGCCATGGGTTCCTAGCTAACCTTGAAGTCTGACCCACTCTGTTTGATCAAATCAAGGAAGCTCAGAAGGGCCATGAGAGCATTGAGGGAATCAAGCGTAGGATGGGATGAGAGGAAGTGCCTGGATTTTCGATCGATCAGCAAGCTGTGCTATGGTATAATGGCCGCCTATGTGTCCCAAATGTCGAAGAGTTGAAGCAGCTTATTTTGAAGGAGGCCCATGATACTCCCTACTCGATTCACCCAGGAGGCACCAAGATGTACCAAGACTTGAAAGAGCAGTTTTGGTGGCATGGAATGAAGCGAGAGATAGCCTTCTACATTGCCCGGTGCAACGTCTGCCAGCGGGTCAAGGCTGAGCACCAAAAGCCTGCGGGTCTGCTGCAACCCTTAAAAATACCCATGTGGAAGTGGGAAGAGGTTGGTATGGACTTTATCACCGGCCTACCCAGATCAGACAGAGGTCACGATTCCATCTGGGTAATCATCGACCGCCTCACCAAGGTAGCTCACTTTATACCCGTCAAGACTGTCTTCAATGGAAGACATTTGGCCGAACTTTACCTTGCCCGTATTGTCAGTCTTCACGGAGTTCCTAAGGTGATTGTCTCAGACAGAGGCTCCCAGTTCACTTGTCGATTCTGGAATAGCCTACATGAAGCCTTAGGGACCAAGCTTTCCTTTAGCACAGCCTACCATCCGCAAACTGGAGGTCAAACCGAAAGGGTCAACCAGATTCTTGAAGACATGCTCCGAGCATGTGTCCTATCATATGGATCCAAGTGGGAAGATTGCCTACCATTTGCCGAATTGTCCTACAACAATAGCTACCAAGCTAGTTTGCAGATGGCTCCCTTCGAAGCCCTATATGGCCGTAAATGCCGAACCCCTCTCAACTGGTCAGAAACTGGAGAAAGCCAGGTGTTTGGCCCTGATGTCATTAAGGAAGCCGAGGAACAAGTGCAATTGATCCGCAACCGTTTGAAGGCCGCACAATCCAGACAGAAGAGTTATGCGGATTCCCGATGAAGACCCCTTACCTTTCAAGTGGGAGATTTTGTCTACCTACGGGTGACCCCACTTAAAGGCATGCAGTGTTTCCATGTCAAGGGAAAGCTTGCACCTCGCTACATTGGCCCATACAAAGTCCTCGAGCGCCGCGGAGAAATGTCCTACAAGCTAGAGCTACCCCCGAAGTTGTCTGAGTTCCATGACGTCTTTCACGTATCTCAGCTACGCAAGTGTCTCCAAGCCCCCAATAAGCCCAAAACCTTCACAGAGATTGATCAAGATACCATTGACCTTAATCATGACTTGTCCTATCGCGAGAGACCGATCAGAATTTTGGAAAAACATGTCCGTCTCACCCGCAGACGAAAAATCAACATGTACAAGGTTCAGTGGAGCAATCACACCGAAGATGAAGCCACCTGGGAACGCGAAGACTATCTCCAGCGAGAATTTCCCGAGTTACTCAACGCTTAGCTACGGAATCTCAGGATGAGATTCTTTTAAGGGGGGAAGGTCTGTAACAGCCCACTTTTTTTTTTGCACTGCACATTTAGCTCAAGTAATGCTTTAATTAGGGGGAACAAAAAACTTTTTAATTAAGGTTTTGGAAGTGTGTGTGCATGGTCTTGTGTGCTTGAGTTGGGTGCTATGAACATCTTTGGTCTCAAAACTCTATTCTAAAATCCTAGCAAGTATGAATTGTGTTGTGTGCTGGTTTGCAATTTTATTCAAATGCAAATCAAGATTTAAAACTAGGTCTTGCTTGTTTGTTTGCATAATCATTTCATGTGCATGTGTGGATTTATTTAAACTCCTATTCTTTTCGGTTTTCTTTTTCTTTTTAAATTCTAGCAAGCTAAGTGACCTAGTAGTTTGACTTCAAATTCTCTCCAAACACTTCACCAAGGTAGTTTGTATTTTTGCATTTCAAATTTTGTGGGAAGGTACCTATCATTTTATGTGAGCTTCCCTCTTCTTTTTATTTTCTTCCTCTTGTTGTTTTGAATCAGAACTTTTTCCCACCTTGGTTTAGCATCAAGGCCTACCCAACAAAGCAGCCCATCACCTAGCATTACCCCAGCTCGATGCTTAACTCGAAATTTTTGAAAGAAAGGAGAGAGAGAGAACCCGAGCATGCATGCACCAGATCTTGCAAAGATCTCTTCCAGCCATCACCACCCCTCTCATCCACTCGCCAGGCGGGTACACGCACCCAGTAGGCCGCCCTACCCCACTTGCCAGCCACAGGATTTAACCCTAGCCCCCAGCGTCGACCACGCTCTGGACAGGGAACCGGGTCGAACACCTCGAAACCTGCCCCTTCCCTCTGTCCCTCCGAACAAACCAGCGCGCGCAGTAGCCCCCTCAGACCTCGCTTAGTCCCCAGGCGAGCTCCCTAGCACGCTAGTGCACCACCGCCACCAATCGACCCCCAACCCGCGACGCCCACGTCGCCCCAGACACGTCTCCATCCTCGACTCCACGCTCTCTCCGCGTCACTCTCGTTCACGCGCATGGGGAGAGGAGATGTCTAGGAGCCTGCTGGCGCACGCACGCCCTCCCTCTCCCTCTCTGACTTTGACGCCACGCCGCCCCGAGCCACCACTCCACGGACGAGCACCTGCAGGGTGCTGTTCTGGCCAGAAGCGAACGCGAGCTAGCCGGCGTTGGCAAACATCCAAAACCACCGTCCCTATAGTCGGCTGAGTCCACACCGCCGCCCCAGCCAATGCCGACGCAGAACACCCACGCCATCTCCCTCTCTCTAGCCCTAGCCCACCGTGCACTGCCTCAGGGGTATTTAACCTGCACCGCCCCTCCTGCCCTCGGTTCCTTCCGCCAGACCACACCACCACCACCCCACTCACTCACCAGAAGCACCCCAGGGCGAGCCTGCTTCTCTCCCGAGCGGAGAAGGAGCCCTTCGTCCTCCCAGCACCCGAGAAGAAGGTCGACATGGCGACCGTTTTCGACCAAGCTTTGCTGCCATTCGCCCTCTGCCTTCTCCCTCCTTCCAATCCAGCACTCACGCGCTGCTTTTCCCATGCCCAGGAGCTCCAGCTCGAGCTAGGCAGGAGCTCGCCGGCGCCAGCGCGGGATGGGAACGATGCTCACGCCCTCGACACCACCTGCAGCACACCAGTCCACGCCACCATCGCCAAGCTCTCCCTCATGTCACCGCCGTTGAATCACATCGTCGCCAGCTTCCCCGACGTAGCCTAGGTGAGCCTGCTCCCTTCTCCGGCGAGGACGCGCGGCCGTGCCGCCAGAATTAGGTCACCGGCGCCCGGATCGCTTCTGCGCCGTCCGATTTAGATCGGACGGGCGCGTACCGGTTCGGCCGGGTGCCAGCGCAGGAAGGCCGCCGTTGGGCCAGCCCAGCTCACCCCGCAGCGGCCTGGGCAGGCGAATCGGCCTGTTCGAGTTTTTTTCTTTCAGAAATGCATTTTTATTTTGAATACTCTGCAAACTTTGAAGTGCCCTAGAAATTGTTCTGAGCATGCAATTGAAATGATTCAAATTTCTATGAGTAGCTAAGGTCAATAGCTTTCAGATGGCACATGTCCTGTGATTTTTTGGATCACTGTAGAGTAAATGATAAATAGGGTTGTGCTATTAGCCTCTTTGCTTACTTGAATGCAAATCTTGAGTTTGGTATGGTGAAATTGGGTGAAACCAATTTCCAATGTTAGCATATCATTATATCCTGTTTGACTCACTGGAATTTCCATTTTAGGACTTATAATCTTGCAGTAGTAATTAAAATGGCATAGGATGTAAATAAGCTTAGAAAAATCATAGCTTGCAGAAAATTTTGAATCTTGTGCTGAATCCAGCTTTGTTGGATTGTGTTCTGGAAGAGCTCTCCAGAGCACTTGACCTCATATTTTTCTGATTAACAGAGAATATCTGAGGATTAAATTGGTAGTATAGTGATATTTCCCTATTGTTAAATGCTTAGAAATTAAACCACACTTTGTTTTTTAGTGAATCCAACTTTGGTAGTTTCTTAAGATTGTTGTCAACCTGCAATATTGATTGATGTGCTGTTTGTATCACTGGATGCATGCATGTTTGATTTGGATTAATTGTTAACCAAGAACCTTTAAAGCTTTGTTTGTTTTCTAAACTTGTTTGCTTCTGATACTCTTTGATGATATGGTTTTGTTTGCTGAATGTGTGTGAACCTTGTATGCTTGTATATTTACCATGTGTTATTAACTTCTGACGATAGAATCAAACGAGGAGTGTACCGAGGAGGGTGAAGTGTACGAGTACCAGGAAGAAGAAGATCAGGGACAAGCCAACCAAGGCAAGCCACCTAACTTGATGCATATCTGAATCCTAATTACACCTGCTGCATGTTTCTTACTGTTTTATTAAAGTGCATGTTTTTAGATTGCTATACTCCTTGTAGCAATTGTTGTTGGCTTAAGCTCCACAAGCCACTTATTATCATCCTTCGGGATGACCCCGTTGAACACCTATTCCTTACCCTTGCAATTAGTGGCTTGTGTCGGTGGAATGGATACCGGGGTATCCCGGCCCACCTGCTTTCGGGCCACATCATCGGCCCACCTTCAGAATCGACGATCCAAGCTACGAAGAAGACCCTCACGAGGAGGCGCCTCGTGAGGAGAACGACGACACGAACGGCTAAGGACCAGAAGACCTCCTCACGAGCCCCCGCTGGTGAGGAGAGGAAGTACGCCCACGTCAGCTCAGCACGTTTGCGTGCAGAGCAAGAAGACAACAGGCAGAAGACCGCGTACCTCCCACGCTACCCCCGACAGGGAGGAGACCAACTTTCTCTGTGCCTGCCCAAAGCGGCACAGTGGTAGTTGGCCACCCCCTAAAAATAGCGTGGACGGTGCAGGGCGCCAGAGGAGGACGTCAGCCTCCTCCACCCACTCCTGTGGACCGGCGCCACTACCCTCCGAAGACCAAGTCTACAGAAGAGTGTAGTCTACAGCTGTCCTCCCTCCTTGGCCGTGTGTGGCAACCCCTTCCCCAAGAAGATAAGGGGAAGGAGGACCTGGGCGCTATAAAAGGAGGGGGAAGTCACCCCTTAGAGGGGATCGGATCTTCATCTTCTCCAAGCCGCTAGCTGGGCACGCAGGTTCTTCAACCCCTGGCCAGCTAGAGCTTTGTAATCAAGGCCTTGTACTCCTCACGAGGTGTCGCGTTGCAATACAAGAAGGCAGGAAGTAGGGGTTTTACCTCACCACGAGGGCCCTGAACCTGGGTAAAGCTCGGTCTCCCTCTCTGCAGTGCGTTGCGCGTCCGACAATCGAGGCTTCTGTCACCGTGTTTCATTGCGATCCAAGATCTCACACGTTCAGCCCCCTGCGTTCGAATCCTTGGGTCCGTCGCATGGTACCCCGTGTTCTTGCGACACGAAATACATCGACATTTGGCGCGCCAGGTAGGGGGCTATGGTGTGTTTTCTTCTAGATCTGCTTCGACATGGCCGACGACAACGCAAGGCTTGAGCGTCTTCGCCGCCGCAACGCTGCTCGGGGGCAAACCGAGCCCATCTTCCGTTGTCATGAAGCTTCGGCAGAGGAGGAAGAGGAGGAAGATCTCGAGTCCTCCTACCTCCCGTCTGGGCGAACGGAGCCTTCGCTCTCCTTCACCGCCACCGCCACTTCTCGCGCTCGTTCTGGGAGTCAGCTGTCCCCTGCGCAGGCTCTCGCCATGGCGCAGGTGCTGCTGCGCTATCAACCCACCGATGACGGGCGTGAGGGGTGGCGCGCTCGAATCGCCAACGAAGACCCGGCCCAGGGAGGAGCCCATTGCGCGGGGAACCCAGATCCGGCGGCAGAGGGTCCCGCCCCGGGCGCCGGAGATGGAAGGGCCAACAAGGCCAAGAAGGTGGTTTCCCGCGCCGCGTCTTCACCGCGTGGGGAGCCCAGCTGCCAAATCGTCCAACACGCTCCGGAAGACGCACGCGTCTCTCTCGAGCGCCGCCGCGAAAACCATGACCGTGCCATCGATGACATCGGTGAAGCTGGCAAGAACGTCAGGACCCCCGGCGTCCCTATCTACAACCCCGGGTGTCTTGCCCTCACTCGCCAGCAGCGCTACGTCGTCTGGCCTGACAAGTTCAAGCCGGACATCAGCGCGCGTTACGACGGGACCATGAATCCTGTCGAATTCCTCCAACTCTACGTCGTCGCCGTCCAGGCTGCGCGTGGAGATCAGCGCGCCATGGCCAATTGGTTCCCCATGGCCCTCAAGGACGCTCCGCGAACTTGGCTCATGAATCTTCCTCACGAATTCGTGACTTCGTGGAAGGATTTGTGTCGTCAGTTTGTTGCCAACTTCATGCCCACGTACGAGCGCCCCGCCACCAAGAATGATCTTAAGGCGGTGCGTCAGTATAAGGGCGAGATGCTACATCAGTACATCCAGCGCTTCAATCAGATGAGGAACAAGATCCCCAGGATCTCCAACGAGGAGGTCATCTCCGCGTTCTCCACGGGCGTCTCCGACGTCAAGATGCGGGAGAAGCTGTCCGTGAATGACGAGCTGACTTCCGTCGTCAGGCTCTTCGAGATCGCCGACCGCTGTGCCAAGGCTGAGGAGGGGAGGCTCTTTGTGCACAATCTGCCGGAGGCGCCTCCCCCAAAGCCGAAGTCCAAGGACCCCAAGCGAAAGGAGGCTGCTGTCCTCGCGGCAGAGCCAGATCATGAGCAACGCCGCGGGGACCGCTCCGATCGCGATAAAGGTCGACGTCGCCGCTACTGCATCATCCACAAGAAGGACACCCACAATACCGAAGATTGTTGGATTGTCCAGAAGTTTCATGAGGAAAATGGCGTCGCCAAGCATCGCGGGAGCGGCCGCAGCAACGGCAAGAGCGGCGACCGCGAGGAGGGTCGCCGCCGTGGGGGTCTGTCTCGAGCCGATCCCGAGCTGTTGCCGCTGCCCCCGCCAGCAAACGATCGTCGGGAGGAGGACCAGGGGGGCTATCAAGAGCCGCGAGACTTTGCTGCTTGCCTTCTGGGTGGAGCTCAGGCTCCTCTGTCAAATCGACACTTCAAGCAGCTGTTGCGAGAAATCGCAGCGGCGCAGCCCAGCGTCGGCAATCGCCTAATGAAGTGGTCGACATGCAAGATTGGCTCCGACGAGGAGGATCATCCGGCTTCCACAAGGGGCGTGGGCACAATCCCCCTCTTGTGCACGCCGACCATCAACAACGTCGCCGTCAACCGCACTCTCATTGACGGAGGGGCAGGCCTCAACATCATCTCGGTCGAGATCTTTGAAAAGATGCAGGTGCCGTACCACCGGCTCATGCTAACTCGGCCGTTCTTCGGGGTAACCGAGGGGTATACAACGCCAATTGGGCAGGTAAGTCTGCCCGTCACCTTCGGTACCCGGGACAACTACAGGACAGAAAGCCTCGACTTCGACGTCGCCTACATCGCCCTGCCATACAATGCCATCCTCGGCTACCCAGCCTTGGCTAGGTTCATGGCAGCAACGCACCATGGCTTCAATGTCCTCAAGATTCCGGGCGCCAACGGCACGATCACCGTGCGCTGCAATGAGAAGGATGCTCTCCGATCAGTTGAGCATGTCTACCGCGAGGCCGACGCCATGTTCCCCGCCGACGAAGATCTACTGGAACACTCCGGCGACCTCACGAGGAAGAAGCAGCTCGTATCTCAAGAGCGGGCTGCAGCGAAGAAGGCCTCTCTCGAGCCCCACCCACTGGGTTCGACAGGGAAGAAGTTCGCCACCTCTGCATCGCCTACTCCAAGCGAGGACCTGGTCCATCCAATGCTGGACGTGAGCATTGGGGAAGCTGCGGTAGCCTCAGGGAGGAGGCCCCAGTTTACTCAGGAGCGCTCGGCAACCAAGAAGGTCCCGCTTCAGGCTGGGGGCTGCGACAACTTCGTCACCATCGGGGAAGGGCTTTCCCTCAAATAGGAAAGCGCGCTCGTCACCTTCGTGCGGGCAAATTCTGACATGTTCGCTTGGACTCCGTCAGATATGCCCGGCGTCCCCAGGGAGGTGATTGAGCACCACCTAGCCGTATGCCCTCAGGCACACCCCGTGAAGCAGAAGACCAGGAAGCAAGTGCAAGAGAAGCAAGACTTCATCGTCAAGGAAATAGAGAAGCTGAAGAAGGCCAAGTTGATACGCGAGGTGGCCCACCCCACCTGGATTGCTAATCCGGTGGTCGTCCCAAAGGCTAACGGCAGTGGGCGCCTCTGCGTGGACTTCACAAGTCTCAACAAGGCCTGTCCCAAGTATCCTTATCCTCTCCCGAGGATAGATCAAATCGTCGACTCCACCGCCGGCTGCGACCTCCTTTGCTTCTTGGATGCTTTCTCCGGCTACCATCAGATCAAGATGGCAAAGGAGGACGAGGAGAAAACCGCCTTCATCACGCCCTGTGGGGTGTACTGCTACGTCTGTATGCCCTTCGGCCTGAAGAATGCAGGAGCCACCTTCCAAAGGCTCATGCGTAAGGCCCTGGGGGCTCAGATGGGAAGGAATGCAGAAGCCTACGTCGACGACATCATCGTCAAGACTCGCGAGGGTCGCACCTTCATCGAAGATCTGGAGGAAACATTCGTCAACCTGAGGAAGGTAAACATCAAGCTCAACCCCGCCAAGTGCGCCTTCGGCGTACCGTCGGGAAAACTGTTGGGATTCCTCATGTCCAATCGCGGGATAGAGGCGAACCCCGACAAGGTCAAGGCCATCGAAGAAATGCGTCCTCCGCGCAATCTCAAGGAAATGCAACGCCTCGCGGGGTGCATGGCAGCTCTGGGGCGCTTCATCGCGAGGAGTGGGGAGAAAGCCTTGCCCTTCTTCAAGCTTATGAAGCGCACCGGGAAGTTCGAGTGGACTCCGGAGGCCGACAAGGCCTTCGCTGAATTGAAAAGGTACCTCACGAGCCCACCGATCATGGTTGCCCCAACCCCCCGCGAGCCTTTGCTACTCTACATCACGGCAACTCCAAGGACTGCAAGTGCTATTCTCGTCGCGGAGCGAGACGCCAAGATGATTGCCAAGGAGGAGGTCACTCCTCCAAGCTCGGGGGCTCCTCGCGAGGAAGAGGCTGCTTCACCTCCCGACCCTCGAGAGGAGTCGCCCACGGAATCTTCGCTGACCGAGCCGCTCTCTCAGAGCAATGCTCAAAAGCCTCCTGAGGAGGAGCCTTCCGAGGGTGTCGTCAAGGTGCAAAAGCCTGTGTACTTCGTCAGCACGGTACTGCGCGACGCGCGGGAACGCTACACTACGCAGCAAAAGCTGCTCTACACCTTGCTCATCGCCTCGCGGAAGCTACGCCACTACTTCCAGGGTCACCCAATTAAGGTGGTAACCGATCGGCCCTTGGAAACCATCCTACGCAACCCCAATGTCACCAGGCGGGTGGCTGAGTGGGCCGTGGAGCTTCAGCCTTTCGAGATCTCCTTCGAAACTACAAAGGTAATCAAGAGCAAGGCTTTGGCCGAGTTCACTGCAGAATGGACTGATCCGTTCATCGACGAGCCTCCAGAGGTGGAGTCAACTCTCCGTGGAGAGGAGGCCCCAGGCCTCTGGGTCATGCATTTCGACGGCGCCTTCAACCTTCCCGGCGCGGGAGCTGGTGCTGTCCTAACCTCTCCCTCTGGAGACAAGCTCTTCTATGCTGTGCAGCTCTACTTCAAGCCTGAGAACAAGGTCTCCAACAACATCGCGGAGTACGAAGGACTACTCGCCGGCCTAAGGGCGGCAAGCGCTTTGGGCATCAAGTGCCTCGTCGTCAATGGAGATTCACAGCTGGTTGTGAACTTCTCGAACAAGAGCTACACTCCAAAGGATGAGCACATGGCGGCTTATCTCGAGGAGCATCGAAAGATGGAAAAGCGCTTCCAAGGCTTGGAGCTGAAGCACATCCCGAGGGGAGAAAACGTAGAAGCCGACGAGATCGCCAAGCGCGCCTCTCATCGCCTGGCGCAGCCTGCCGGCGTCTTTGAGGAGCGTCTCTTCAAACCGTCCGCTTCTCCGTCAACATCCGAACCACCTCCCCCTTCTGCTTTGCCGCCACCACCGGAGCAGGGGGTTCCAGATTGCGGGCCTCCTTCAGGTGACCGCGTCCTTCTGGCATTGGCACGGCAGGAGGGAGTGGATTGGATCATCGAGCTCAAGGCCTACCTCACCAGCAGCAGGCTTCCTGAGGATGAGGAGGAGGCCGAGAGGATTGTGCGGCAAGCTTCAGGCTACTGCGTCAAGGACGGTGACTTGTACCGGCGTCGCCCAAATGGCGTCGCTCTGAAGTGCATATCTACTCACCAAGGCCAAGAACTTCTAAGGGACATCCATGCCGGCGAGTGTGGCCATCATGCTTCTGCTGCAACTCTAGCCGCAAAGGCATATCGAAGTGGCTTCTACTGGCCTTCGGCGCTCGGGGATGCGGCGGAGATGGTCAAGAGGTGCGAGGCATGCCAATTCCACGCCAAGCAGATACATCAGCCGGCGCAAGAGCTGCGAACCATCCCACTCACTTGGCCCTTTGCCGTTTGGGGGCTGGACATCCTCGGTCCATTTCCCAGAGCGCAAGGGGGCTATCGCTACCTCTACGTCGCCATCGACAAGTTCACCAAGTGGGTGGAGGTGGAACCGGTGTGCACAATCCTGGCGAGGTCCGCAGTCAAGTTCATCCAAGGGCTGGTTTGTCAGTTTGGAGTGCCTAATCGCATCATCACCGACAACGGCAGCCAGTTCACCAGCGGACTATTCCGGGAATACTGCGCATCGACCGGCATCAAGATCTGTTTCGCCTCCGTCACCTACCCCAGGAGCAATGGTCAGGCCGAGCGCGCCAACGCCGAGGTCCTCAAGGGACTCAAGACGAAAAGCTTCAATGCCAAGCTCGAAGCCTGCGGCAAAAAATGGTTAGACAACCTCCAGTCCATCTTGTGGTCCCTCAGGACTACCGCCACCAAACCCACTAGAGAAAACCCTTTCTTCCTGGTCTATGGGGCGGAGGCTATTCTTCCCACCGACATCAAGTTTGGGTCGCCAAGAGTGCTTGCCTTCGACGAAATTCACCAAGAGGACCTCATCAAGGATCGCCTCCTCCTGCTCGAAGAAGCTCGGCGCCAAGCCGCGCTCCACGCCGCGAGGTACCAGCAAGGACTACGCCGCTACCATAGCCGCCATGTTCGAGCAAGGACTCTGGAGGTCGGCGATCTGGTGCTGAGGAGAATACTCTCTCGCGAGGGTCTGCACAAGCTGTCTCCAATGTGGGAAGGGCCCTTCAAGGTGACACACATAGCCAGGCCAGGCTCGGCGCGGCTAGAAACCGCAGAGGGCGTGCCGGTGGGGAACCCGTGGAACATAGCTCATCTGCGAAAGTTCTACCCTTAGGTTCCTCACGAGGAGAAAAAGACCGTTTTACGGCACTTGTATCAGCTCAATCTGCTTTTAAGCACTGATATTAAGTTATCGCGCAATGTAGCGCCTCTTCTTCGGCATGACATCAAAATGGCATGAAGTCCATTTATTTTCTGTTGTACTCCACGCGGAAGGGGGCTAGGCACGGTGTCTATGCTGGGGCCTTCGCCCGGAAAACAGCAAGCCCGAAAAACCCGAAGGGAGCGAGCTCTGGTCAGGGGCGACGGCCCCGTTAACGATCACCTCTGGATGCCCATGGTACTTAGTTCCTCGCGAAGTACATTGGAAAATAAAAAATCTTCGAGGATAGTACAAGGTGTGCCCAAGGCACCCGTTAAGGACCTACCCCTCGTGAGCAACCCTCACGAGGGAGCAAAGACGCGTCGATGCACTAGCATCCGCAGCAGGATTCCCTCTCTCGAGGAAGGCCTAATGTGGCAGGATTATTGAAGACTAAGGCCGCTCCGATCATCTTGCGAAGGAGACGCAGATCCAGAGGTCCGCGCCAGGCCCTTCACCTCATGAGAAATCCTTGTGAGGTGTCGACGGTCTCTGGGCTCTCTTAAGCGTCGACGTTTTCACGTTCGTGAGGGTCCAGCTTCCCTCAACGACGAGGAAGGCCCCGTGAATCGCCACGCGCGGCAATTTGCTCTTAGCTGCTGGCACAGATAGTGCCGTGCTCCTCCACGATGGAGAAGGTCCCTGTGCCGGTCACAGGGGCATCTTATTTGCCTTCTTTTCTCGTTTGTTTTATCGACTTGTTTTTCCATTTTCGGGGATTTGGGGTTTTTTCTTTTCCAACTCTTTCTTCAACTTCTTGTCTCAGGAATCGTCTGATGTGTCATCGACGCCGACCCCATCTCGAGCTATGAGGCGGAGGGAGGCTTCCCGTCGATGCGAGCAGCTCACAAGGGCTCTCGAGCAAGTGAATGACCAGGACAATGAAGAATGACAAGACGGTTAACAAGCGGATTTCATTAAAGTACCCCCAGAGGGGGAAGGAGCAAGGCACGGCGGGGCATTCCCCGCCGGCAAGGACTACGCGACAAAGAGGGGAGGAGACTAGCTCCCCTCCCCAGAGGACTACTGCACCGGGGCCTCCTATTCACTGCGCCGCGGGCTGGGGGTAGGTGCGGCGGACGCCGCTGGCGGTGAAGATCCGCACCATAGCCTCCAGTGTGCCCAGTTTGAAGCGGAGGACGAGGCGGCCGCCGACGCGGAGACGATGGCCGAGGGCGAATGCCTTCCAGCGGCCGGAAAGGACGGCGCTACCGCCGTCCCCAAGGAGGATGTCCACAGGCCAGAAGAGGTCTGGCCTGCTTTGTTCCCCCAGGGCGATTTCCCCGGCAGCCGCGCCGGGGGCATAAATCACCCTCCGGACGGCGTCGGGCAGCCGGAGGGAGTTGAAGCCCGGGGCGTCGACGACGACGAGGAGCTCCAAGAAGTGGGACCCCAGAGTCACGAGGGGTCCCAGCATTGCCGCCGCCAGGGGCCGTGGAGTGGCAATCACTCCGTTCACCGGCGGGGCCGGAGGATCTGCTCTAGGGGGAGGCGGGCCCAGGGCGGCCAGCACCTCCTGGAGGGCCTGATCGATGCTTCCCGAGGCGCGGGGAGCAGGCGCCGCCGCCAGCGGCGACGGTGAGTTTGAGGCGCCTCCACGCGCAGGACCCCTGAGGGTCAGGGCGCCAGAGGTCCCCACAGCGGCGCGGCTCGCCTCGCCGGGCCGCGGCGCGCCAATGCGGAGGGGGCCGCCGGCGCCGGGTGTCCACTGGGCGGGGATCTTCGCCTTCTTCCCGCTGCCCAGAGGGCGTCCATGGCGCTTCGCCCCGGAGCTCGATCCAGCGACGGCGGAGGAGTTGGAAGGATCCATGAGCTCAGGGGAGTGGAAGCAGAAGTGGCACTGGAGGAAGGAGGTGAAGTGCCGGAGGTCTCGAGGAGGACCTATTTAAGGAGGGCGTCCGGCGTCGATGCGTCAAATCCCAGCGCCGGAATCGAAGCGTTGGCGCGGCGCTCTGCAGTCAAGCGATGCATCATTACGACGGGTTGACGCCTCGGGGACCGTAGCGTCGCCCACCGTTTCGTCTCGCCAGCTGCGGCCGCGCCACGCGTCCGGAGTCTCTGCTTCTTCACATGGTCCTCTGACCGCACGGTTGACGTGTGGCGTCGAAGGGCCCAGCAGCTTCTGGGGCCCCGGGCCCTTCGCTCCCTCGAGAGGGCGCGTTCGCGGGCCGGGCTCCCGAGGGCTACTGTCGGTGGAATGGATACCGGGGTATCCCGGCCAACCTGCTTCTGGGCCACGTCATCAGCCCACCTTCAGAATCGACGATCCAAGCTACGAAGAAGACCCTCACGAGGAGGCGCCTCGTGAGGAGAACGACGACACGAACGGCTAAGGACCAGAAGACCTCCTCACGAGCCCCCGCTGGTGAGGAGAGGAAGTACGCCCACGTCAGCTCAGCACGTTTGCGTGCAGAGCAAGAAGACAATGGGCAGAAGACCGCGTACCTCCCACGCTACCCCCGACAGGGAGGAGACCAACTTTCTCTGTGCCTGCCCAAAGCGGCACAGTGGTAGTTGGCCACCCCCCTAAAAATAGCGTGGACGGTGCAGGGCGCCAGAGGAGGACGTCAGCCTCATCCACCCACTCCTGTGGACCGGCGCCACTACCCTCCGAAGACCAAGTCTACAGAAGAGTGTAGTCTACAGCTGTCCTCCCTCCTTGGCCGTGTGTGGCAACCCCTTCCCCAAGAAGATAAGGGGAAGGAGGACCTGGGCGCTATAAAAGGAGGGGGAAGTCACCCCTTAGAGGGGATCGGATCTTCATCTTCTCCAAGCCGCTAGCTGGGCACGCAGGTTCTTCAACCCCTGGCCAGCTAGAGCTTTGTAATCAAGGCCTTGTACTCCTCGCGAGATGTCGCGTTGCAATACAAGAAGGCAGGAAGTAGGGGTTTTACCTCACCACGAGGGCCCTGAACCTGGGTAAAGCTCGGTCCCCCTCTCTGCAGTGCGTTGCGCGTCCGACAATCAAGGCTTCCGTCACCGTGTTTCGTTGCGATCCAAGATCTCACACGTTCAGCCCCCTGCGTTCGAATCCTTGGGTCCGTAGCGTGGTACCCCGTGTTCTTGCGACACGAAATCCACCGACAGCTTGTTGATTAGCAGCAAAGCCGTTGGAAAACTTCTAGTGGAGCTAAAAACTCTAGGATGGGGAAACACTCTGGGATATGATTTTTAAAGGAGTTTTTGAAAACCTTGGAGTAGTATCTACTCCACTGAAATGTTTTCCAAAGGATTTTTGGGACAAATGGAAAATGGGGTATGAAGGGAAGGAAGTTGGTTGTTTTCTAAAGAAAAGACATTGGTGATTATGTATTCACCCGGGGCAATTTAATCCGTGCAACCACATTACCCCGGTATGGGACGGGGCTTAGTTTGAAGTTTATCTGCCTTAGTACGGGGAGCCTCGCACTATATAAGGGTTTGTAGGACCCTGGAATCCGGATTGCCATCAGATTATGGGCAATAGTAAATCGGGATCCATTGGGATTTATTTGGCCGGAAGACACTTGGGTTTCTCCCGCCGTGTGGGGACCCCGGTTTACCACCCGGAATTCCCGTTATGCATACAACTCACGATCCCATGATCAGTATGTCGTGAGTCCACATAACCGAGCTAATATCAAAGTTACATCATCCATTACAGTACCGAATATAAAGTCTTACAATTGGTCACACAACCAAGACTGATAATGCCACGCAGGGCGAGTTTACAAACTAAGCAGCGGATACCAAGCAGCGTTGATGACCCACGACATGCCTACTACCCTACAGGCAACTGACTGGGAGACGTTCCTAGTTCGCACAGGCGTCGTCGAACTCCTCACCATCACCTTCATAGCCTTCATAATCTAGCCAAGTTAATAGCCAGGGACAAAGCCGTGAGTACATTTGAATTGTACTCGCAAACCATCTAAAGGGGAGAGAACAGATATGCAGTTTGGCTGTAGCAAGGAGAAAGGCTCTAATCTAGTTTTTCCTATCTAGTCAATTTCTCGTGTCGATATAGCATGTCTTATGACATTTCTATATCCATATTAAAGAAAACATTTAGAAAACCATTTTAGTAAGATCTCTAGGAAAGGGGGAAACTCATTTTCAAGAGAAGAGCCGGGGGTCAATCAAACATGACCACCCTCCTTATCAATTCCGGTCAATCACACATGACCACTTTCCACCTTCGGCAGTACCCTCCAAGTACTCCGAAAACCAAGCACGTGCCACGGCAGTACCCTCCGAGTACTTCGTCCGACACTTCCTCCATTTCTTTCTGAAATCCACTTCGAAAAACAAAACCGACATTGGGCTAGGCAACGGTCGTCCCAACCGTCCATGACCGAGGACTCGGCTATTCGAATAGAATTTCACTCTGCAGAGGTTGTACACTTTACCCACACCATCCGATAAATCCGCCGGGATACCACCACGGACCGTCATACACAAGTATGCGGGGTTCGGATAATCGATCATAGCCTTCCATCTATCCACCTTAATACGGGCGCCTACCCTGTGGAGTATATATCCCCGGCAAACCCTGGCCGTCTACCTCTGCCGAGCGTAGTTCCAGTGCCACGGCGGGAGAAACCCATGTGTCTTCTGGACGGGTAGCCTATTGGCGGGCCCGCTACACTATTGCCCACCACTTGTGACAACCCAGATTCCGGGGTCCTCCAGACCCTTATATAGTGTGAGGCTCCCCGCACTAAGGCAGATAAACTTCCGACTAAGCCCCGTCCCATACCAGGGTAATGTGGTTGCACGGGTTAATTGTTCTGAGCGAACGCCTAGTGATCACCAATGTCATATTAAAAGCCACCATCTCCTTGTCCTCCATTTTGACAAAAACCATTTTTAAAATCACTTCAGTGGGGTAGGTACTACCCCAAGGTTTTTGGAAACATTTTTGTAAACTTTCATTGAGTGTTCCCAGTCCTAGAGTTTTAGCTCCACTAGAAAGTTTATCAAAGGCAATGTTGCTGATCAACAAGCCACTACTTCAGGGGTATTGGAATAGGTAGCAAAGGGGGTCATCTCGATGGATGATAACAAGTGGCTTGTGGAGCTTAAGCCAACAACAATTGCTACAGAGAATATAGCAATCTAAAAACATGCACTTTAATAACACAGTAAGAGACATGCAGTAGGTGTAATTAGGATTCAGATATGCATCAAGTTAGGTGGCTTGCCTTGGTTGGCTTGTCCCTGGTCTCCTTCCTCTTGATACTCAAAGTCTTCTCCCTCCTCCGTACACTCCTCGTTCGATTCTATCGCCGGAAAAATAAAAGCACTCGATAAGCACACATGCATACACAAGTCACAAGCATTTCAGCACTCATACCATCTTATCAAAGAGTATCAGAAACAAACAAGTTTAGAAAACAAACCAAGTTTTAAAGGTTCTTAATTAACAAGTTAAGCCTACTAGAAAACTAGGGTTTCTTAAGTTGATGTGAGCACCACCACTTAGCAAGCAAATCCAAGCATGCATGCATAAAATGGATCAAACAGCACTCCTATCAATCTTGCAGGTTGACAACAATCTTAAGAACCTAATAAAGTTGGATTTATTGAAAAGCAAGGTGTGGTCTATTTCCTATGAAATTAACAATAAGGGAATAACACTAGGGCACCAAAATAATCCCCATATATTCTCTGTATCTCAGAAAAATATGAGGTAAAGTGCTCTGGAAAGCTCTTCAAGAGCATGATTCAACAAAGTTGGATTCAACACTAAATTCTAATTGTACTGCAAGAGATGATTTTCCTAAAATTAATTACACACTATGCCATTTTAATTACTACTGCAAGGTTACAAGTCCTAAAATAGCAAAACCAGTGAATAAAGCAAGATAACACAACAATCTACCACTAAAAGTTGGAATCACCCAAAAATAATATTCCTACTGAGCACAATAAATAAAACCATGTGAAACCTAAGCATCACTAAGATAATTGCTTCAGGCAACCTTTTGCTCCTAAAATAGAAAAACTAGGGTGACATGCAAGCTAACACATCATAGCATCTCTGGAAAGTGGAATCACACCATTTCAGTACATAGATCTCAAGATTTGGATTTATGATTGAAAAGAGGGATGATTGGCTAGTGTAAATATAGATATTTCTACACGGGTCTAATTTGAGTGGGACCAGTGCCACTAGCTGGACAATTTAACAAGGAATCTCTAGAAGTTTGAATCAGGTCAATTGGAGACATATTCGATTTTTGGGGGATTTTACAAGTTGCAGGTCAGAGGAAAAGGATCAAACAGATTTTCTTATAAAAAAAAATGAAACGGGCCAGATCTGACCGAAACCGGGTTGCAACCCACCGGGCTGGCCCATTCCGCACAGAGGCGCGCGGGGAGGCCGATTCAAACGCGCTGACAGGAGGGGCCTGCTGGTCAGCCGCTGGGAAGGCCGAATCGGTATCGTGCTCCCTGGGCCGTTCGATTAAAGCAAGATCGACGGCCCTCGTCTTTCTTCTTCCTCGGGCTAGGGCAGACCGAGACCAAACCCTAGCCGGGTCGGGGAGGGTACGGGAGCTCACCTTGGGGCCTTCCCCGGTGATGAGGAGGGCACGAGGAGGAGCGGCGCTCCACGGCGAGCTCAGAGAGGGTCGGGTTGAATGGAAAGGTCCCCGGGGTGCCGATCTGCACGACGGCCGTGGGTAGCTCCACCTCAGGGCTTGCAGGGAGCTTGGCTCCGGTGTCCCTGGACCAAGAAAATGGTAGGGTTAGGTAGCTGAAGGCTAGGGGAGTGCAAGCAAGCGGAAATAGAGGGAGGAGAGCGTCTGGTTCAGTGGCTTTCATTCCATCTCCTTTGCATACAACATTAGGGTTTCCCTCCATTCCTTGGCTATAGACCATGGGAGTGGTTCTGGTGCTTTGGGAGGATAAGGTGGTCTGGTCTGAGCGAAATGAAGGTCCAGAGAGGGGTTGAAGGGGGTGTTGGCCTTATATTTAGAGTGGTGAGTGTGTGGGTCGGTTTGGGGTGTGTGGGGTCTATGGAGGGGCTCTGGTTGGTCCAGGAGGACGGTGGAGAGGTGGGAGGGTCCTATTGGGTGTCCTGGTCGGCTAGGATCAGAGGGGTGAGGCTGCAGCAACTTATTTAATTGTTGGCAAAGCTTCTTGTTGACCTTTCTTCTCTCCTTATCCCTCCAAACACTAGGGGACAAAAGAGAGGGGCTGCAACAGTACATGTCGACCAGTGGGTGGTGGGTCTGCAGGGGTGGTTAGGGTAAGGGTTGGCTAATTGGAAAAGATTTAGAATGGTTTTGATGATGGAAAATGGTCTATAGGCAGAACATTGCATAGGGTTCAGAACACCAATATTTGAACTAGCTAGGTTGCTCCAAAATGAGAATGGTTTGTGGGGGTTAAAAGTACTGGTTTAGGTGCACAACAAAATGTAGTCCATGGCCAAGGGTGCAGGAGGGGTTGCTTAACACAAACTGCCAAAGTATCAACTTTTTAACAGTGCCAAAACAGATTTCTGTGGTGCTCACAAACCTTGCTTGAACTAGTGGTTAGATTGCTTCTAAAAGCTAGGGAAAAGGTAGGGTTAGTTAGTAGAGGTCATGTAGATGAGATTGGTACAAAAGTTTGGGCAAAAACTGAATTGTAGATACAAAAGGTGAGGTTCCAAAGTCAGAATCTTTTAACAGAAAATGACTTGGCAGAAAACTCAGTTTTTTGCCAGATTTTGCTATTATTAGCTAGACCTCAAAACAGCCTTGAACAAGCAAGCTAGGGGAAACCATTTTGATAAAACCTTGCTGGCACTAGGAGTAGAAGTCTTGAGGATCACGAACATGCCCTAATCTTGCTGAACCAACAATGGGATGTGGTTAAAAAGAATTGCAAAAAGTGCAATCTAATAACATTGCCCTATTCTACTTGAGACAAGATTTTGAAAATGGGGAGATGCACCACTAGGGTTTTTGAGTCCAAAGGGTCCTATAGGAATAAGAGAACATGGTAGGAGATTATAAAATGCTTGGTGAGAATAAAATATGCATGAAATAACATAGCTACTAATCATATGCATTTTGTTAAGCAAGAAAGATGAGATAGAGAAATAGCTATTCTTGATGGAGGAAAAGTGATATTTTGCAAGAATAACATTTTCAAATGCTAGTAGAGAGGAGATGCATTGATGGAGGGATTTTATGATGAGTGTTGACAAATTATCAAGAGGATCAAAGAAAACTAGAAAGTGAAATGAATTTTGACTAGGGTTCAAAACCTAGTCACATAAATAGGTGACATGCTTCAAAATGCACATGCAAGTGCATAGATAGTTAGAGTAGATCAAAATAAAGAGGAATGGGTCAAGGAATGGTCTCTGAACAATTTATTTCGAATTCTAGAAGGGTGAGCAAAAGTGCATATGATAATTGTCAAATGGTCAGTGATTTGATTAGGGTCAGAAACAGGATTAGAGCAAGTATCAGATGACCTCAAATGACCAGGTGGCAATGGAAAGAATTGAAGATCACATGCCAAATATGAGTTCTAGGAAGGTACATTGCCATGGATAGAATAGATGAGCTTAATATAGGTGTTGGAAAATTGAATCTGTTAACAGACACTAAGATAGTCTACACACTAGGTGTTTGATAAAATGGCTGCCAAAAGATATTTTGAGAAGACTAAGAGGAGCCTTCTAAGATGGGGTGTAGATGATTCTAGTAACACCATGGGTGCTTTCCTTGGGCTAGTTTGAATTGTTTTAGGATCCCACAAAATGGAGCTCCTAATGCCTCATGATAAGACTAAGACATTAGAGTTAGGAATTTAGGATTGAGATGAAAATAACAAGATAGGTTTAATTTGAAAGATAGAGTGGAAATAACTTACATGGGACAAGATATAAATTGATGAGATTTGGAAAGGTTAGGCCACAGGCCTATATGAGGAGTATATGTACACACAAGCAACTCATCAAGGTCAGACAGTCACACAAAGTCAACTCACCACACAAGGTCAATCATTTGCAGCTAATCTAGCATTACCAAAAAGAATGATTGAACCAGTGCTCAATGATCATGCCATGGTCAAGTAGAGAAGAGTTTCAAATAAAGGAGTAAGGCTTTGGTAGATAGTTTTAGAAACAAATGGAGACATAAACATCTCCTTTGTAAAGTCTTCTCAAAGGTGTTTGAAATCCATTTATAAATATCAAAAATAAAAGTTTGTAAAATAGTTGGACCACTCTACTTTGTAGGTCCAAATAATTTTGTAATTACTTAGGTTTGATAAAAGCTTTGTCTCAAAAATAAATCTTGGCGCTTATTTGGATAAATAAAATAATTTGAATAAAAAGGGAGAGTTTGCCAAGATAATGGTTTTGGAAAATAGCTAGAAGCCTAAATAAGAGCATGATCACAAGGGCACGAGGGCTGTGTTGGTTCACATAGGTGTTCAATAAGCAACTCAAGCAGACATCATTAACATAACAACCAAGACAAACAAGCAAGGAACACATTTCCAGAGGTTTACTCAAAAAGTTTTTGTTGGCCCTCATTTCTGGCTCACTAAACACTACCTAAACAGAGTTACAAAAAGTGGGGTGTTATAGCTCTTCCCCCCTTAAACAGAATCTCGTCCCGAGATTCCTAAGCGTGGTACTAGAGAGGTGAAGAGACTAGGTTAAAGTTAGACTTCGAAAGGTCGCTCTTCCAACTTTTGATGATACTTTGAGCTGCATCAAAGACTTGCTCTTGCCGAAGATGTAGATCGTCTTCACTTGCTGCAGTTGATGGCCGAAGAGTTGATGTTGCCGAAAGTACCTTGTCGAAACCGTGCCGTGACACTTTTTAAGGTTAGTGGGGTCAAGCTATCTAGTATGTCCAAAAAGGATCCTATGAGAGTTAGAAGGGTTTCAACTCGCGATTGAGGTCTTGAAGAGTCGAGGCTTCTCGGGTAGCTCTTATTGGCTTGGAGTCGCTTCTTCCCTCACGTAGCTTGATGGAATCGTCAAATCTTGGAGTCGTGCCTTGAAGCTTGATGTTGGCGTAGACCTTTAATCTCGATCTTGCAGACGGTAGACGAGAGCATCTATGCTTCGGTCTAGATAGGCACGTCGAATTTTTATCAACTTAGTCCCTTACGCTTCCTAACTACCAAGGCGTAGGTTAGTCCTAATGGAACCATTCTCCTAGGTCGTCTTGTGATTGAGCTAAAAACACTTCACGTGGCGGTGTACCACCAACGGTGTGTCTTCTAGTAGTCAACGATTTATTCCTTCTTGTCTTCGGGTTGGTGGGGACTATTGAAGATCTTCCTTCTTGTAGCCTTGGGAATCTTAGGGTATATTGGGATACCTTGAGTCGACTTCATCTTCCGAGAAATCTTCACGGGAATTTCCTACTCGTGGCATAAGTCAGTATTGGTTTCAAACCCGTCAAAATTTGTACGAGCAAGCGAGTGAATTAGAAAGGCCTTCACTTCTCATCGTTGCTACCTCCATTGATACCTCCTATATGCAGAGTCGACATTGATGGCTTGATTTTGGAGAGTCTTCATCCTTCTATTTGCTTCATGGAGATCAAGCACATGAGTCTTCGGGTTTCAAGTGCTGATAACGGGTTGATCTTTGAAAGTTAGGCGTGGCTTTGATTTGCATGCTCCATGTTAGTTGGCTTGTTAGAAGATTAGCAAGTGTTCGGGTGTTAAGAGAGTATCATCAATGTAAGTGAAACTCTAAAGTTAAGGTTAGGCGATCCCGGGGTAGTGAAGTCTTTGTCTTCTAGAAGTCCTTTGTAGCCCAGGCGGGTCTGGCTTCTGCTTCCTTGACGCTCCACTGCTTCCTTGACGCTGGAGAGAGGTCTTGTCAAAGCTTGAAGCTCGTAGCAAAAATTTCCGCATCGAATCTTGGATAAGAGTGGCGAGAGGATTTTATACTCCACTATTATCGAGTTTTAGGGTTAATGTTTTACTTTTAACTTATCTACGCTACTCGAGCTGACAAAAATAGATGAGATGGAAAACACTTTTTAAAGAGGTTTTCAATTCAGAGTTTTACACGCTAGACGATTTTGAAGGCCGAGAGGCCAAAACAAGCACAAGCACAAGGTAACAATACACATTTAAGAAACACACCAGACAATTGCACACACTACCAAGAACAAACAAGGCAATCAACAATCAATCGCAGAAATCACACGAGGTACTTCAAGTACCAATGATGCCTAACAACGCGCGATATTTGGGGTTAGTCCTATTCATCCTAGGGTCATGGTTGGTCATAGTTGTTGATGTCTTCATTCTCATTGACTCTTGCTTCAGCAGAAAATTGATGGCAGTTGGTGATGAAGTTGCAGTGTTGTTGAGTTGTTGATGTTGACTTGGGGAGTGCAGTGTCGTAAGTCTTCTTATTCCACATCACATGGATGTGTGGTCTTCAGAGGGATTGCTGAGGTGTGCCATTGGTGGCATACACGCTCAACAAACCTAATAAATACACGTCAAGCAACTAAGTACTTGGTCCTTGGCGATTGCAAAAGTGCAAGTCCGGGGAGGATCAAGGTTAGTATCTTGACAGAGCCATTTGGGGTGAACCAAAGGCAAAATATTTATCCAAACTCTTCTTCCCTTTTTTCAGCTGGAGTGGTTTGAGGACGTCCTTCTGAATATTTGCTCCATCGGGTAATGCTAAGCTTCAGGTCTAGTTGGGGTATAACGTCCAACAGTTAGTTTTGAAGGAGATGAGACATATGGAGTAATAATCTTCAAACATCTTTGGAAACTAGAGAGATAAGATTAGAAGTTTTGAAGAGGTGAGAAAGGTATAAGCCTTACTATTGGCTACTTAGAAGAAATAACCATTGCAACTAGTTTTAGCAAAATATTACTTTCCTATCTAACGCCCATGCTAACTAAGGTCTCCTACAGTCAGGATGGCTCTGATACCAACTCTGTGGGGACCCCGGTTTACCACCCGGAATTCCCGTTATGCATACAACTCACGATCCCATGATCAGTATGTCGTGAGTCCACATAACCGAGCTAATATCAAAGTTACATCATCCATTACAGTACCGAATATAAAGTCTTACAATTGGTCACACGACCAAGACTGATAATGCCATGCAGGGCGAGTTTACAAACTAAGCAGCGGATACCAAGCAGCGTTGATGACCCACGTCATGCCTACTACCCTACAGGCAACTGACTGGGAGACGTTCCTAGTTCGCACAGGCGTCGTCGAACTCCTCACCATCACCTTCATAGCCTTCATAATCTGGCCAAGTTAATAGCCAGGGACAAAGCCGTGAGTACATTTGAATTGTACTCGCAAACCATCTAAAGGGGAGAGAACAGATATGCAGTTTGGCTGTAGCAAGGAGAAAGGCTCTAATCTAGTTTTTCCTATCTAGTCAATTTCTCGTGTCGATATAGCATGTCTTATGACATTTCTATATCCATATTAAAGAAAACATTTAGAAAACCATTTTAGTAAGATCTCTAGGAAAGGGGGAAACTCATTTTCAAGAGAAGAGCCGGGGGTCAATCAAACATGACCACCCTCCTTATCAATTCCGGTCAATCACACATGACCACTTTCCACCTTCGGCAGTACCCTCCAAGTACTCTGAAAACCAAGCACGTGCCACGGCAGTACCCTCCGAGTACTTCGTCCGACACTTCCTCCATTTCTTTCTGAAATCCACTTTGAAAAACAAAACCGACATTGGGCTAGGCAACGGTCGTCCCAACCATCCATGACCGAGGACTCGGCTATTCGAATAGAATTTCACTCTGCAGAGGTTGTACACTTTACCCACACCATCCGATAAATCCGCCGGGATACCACCACGGACCGTCATACACAAGTATGCGGGGTTCGGATAATCGATCATAGCCTTCCATCTATCCACCTTAATATGGGCGCCTACCCTGTGGAGTATACATCCCCGGCAAACCCTGGCCGTCTACCTCTGCCGAGCGTAGTTCCAGTGCCACGGCGGGAGAAACCCAAGTGTCTTCCGGACGGGTAGCCTATTGGCGGGCCCGCTACACTATTGCCCACCACTTGCGACAACCCAGATTCCGGGGTCCTCCAGACCCTTATATAGTGCGAGGCTCCCCGCACTAAGGCAGATAAACTTCCGACTAAGCCCCGTCCCATACCAGGGTAATGTGGTTGCACGGGTTAATTATTCTGAGCGAACGCCTAGTGATCACCAATGTCATATTAAAAGCCACCATCTCCTTGTCCTCCATTTTGACAAAAACCATTTTTGAAATCACTTCAGTGGGGTAGGTACTACCCCAAGGTTTTTGGAAACATTTTTGTAAACTTTCATTGAGTGTTCCCAGTCCTAGAGTTTTAGATCCACTTGAAAGTTTATCAAAGGCAATGTTGCTGATCAACAAGCCACTACTTCAGGGGTATTGGAATAGGTAGCAAAGGGGGTCATCTCGATGGATGATAACAAGTGGCTTGTGGAGCTTAAGCCAACAACAATTGCTACAGAGAATATAGCAATCTAAAAACATGCACTTTAATAACACAGTAAGAGACATGCAGTAGGTGTAATTAGGATTCAGATATGCATCAAGTTAGGTGGCTTGCCTTGGTTGGCTTGTCCCTGGTCTCCTTCCTCTTGATACTCAAAGTCTTCTCCCTCCTCCGTACACTCCTCGTTCGATTCTATCGCCGGAAAAATAAAAGCACTCGATAAGCACACATGCATACACAAGTCACAAGCATTTCAGCACTCATACCATCTTATCAAAGAGTATCAGAAACAAACAAGTTTAGAAAACAAACCAAGTTTTAAAGGTTCTTAATTAACAAGTTAAGCCTACTAGAAAACTAGGGTTTCTTAAGTTGATGTGAGCACCACCACTTAGCAAGAAAATCCAAGCATGCATGCATAAAATGGATCAAACAGCACTCCTATCAATCTTGCAGGTTGACAACAATCTTAAGAACCTAATAAAGTTGGATTTATTGAAAAGCAAGGTGTGGTCTATTTCCTATGAAATTAACAATAAGGGAATAACACTAGGGCACCAAAATAATCCCCATATATTCTTTGTGTCTCAGAAAAATATGAGGTAAAGTGCTTTGGAAAGCTCTTCAAGAGCATGATCCATCAAAGTTGGATTCAACACTAAATTCTAATTCTACTGCAAGAGATGATTTTCCTAAAATTAATTACACACTATGCCATTTTAATTACTACTGCAAGGTTACAAGTCCTAAAATAGCAAAACCAGTGAATAAAGCAAGATAACACAACAATCTACCACTAAAAGTTGGAATCACCCAAAAATAATATTCCTACTGAGCACAATAAATAAAACCATGTGAAACCTAAGCATCACTAAGATAATTGCTTTAGGCAACCTTTTGCTCCTAAAATAGAAAAACTAGGGTGACATGCAAGCTAACACATCATAGCATCTCTGGAAAGTGGAATCACACCATTTTAGTACATAGATCTCAAGATTTGGATTTATGATTGAAAAGAGGGATGATTGGCTAGTGTAAATATAGGTATTTCTATAGGGGTCTAATTTGAGTGGGACTAGTGCCACTAGCTAGATAATTTAACAAGGAATCTCTAGAAGTTTGAATCAGGTCAATTGGAGACATATTCGATTTTTGGTGGATTTTACAAGTTGCAGGTCAGAGGAAAAGGATCAAACAGATTTTCTTATAAAAAAAATGAAACGGGCCAGATCTGACCGAACCCGGGTTGCAACCCACCGGGCCGGCCCATTCCGCACAGAGGCGCGCGGGGAGGCCGATTCAAACGCGCTGACAGGAGGGGCCCGCTGGTCAGCCGCTGGGAAGGCCGAATCGGTATCGCGCTCCCTGGGCCGTTCGATTAAAGCAAGATCGACGGCCCTCGTCTTTCTTCTTCCTCGGGCTAGGGCAGACCGAGACCAAACCCTAGCCGGGTTGGGGAGGGTATGGGAGCTCACCTTGGGGCCTTCCCCGGTGACGAGGAGGGCACGAGGAGGAGCGGCGCTCCACGGCGAGCTCAGAGAGGGTCGGGTTGAATGGAAAGGTCCCCGGGGTGCCGATCTGCACGACGGCCGTGGGTAGCTCCACCTCGGGGCTTGCAGGGAGCTTGGCTCCGGCGTCCCTGGACCAAGAAAATGGTAGGGTTAGGTAGCTGAAGGCTAGGGGAGTGCAAGCAAGCGGAAATAGAGGGAGGAGAGCGTCTGGTTCAGTGGCTTTCATCCCATCTCCTTTGCATACAACATTAGGGTTTCCCTCCATTCCTTCTTGGCTATAGACCATAGGAGTGGTTCTGGTGCTTTGGGAGGATAAGGTGGTCTGGTCTGAGCAAAATGAAGGTCCAGAGAGGGGTTGAAGGGGGTGTTGGCCTTATATTTAGAGTGGTGAGTGTGTGGGTTGGTTTGGGGTGTGTGGGGTCTATGGAGGGGCTCTGGTTGGTCCAGGAGGACGGTGGAGAGGTGGGAGGGTCCTATTGGGTGTCCTGGTCGGCTAGGATCAGAGGGGTGAGGCTGCAGCAACTTATTTAATTGTTGGCAAAGCTTCTTGTTGACCTTTCTTCTCTCCTTCTCCCTCCAAACACTAGGGGACAAAAGAGAGGGGCTGCTACAGTACATGTCGACCAGTGGGTGGTGGGTCTGCAGGGGTGGTTAGGGTAAGGGTTGGCTAATTGGAAAAGATTTAGAATGGTTTTGATGATGGAAAATGGTCTATAGGCAGAACATTGCATAGGGTTCAGAACACCAATATTTGAACTAGCTAGGTTGCTCCAAAATGAGAATGGTTTGTGGGGGTTAAAAGTACTGGTTTAGGTGCACAACAAAATGTAGTCCATGGCCAAGGGTGCAGGAGGGGTTGCTTAACACAAACTGCCAAAGTATCAACTTTTTAACAGTGCCAAAACAGATTTCTGTGGTGCTCACAAACCTTGCTTGAACTAGTGGTTAGATTGCTTCTAAAAGCTAGGGAAAAGGTAGGGTTAGTTAGTAGAGGTCATGTAGATGAGATTGGTACAAAAGTTTGGGCAAAAACTGAATTGTAGATACAAAAGGTGAGGTTCCAAAGTCAGAATCTTTTAACAGAAAATGACTTGGCAGAAAACTCAGTTTTTTGCCAGATTTTGCTATTATTAGCTAGACCTCAAAACAGCCTTGAACAAGCAAGCTAGGGGAAACCATTTTGATAAAACCTTGCTGGCACTAGGAGTAGAATTCTTGAGGATCACGAACATGCCCTAATCTTGCTGAAACAACAATGGGATGTGGTTAAAAAGAATTGCAAAAAGTGCAATCTAATAACATTGCCCTATTCTACTTGAGACAAGATTTTGAAAATGGGGAGATGCACCACTAGGGTTTTTGAGTCCAAAGGGTCCTATAGGAATAAGAGAACATGGTAGGAGATTATAAAATGCTTGGTGAGAAGAAAAGATGCATGAAATAACATAGCTACTAATCATATGCATTTTGTTAAGCAAGAAAGATGAGATAGAGAAATAGCTATTCTTGATGGAGGAAAAGTGATATTTTGCAAGAATAACATTTTCAAATGCTAGTAGAGAGGAGATGCATTTATGGAGGGATTTTATGATGAGTGTTGACAAATTATCAAGAGGATCAAAGAAAACTAGAAAGTGAAATCAATTTTGACTAGGGTTCAAAACCTAGTCACATAAATAGGTGACATGCTTCAAAATGCACATGCAAGTGCATAGATAGTTAGAGTAGATCAAAAGAAAGAGGAATGGGTCAAGGAATGGTCTCTGAACAATTTATTTCAAATTCTAGAAGGGTGAGCAGAAGTGCATATGATAATTGTCAAATGGTCAGTGATTTGATTAGGGTCAGACACAGGATTAGAGCAAGTATCAGATGACCTCAAATGACCAGGTGGCAATGGAAAGAATTGAAGATCACATGCCAAATATGAGTTCTAGGAAGGTACATTGCCATGGATAGAATAGATGAGCTTAATATAGGTGTTGGAAAATTGAATCTGTTAACAGACACTAAGATAGTCTACACACTAGGTGTTTGATAAAATGGCTGCCAAAAGATATTTTGAGAAGACTAAGAGGAGCCTTCTAAGATGGGGTGTAGATGATTCTAGTAACACCATGGGTGCTTTCCTTGGGCTAGTTTGAATTGTTTTAGGATCCCACAAAATGGAGCTCCTAATGCCTCATGATAAGACTAATACATTAGAGTTAGGAATTTAGGATTGAGATGAAAATAACAAGATAGGTTTAATTTGAAAGATAGAGTGGAAATAACTTACATGGGACAAGATATAAATTGATGAGATTTGGAAAGGTTAGGCCACAGGCCTATATGAGGAGTATATGTACACACAAGCAACTCATCAAGGTCAGACAGTCACACAAAGTCAACTCACCACACAAGGTCAATCATTTGCAGCTAATCTAGCATTACCAAAAAGAATGATTGAACCAGTGCTCAATGATCATGCCATGGTCAAGTAGAGAAGAGTTTCAAATAAAGGAGTAAGGCTTTGGTAGATAGTTTTAGAAACAAATGGAGACATAAACATCTCCTTTGTAAAGTCTTCTCAAAGGTGTTTGAAATCCTTTTATAAATATCAAAAATAAAAGTTTGTAAAATAGTTGGACCACTCTACTTTGTAGGTCCAGATAATTTTGTAATTACTTAGGTTTGATAAAAGCTTTGTCTCAAAAATAAATCTTGGCGATTATTTGGATAAATAAAATAATTTGAATAAAAAGGGAGAGTTTGCCAAGATAATGGTTTTGGAAAATAGCTAGAAGCCTAAATAAGAGCATGATCACAAGGGCACGAGGGCTGTGTTGGTTCACATAGGTGTTCAATAAGCAACTCAAGCAGACATCATTAACATAACAACCAAGACAAACAAGCAAGGAACACATTTCCAGAGGTTTACTCGAAAAGTTTTTGTTGGCCCTCATTTCTGGCTCACTAAACACTACCTAAACAGAGTTACAAAAAGTGGGGTGTTACACGCCGTGGCACTGGAACTACGCTCGACGGAGGTAGACGGCCAGGGTTTGCCGGGGATGTATACTCCACAGGGTAGGCGCCCATATTAAGGTGGATAGATGGAAGGCTATGATCGATTATCCGAACCCCGCATACTTGTGTATGACGGTCCATGGTGATCGGCGGATTTATCAGATGGTGTGGGTAAAGTGTACAACCTCTGCAGAGTGTAAAACTATTGGAATAGCCGAGTCCTCGGATATGGACGGTTGAACTGGCTGTTGCCTAACCCAATGTCAAGTTTTGGTTTTACAAAAAGTGTTTTTGGAAAATGAAGAATTTGGTGCCGGCACGGAGTACTCGGAGAGTACTGCCGTGGCACGAAGGTGATTCGGAGTACTTGCAGGGTACTGCCGAAGGTTGAAATTGGTCATGTGTGATTGACCGAGATTCTTAAGGAAGGTGGTCATGTTTGATTGACCCCGGCTCTTCTCTTGAAATGAGTTCCCCCTTTCCTAGAGCTTTTTCTAAAGATGCTTTACCAAAACTCCTCTTTAATAAGGATATAGAGATGTCGTATGACATGCTATATCGACACGAGAAACTATAGTTAGGATTGAACACTAGCCTCAAACCAAATTACCTTGCTACAGCCAAATAGCATGCAAATCTTGTTTTCCCCTCTTAGGTGGTTTGCGAGTACAATTCCAAAATGTACTCACGGCTTTGTCCCTGGCTATTAACTTGGCCAGATTATGAAGACTACGAAGATGATGGTGAGGAGTTCGACAACGCCGGTGCGAACTAGGATCCGTCTCCCGTTCAGTCGCCTGTAGGGTAGAGGCATGACACGGGCTAATCTACGCTACCTTTGTATCCGCTGCACTGCTTAGTGAACTTGCCCTGTGTGGCATTTCAATTCGGCCAAGTGGCCCTGTAAGACTTTGCGACTTATTTGTGTAATGGATGATGTACTCTGTAATGCCAACTTTGTTATGTGGATTCATGACGGTCTTCCTGGGATCATGAATTGTATGCATAACGGGAATCCCGGACGGTAAACCGGGGTCCCCACAATTTCTTTTAAGGGTGGTAGCCCACCTAGTATCACAAACCCAACTTTCATTCTATCCTCTCCAAATCTCGAGATGAGATTTCTTTTAAGGGTTGTAGTCTGTCACATCCCAAAAATTGGAATGTGAAAAAAAAAATCATGTTTATTGAAATTTCACAAGGAATTAAAACTTTTTGAACTATCTTAAAGCCTTATTAGAAAAGCCTTTTCAAACTTCTAATATTACTAGAAGAACTCAATTGATAAAATAAGAACTCAAAATACTATTTTGATTTCAGATCCTATAGAAGCATAATTGCAAAATAAATATTTACAAAATGATTTATATCAAATAAATCTTGCAATGCCAAAAGCATATTTGAAAATAAAATCCAAATAACATTTTTATAAAATTTATTATCTGGTTTTAAAAGGAAATAATTTGAAACCCTAATATTATTTTATGCAAGTAAGCCCTTTAAGCAAAATTATAAAGTTTTTCTAAAAATCTTACTTTGTATTAAAAACTTGTTTTATTACTGTCTTAGAATGATAATTTGAATTTTTTAAAAATTTACAAATTGGTTTGAAGCATTTTGGACCAAATTCGAAAAGGTTACGAACTAAACAAGAAACAGAAAAAAGAAAAAGAAGAAAAGAGAAAAAATTATGAAAAAGGGCCAGGGTCACCATTTCGGCCCAGAACCAGAAGCAAGCTGCGGCCCAGCTAGCAAATACCGAACCGGTACCGCTGCCCCTTTCCTTCTCACGCTGACAACCTGGTCCCACCCATCAGCGTCGGTCTTCGTCTACCTCTGGCAAAATTTTCGCGCGTGACCTCCGGCTGCAGTAACTCCGGCCATGCCATTAATCCAGCCGATTTCCTCCCTTTTTTGCAGCCCCTCCGTGCCTATAATAAGGCCTCCATCTCCTCACCCTCCTCCTCTTTTCCTCGAGCCAGAGAAGCCGCAGGACCAGAGAATCTCCTCACCGAAGTCCGCCATCTCTGTGAACCCGTCCGGTCGAATTCCCTGTCCTCCTCCTCTTCCCTAACCACTTTGCCATGACATGGCGCACCTCCTAACAACCTCCGTTTGCTCAATTGCGCTACAGAACGGCGCAACCAACCATCGGCCAAAGCTCACCGCCGCCATACCGCCTCCAGTCGCCATCCTCTCCCTCTCCTGGAAGCAATCGAGGACATCATCACCACCATCGGGTTCTCCTCGTTCTCCTAAGCCTTGTCGTCACCTCACCATCGTCTAGAACCTGCTGCAACGTCACTGGCAACAATCTCCAGTGCGCAAACCCACCACCGGCTCACCGGAAACCTAGCCGAGGTGAGCCACCCCCTCCCCTATCTCTCATCCGTTGGATCCAGATCTAATGAGCAAGATTAGATCACTTAAAAACAAATCGGTACTAGATCTGGATCGTTCAGATTCACTTAGATCCAATGGCGCAAAACCATGATCCACCCGAAGGGGTACGGGCCAATCAGAGTAGACCACGTGGCAGCCCCCTATTTAATCGAATTCAAATTAGATTTTAAAAGATAGTAAATGACTAAAACTTGTAAAATCAATATCTAATAATTTGTTTATCCAAAAATTACAAATGATATGTACCTAAACTCCTAAAATGGTGTAGAACACAATTATGAAATAAAATATGACTTTTGAAATAGTTAAAATCATTCAAATTCAAACATGTGAATTTGAGTAAATTTGATATAATTCAAATTCTGTAAATCCTTTTAAATTAATTCTTTTTGAAGTAGGATCATATTGTTATCCTCTATCCATTAGAACCATTGCACAAATTAATTGGATAAATTTTATCAAGTATTCAAATTTAAATGGTGATTTGAGTATTTTACTCCTATATTTAATTCTATAATTATTTTAGGCATAATTCTTTTGCAAAATTGAATATCTTGATAATATGAAACCACCAAGACACTACATACACATTTCTTAGGTATTCAAAGTCAAAACTTCATTAGCACATTCTTTTTGCAAGAATTGTGTTATTTAAAACACTTAACAAATATCAAATCTCTAATTCTTATCATACACTTTGTGCTATTCTATTTTGTCCCACTAAACAAAAGTGTGACTTACACTAAGTCCTAATGACCACATAAACTTCACCATGGCTTAGTAGGAATCTACTCTCCACCTTTGCCCAAGTGCAAAACACTCAATCTCATCAGCTCCAAATTCTTCTAAGTGTTTGACTACTCCATCCAACAAAGTGGCAAATGAGTCTTCCATACCAAGACCATGGAGAAGAAGTTGAAGAAGAAGACAAGAGATGAAGTCAAATAAGAAGATCAAGATCAAAGAGCCAAGTCGAGAAGATGGAGGAGATAGACCTCAAGACTTAGAAATATATTCATCCAACTCCTCAAACCAAGCCTAAGTTATTTTGCTAAGTGTTTAACTCTCCCTAAACAATATATGAAACCCCATAAATCTATAAGTCCTTGACTTAGCCATTTTTCTCCATCCATATCAAACCAACCCCATGCAAATACCACTAAGACAAAACAAGAATAAAGTAAAACTAAACATTTTTTGTTGTCTTGTTTGATTAAGTTGCTTGGATGGTGTGTTTATTTTGTGTTATCTTTTATCTTATAGTTGTATGGAGAGCTACGTGTGTTGACTAAGAGAAGAACAATCTTTAGAAAAGTTACTAAGGCAAGTGTTATCATCTCCTTGCCCTACTAAAGAATTATCACTAGTAGCTTTCTTGTAGAAGATGCATGTGTAGGTGAAATTGGTCTTAGTAGTTATGATTTTATGCTAAGTCTATTGTTTAGCTTATGTCTAGCTTTTGCATCTCCTAGTAGAACTGCTGCTGCTATAGGTTGCCTTACACTTGTTTTTGGAAGGGATCCATCACATGTTTTGACTAAGTGTTGAAAACCCTTGTTTTACAAAAACCAAGAAAAACAACTAAGTTAATGAAATACCTAGGTGGAAAGTGGTAAGAATGGTTTGTGTTGAGTGGTTCCCTGGGGTCATGTCATCGAACCTATGAACCACCAGGTGCATCTCACTTGTGGATGGCCACCCAGGAACAAAGAGATAGGAGACGCTCAAGTCGTGAAGCTTCCAGTGCAACCACAAGACAATATGGGCTCTTTCTTGACTAACTAAGTTGCAAGAACTCAGCCAGACAGACAGAGGGTGATTTTTAGGAACGCGTCCAGGTTGGTCTGAGGGATTGCCTCTGAAAGGTCTCGTCTTAGTCTTCACTTGGCCATTTGAGCAAAATGAGCATCATGGCAAAAGAGGTTGACTAAGTCTTGTGGGAAAAGTGCACCACCTCTGTAGAGGGTTAAAACTAAGTACTTAGCCGTGTCCCCGGTTATGGACAATTTTGAGTGATATGATATTGAAGATGTTCAAGGATCTCATCATGCCAACTTCTTAAAACTAAAACTTGTGGGTTGAACTAGGAAATATGGCAATTGGTGCAAGTGTCTATTGGCTAGCAGTTCTCGTGCCATGTCTATGTGCCGGTGTCTGCAGGAATGGTGCACCCAAACCAAGTTGTCCATATGTAGTAATTGAGGTTTTGACATTGATGTAAGTGTTTATCGACCAGTGTGTCCCGTACGATAACTACGGCATGTGGCTATAGGGGTAGATCACCCAAGTCAAGCTGTCCAATAGAAACTTTTGCTTCAAGAAAATGATAGGATTAAAACAGCTTACTGCAAATAGGTCTAAAGCTCCACCTAGCCAAATATTCATTTAAGTGTTAGGTTCCATTGGTGTCCACCAAACAATGACATCTTGCCAATACAATTCAAGTGTATTGACCCTTTGTGGCTGCAACATTTTATGTTGCAGGTTTTGATGTTAAAGAAAGGTACAACAGGGTTACGAGTCTATCCGCAGCATGTTCGCCTGTGGCATATGAAGAAGAAGGACTCCATGATAGTTTTGATTTTGTTGTAGACTCTGAAAGCTCTAAGCTAGGAGCATTGTAAAATTCCTTATGTTATTTCTGGATCATACGATGTAATAAAATGACCTTTGTTTCTTGATATTACATCTCAAACTGTGTGTTCTAGCGTTGATCCAGGGACTAGCACTAAAAAGCATAGGGATCATCATCTTTGAAAGATGAGGTAACGACACTAGCATGGTGGCCACATACTCCAGCATGTATATCTTTTAATATTGTTTGTCCTTCTTGGGGCGTGACGCAACGCTGCAAAACGCCAGTTATGCTCCTTTTATATAATTTTCCCTCTAATATGACAAATGGTTTTGCTCATCGGATTATCCTTTTGGCCTCTATTCCATCTTCTGGCAACTTCTTATTCATCATGTACTCGAGATATGGCTGCATCCAAGTTTCCTCTATCATCATGACCTCTTCTGGCTCTGTTGCTTTTCCATCGTTTTTTGCACCAGCCCCCGAGTCTGCTATAGAAGTCAAACTTTTAATGTTTTTTATTGATCTTTTGACTATCTCCTCCTAGAAAACTCTAGCTGGCACAGGTAGACACTGTGATCCAATATTTGCTAAACTGTCGGCTTCTTCATTGTTGTTTCTGCTGACGTGCGAGACTTCGCACCCATCAAATGATCCTTCAAGATAATGATATAGGTTCTTGTATGCCATCATATTATCATTTAATGTGTCACATCTATTCATGACCTGCTGGATGACGAGGTTTGAGTTGCCATATATTTTTAGTTGAGTTGTGATGACCCACAAGTATAGGGGATCGCAACAGTCTTCGAGGGAAGTATTACCCAAATTTATTGATTCGACACAAGGGGAGCCAAAGAATATATAAGCCTTAACAGATGAGTTGTCAATTCAGCTGCACCTGGAAACAGTCTTGCTCACAGTGGTTTATCAGTAGCAATAGTTTTATAGTGGTGACAGTAGTGAAACAGTAACAGCTGTAGTAAAATAGCAGCGGTAATAGTAATAGTAGTAAACAATAGGAACAAATACTGTAGGCATAGGGATGGATTACGGGCATTGCATGGATAAGATAATTCATGAAATCAATGAGACATGGGCATTGCAGATAAATAATGATAAAGCATCCTAGTACAAACAATCATAGGCATGTGTTCCGTATATAGTCGTATGTGCTCACAAGGAGAAACTTGCATGACATCTTTTGTCCTACCAGCCTGTTGCAGCAGGGCCTCAAGGGAAACTACTAGTAATTAAGGTACTCCTTTTAATAAAGTATCGGAGCAAAGCATTAGCACTCAGTGAACACATGTGATCCTCACATCATAGCCATCCCCTCCGGTTATCCCAATTTCTGTCACTTTGGGGCCTCGGGTTCCGGACAACAATATGTGTATACAACTTGTAGTTAAGACCATAAACAACAAGTATCATCGTAGAAATAATAACATGTTCAGATCTGAAATCATGGCACTCGGGCCCAAAGTGACAAGCATTAAGCACAACAAGTTGCAACAATGTCATAGGCACTAAATAAAGATACTAGGCACTATGCCCTATCAATCTCATATCAAATTACATGAATGATCTCATCCAATCCCTACCATCCCCTCACCTACAGCGGGGGAATTACTCACACATGGATGGGGGAGTCATGGATGGTCGATGGAGTGATGTCGGTGATGGTGGCGATGAAGATCTCCTCCAAATCCCCATCCCGGTAGGGTGCCAGAATGGAGTTTCTGGTTCCGAATCGCGGTTTCTGATGGTGGCGGCGCAGCGGAAGTCTATCTGGGAAAAACACCATCTCCTCGATCTTAAGTCGTCAGGGGGTATATGTAGGCGAGAGAGGAGGCCGAGAGAACGCCTGGGGCCTCCTCACGCCAGGGTGGCGCGGCCAGGGCTGGGCCGCGCCACCTGTGTGTGAGGGCCCCTCGTGTCTCCTCTCCGTCTCGTCTTCTGGCTCCGTGGGTCTTCTGGTGAAATATGATTTTTGGTGATTTTTCCCAAATTTTTACTGGAAGTTGAATTTTTGCACAAAATGAGACACCAGAGCAATTCTGCGGAAAACAACGTCAGTCCGTGTTAGTTGTATTCAAAACACACAAATTAGAGAAGAAACAATAGCAAAAGTGTTCGGGAAAGTAGATACATTTTGGATGTATCAACTCCCCCCAAGCTTAGCTATTTGCTTGTCCTCAAGCAATTCAGTTAACAACTGAGAGTGATAAAAGAAACTTTCATGAACACATTCGCTTCATAGATGTAAATATACTTACTATATGATCAAGTACTCAAGCAATTCATGATAAGAAATATGCAGCTAATGCCACCTCATAGTCAAGCAAGCTATGAGAGAGTGCCAATGCACTAATAACAAGTAACATGTACATAAGAAGCTGACAAGATTGTAATATGCATAAATGATATGAAAGAGTGGTATCCCGCTTGCCTTTATTTGGAGCAAAACATAAATGCTGAGGCACCTCTGAAGTTCAAGAGAAGACTAGAAGAAGAAATATCAAAGATACAAGCATCAAAGTTATACCACAATTAACCGTGTTCTAGGACAAGCACATTACACTAAGAATAACAGCCATGCTCTCAAGAAGTGCTTAAAAGTTAGAAGGTGAAGACTCAACATAAAAGTAAAAGATAGACCCTTCGCAGAGGGAAGCAGTGATTTAACATGTGCTAGAGCTTTTCATTTGCAAAACAGAGATAAAAATTTATTTTGAGAGGTGGTTGTTCTATGTCAACGACTAGCAATGGGGACTTGCTATCTTCCATAATAAACAAGTGAGAGCGGTTCTGAGTTCTTTGAAATTTTGGCACATTGTTGCTCTTTTATAAAGCTTTGGCACTCCTCCCCACCTTTTTTCTTTCTCAAACCATGGCTAACAGATTCCATCGGGTGCCCACCAACTTTCACATTCCTTGGAGGAGCGCCTTTTTTCTTACTTTTTAGAATAAGATTATAATGGTCTGACCAGCTCCCTTGCAAAATTAATGATGAGCAGATGAAGCTGCCTAGTCGAGGGGTACTTAATTTAATATGGAAGATAGCAATTCCGACCACTATGTCCCCATGAGCTAAAAATAGTGGCACAAAATGAGAAGTAGTTGAAAGTTTTGAAAGGTAGCACATGAAAATTTACTTGGAATGGCTTTTAAATACCATACATAGGAATTTATAGTGGACTCTTTGGAAGACTTGGTTTTTGGTAATTGGATGCACGAGTAGAGGTCATACTCAGTACAAGTAAAGGCTAGCAAAAGACTGGGGAGCGACAATCGAGAGAGCAATAACTGTCATAATCATGCTTGCGACAAAACAAAATTAATATAGGCATAAAAGTGATACAAAAACTCTGAGGCAATTTAGATCATCGATGCTTCATTGACTTTTTTGTTTAATCATATGCATGCTTGAGCATGTGCCAAGTCGATTCAAATGAAACTTTCAGAGGTGGATACCACAAAAGCATACCATATTATGAATAAAACAATGCATGCAAGCGTCTACATGACAGGCTACAGGCTATTAGTAAATTGAAACTAATCATATGAAAGCAAGAACTACAAAGCATCCATTAGATAACATATACCTTATATGAACCGACTAAGCATGTCCACATGGATGAGTATATGTACAAAAATGAAAGCAAATAGAGTTCATACCAGCCTCTTACCACATCTCAGATTGCCATATATCGTCATTATTGCTCTTCACTTGTGTGGCTTGAATGATATGAAGTGAATACCAAGCTCCAATGGAGTAACGGGAGACTGAACTCTGCAACAAACTTTACAAAACTGAAGAAGAACAACAAATATTTTTGGGGTTTTTGATTTTTGAAACAAAAGCAAAAGGAAATAGTAAACAAAGCAAAATATTTTTGGATTTTTCAAGTAGCAAACCGAAAATAGCAAGTAAAGCAAACCAAAGGTAGAAAACTAAAGAACCAAATAGAGAGAAACAATGGAAATATTTTTGGTTTTTTTGTGTTTTGGAAAGCAAAAATAAAAGCAAGAAGCAACGAGGTAAAAAGAAAGCGAAACATGGATATACAAAGAACTGACAAAATATGATGTGTAGATGAGTGAATCATCGGCGTACCTCCCCCCAAGCTTAGGCTTTTGGCCTAAGTGGAGATCAATCCCAACTCGGCCAGCTCGACCACGAGGTGGCACCTCCGTGGTGCGATGAAGATGCACCGTCGTCCTGATAAGAGCTCGAGGACGCCCCAGTGTAGTAAGTGGTGTAGTCATAGGTGGGCGCTTCCTCTTCCTCCTAGACCACCATGCCGTGTTGGACGTTGAAACCAAGCAGCCTAAGCTGATCGTCCAACTCCACCTTCGTGCGCGACCATGGCTTCACGTGGATGCTGAACAAGTTAGGCTGAGGCAAGGGAATTTCCCTTTCCTCTCCATCAATAAATAACATCCTGTAAACTAAATTCCCTGCACATGAGTTAGCAGTAAAAAAATGATGGCGTTTCATGGCAGCAAGATCAAGCCTCTGTGGAGCTAACAATACATCATTAGGAGCAATAGAAAGTCCTAGCTCAGCAACAATGCGCGCGGCAATAATACCTCCATAAATAGGTCCCCTAGCAGCTAGGCGACGAGCAATAACAGCACCAAGGTTATACTTCCTACCAACATCAAGAGCGGTAGCTAGAAAAGCTAAATGGTAGTTGGAGATATTGCTAGTGTTTTCTCTACCAAGTACACTAGTTGCATGATAGTAAGTAAAATATCTAATAGCTGGGAGCTGAATGTTTCTTATCTTGCCACGCTGTGCGGTGCGGTCATCATCATTGGTCACCCCTCGGTAAAGCTCCAACAAATCAGCGGGGCGACCTTGTATCCTCTTTGCCATTCCAAACGTGGGGATACCTAAAATAGAACAAAACCTCCCCAAAGGCATGGTGATAGACTTATCATAAATCTTAAATGCAACGGAAGGATTGAAGTGAGCATTAACAAATTTAAAACTTTCAACGAAAGTCTTCATAAGTAAATCATATTGGTCACTTTCATCTGTCATATAAGCAGTCAACCCAACCCTGTTAACAAGGAGCAAGAAGTCATCAAGAATCCCTGCATCACTCAAAAAGTTAATACAAGGGAAGGTGGATGGATGTGCATCTCCATCGTCCCCTTCAAGGTTCGGTGACATAAGATCCTCATTATAAGACATCCTATATTGAGCAGTGGATCTTGAGGGCCTTGATGACCTTGGTTGTGACACCCCCGAATTTATAACAAATTCGAAGTGCCCGTTATGTAATCCATCACAATCCCAGAATCATTGTTGTGATTTACATAACGTAGTTGATATCACAGTCATAGCCATTAATAGTAAATAAAGGGAATTACATAGGTGGTCGCACAGACCAAACCTTATAATACATCAACATGTAGCGGAATAACACTTTGGGTCCATATTGTCAAGCTTCAACCGCACAGGCAAAGCAGACAGTAGGAAACGAGCCTAATTCGCAAAGCCCTCAATGAGTCCTTCCTTCTTGATCTTGCTCCTTCAAGTCTGGCCAAGTTAATAGCCAGGGACACAGCCATGAGTACATTGGATGTACTCGCAAACCATCTTATAAACAAAGTGGGGAAAGAGATATGCATGGTTGATATGGTGGACTAAGCACTAGGGTTATTTTCAAAATGCTAGCTTTATTTCCCAAGAATGCTCAGTGGTAGAAAAGAAGTTTATTTCTCTAAGTTCAATCTAAAGAGGCACTTCAAGTGTGTCAACATCAATGTCAAGTCAAGTCATTCATCAAGTTCACCATTGTTATTTTTTTATTCTTGACAAAAGTCAAGTACAGCTTGCCAGTTGTCCATAACCGCGGACGCGGCTATTCGAATAGTTTGAAAACCTCTGCAGAGGGGTACACTTTACCCACAAGATTCGATACATCTGCCGGGAGAAATCCACGGATCGTCATACACAAGTATGCGGGGTTCAGATAATCAAACAAACTCTTTCACTTGCCTACCTTAGTATGGGGATCCTCCCTACGAGTCCAGATACGGAATGGAACTCATAGTTGTTCCGGCTATAGAGTGCTACATTTTGGACTCCCATAGACTGTGGTATCCTCCGTCACAGCTATGGGGAGTCCCGGCTTCGGAAGTGTCCCCTCGGGGTCCACACTTCTATAAGTTCAAATGAGGTCTCCCATACTAAAACAAGCAAGCTACGGACTAAGCCCCTTCCCATTTAGGGGTAATGTGGTCGTACGGTATGGTTGGATCCCATAGTACATCACTCATTGTCATTGAGAAATACATTTCATAGTTCTTAGTCAAGATTGATTTCTTTCATAAAGCCATCATGTAGGAGCAATCTCCAATTCAAGTTTCAAGTTCAAGTCACCACTTTTCAAATAGAGTTCCCCTTATAGATGGCCTCAATATTATTAGCGACTAAGCAACTACATTGAGTGATGAAACCACCAAATATGATTGGATAAACTCAGCTTGATGCTCTTGCTAAGCAAGATATCACTACACTTCTATCATTCTACTCTAGCAATTCAATCATGCAATTTACTTAAAACAAGTAGAATGCAATAGTAAAACTAGGCATGTGGAGTATGATTCAAAAGATGGCTTGCCTGGCTTGGCAATGTCAAAATAGTCTTCATCTTCATCTTCGGTTGATTGATCTCCATCTCCATTTCTTGGTTGACTTCGGGATCCATTCCCCTTACTCTCTTTATCGTCTAATCGTCGAGAAATAAATAAACACATAATCACCAAACAATTCACAACCACACATTCAACAATCAAGGATACTTGGGGTAAGGAAAGTTATCTAAGAATGCGATGGAGAGTGGCTTCAACTTAATTGAGTTCATATAGATGGGATTATTACTTTCTTGACTTAAGTGAGGATTTCATTTACTTTGAATTGTGAAATATCTCTTGCAAGTCCTTATTGACCAAAGTTCATATACTACTAGTATATATTCAGGATTTATGGTTCAACTAAAGAGGCTTCATAGGATTTGGAGTACTTTTCTTTTATTGAAGCTATTTCTAGTTTGCAAAAATTTAGTGATCATGTTTAAATATCCAAAGGTTATGTATAGCCCCAAGTTGACCTAGGTCAATGGATATAGAGGAATCTTAGAAAATTTGGTTGATTAGAATTTGGTTTTATATCATTTCCATATTTTGAGATTGGTGTGCAAGTTTGAGTTTTTAATTACTACTATGTAGTATTTAATTTCCAAATACTTCCTACAAGCTCACATGGACTAAGATCAATACCTACAGATGGTATTTGGAAATATGGTTTAACAATAAGAGTTCCATAAATATTTCGATTATAGATTTGAGTTTAATAAAATCCTACATGGCAAATGCCTATTTAACCATATAGGTAATTAGCATTTACTTAAAAAGGTTCAAAAATGAGATCTAATGGTATAGACAGATGGGTATCACTAATTGTGAATTTCTAAAGTTGGATTTATATTTTTAGGAATTTTATTTGAATTGATATGGATTTTCTAAGTTGGAAAAGCTCCTGTTTTGTTATTTTTACTGCAACCACTATGTAAATCTATTTGTGTTGAAACCACTTCTAATGGATAGCTTATGTTCTAAGGTTTCCAGAACATTTTCATTTGCTAAATTTGAGTCGGTAGAACTCCAGGAAAATTAAATCTAAGCAAGCATCTGAATGAGTTTTTCAAAAAATCGAAAATCGAATAACCCATTTTTTTTTCTAATCCGGGCCGGACACACAGACCACGCTGGGCCAGCCCGTTCGGCTGCAGTTGGGCGGTTGCAAGGAAAAAAAAAGAAAACGCTGACAACGGGCCCCGCTGGTCAGATTTAGTGAAACGAATCGGTACGGGGGAAGTCGTCTTCCCCAGCTCGACGCACACACAGCGAGCGGCTACTGGGATGAGGGCGGCGATGGGGGAGCTCACTAGAGCGGCGGCGACCGGCGGCGAGGGTGCAGGGCGGCTGCGGGGGTTCTTCTCGGCCACCTCCAGCAGGTACGGCGTCGGGGGAAGCACGGGATAGCTGGGAACGCGCAGTGAACTGCGGAGCGGTCGAGGTCGGCGAGCTCGACGTAGGGCACGGGAGAGAGGGAGATGTTGTCTAGGGAGGTGCTGGGGATGGTGTGGATCTTTTCAAGAAAGAATGGCGGCTTTATATAGGCGGGAGAGGGAGCACCGGCGGTGTCCAGCGGCGGCCAGCACACCGTGCGTGTCGGCCGTGGGAGGGGCAGGGCATGGTTCTGGTGTGGGCGGCGGGTTACTGCGTGCTGTGGCTTGCTGCTGGCGCGATGGGAGGGGTCGAGATGGTCTGGTTCAGAGGGGGACATGGGAGGGGTCCGGGCGGTTTTCCTCCATGCCTTCCATGTCTCACGGCCGGTGTTTGGGCAGGGGAGACAGGGGGTCGACAAGGAGAGTCCAGGGCACTGCTTGGAGGTCAGGGACTAGGACTAGGGCTGCCAACCACTGTTGCAAACAGTTGTTTCGATTTTGTTTGATTCCTGCCCACAATGTGCTCGACGAAATGCCCGCAAGAAGTAAAAATTCAAATTTTTGAAATTTTCAAATTGGTTTGTCATTATATTGGATAAGGACTCCAAACATATTTTTGTTATGAAGAAATGTGATGTTTTGCAAAAATCTTATTTCAATTTTTGAAGTATGGTCTCTGTTTCAGATTCAAACTTTGGCAGAAGTTTGAGTTAGGTTAGAATTTGAATTTTGGTTTGAAGTTTGTTAGTCCAGCAAGAATGTAGGTTGGTCTTGCTCAACCAACTGACCAAACACTTAATTGATTTACAGATTGCTTAATTTAAGTGTCCAAAGTAGGGTAGTGGTTAACTTTTTCTAGATCAAACTTTTCTTCTCTTTTCTTTATTTCTCTTGCTTCTGGTTCTTTTGATCTTTGTGGTTCTTCTCTAATGCTTCTGCTAGTTGGGTGTGGCTTATCTAAACAATGCACCACCAACTATAACCCACATGAAATCATAAAAGACCCATATTAAGAATCTATGCATACATGCAATATGAAGTGCAAAAAGTTTTATCTTGGTCCAAAGGTGTTGGTTCTTCTTGGAGATGACATGGAGTTGGGAATGACCCGTTATTTGAATTCAAACTTTGGTAGGATATTAAATAGAGTTCCAAGTGGATTTTTGTTTCAAACTTTATTGTATTTGATTCTTTGTAGCTTGTTCTTAGTTGTGGTGGAGAGATGCATGATGGTATGATTCAAATATTGCTTAATATAGGTTTGGCAATTGACCCAAATGGGTTTAGCATGTAACCATGCACAAAATTTAATAGTTAGAAAACTATTTCATTTTAACAAAAATCTTTATTTTAAAAATTTGAGCTCAAAGGATTTGTTTTAAAACCCTTCTCATACTCTTTTTATTTGAAGCATGGGAGCAAATGCTCAAATTCACAAGTTTTAAAAGATAAGAAATAAATCTTGTATTTAAAATAAAAGTTTTTGTTGTCTCAAAAATTTGGTATTTTAATAAATTCCATTTATTTCTATTTCTCAAAAATTTGGGTTGTTACATTGGTGCATCGCTTTCAAACACTTCTCCATATGTGAAATTGTCCATCTCCCTTCTCTGAAATTTTTCAACCAACTCATAAAAGGTGACTTTAAGACAAGCAAGTGTAGGAAACTACTATGGTGAGTTACTAAAGAGCTATCATGCATCAAAATAACATTTCTAAGCAATAGAACAAGCATGCATACTCATTTATACTGTCACCTACAATGCTAAAATACTCAAGAAATACTTCACCAAAAGAAATTCTACTTGGACAAGTGGAGGAGTCACATACCGGAGAGCAAATGATCCAAATTTCAGCATAAATGTTGGGCTGAGCAAGGAGATCAAAAAATCCAGGTGAAGCACAGCAAGAACTCGAGTTTGAGCTGAGTGTATCATTGTTTTCAGGAGAGAGAAAGAGCAGAGGAAGAAGAGATGAGTGAGGGGCCAGGTGGGGCCCTCTCACGCCTGGGTGGCGCGGCCAGGGCTGGGCCGCACCACCTGTGCGTGAGGTGGTGTGGCAGCCCCACCTGGTGCCTCCCAGGTGTCTCTCTGCCCCATTTTTGACATAAAAATTTATAAAGACTTTTCTAGAATTTTTCGAGAAACTTTATTTTCGAGGATTTTTCAGAAATTGGCATATCGATAAAAATTCAGAAAGACGAAGATAGAATGATTTCAAGCAAATCAAAACCAAGCATGCAGCAGCTCTAAGATACTCTTAATCATGCAACTAAACTAAAAGAATAGAATTGAACAAGTAAATAAAAGTGAGGTGGAGTAAATGTGGTGAAAACGAAGTTTCATTCATATAAAATCACTTTGTTAACAAGGTTGATCAAGTCTTGTTCCCAAACTAACTTTGTATGAGGAGAAACCTTGCATCTCACTTAATGCTTATGTTACCTCAACTTTGATAGGTATGGTCCCAACCATAACAATTTGACATTCTTCCTTGGGCTTTTGCTCTGAACAAATAATTTGACCAACTTTGATGGTCTCAACATGCTTAATTGAATTTAGAGCATTCCTCCTATCAATCTTCTTGGGAAAATAAACCATATACTCTTTGTCATTAACATTGAAAGTTACTTTTCCTTGATTGCAATTAATAACAGCACCTGCAGTATTTAGAAAAGGTCTTCCAAGAATAATAGACATATTATCATCTTCAGGCATTTCCAACACAACAAAGTCAGTTAAAATCAAACAACTATTGGCAACTTGAACAGGAACATTTTCACATATACCAATAGGAATAGTAGTAGACTTATCAGCCATTTGCAGAGATATATCAGTTGATACTAATTTTTCTAGATCAAGTCTCCTATAAAGAGAAAAGGGCATGACACTAACTTCAGCTCCCAAATCACATAAAGCAGTTCTAACATAATTATTTTTAATGGAGCAAGGAATAGTTGGTATACCTGGATCTCCAAGCTTCTCCGGAACTTTACCATCAAAAGAATAGTTAGCAAGAAGAGTGGAAATTTCCTCACTAGGAATTTTCCTTTTGTTAGTGACAATATCTTTCATATACTTTGCATAAGGAGGCATTCTAATAGCATCAGTCAAAGGAATTTGCAAAAATAAAGGTCTCATCCATTCACAAAACCTGTTGTAATGTTCGTCTTCCTTGGACTTGTGTTTCTTACCAGGAAAAGGCATTGGTTTCTGTACCCATGGTTCTCTCTCTTTGCCATGCTTGGTGGCAATGAAGTCTTCTTTGGTGTACTTTGCATTCTTATCAATATTTTCTGGTTCTTTTTCAACTTCTTCTTTATCGGAAGCATCTCCTGGTTCAGTTTTAGCATCAGAAATAGAAACACTATTAGGATCTTTACCTGCTTTGGAGGATTCTGCAGTTGTATTATGCTTCTTCTTCTTCTTGGAAGGAATATCATCATTTGAAGTACGTTGAGAATCTTGCTCGACCCTCTTAGGATGTCCTTCAGGATATAATGGATCTTGAGTAGCAGCACCACTTCTTGTGCGAATTTCACACGCTTGCTTCTCTCTTGCAGCATTAACCAGCAAGTCTTTTTGCACCTTGGTGAGCTGATCAATTTGTGTTTGAACCATTTGAAAATGTTTAACAAGTATCTTCACATCATTGGCAGTTCTCTCCACAATATCCTGCAACTTGTTAATAGCTCTAGAGTTTTCCAACAAGTGATTATGTATCATTCTATTAAAATTTTCTTGCTTAACAATAAAATTATCAAACTCATCTAAGCATTGATCAGGAGGTTTAGAATAAGGAATATCTCTTTCATCAAAGCGCTGGAGAGAGTGTACCTCAATTGTAGATGGGCGAGGGATTATCTTACATAACTCTTCAATAGGAGGTAAATTTTTAACATCTTCGGCTTTAATACCTTTCTCCTTAAGAGATTTCTTGGCTTCTCTCATCGCTTCATCATTTTATTCAATCATCCCTCTCTTCTTCGGTGTAGGCTCTGTAGATGGCGCAGGGGTAGGTGCTGGTGTTGGCTCAACTAAAGTCCAATCATCATGATTCTGGCTTATTTTAGCCATTAATTCTTTAGCTTCAGCCAGAGTTCTTTCCCTGAAAACACAACCAACACAACTATCCAAATATGACTTAGATTCATCCGTTAGTCCATTATAAAATATATCAAGGAGTTTATTTTTAGGCAGCGGTTCTTTAGGCAGAGCTCTAATTAAAGAGCAAAACCTTGTCCAAGATTCAGGCAATATCTCTCCTTTTCCCTGTTCAAAATCAAAGATTTTCTGCACAGCAGCATGTTGAGCACTAGCAGGAAAATATTTCTGAAAGAAAGCATTAACCAAAGCAATAGGACTAGTAAGAGATCTAGGAGACAAACTATTAAACCAAGTTTTAGCAGCATCTTTCAATGAGAAAGGAAAAATCTTAGCAACAAAGTAAGTACGGAGCTTAATATCATCAGAAAACAAATTACTCAAAGTAGAAAGCTCATTCATGTGCCCCATAGCACTCTCATCTTTAGTACCACAAAAAGGAGTTTTCTCAACAATAGATATGTAAGATAAATCCAAAGAGAAATCATAATCCTTGTCTCTAATATTTATGGGAGAAGCAGCAAACTTAGGATCAGGAGACAAATTATATCTAATAGAACGTCTTGCAAGAAGTTCTTTAACCTTACCAGCATTACGAGCAGCACGTGCTTCAGCAATAAAATCATCATTAAGCTCAATATAAGCATCATCATCATAGTCATCACTAGGATATTCCCTAGACTCTGGTGAACTAACAGGTGTAACAGTGGTGTTTCCCAACTTAGCTCTAGCAATAGTAGCGTCTAAAAAGGAACCTAGTGAACCACTCTCATCAAGCACAGTAGAAGCATCATCTAAATTATCAGTGGCATTCTCAATCTCAGCAGAAGTAGTAGCAGTAGCATGTGGGTGTGGCGGTGTAAGCAACTTACTCATAACAGAAGGTGAATCAAGAGCAACAGAGGTGTTGAGAGTCGTACCTCTTCTTGTAGTGGATGGTAATATAGGAACTTTTCCATCACGAGGTTTACCCATGATGAAAGGATTGCAGCGGTCAATATGAATACCAAGTGAACTTACAAATAAAGCTATGGTCCCCGGCAACGGCGCCAAAAAATAGTCTTGATGACCCACAAGTATAGGGGATCGCAACAGTCTTCGAGGGAAGTATTACCCAAATTTATTGATTCGACACAAGGGGAGCCAAAGAATATATATAAGCCTTAACAGATGAGTTGTCAATTCAGTTGTACCTAGAAACAGTTTTGCTTGCAGTCGTTTATCAGTAGCAACAGTTTTATAGTGGTGACAGTAGTGAAACAGTAACAGCAGTAGTAAAATAGCAGCGGTAATAGTAACAGTAGTAAACAATAGGAACAAATACTGTAGGCATAGGGATGGATTATGGGCGTTGCATGGATAAGATAATTCATGAAATCAATGAGACATGGGCATTGCAGATAAATAATGATAAAGCATCCTAGTACAAACAATCATAGGCATGTGTTCCGTATATAGTTGTACGTGCTCACAAGGAGAAACGTGCACGACATCTTTTGTCCTACCAGCCTGTTGCAGCAGGGCCTCAAGGAAAACTACTGGTAATTAAGGTACTCCTTTTAATAAAGTACCGGAGCAAAGCATTAGCACTCAGTGAACACATGTGATCCTCACATCATAGCCATCCCCTCCGGTTATCCCAATTTCTGTCACTTTGGGGCCTCGGGTTCCGGACAACAATATGTGTATACAACTTGTAGGTAAGACCATAAACAACAAGTATCATCATAGAAATAATAACATGTTCAGATCTGAAATCATGGCACTCGGGCCCAAAGTGACAAGCATTAAGCACAACAAGTTGCAACAATGTCATAGGCACTAAATAAAGATACTAGGCACTATGCCCTATCAATCTCATATCAAATTACATGAATGATCTCATCCAATCCCTACCATCCCCTCACCTACAGCGGGGGAATTACTCACACATGGATGGGGGAGTCATGGATGGTCGATGGAGTGATGTCGGTGATGGTGGCGATGAAGATCTCCTCCAAATCCCCGTCCTGACAGGGTGCCAGAACGGAGTTTCTGGTTCCGAATCGCGGTTTCTGATGGTGGCGGCACAGCGGAAGTCTATCTGGGAAAAACGCCGTCTCCCCAATCTTAAGTCGTCAGGGGGTATATGTAGGCGAGAGGGAAGGCCGAGAGAATGCCTGGGGCCTCCTCACACCAGGGTGGCGCGGCCAGGGCTGGGCCGCGCCACCTGTGCGTGAGGGCCCCTCGTGTCTCCTCTCCGTCTCATCTTCTGGCTCCGTGGGTCTTCTGGTGAAATATGATTTTTGGTGATTTTTCCCGAATTTTTACTGGAAGTTGAATTTCTGCACAAAAATGAGACACCAGAGCAATTCTATTGAAAACAGTGTCAGTCCGTGTTAGTTGTATTCAAAACACATAAATTAGAGAAGAAACAATAGCAAAAGTGTTCGGGGAAGTAGATACGTTTTGGACGTATCAAGTTGCTCCACACGCCCTGGCCATCTTCATTCCATGTAAAAGAGCTTTGTATTCCGCTTCATTATTGGAAGCTTGCGGAAAACTCATTCTTAAGACATACTTCAACTTGTCGCCTTATGGTGATATCAGGACTATTCCTACCCCTGCGCCTTGGATTCGTTTAGAACCGTCAAAGTACATTGTCCATACACTTGATAAATCTGGTGGTCCTGTGCTCTGTAGTTCCAGCCATTCTGCTGTGAAATCTGGCAAGATTTGTGACTTGATTGCCTTCCTTTTTTTGTACGTGATGTCCATGGGAGATAACTCAATTCCCCATAAGGAGACACATCTTGTTGCCAAAGGATTATTCAAAATGTTTGATAGTGGTGCTTCATTAACCACTATGATTGGATGCATCGTGAAGTATTGTCACAATTTTTGTGCTATTGTAAAAACACTGTATGCGAGTTTTTGATAATGCGGATACCTTTGTTTCGTCGGAGAGAGTACCTCGCTGATGAAGTAGACCGGTCTTTGGATGCCGTGAGCTTTTCCTTCTTCACTTCTTTCGACTACTAATACTGTACTCATAACCTGATGGGTTGTAGTGATGTATAGTAGTAGTGGCTCTTTCTCTTTTGGTGCGACCAGCACTGGCGGTGTGGAGAGCACTTTTTTCAGCTACGAAAAGGCTGCATCTACTTCTGCTATCCATTCAAACTTATCATTTAATTTCTTCATGAGTGCATAGAAAGGGAGCGCTTTTTCTCCTAATCGAGCAACAAAACGACTTAGAGCCGCAACACATCCTGCAAGTTTCTGTACGTCATGTAGTTTTGTGGGTTTTCCCATTGTTAAAATTGCTTGGATCTTCTCTGGGTTAGCTTCTATTCCTCGTGTTGATACCAAAAACCCTAGGAGTTGTCCTGCTGACATGCCAAAGGAACACTTTGTCGGGTTGAGCTTGAGCTTGTACCTGCTTAGGTTGTCAAAGGTTTCTGCCAAGTTGCTAATCAGTGATTCTTCTTTTATCATAGTAATGACTATGTCATCAATGTAGACTTGGATGTTGCGTCCTATTTGGCTACCGAGGCAGCTTTGCATCATCCTTTGATAAGTTGCTCCTACATTTTTTAGGCCAAAAGGCATTACTTGATAGCAAAATTCTGTACGGCGTGATGAAAGCTATTTTTTCTTTGTCTTCTTTCTTCAACTTGATCTGGTTATAACTAGAATATGCATCTAGAAAGGAAAGCCTTGCGCATCCCGCTGTTGACTCGATTATCTGATCAATGCGGGTAACGGGAAGGGATCCTTTGGACAATGCTTGTTGAGAGATGTGTAGTTGACACACACTCTTTGTACATCTGTATTTTTCTTTGGTACGATGACTGGGTTGGACACCCAACTTGAAGTTTTTATTTCTCTGATGAACCCAGCGTTTTCTAGCCTATGCAGTTCTGATGCTATCACCTTTCTTTTTGGTTCATCAAATCGTCTCAGCGGTTGCTTGACTGTCTTTGCTTTAGGATCCACGTTTAGTGCATGCTCGACGAGTTCCATGGGAACCCCTGGCATGTCCGAAGGACACCAGGCGAATATTTCCTAGCGCTCATGGAGGAACTCGACGAGTGCACTTTCCTATGCGGGATCCAAATTTACTGCAATCGACGTAGTCTTGTTCGGGTCCATAGGGTGGATCTGGATTTTATTTGAATCTTGAGTTGTGTCGAAGGCCTAATCTGGCAGGGATCGCCCTACATCGGGTAACACATTATGATCTATTTCTCCTTTAAGTCTCTCGTACTCTGCTGTTATGTCGAAAGTTTGCGCCATCCTGTTGAACTCTTTGTCGCAGGTGTTGGATACTTCAAAGCTTCCTTGCACTGTGATTGTTCCTTTAGGCCCTAGGATTTTTAGTGTTAGATACGCGTAGTGTGGTACTTGTGGTGACCCAGCATACCACTGCATGTGTAGTATGCAAGTCGTTGACATAACACTAATGAAACACCGTCTCACTAGTATTACATCTATCAGAGTGGTACAACAGAAACATCGCAGATCCACGGTATGTCTATAGGATTACAATTTTAGTATATAGAAGATCTTCAGAACCTCCTCAACAGGTAGAGGTTTAGTCCTGGTGACTACAAATGAGAAAGAAGCAAGGAAGACTAAACTAAACTACAACTAATGCAGTTGGTTAACTAGAGAAATATCCTAGCTACTTAGGTTCTAGGAATAGGGAAACTGGTTCCCTTCTATCCCTATTCTAGTTTTCCACCAAGCTTCGCAATAATTGACGACTCTGCTGAAAATCATGACGTTGGTAGAATTCTTCATCTTCATCTTTAGGTCTTGAGTTTGCATCCTTGGGTTTCCTTCAATCTAATTCTTCATAGTCTAGCAAGGGTTTAAGAGATTGGGGTGAGTAACGAGCATTACCCAGCAAGTTTCTTTAGAAAGAAATTGTGTGATATGCACTAACTAAAGCCATGGACCCAAAAGAGTCGTAGGCCAATGCAAGGTTTTATCAAGGGTTTCTTGAAAGATTGCTTTTACTTTAGAAAACTATGCCCAACAGCCAACACATGTAGTAGTGCCTTGAGAGCACCTTTCCTGCCGCATTCGCAGCTCCTTCCCGGAACAAGAGGTAACATGTCACATCATTTTACACTCTGCAGAGGTGTGTCCTTCCAAAAGAGATCAAAGCCTTGTTGCACAACCGAGTCATGAGCTCGTCCACATTTCCTTGATGTGGGGCCCAGTCATTGATCCAAGCCAATCACTGCCTTCTCCGCACAACGCATGCCCACCCAATTCACACAAGCAGGTTGTGCCCCTGATATTCACACCCAACGATGAAGTACCTAGGCGTCCCTTGCGGACCATCATAGATACCAGTGCCGTGAGAACTTAGGTGTCCCACCCATATGCAAGTAGTCTCGCAAGATCGACTGTGACTGGCAACTGGCTGCCCATTGACATGCGCACGAGAGAAGATATAGCTGACGTTCCCGTCCCATTCCAAGTCTCTTGGACGACACAGTTTTTACGGCACAAGAATAACTGTGGCATTGGTAGTTAATCCTAGGTTTACTTTCCCATGCAAGTGGAACCTCCACCACCACAATCTTACTGTGGTTCCACCTGCCAGCCTTCCTAGGTTATCACCACTGGTCGATAACCACTAGTCATATTACTTATGAAAATAGATTTTCCATCTTTTTTGGAAATGTTAGAGTTTGTAGTCAACACTTTGCAAGTAGTTTCAAAACCAGTGCAACCAAGAGATATGAGCAAGATAAACTTGCCTTTTTGACTACAAGATTATGCAAGTCAAGGTCTTCGATACGTAGGAAATCCAAATATTGAAATAGCACCATCATCTGGTAAAGATGATGTTAAAAGAACTACAGCATGAAATGCAAATTATATGCTATGCACCGCTCTAAGCATAACCTAACCCCGATGGTTTAGTACATAAGGTTGTGATGATTTCTTTTTATGAGTTGCACTTTTAGATTCACTCCATAACAAGGTTGTTAAGGATTTCTGATTGACTGACAAACTTTCAAAGTATTAGAATAAAGCTTAAAACAAGAGTTATTGCAGAGGATAGGTATAGCAATAGGTGAAGACTTGAAAGTAACACTTTTAAGTGGTATCTTGCTATTAGCAATCAAGTAGTTGGTTATGGACAAGCAAAGCTGAAGTAATTCTTATTTGATAGGAATACATAGTTAGTAATAGGGTTGACAACAATCTTAAGACACAAATAGAGTTATATATATTCAAATTTAATGGAATAGTTGGTAACTTACTTTCAATGTCTTTTGAATGAATAACATTTGAAGAACATGTTTATTATTGATTAGAAGCACTACACCTAGGGTTTAGTGTTCTAGGGTTTAGCATGATTCTATCATGACCAAAGAGTAGTTAACAGATGAGCATACCTAGAGAACAAGCTAGGTTTCATTCAATGTTAAAAGGATTTTAGTGAAGCATGGACATTCAAGGTAGTTTAGATTGTTGATACCAGAGATAGTTGTTTTTATAATTGAATCAATCTAAACTAGCATAGGCACTAAAATAATTAGTCAAGGAGTAGTTATTAGGTGGAGTATAACAAAGGATCAAACTAAGATCCATCTAGTACTTGAACAAATTGCTTGAATAAGATTATTCAAAGCAGTTGCCCTTGCTGTTTAACATGTATAGCTACTTGTATAGTTGGCACAACATTTTTATCAAGCATAGGTAGTTACTTATACCAAGGCATAAGAATTGGTGTGATGTTTATTTGATATGTTCATTAAAGAATTACTTCAAAAGAACAAATACCTTAATGGATATTTTTATTACTTAAAGGAATAGTGATTAGGTGATGTCTAGAAGTTAATAGTTTACAAGTTGCAATAAAGGTGTTGCAAATAGTTAGTTGACTAAGGTTTACCATGTTGAAATACAATATCAAACTAACCACTCATGTTTGAATTAGAATGCATAACAAGGCTAGCTTATCACGGTAGTTATTTGTTTTAGTGCTAAAAGAAATGGTAGGTGTTATATGTACTTCAAAAGAATAACTTTTGAAGAACATATTCTTAGAAGAGTAATTAGTATTGAAATCCATTTTAAGTTGTCAACTTTTATCTTTAGAAACTTTATTTTAACTAGTAAAGCATGATTCTAACTTCCTATTATTTATTAAGATTTGACTTCTACTCACAAGTGACTAGACTCCCATATGATTAGATATAATTCTAAAGTACCTAATTGTTAAACAATAGTTTAAAGTTAGGAATCAATATGAATATGGATTAGTATTTATTTACATTCCCTAGGTTTTAGCACTTTAAAATTATGAGGAAAAGTTGTTCCATAGTCCTAAGGTGCTAATAGCAAGGTTCAAGTTAAGATTCTAAATTCATGGAAAAGCATCTGCAATTGGTTGTTTGAACATACAAACATTTATTTGCTATTTTAAAACTTATTAGGTTTCAATTTTTGGTTCAAATTCCTATTTTGAAAATAGTACTTAATCATGTTCTAAAGTTTCACTCAAAATTATTATACACAATTATATGATATTACAGCACAAATGAATAGATCTTATTTTTAGGAGCATTTTGATATATTATTTGCATTTTTCTGATTTTTAATGAATTAGTTATGAATTTTCTAAGATTCAAACTTTTTCTGGAATTGCTAATAGCACACAACACTTTTGTTACCGGGGCTAAACCTACCCCGAGCTACTGACTAGTGGGGACCTTGACTGGGTCCACTGCCACGCCAATAGAAGAACAAGTCACACTCATTTTACACCGATGCTTATCCCAACCAGAGTCACTGACTGGTGGGGCCAAAGACATGTCATCTTTCATGCGTATGATGACTAATTCAGAGTTGACTGGGAGCTTCACCTCACCACTAGTGAGGTGGTCAGTGACGGTGGCGGCATTCTACGGCTTTCCCGGATGCATGAACAGGCTAAAAAGGTTCGGGCATGATCAGGGAACGCGATGGTTGCGGTGCCCCTAAGAAACGGTCACCGGAGTGAGCTCCGGTGAGCACGTATTGCGGTGACCGGCGACGGCCAAACTCGAAGTCGAGCTACGGTCGATGATAGGATGCATGGAGGGGCTCTAAAGATGCAGGAACTCACCAGGGTGATGATATGATGCTCGATGTTGTCGATTGGCATCGGAGACAAGCACAAATTCGCGGATTCTGGCGAACCTCCGTGAAAGGGAACGAGCAAATTAGCTCGGTGTGGAACTCCTCTTGATGCTCGGCTCAACCAAGATGATCACCAGTACCTATAGCACCTCCTCAGATGGTCAACTTGCTCCGGGATGGCTTCAGTCGATGGCAACTTGCGGAGCTCCGGCGAACTTACTCTGGCTTGGTGGAGATAGTAGAGAGGAATTAGAGAGAGATTGGGAGACAGAGGGAGGGCTGCGAAGCATTAGGGTTCCCAGGCGGTTCATTTGGTGGTTTTATAGAGCAAGGAGAGGACGACGGCGACGTCACAGCGCCGGTGATGGCCGAGATGCATCGGTGCTCTGGAGACATGAATCAGCACGAATCTTAGCGCTCCTTCTGGCAAAGGATACGTAAATATCTAGGAGAAGAGGTGGTGGTTCGTCGAACTCTAAGCCAGTCTTATCGGCGGCGAGGACGTGGAGCTCGCCAGCTCCGTGGCATCCATGCGAGGGAGACAGAAGGAAGACGATAACTCTCTCAGCCTAAAAAAAATGAATCGGTACCAAGGCTGCCTTTTGGTGGGCTGCAGTTAGGCTGGTTCGGTGGGCTGCGCTGGTGGGCTTTGGTCCAGGTAAGTTCTTTCCCTTTTTTCTGTTTCCTCTTTTTCTTTTATCTGTTTTGCAATTTTTGGTTTTCTAACTTAAGTTCCAATCTATTTATGCAGATTTTTGAACAAGGACTCACTTTAAAAAAACACCTAGTGTCCTATACAAGGTATTATGTGGTATGAATACAATTTTAGGTGCATATGCACAATAAAATAATTAATATCATTAGAATTTGGATAGGGATCATAATAGGCATGATCTTTGTATCTTTCCTTTTTAAAGTGTAAACTATTTTACTTCATCTTGAAGGATTTGCTTGGTGATTAAACAGCAACTATAATTTTTATTAGGGTGGAAATAGAATTATTATTGATGATTACTCCTATCATTAAATTCCTATATAGGCATATGTTTATAGGAACATGATTTCACGTTTTTCAAGCTTTCCTAAAAACAAGGAAATTCCTCATGGCCATGCCAAGGCTTTAATGGTTCTAGATTATTTACTTCTACTAATTGGGGATAAATCATGATATCTCATAGGTAAGACTTTAGTGTCTTGGGACCATGATCGAAGTACACCTAAGAATGAGTTTGATCTCTAGGTAAAAGACTTGGTTGCATATCTTAAAGGAATTGTGGTTGGAACATAATTGTTAAATTCAAGGTTAGGCATGGGAACAGATATATCTTATGATCACATAGTGATGCATAAGTTAGAATGATACTTGGGAATGAATCTCCAAGTAAATGGGCAAGAGGGTATGGAATTTGGATAGAATGATATTACACTCATTACAAATTAAGTACTTACTCCTAGTATAGATTCAAGGTGATACAGGCTCTAGCCCAAGTAAGAATCTAGGGTTTAAGCTTGTGAGTTCCACCACCTAATTCTATCAGCTTTGCATAATGGAAACTTGCACACAGATCAAGGTTTCCATATGGCTTCCATAAAATGGATATCTCCTAAATGAGATATGCTCAGATTGGTTCCTACTTCCCGCTTGGTTTAGAATGGTATCTACTTATCACACTAGGTTTTATGGATAACCTAAATATTTCCCAACAACAAGCATGATCATGCACTAGACACAATCATCTTATATCCTTCATCACTCCCTCTATCAAGGATTTATTCTTGGTTGTACCAACCTTCTGAAATTAAGAATATAATCTCCACTTTGTGCGATTCATGTAGAATCAACTCCACTTCATAACTCCACAAGTCTAGGTATTGGTCACTTCCAAAGTATGGTCCTAGCATAGACCAAATTAGGGTTTATGGTGTGATCTACCCTATATCAAATGACTTGTCCTAGTTAAAACTTGAATAATGTCCAAAGTCTCCTAGTTGGCCTTTATAGGAATGGCTCTAATGTTCTTAAGTTGTCTCACCTAGAGTTGAGGCAGATCTTATAATCAAACTGGCATTGAGTTAACCTTTCCACTACTCATATTTGGTCTCACTAGATTAGGACATAAGAATGTAGAATAGATTATGATTTAAGAATAAGACTTATGTTGACTTTTTTAACATGAAAGAAGTAGGGTTTATAGAATACCATGATGATCTTGGTGTGAATAAAAATCTGGTCCTAAAATGGTGTTTCAAGCATTTTAGTTTTCCCTCACGTATCTCTTTTAGTTGTTGTAACTATCACTACCCAAAAACAAGGATTTTAACAAAGGTCATATTGAAGTTTATCGCGCTCTAATTGATGAGCTACTTCAATTCTATCAACTTAAGTGAAACTCCAATCACTTTGATATGTTTTATTTAAATGCGTGAAAATTACTCAGATTTTCTATGCATGAAATGCAATGCACACATCTATTGTCTCTATTTTATAACCTCTAATCCTGGGATATTATAGTCTCCCCCCTTAAACTAAACTTCGTCCCAAAGTTTTCGCTCACGTATGTTGTTTGAAAAACTTTCTGTTGGTATCATATGTCTTGAAGTTCCTTCACCAACTAATTGGGATATAGATGGTATCCCTTGTCCAGAGTATTCTTGATCCTTTGCTGTCTAACACCGAACAGCAATCACGCTTGAATTCCATTAATCTTGGTCTCTTCTTGGTCATTCTCTTGGATTATCCATGTTTTCAACACCTTCTATGGCTTGTAGGGTCCTACTAATTGTTCCAACATATCTTCCTAATTGGCTCTTGGTTTTACCACCTAAGAATGGATTAAACTCATGTAGTGTGTCCATTCAAGTTTTCTGATCCGTCCCATATAGATCTTATTTGGTCTTCTAGGTTCAAGATTATGGTTAACTCTAATCTCAAACTTCACCAGCGGCGGTTCATGATACCAGCTGCGGTTCATACTTGGTGTGATTAGGGTCAAAATCATCTCACTCCTTTGCCGAACTCCATAAGGTTACAACAAATCTTGGAAAGAATTTACTTCCGACATACTTCATCTAACTTTCAACACTTTTAAGTTTCCTGGACTTCCCCCTTATAATTTTCTAATGGTCTTCGAACTTATTGTCCTCTAACCAATTGGGTTCCAAGGTTAAACTATAAGTCTTGGTCGGTCTTACTACTATGTCTTTCTAAGGGTTTCTCGAAGAAATCTGCGGTGTACCCACACAATTATGGATATCCGGTATGAATTCTTCGATTAAACATTTAGGTAGGGTTTTCTGTTCCACTTTTGGATGCATGTACTTACCCAAAAGTTCTCAAGGTTGATGAGAATTGGGTTTTCCCATTGATATCTACCCTAATTCAAATCATAAGGTCTATACAAAGCCACGGGAGAAATCCGGCAGAGTTTCTCTTGTACCGGAGGATATCCACGACAGGCATTTGTATAAGTTGAACAAAATAAGAACTATCAAGGCTATAAATGAACCAATGGATTCAACCAATCATTGTTAACTTGAAACCTCACAAGTCTTGGTCCATAGACAAAGACTACAACTCTAAGATAAGGAAAAGTATTGCTGAAGTCTTAACCACCAATCTACAATTCAAGATTTTGGGACTAGGGATCAATGTTGTACAGAAATGTTATGTGTCTTAGTCACACTATCAACAAGGGTTACTGGGGTTACCACTCCCAGACTGAATAAAGTAGCAGGCAATACCGGAATGGATCATCGGTATTACAACACCTCAATCAACCCGTGATGTACTAAGCATAACCAAGGCTGCATAACAACGAGCTCAAATACCTTAAACTCAATTGCCGTTACCTAATTAGTGGTTCTACTCAATAATCTAAAGTTACCTCTAGTATTTTAGGAACTAGAGTGTTACTAAATTCAATATTTCATCTTACTACCACTTCATGAGGCATCCATGAAGCTATATCTTGCTAACTTTCTCTAATTTACTATGTTAATTTTGGATCCTACTAATCTTCCTTCAAAGTATCACTGAAGCTTTACTTCTTTTGGCTTCCTTTATCTGCTGATCCTTCATCTTCTGGCTTGATTGCCTTAGGAATTCATCTCTCCCTCACACGAATCCCTTAACCCTCTAGAACTATAACATCAAGTAAGGACTTGATAATGCAACATGCACTTCCACATCAAAGTCATACTTCATGCATAGATCTAGTCACATCATAAAATCCAAGGAAATCCAAATTTGTGCAGGCAACATACATGATCATAAGCCCATGAGTAAAACATCTCTAGAATTCAGGCTTAGATGTGTACCTTATAGCACCAAATAATATGGTTTTATATTGTGCTATATTGCATGTAGTGGGGGACTACTATTCTTTGTCTCAATATTACTCCAATTGCCCAGTTGCAATCGAATAAATTTGAGCAAAGGGTTTTGGGAATCATTCTAACAGATTCAAATTCTTTAAGACTACTACTTTTAGCTTATCTTCCGTCCTATTGAAGACGAATCTCACATGATCTCTCAAAACTTCTTATTTTCCTATACCTCATACAAGCATTACTAAAAATGGTTCACCCAACTCCATTATGCTTTGGTAATACTCTATAACTAAAGACTATGGTTTTGGTACATTTGCCACAATTTGACATTTCAGTCATCATTTCTCGCTGAGTATCTACCTCCTCAGCTAGAAATTGCTGATCTACTTCAAAGTTCTACTCTTTCATGCAAAGATTCTCAGGTGAATCTAACATGATTATAATGTTTATTTGTATATGAAGTTCTTGAGTATCCACATACATGGCTAAACCTGAGGTTCTACTACCACATCTAGACTCACTTCACCACTTAACATCACCCTACTACAGTTTTGGATGACTTAAGTTTAACAAAAAAACTTTGATATACTTCTTCCAATAGGATAGTTCCCATTCTGGTTGTATCCTCTCTTTGGACTACCATGTATTGTATACCAAATATAATCCACTTCCATCCTTTATGTAAGGCTCTAGTGATGTCATAACTACTAGGTATGGAACAAGATATCTAACTTCACTTAGGAAAAACAGGTAAGAACATTTGACTTGAGTGTGTCAGGATTATTCTTTTGTTGAATATCCATCCCCATTCATAAGAACAATGGGTTTAGATAAGATGGCTTCCTATAGTCACTGCCAAACCTACAGGTCTCCTATTAAAGGGTTTTAATCCTAGGGTCAAAGCGTTTGCTCTGATACCAGCTATGGTGACCCAGCATACCACTGCATGTGTATTATGCAAGTCATTGACATAACACTAATGAAACACCGTCTCACTAGTATTACATCCATCAGAGTGGTACAACAAAAACATCGCAGGTCCACGGTATGTCTATAGGATTACAATTTCAGCATACAGAAGATCTTCAGAACCTCCTCAACAGGTAGAGGTTTAGTCCTGGCAACTACAAATAAGAAAGAAGCAAGGAAGACTAAACTAAACTACAACTAATGCAGTTGGTTAACTAGATAAATATCCTAGCTACTTAGGTTCTAGGAATAGGGAAACAGGTTCCCTTCTATCCCTATTCTAGTTTTCCACCAAGCTTCGCAATAATTGACGACTCCGCTGAAAATCATGACGTTGGTAGAATTCTTCATCTTCATCTTTAGGTCTTGAGTTTGCATCCTTGGGTTGCCTTCAATCTAATTCTTCATAGTCTAGTGATACGTCTCAAACGTATCTATAATTTTTGATGCTCCATGCTTTGTTTTACACCATTTGCCTATTGTTTCGTTACACTTAGTGGCATTTTTATGCACTTTCCGGAACTAACCTATTAACGAAGTGCCACAGTGCCAGTTCCCTGTTTTCTGCTGTTTTTGGTTTCAGAAGTGATACACAGGAAATATTCTCGGAATTGGACGAAACAAAAGCCAGAAGTCTTATTTTTCCCGAGAGCATCCAGACATCCGAAGAGAGGAAGGAGAGGGGCCAGAGGCCGCCCTCACACAGGGGTGGCGCGGCCCAGGCCCTGGCCGCGCCACCCATGTGTGAGGAGCCCCTGGCTGCCCTCTCGCGACGCCCCTTCGCCTATATAAAGCCTCGGGACGGAAAACCCTGGGGGATTCGGCAATTTTCTAGAAACAGTTCCGCAGCTCCGCCGCCACCACCGATGAATTTCGGGGGACAGAAGTCTCTATTCCGGCACCCTGCCGGGACGGGGAAGTGCCCCCGGAGCCATCTCCATCGATCTCCATCGCCGTCTTCGCCGTCTCCATCGACCTCACCGCCATCTCCATCAACCTTGCTGTCTCCTATGATGAGGAGGGAGTAGTTCATCCCCGGGGCTGAGGGCTCTACCGGTAGCTATGTGGTTCACCTCTCTCTCCCATGATGTGATCTTTATGTGATCGTGAGCTTTGTATCATGTTGAACAAGTACATGTTATTATTCAGATATTTTGTGTACTCTAGCAATGTTATTAAAGTAATCTATTCCTCCTGCTATGATGTAACGGTGACAGTGCGTGCATCATGGTGGTACTTGGTTTAGGCTATGATTGTGATCTCTTGTGGATTATGAGAATAATTATTTCTATGATAGTATTGAGTGATCTATTCCTCCTTTCATGGTGTAAAGTTGACAGTGTGTGCACCGTGTTAGTACTTGGTTTAAGTTGCAATGATTTCTATCTTGAGTTGTGATCTGATTTGTTTATCGCTATGAGTGGTGTTTGTCAAGTACTTGATGAACTTTAAGGGGTGCTTCTGTAGCCACTACGCGATGATTAGTGTTATTCAATAGGAGAGTAGTTCAGAGTACCTTAGCAAGAGAAGTTACTTGTTCAATCATGTTACATTGTTGGGAGTGTGTCCACTAGTGAAAGTATGATCCCTAGGCCTTGTTTCCAAGCTTTGCATACCGTTTACTTGCTATTTTATTACTTGTTTGCTCGCAGCGATATTTATTTCACATCACGTTTGCTACTTATAATCATATATACCGCTTGTATTTCACTATCTCTTCGCCGAACTAGTGCACCTATACATCTGACAAGTGTATTGGGTGTGTTGGGGACACAAGAGACTTTCTGTATCGTAATTGCAGGGTTGCTTGAGAGGGATAGCTTTGACCTCTAACCTCCCTGAGTTCGATAAACCTTGGGTGATCCACTTAAGGGAAACTTGCTGCTGTTCTACAAACCTCTGCACTTGGAGGCCCAACAAGTGTCTACAAGAATAGAAGTGCGTAGACATCAAGCTCTTTTCTGGCGCCGTTGCCGGGGAGGTAAGGTAAAAGGTACTCGCATCCTCCTGTGTGAGTGCTCGGAGTTATTTCCTTTAGATTCTGCAGTTACATCTTTTTGTTTCTTGTTTTTATTTTCACTAGTTAGGCTTAATGGAAAACAAAGAGTTCTTTAGTCTTTTTTCTGAGTTTAGATTTGATGAGAAAATTGAAAATCCTTTGGAGCCTATTTCGCATAGCAATGTTATTAGTACGAATGCTTTGAATACTGTTAATGCTAATGCTATAGAAAAGTCTAAGCTTGGGGAAGCTGGTTTTGTTGAGTATGATATTTTTAGTCCCCTAGCTTTAGTGGAGAAAGTTTGCTCTGATGATATTTTATCTCCCATATGTGATGTTTCTAATGATGCTTGTGCTCCCCATCCTTTTGAAATACCTATGAAAATTGTTAGGCGTGTTATGGATAACTGCTATTTTGGAGATGGAACTGTCCATCCTGGTGATCATTTGCTTTTTATACATGAATTATGCGAGTTGTTCCAGTGTGCAGGTATTTCAATGAACCAAGTTAAGAAGAAGTTATTCTCTTTGTCACTGAAAGGCAGAGCTGAGGAATGGTATCGGCTGCTTGAAGATGGTCCATCTATTGGCTGGGAGGAAATTGTACCTCTCTTTTATTCTAAATTCTATCCTCCAAGTGAGATCCATAAAGATCGTAATCAGATATATAATTTTTGGCCTCACGAGGGAGAAAGCATTGCCCAAGCGTGGGGAAGATTGAAGTTACTAATGCATAAATGTCCTATTCATGATCTTCCCCGTAATATTGTTATTAATAATTTTTATGCAAGGCTTTCAGGATATTACAAGGACTATCTAGATGCATGTTTTGATGGGTCTTTCACAAGCAAGGATGTCGACACCAAGTGGGGTCTGCTTGAGACAATTCAAAACAATATTGAAAGTTGGGATAGCGACAAAGGTAAAGGATCAGGTATGAATTATGAGTTTGATTGCATTAAGTCTTTCGCTGAAACTGCTAATTTTCAAGAGCTTAGTGCTAAATATGGTCTTGATCCTCAAATTATGGTTGATTGCTTTAAAGCCTTTGCTTCCCATATGAATGTTCCTAAAAGAAATGGGGATGTGTATCATGAACCTTTTAAGGACACTTGTATAGAAAGTGATATTGTTGCTAATGATTGCAATAAACATGCTCAAACTTCTAAAAGTACTATTTCTTATAAGCATGTTAATTTTTGCGGAGTACATAGACCTTGTGAACAGAGTTACAATAAGGAAGATTATTGCATCACCCACGCAAATGAAGAAACCAGTATGTGGTACAAGGATATAGGTGAGATCGGTAAAAAGGTTTGTGAGCTTTATCCTTTTCTTTGTAAACATTGCGATGACATAGGTCATTTTAATTTCCAATGCTCAAACCCTAATAGTTACTCTTCTAGTACCTTAAGTTTGTATTGTGATGACAAGATTACTCCTAATCAGCATGATGAGCTCACTTTGTTCTTGGCGTGTGATGAGATATCTAGAAAGATTGCTTTGATAGATATGAATGATGTTGATATTAATAGCACCCTTCGTGGTTGTCGTCTCTATTGTGCTAAAGATTGCCTTGCAAATCCTTACATTCAAAATCTTATAAAACTTGATATTTTGCCAAGCTATGACAGGACTGATAGATGTTTTTATCTTATTAATAGAGAGGAGGAATCCTCTAAAGTTTCTTCTGTTGTTTCTGTCAGCAAACCAGATTATGTGGAGAGGATGCCTTTCCCTCCTAAAGAACATGTGGAGAAGATGCCCTTCAAGTCTCTCCCTCCTAAAGGAGAGAGTAAGAAGAGTATGAAGAAGAAGAAGAAGAAGAAGAGGAGTAAGAGGCGAGAGGACACGGTATCTTCCCTTAAGCTTTATGATCCTGCTATAGATTATGATAATTCTGATTGGGATGATGTTCCTATGCCTATTACTTATGTTAGTGATCATGATTGGGAAAAGCACTCTACTTTTGATATTGAAAATCTTTTTGGTACCAATTCTAAGGTTAATAATTGTTGTACCATTAGTGCTATCCATGTTCCTTCTTATGATGATATGTTTGATGAGTATGCTTTGCGACATAGTAGTTCCCTAGCTTGTGATGATGGGTATAATATTTTCAGTTCACCTACTTTTGAGGAGAAAAATAGTTATGATTACAATATGCCTCCTGTTTTTGATGATTATGGTGATGAGAATAATTATTTTGTTGAATCTGCTCCTACTACAATTGTTCATGTGGGGAGTATTAATCCTTTTATGCATGTGGCTCATGATAGGGATGCTTTATGCGATAGTTATATTGTTAGTTCTATTCATGATGCTATTGAAAGTTATTATGAGAGAGGGAAACATGGTTTGATGGATCTCAACAATATTGAGTTTCCCCTCTTTATGTTGCAATTCTTGAAGTTATACTTGTTTTGCCTTCCTATGCTTTTTGCTTTGCGCTTTCATGATTTGTCTCTTTACAAGACTATTTTTCATAGGAAGTGGTTCAGATATAAATATCTTTCATACTTGCTTTTTGATGCTCTCTATTGCTTTAAGTTCTTATATGGCGCCTTTGCCTCAAGCTCTTATATGGCGCCCACATGAGCATCTTTGCAAATTACTGCGCCTAGCTCAAAGGCGTTAAAGAAAAGCACTCTTGGGAGATAACCCATTGTTTTATTTTCAGTACTTTTTCTTTTATTTGAGTCTTGGAAGTCATTACTACTGTAATGACCGCTCCTTACCTTTTTATTTCGTTTTTGTGCCAAGAGAAGCCTCTAATTTGAGTGAGGTAAAGATTTGGGGATGTTGCTGTCCTGAAACAGTTTTCGGTGCTGCACCGTAAAAATTCGTGAAAATTCTCTGTATATCTTTTGGACCTGCGATTTCTTGTGCATATGCCCCAGGTTATATCCAAACTTTCATTAGTTGAACACTTTTTGATTTGATCAACAGAAAACCCCTCAAAAATTCGACCTTTGTCAGCTGTTCAGTTTTGACAGATTTCTGCCAATATTTGTGTTTGCCGCTTTATCGCTTTCTTTTGAGTTCTTTTTATCATGGAACTTTTTGGGGAGTTGATACAGTAGTATTTGCTATATATGTAGTGGTTTTGAGTTGAAACCTGAAGCTAAAAGAGGTTGAATATATTTTATGCTTACACTAATGTTGCTAATAGAATTGTGTTTAGTTTTGTATGAAGGAAGTTTTCAAGTGTAGGGATTGGAGAATGATGAGATGAGTTGAAGAATGGACAAAAGCTTAAGCTTGGGGATGCCCATGCATCACCCCAAGAAATATCCAAGAAGTACAAGCGTCAAAGCTTGGGGATGCCCCCGAGGCACCCCTTCTTCATCGGCAAAAATCAGGTCACCTTTCAAGACACTATATTTTTATTGCTTTATGCACTATGTGTTTTTCTTGGAGCGTCAGTTGTTTTAGTTTTCTTAGTTGGTTTAGTTTTGTTTGCTGTAATAAATGGTTAGATCACATCATGTTTCTTTTGGAGGAGATATACTCGTTTTCATTTGCAAAGAATGCTCTAGTTTTCACTCTTATTAATCGAGCATTCTAGTTTTTCTGCTACTGCTTTTGGTTTTCGTTTTCGCCTTGATATGCGTTCAGATCTTGTCATATCTTTTCATCAAGGTGTATTTTTGCCTCTGGTCTTTATTGGTTTTCATCAAAAGAGGTATCTTTAAAAATTTCAAATGGTGTTGGAAAAGAGAAAAAGCTTTGTGCAAAATAGTGGTACAAGAAGGAGCTTGTGTAGACTGCGGCTTAGGCTTTTTCATGTCATGCTAGATGTCTTTTTGATAGTATGCTTAGTGGTTTTGCTGTAGCATGACTTGTCTCAAATAACTGAGCTTGCTTAATGAGCCTTTGAAAAAATCATGCATTGTTTTTATTGTATGGAAGCATTATTTTGGTTTTCTCCTTGATGCTTTATTTGGGTTGACTTGGCGCATGCTCACACATGTTAGACTCTTACAAAGTCGCCATTAGCCTTCATGATCATTTAGTTTTTGACTTTTGATGACATCGTATGCTTCTTTTAATGTCGCTTTGTCGTTTTGCATGATTATGGCCATTATTGCTCTCTTAGTCGGTCGCTCCCAGTCTTTTGCTAGCCCTCACCTTGTACTGAGTATGAGCTCTACTCGTGCATCCAACTCCTAAAAGCCAAAGTTTTTCAAAGTGTCCACCATACATACCTACTAGCAATTTGCTATTCCAAGTAAATTTGACTTGCTTTTGTATTCTCTTCAAATTAAACTCTTACCAGTGTTATGCGAAATTCGGTCAGTAAAGCTCTCACGAACCGGAAGGCACACTTTACTTTTTCCTGTTCTAAAAATTTGACATTGTGGTCTTTTATGCTGAGTTGTTATGCTTGCAAGTTGTAAGTTGGATTCTAGCCCAGCCATGCCGTCATGGGGCAAGCTTTCAACATTGCACTTCCTATTTGAGTTGATATTGTGATCTTTTGTTTATGGATGCCCGCTGTGTGAAATGAATTGGGAATCTTGTGAGGATCATGGAGTTTTTATATGTGTTAGGGAAACGCCGGGCCGCCAATCTAAGCCATGCATAATTCATGGTGGAAATTTGCAGCATACCCATGGTGAACATTCGACGACGCATCTCACAATAAAAAGCTAAACAATATAGCAAATAAAAGTGATGCCGAGGTGTTCATTGTCTGCTTGTCCTGTCATTTTGGTGTGGGCTTGTTCCATGTCATCGGGCACGGAGGTACCCCATTGGCGGTTCTCAATGATATGCATATATTTACAATGACAAGAGCCTTGCTTGGGACTCTAAGTAAACTAGCATGGTTTGGGTACTCGTATTCACGGGACACGAGGTTTTCAACTTATGATTTGTCAAGCATATGCATCATAATTGTTCTCGCATTAACTTTAACCATTCAAGATGCTTATGATGGGGGCAATGAGAGCTCAAAGCCGGTAAGTACCATAATTTTTGAAGGTTATAAAACTTGCAATCACTGCTTCCCTCTGCGAAGGGCCTTTCTTTTACTTTTATGTTGAGTCACCACCTTCTTTCTTTATGCACCATTAAGAGAGCATAGTTGTCATTCTTAGTGTGATATGCATTGTCCCAAAGTTCATTGATTGACTCATATTGTTGGTTTCACTTGTTCTTAAATTATCTGTATCTAGTCGCCCTCTTAAACTTGAAGGTGTCCTATGCATTTATGTTTTGCTCTCTTTGAAGGACAAGCTGAAAACCATTTGTATGTTTTTCCTTATGATTAGAACACACACTTGACTTTCATTGTTTCATTATTCATGATCTTTCGTTTGTGTTCATTTGCATGTTTACAACATGGTTGCTAAGTTCTTATTGTCATGATTATATCTTCATGCCCATGTTTTAAGTTCTATTGATCCCAGCTCACCAATGCTTACATATATGATCAAGATTGTGTAGGTGCATGTCACCTCAAAAATTATTCTTTGTTATCACTTACCTACTCGAGGACGAGCAGGAGTTAAGCTTGGGGATGCTTGATACGTCTCAAACGTATCTATAATTTTTGATGCTCCATGCTTTGTTTTACACCATTTGCCTATTGTTTCGTTACACTTAGTGGCATTTTTATGCACTTTCCGGAACTAACCTATTAACGAAGTGCCACAGTGCCAGTTCCCTGTTTTCTGCTGTTTTTGGTTTCAGAAGTGATACACAGGAAATATTCTCGGAATTGGACGAAACAAAAGCCAGAAGTCTTATTTTTCCCGAGAGCATCCAGACATCCGAAGAGAGGAAGGAGAGGGGCCAGAGGCCGCCCTCACACAGGGGTGGCGCAGCCCAGGCCCTGGCCGCGCCACCCATGTGTGAGGATCCCCTGGCTGCCCTCTCGCGACGCCCCTTCGCCTATATAAAGCCTCGGGACGGAAAACCCTGGGGGATTCGGCAATTTTCTAGAAACAGTTCCGCAGCTCCGCCGCCACCACCGACGAATTTCGGGGGACAGAAGTCTCTGTTCCGGCACCCTGCCGGGACGGGGAAGTGCCCCCGGAGCCATCTCCATCGATCTCCACCGCCGTCTTCGCCGTCTCCATCGACCTCACCGCCATCTCCATCAACCTTGCTGTCTCCTATGATGAGGAGGGAGTAGTTCATCCCCGGGGCTGAGGGCTCTACCGGTAGCTATGTGGTTCACCTCTCTCTCCCATGATGTGATCTTTATGTGATCGTGAGCTTTGTATCATGTTGAACAAGTACATGTTATTATTCAGATATTTTGTGTACTCTAGCAATGTTATTAAAGTAATCTATTCCTCCTGCTATGATGTAACGGTGACAGTGCGTGCATCATGGTGGTACTTGGTTTAGGCTATGATTGTGATCTCTTGTGGATTATGAGAATAATTATTGCTATGATAGTATTGAGTGATCTATTCCTCCTTTCATGGTGTAAAGTTGACAGTGTGTGCACCGTGTTAGTACTTGGTTTAAGTTGCAATGATTTCTATCTTGAGTTGTGATCTGATTTGTTTATCGCTATGAGTGGTGTTTGTCAAGTACTTGATGAACTTTAAGGGGTGCTTCTGTAGCCACTACGCGATGATTAGTGTTATTCAATAGGAGAGTAGTTCAGAGTACCTTAGCAAGAGAAGTTACTTGTTCAATCATGTTACATTGTTGGGAGTGTGTCCACTAGTGAAAGTATGATCCCTAGGCCTTGTTTCCAAGCTTTGCATACCGTTTACTTGCTATTTTATTACTTGTTTGCTCGCAGCGATATTTATTTCACATCACGTTTGCTACTTATAATCATATATACCGCTTGTATTTCACTATCTCTTCGCCGAACTAGTGCACCTATACATCTGACAAGTGTATTGGGTGTGTTGGGGACACAAGAGACTTTCTGTATCGTAATTGCAGGGTTGCTTGAGAGGGATAGCTTTGACCTCTAACCTCCCTGAGTTCGATAAACCTTGGGTGATCCACTTAAGGGAAACTTGCTGCTGTTCTACAAACCTCTGCACTTGGAGGCCCAACAAGTGTCTACAAGAATAGAAGTGCGTAGACATCATCTAGCAAGGGTTTAAGAGATTGGGGTGAGTAATAAGCGTTACCCAGCAAGTTTCTTTAGAAAGAAATTGTGTGATATGCACTAACTAAAGCCATGGACCCAAAAGAGTCGTAGGCCAATGCAAGGATTTATCAAGGGTCTCTTGAAAGATTGCTTTTACTTTAGAAAACTATGCCCAACAGCCAACACAGGTAGTAGTGCCTTGAGAGCACCTTTCTTGCCGCGTTCGCAGCTCCTTCCCAGAACAAGGGGTAACATGTCACATCATTTTACACTCTGCAGAGTTGTGTCCTTCCAAAAGAGATCAAAGCCTTGTTGCACAACCGAGTCATGAGCTCGTCCACATTTCCTTGATGTGGGGCCTAGTCATTGATCCAAGCCAATCACTGCCTTCTCCGCACAACGCATGCCCACCCAATTCACGCAAGCAGGTTGTGCCCCTGATATTCACCCCCAACGATGAAGTACCTAGGCGTCCCTTGCGGACCATCATAGACACCAGTGCCGTGAGAACTTAGGTGTCCCACCCATATGCAAGTAGTCTCGCAAGATCTACATGACCCGGCAACTGGCTGCCCGTTGACATGCGAACGAGAGAAGATACAGCTGACTTTCCCGTCCCATTCCAAGTCTCTTGGACGACACGGTTTTTACGGCATAAGAATAACTGTGGCATTGGTAGTTAATCCTAGGTTTACTTTCCCGTGCAAGTGGAACCTCCACCACCACAATCTTACCGTGGTTCCACCTGCCAGCCTTCCTAGGATATCACCACTGGTCGATAACCACTAGTCATATTACTTATGAAAATAGATTTTCCATCTTTTTTGGAAATGTTAGAGTTTGTAGTCAACACTTTGCAAGTAGTTTCAAAACCAGTGCAACCAAGAGATATGAGCAAGATAAACTTGCCTTTTTGACTGCTAGATTATGCAAGTCAAGGTCTTCGATACGTAGGAAATCCAAATATTGAAATAGCACCATCATCTGGTAAAGATGATGTTAAAAGAACTGCATCATGATATGCAAATTATATGCTATGAACCGCTCTAAGCATAACCTAACCCCGATGATTTAGTACATAAGGTTGTGATGATTTCTTTATATGAGTTGCACTTTTAGATTCACTCCATAACAAGGTTGTTGAGGATTTTTGATTGACTGACAAACTTTCAAAGTATTAGAATAAAGCTTAAAACAAGAGTTATTGCAGAGGATAGGTATAGCAATAGGTGAAGACTTGAAAGTAACACTTTTAAGTGGTATCTTGTTATTAGCAATCAAGTAGTTGGTTATGGACAAGCAAAGCTGAAGTAATTCTTATTTGATAGGAATACACAGTTAGTAATAGGGTTGACAACAATCTTAAGACACAAATAGAGTTATATATGTTCAAGCTTAATGTAATAGTTGGTAACTTACTTTCAATGTCTTTTGAAAGAATAACATTTGAAGAACATGTTTATTATTGATTAGAAGCACTACACCTAGGGTTTTGTGTTCTAGGGTTTAGCATGATTCTATCATAACCAAAGAGTCGTTAACAGATGAGCATACCTAGAGAACAAGCTAGGTTTCATTCAATGTTAAAAGGATTTTAGTGAAGCATGGACATTCAAGGTAGTTTAGATTGTTGATACCAGAGATAGTTGTTTTTATAATTGAATCAATCTAAACTAGCATAGGCACTAAAATAATTAGTCAAGGAGTAGTTATTAGGTGGAGTATAACAAAGGATCAAACTAAGATCCATCTAGTACTTGAACAAATTGCTTGAATAAGATTATTCAAAGAAGTTGACCTTGCTGTTTAACATGTGTAGCTATTTGTATAGTTGGCACAACATTTTTATCAAGCATAGGTAGTTACTTATACCAAGGCATAATAATTGGTGTGATGTTTATTTGATATGTTCTTTAAAGAGTTACTTTAGAAAAACAAATACCTTAATGGATATTTTTATTACTTAAAGGAATAGTGATTAGGTGATGTCTAGAAGTTAATAGTTTACAAGTTGCAATAAAGGTGTTGCAAATAGTAAGTTGACTAAGGTTTACCATGTTGAAATAGAATATCAAACTAACCACTCATGTTTGAATTAGAATGCATAACAAGGCTAGCTTATCAGGGTAGTTATTTGTTTTAGTGCTAAAAGAAATGGTAGGTGTTATATGTACTTCAAAAGAATAACTTTTGAAGAACATATTCTTAGAAGAGTAATTAGTATTGAAATCCATTTTAAGTTGTCAACTTTTATCTTTAGAAACTTTATTTTAACTAGTAAAGCATGATTCTAACTTACTATTATTTATTAAGATTTGACTTCTACTCACAAGTGACTAGACTCCCATATGATTAGATATAATTCTAAGTACCTAATTGTTAAACAATAGTTTAAAGTTAGGAATCAATATGAATATGGATTAGTATTTATTTACATTCCCTAGGTTTTAGCACTTTAAAATTATGAGGAAAAGTTGTTCCATAGTCCTAAGGTGCTAATATCAAGTTTCAAGTTAAGATTCTAAATTCATGGAAAAGCATCTGCAATTGGTTGTTTGAACATACAAACATTTAGTTGCTATTTTAAAACTTATTAGGTTTCAATTTTTGGTTCAAATTCCTATTTTGAAAATAGTACTTAATCATGTTCTAAAGTTTCACTCAAAATTATTATACACAAGTATATGATATTACAACACAAATGAATAGATCTTATTTTGAGGATCATTTTGATATATTATTTGCATTTTTCTGATTTTTAATGAATTAGTTATGAATTTTCTAAGATTCAAACTTTTTCTGGAATTGCTAATAGCACACAACACTTTTGTTACCGGGGCTAAACCTACCCCAAGCTATTGACTAGTGGGGACCTTGACTGGGTCCACTGCCACGCCAACAGAAGACCAAGTCACACTTGTTTTACACCGATGCTTATCCCAGCCAGAGTCACTGACTGGTGGGGCCAAAGACACGTCATCTGCCACGCGTGTGATGACTAATTCAGAGTTGACTGGGAGCTTCACCTCACCGCCGGCGAGGTGGTCGGTGACGGCGGTGGTGTTCTACGGCTTTCCTGGATGCATGAACAGGCTAAAAAGGTTCGGGAGTGATCAGGGAACGCGATGGTTGTGGAGCCCCTAAGAAACGGTCACCGGAGTGAGCTCCGGTGAGCATGTATTGCGGTGACCGGTGACGGCCAAACTCGAAGTCGAGCTACGGTCGATGATAGGATGCATGGAGGGGCTCTAAAGATGCAAGAACTCACCAGGGTGATGATATGATGCTCGATGTTGTCGATTGGCATCGGAGACAAGCACAAATTCGCGAATTCCGGCGAACCTCCGCGAAAGGGAACGAGCAAAATAGCTCGGTGTGGACCTCCTTGTAACGCCCCAAAACCGGCACCTTGCAGATTATAGCGATCAAGCCATAATCTACATGGTGTCGCTTTGGAAACGCACCACCAAGCGCCTCGTGCACGTTGGAGCGTGCACGTGATGCGGGTGGAATCGAGTAGAAACAGTTACACAAGTTCACGATGGAACCCACAAAAATAATAAATAACCACAAAGACTCCACGAGTCAAGAATCCAAATACATACAATACAAAGATCCAAATTATACATAAAGCAAATAGCATCCGAGTACGGACAAGAATATAAATGGGCCTAAGAGGCCTGAAGATAAACGATGGCGTCCATAACCCTGCCCAGGCCAAGCCGGAAGGGTAACCTTGCTAACGTCGTCGCTCCCATACCTGTGAACAGCGTCGGGCCAAAGGTTGCCGAACAAGGAGGGAGAAAGAGAAAAGAAAAAAAAACGAGGGTAAGTACCGAGGCACGTACTCGCGAGACTGGAATTCAGCTGTGCTCGCCTACAGGCTATATGGTGGACTTAGCGGCAACAAAAGAACTAAACTATAGAGACACACTATAACTTTCCGTCTAAATAGAGTAAGATAAGAGAGCGCATAAAAGAACCAACTAGAAACTAACACCAAACATAACCCAGCCGATGAATCACCTCCTCGTGACCAAACGAAGAAGCAAGTATCAAAGGCACTCATACGGTTACCAAGTTTTATTGCAGGTTTATTGTTGTAGTGGTGCTAGCTTACTACACAAGTTTATTAGTATTGAAATAGCAGGTGTAAGTTGTTCTATGATCGAGTAGTGCAGCTCCAAGTCGTCCATAACCGCGGACACGGCTTTTCGAAAAGATTTAACCCTGCAGGGGTGCCCAAATGTACCCAAACGTTCGATCAATCCTTCCGGCAAATCTCGCACCCTTAATAAAAACGGGTGCGCCATCAGGATAGTCACGACTCGCACTCTCCTTCACTACAAACAAGTCCAGTAAGCCACCTAACTAAGTTTAACCCGAATTGAGAGTTCGGCCGAATCTCCGAGACGGACTCAGCTATTGCGAGGACTTGCTAAGAAGGAAACAGTGCCCGCAGGATGATTCCAACTTCGCAAAAGTGCCGCACCTATACGGACGTGCAGAACAAAGGGGTTACAAGGCACCCACGGCTTCCCCCAAAGTAAAATCGATCCATAAGATACAAGCTGCACGCCCGACAAGAACCAAATGGAAACACATCGAACTAGTTGTGGCCACTGGACAAGTATGTAGATTCCGGCAGTGATCGAGGGGAGGCCCGTAAACGTACCCACGCTTGGTTAGAGCGCTCAGTCTCAGAACAGTTCATGCGATCTCGGGGTCCTAGGGGACACAAGTGAGCCGTCGGAAAACTAGCAAAATGACTCACCGATGCCTCTGCTTAATTCAATTTTAAGTATTAACAATAAAGTAAGCCAGGATTATCTCCAACAACATATATATCCAAAAAGTAGAGCATGTGATAACTTACCCAACCCGATAAGATAAAACAACTCCAACAACCTGAATATGCCTACGACTCGCAAGGCCAACTCAGACAACAAGCACACAGGTAATAGGATGAATGGAAGGTTCTATGGCTTTGCTTTGGATAAACAGGTGGATAGGACACGTGACACGAACAAAGCATCGCGACACAAGGCTAGAATATAGAGCTAGCGAGAGCAAAAGTATTAAATGGGTAGAGAGAAAAGGGCTCGCCTGAAAAGATTGTCGAACAACACCCGAAGAACTTGTCGTTGCTCACATCACCACGAAGCATCCTACCCGAGAAGAAGCAAAATGCTACAACAAACAACGGATGCACAACTTACTACTACGGCAAAAGAATCGGCATGATCATGTGAAGCGTGCATGCATGACATGGCAATTATGATGCAATGCAACTTATCCAATTTAAGCGGAATTAAAATTCCGACACACAAATATAGTTCAAGTTGTTTTACTACCCCACAAATTATTTATTTATTAGCATGGCAAAACAAAACATGGGTGAGCTACACAAAATTAAATGGAACCGGGACAAAATATAACAATCCCACACATTCCATATTTAATTATAGGTGATTCCTGATTACCCCAAACATGATATGCAATGCCACAAGAATGATTTTGCATACAAAAGATAGATACTTAAAACATAAGAGTTTTGAGAGGGGTCTCACGGTTCGGATCGGAGAGGCGATCTCACATAAAAGTGGAAGAAGCAGATATTGCGGAAGTAGTCGCAGGTGAAAGGTATCGGTCGCGGTGTACCAAAAAAAAGGAGATGGTCAAGTGATGCCGAACTCAACGAAGCATGACGAAACGGTGTCTGATGGCAAACGTCGGACAGAAAATAGAAGCCAAACCCTTGCGAGCAATTTAACAAACACATTGCGGCAGAACATTGGACTGACGAAGACGGGGGAGCGGATAGCCGAAACAAGACAACCTGCCCGCGGTCAAGATGAATATACGATAAGATACAGTAGATAGATGAAACCAACTAAGCTAGCACATAAGGAGCTGAATTAATTCGTGTATATGTTGCGACCTGCTGTTGAACAAGAGCAGCACGCTTCCCAGAATAGTGGAGATATACAAAGATGTGCATCGTGGCTAGCTGAAATTGGACACGACATGTATTAAGTGGTGTAGCTGCTTGCGAAAGATGATGCAGATAATGGAGAGCTGAATATGTGGAGCATGCTGAGCTGCGTACTGGCGATGGTTGGTGGTGCCAAGGCGGCCTGGGGCGCTGGCGAACGAGTAGGAGTGGAACTCCGCGACGAAGACGATCGACGGAAGAAAAGGCAGGACGAGATTCTCTTATAGGAATACTGTCGAACACCAAGGAAGCAGGGAAACGGCGGGGTCATGCAGTGATGCGCTGGCGCAGCAACGGAGGCAGCGTGGTGAGCACGCGCGGGAGCTGGGCGGGTGAAGCTGACCAGCTGCTGGCAGCGGCATGCGGCGGCAGGCGGCGGGAGGCAAGGGGGCGGCTCGTGGAGGTTGCCCTGCTGCTGCGGTGTGGTGTTCTGGTGGTTGGTGGAGCTGATCGATTTGTGTTGGAGGATCACGTTGAGCTAGCTGGATGGGGTTGTTGACCAAGGATTGGAGGACGGAGAAAAAAGAAAAGAAGGGGATATTTCAGATTTGGAAGGCTAGGGTTTGGACGGAGAAAGAAGTAAGATTTCAGATCTAAAAGATGTGGGTAAAAAGGAGGCTAGATTTTGTGAAAGAAAAAGGAAGCGGTTGTCCATAAATAGACCAAAGATTAGGTAGGCTTTGGCTAGATTTTGGGCTAAAACTTGAACCGGCTTTCGCCTAGATTTATTTTAGCAAAATAATAAAAATATTTTTTTGACGACTTTGAAACGGACCGGAAAATAATATTTTATTTTGATTTTCAAAAATAAGAAAAGAGTGGAGGGTTTTATTAAACCGTCCGGATAATTGGCAAGACAAAATATGATTTTGGGAAATAATTTTTATTATATAAAAAAAATGCACATGGAGATGATGCATGACATCACGACGATGCCAAAAAGAAAATAACAAGCAATTATCTAATAGGGATATTTTCCGGGTCGTTACAATCGACACCACTAACAAGGGATCTCGCCCCGAGATCCACGCTCATGTAGGGGAAAGAGTTGGGTAAACTATCGGATCTTCAAACATCGTGTTGATCTCCGCGACACCACTAACAAGAGTTTTCTTCTCGACACCACCAATAACAAATTCTTGCTTATGTTGATGATGATGAACTCCCGGCGATCGGACCTATTAGGATAAAGGCAAGAGATCGTCCACCCACGTAGGAACCTAAAAACTCCAAGAAGAAGGTAAGAGAAAGAACTCAAACTCGCGAAGGCAAGAAGAGAGAAGCAAAGAGGTAAGGAGAAAAATGCAGACCTATTGAGAACTATCCAACGCATTTTTAACAAAAATAGTTTTGACACTAGACTCAACTCGTCCGTTGGCAAGGTTATCCTATAGGCAGACTGGACCCGTGGGTATCGACAAAACCTGGGCTCTGATACCACTTGTAACGCCCCAAAACCGGCACCTTGCAGATTATAGCGATCAAGCCATAATCTACATGGTGTCGCTTTGGAAACACACCACCAAGCGCCTCGTGCACGTTGGAGCGTGCACGTGATGCGGGTGGAATCGAGTAGAAACAGTTACACAAGTTCACGATGGAACCCACAAAAATAATAAATAACCACAAAGACTCCACGAGTCAAGAATCCAAATACATACAATACAAAGATCCAAATTATACATAAAGCAAATAGCATCCGAGTACGGACAAGAATACAAATGGGCCTAAGAGGCCTGAAGATAAACGATGGCGTCCATAACCCTGCCCAGGCCAAGCCGGAAGGGTAACCTTGCTAACGTCGTCGCTCCCATACCTGTGAACAGCGTCGGGCCAAAGGTTGCCGAACACGGAGGGAGAAAGAGAAAAGAAAAAAAAAACGAGGGTAAGTACCGAGGCACATACTCGCGAGACTGGAATTCAGCTGTGCTTGCCTACAGGCTATATGGTGGACTTAGCGGCAACAAAAGAACTAAACTATAGAGACACACTATAACTTTCCGTCTAAATAGAGTAAGATAAGAGAGCGCATAAAAGAACCAACTAGAAACTAACACCAAACATAACCCAGCCGATGAATCACCTCCTCGTGACCAAACGAAGAAGCAAGTATCAAAGGCACTCATACGGTTACCAAGTTTTATTGCAGGTTTATTGTTGTAGTGGTGCTAGCTTACTACACAAGTTTATTAGTATTGAAATAGCAGGTGTAAGTTGTTCTATGATCGAGTAGTGCAGCTCCAAGTCGTCCATAACCGCGGACACGGCTTTTCGAAAAGATTTAACCCTGCAGGGGTGCCCAAATGTACCCAAACGTTCGATCAATCCTTCCGGCAAATCTCGCACCCTTAATAAAAACGGGTGCGCCATCAGGATAGTCACGACTCGCACTCTCCTTCACTACAAACAAGTCCAGTAAGCCACCTAACTAAGTTTAACCCGAATTGAGAGTTCGGCCGAATCTCCGAGACGGACTCAGCTATTGCGAGGACTTGCTAAGAAGGAAACAGTGCCCGCAGGATGATTCCAACTTCGCAAAAGTGCCGCACCTATACGGACGTGCAGAACAAAGGGGTTACAAGGCACCCACGGCTTCCCCCAAAGTAAAATCGATCCATAAGATACAAGCTGCACGCCCGACAAGAACCAAATGGAAACACATCGAACTAGTTGTGGCCACTGGACAAGTATGTAGATTCCGGCAGTGATCGAGGGGAGGCCCGTAAACATACCCACGCTTGGTTAGAGCGCTCAGTCTCAGAACAGTTCATGCGATCTCGGGGTCCTAGGGGACACAAGTGAGCCGTCGGAAAACTGGCAAAATGACTCACCGATGCCTCTGCTTAATTCAATTTTAAGTATTAACAATAAAGTAAGCCAGGATTATCTCCAACAACATATATATCCAAAAAGTAGAGCATGTGATAACTTACCCAACCCGATAAGATAAAACAACTCCAACAACCTGAATATGCCTACGACTCGCAAGGCCAACTCAGACAACAAGCACACAGGTAATAGGATGAATGGAAGGTTCTATGGCTTTGCTTTGGATAAACAGGTGGATAGGACACGTGACACTGAACAAAGCATCGCGACACAAGGCTAGAATATAGAGCTAGCGAGAGCAAAAGTATTAAATGGGTAGAGAGAAAAGGGCTCGCCTGAAAAGATTGTCGAACAACACCCGAAGAACTTGTCGTTGCTCACATCACCACGAAGCATCCTACCCGAGAAGAAGCAAAATGCTACAACAAACAACGGATGCACAACTTACTACTACGGCAAAAGAATCGGCATGATCATGTGAAGCGTGCATGCATGACATGGCAATTATGATGCAATGCAACTTATCCAATTTAAGCGGAATTAAAATTCCGACACACAAATATAGTTCAAGTTGTTTTACTACCCCACAAATTATTTATTTATTAGCATGGCAAAACAAAACATGGGTGAGCTACACAAAATTAAATGGAACCGGGACAAAATATAACAATCCCACACATTCCATATTTAATTATAGGTGATTCCTGATTACCCCAAACATGATATGCAATGCCACAAGAATGATTTTGCATACAAAAGATAGATACTTAAAACATAAGAGTTTAGAGAGGGGTCTCACGGTTCGGATCGGAGAGGCGATCTCACATAAAAGTGGAAGAAGCAGATATTGCGGAAGTAGTCGCAGGTGAAAGGTATCGGTCGCGGTGTACCAAAAAAAAGGAGATGGTCAAGTGATGCCGAACTCAACGAAGCATGACGAAACGGTGTCTGATGGCAAACGTCGGACAGAAAATAGAAGCCAAACCCTTGCAAGCAATTTAACAAACACATTGCGGCAGAACATTGGACTGACGAAGACGGGGGAGCGGATAGCCGAAACAAGACAACCTGCCCGCGGTCAAGATGAATATACGATAAGATACAGTAGATAGATGAAACCAACTAAGCTAGCACATAAGGAGCTGAATTAATTCGTGTATATGTTGCGACCTGCTGTTGAACAAGAGCAGCACGCTTCCCAGAATAGTGGAGATATACAAAGATGTGCATCGTGGCTAGCTGAAATTGGACACGACATGTATTAAGTGGTGTAGCTGCTTGCGAAAGATGATGCAGATAATGGAGAGCTGAATATGTGGAGCATGCTGAGCTGCGTACTGGCGATGGTTGGTGGTGCCAAGGCGGCCTAGGGCGCTGGCGAACGAGTAGGAGTGGAACTCCGCGACGAAGACGATCGACGGAAGAAAAGGCAGGACGAGATTCTCTTATAGGAATACTGTCGAACACCAAGGAAGCAGGGAAACGGCGGGGTCATGCAGTGATGCGCTGGCGCAGCAACGGAGGCAGCGTGGTGAGCACGCGCGGGAGCTGGGCGGGTGAAGCTGACCAGCTGCTGGCAGCGGCATGCGGCGGCAGGCGGCGGGAGGCAAGGGGGCGGCTCGTGGAGGTTGCCCTGCTGCTGCGGTGTGGTGTTCTGGTGGTTGGTGGAGCTGATCGATTTGTGTTGGAGGATCACGTTGAGCTAGCTGGATGGGGTTGTTGACCAAGGATTGGAGGACGGAGAAAAAAGAAAAGAAGGGGATATTTCAGATTTGGAAGGCTAGGGTTTGGACGGAGAAAGAAGTAAGATTTCAGATCTAAAAGATGTGGGTAAAAAGGAGGCTAGATTTTGTGAAAGAAAAAGGAAGCGGTTGTCCATAAATAGACCAAAGATTAGGTAGGCTTTGGCTAGATTTTGGGCTAAAACTTGAACCGGCTTTCGCCTAGATTTATTTTAGCAAAATAATAAAAATATTTTTTTGACGACTTTGAAACGGACCGGAAAATAATATTTTATTTTGATTTTCAAAAATAAGAAAAGAGTGGAGGGTTTTATTAAACCGTCCGGATAATTGGCAAGACAAAATATGATTTTGGGAAATAATTTTTATTATATAAAAAAAAATGCACATGGAGATGATGCATGACATCACGACGATGCCAAAAAGAAAATAACAAGCAATTATCTAATAGGGATATTTTCCGGGTCGTTACACTCCTCTTGATACTCGGCTCAACCAAGATGATCACCAGTACCTATAGCACCTCCTCAGATGGTCAACTTGCTCCGGGATGGCTTCAGTCGACGGCAACTTGCGGAGCTCCGGCGAACTTACTCCGGCTTGGTGGAGACAGTAGAGAGGAATTAGAGAGAGATTGGGAGACAGAGGGAGGGCTGTGGAGCATTAGGGTTCCCAGGTGGTTCGTTCAGTGGTTTTATAGAGCGAGGAGAGGACGACGGCGATGTCATAGCGCCGGTGATGGCCGAGATGCATCGGTGCTCTAGAGACATGAATCAGCACGAATCTTAGCGCTCCTTCTGGCAAAGGATGCGGAAATATCTAAGAGAAGAGGTGGTGGTTTGTCGAACTCTGAGCCGGTCTAATCGGCGAGGAGGACGTGGAGCTCGCTAGCTCTGTGGCATCCATGCGAGGGAGACGAAAGGAAGACGATAACTCTCTCCACCTAAAAAAAATGAATCGGTACCGAGGCTGCTGTTAGGCTGGTTCGGTAGGCTGCGCTGGTGGGCTTCGGTACAGGTAAGTTCTTTCCCTTTTTTTCTGTTTCCTCTTTTTCTTTTATTTGTTTTGTAGTTTTTGGTTTTCTAACTTAAGTTCCAATTTGTTTATGCAGATTTTTGAACAAGGACTCACTTTTTAAAAAAACACCTAGTGTCCTATACAAGGTATTATGTGGTATGAATACAATTTTAGGTGCATATGCACAATAAAATAATTAATATCATTAGAATTTGGATAGGGATCATAATAGGCATGATCTTTGTATCTTTCCTTTTTAAAGTGTAAACTATTTTACTTCATCTTGAAGGATTTGCTTGGTGATTAAACAGCAACTATAATTTTTATTAGGGTGGAAATAGAATTATTATTGATGATTACTCCTATCATTAAATTCCTATATAGGCATATGTTCATAGGAACATGATTTCAAGTTTTTCAAGCTTTCCTAAAACATGGAAATTCCTCATGGCCATGCCAAGGCTTTAATGGTTCTAGATTATTTACTTCTACTAATTGGGGATAAATCATGATATCTCATAGGTAAGACTTTAGTGTCTTGGGACCATGATCGAAGTACACCTAAGAATGAGTTTGATCTCTAGGTAAAAGACTTGGTTGCATATCTTAAAGGAATTGTGGTTGGAACATAATTGCTAAATTCAAGGTTAGGCATGGGAATAGATATATCTTATGATCACATAGTGATGCATAATTTAGAATGATACTTGGGAATGAATCTCCAAGTAAATGGGCAAGAGGGTATGGAATTTGGATAGAACGATATTACACTCATTACAAATTAAGTACTTACTCCTAGTATAGATTCAAGGTGATACAGGCTCTAGCCTAAGTAAGAATCTAGGGTTTAAGCTTGTGAGTTCCACCACCTAATTCTATTAGCTTTGCATAATGGAAACTTGTACACAGATCAAGGTTTCCATATGGCTTCCATAAAATGGATATCTCCTAAATGAGATATGCTCAGATTGGTTCCTACTTCCCACTTGGTTTAGAATGGTATCTACTTATCACACTAGGTTTTATGGATAACCTAAATATTTCCCAAAAACAAGCATGATCATGCACTAGACACAATCATCTTATATCCTTCATCACTCCCTCTATCAAGGATTTATTCTTGGTTGTACCAACCTTCTGAAATTAAGAATATAATCTCCACTTTGTGCGATTCATGTAGAATCAACTCCACTTCATAACTCTACAAGTCTAGGTATTGGTCACTTCCAAAGTATGGTCCTATCATAGACCAAATTAGGGTTTATGGTGTGATCTACCCTATATCAAATGACTTGTCCTAGTTAAAATTTGAATAATGTCCAAAGTCTCCTAGTTGGCCTTTATAGGAATGGCTCTAATGTTCTTAAGTTGTCTCACCTAGAGTTGAGGCAGATCTTATAATCAAACTGGCATTGAGTTAACCTTTCCACTACTCATATTTGGTCTCACTAGATTAGGACATAAGAATGTAGAATAGATTATGATTTAAGAATAAGACTTATGTTGACTTCTTTAACATGAAAGAAGTAGGGTTTATAGAATACCATGATGATCTTGGTGTGAATAAATATCTGGTCCTAAAATGGTGTGTCAAGCATTTTAGTTTTACCTCACTTATCTCTTTTAGTTGTTGTAACTATCACTACCCGAAAACAAGGATTTTAACAAAGGTCATATTGAAGTTTATCATGCTCTAATTGATGAGCTACTTCAATTCCATCAACTTAAGTGAAACTCCAATCACTTTGATATGTTTTATTTAAATGCGCGAAAATTACTCGGATTTTCTATGCATAAAATGCAATGCACACATCTATTGTCTCTATTTTATAACCTCTAATCCTGGGATATTACAGTACTGCCATGAACTTTGCAAATGCTGGACATCCCAGGATTGCGTGGTACTGTGAAGGCCAGTCCATGACTTTGAATTTAACTTCTCCCTGCGATAGTTGCTGCTGCTGCTGAAACAAATGTTGAGTTATATCTTCCCCAGAGGGTAATTTGCGGCTCCTGGTACTATTCTGTGGAAAGAGCAATCTGTTGGCTTCAGGCTCATCAATGAGATACACATTGCATTTAGTGTTCTCGCGTATATTAAGTTTATTCCACTTCATGCGTCCATGAACACTCTCCCGATGTCATATCCTCATATCTGTGCTTTCAACACCATTGGCGAGTGTGCTGGCCTGGGCACTTTCCTCGGGTGGTCTGCTCTACTGAACCTAACTGGTTGATCTGACCACTGCAGATACTCAGTAGTAGCTGGTGGTGATGATATTGCTAGGTTTACCTGCCTTGATATGCTTTTTTGTTCTTTTTTCAACTTCGGTACAAGCTGAATCATTACAGATATATAAACTTTCGACTCCAAGTGCCTTGACAGCCTTTGTGCTTGATATCCTTGGCTCACAGGCTTCTCTCCTTGCCATCCTTCCTGGGTTGGACCCATGGCATTTTGCAACCGTAAAAAGGTTCTACAATCTTTCATCTGGTGGTTGGAGACTCTCTTTCCATCGAGATATGCGTAATGGATTCGATAAGGTCCATGTAACATGTCTTCAGCCGAAGGCCCAGAATACCATGACTTCTCTGTTCTTTGGTTGCCTCTTGCCTGAAACTTTCTGTCTTCATAACCTTCCTCTTCCTTTTCTTCGTATCCTACTGCTACCTGACTTCGCCTTGAGCGATTATCCCTGCTGTGGTGTCTTCTCCTTTGTCTACTTGCCCTATCGACTTCTGATGAACGCCCTATTTTGTTATTATATGCATCTTCTCCATCAGCAAATCTATTGGCCTCTTCCATTAGTTTGGCTACCGTTGCTGGCCTTGTTCTTCCTATTTCTTCCACAAGGTCTGAGCGATGAAGACCGGTAGAAAAAGCGTCTATTGCTCTTTCGTCGGAGATGTCTTCAGCTGAGTTTTTTATTACACTCCACCGTTGTATATAAGAACGCAGAGTTTCTCCTTTCTTCTGCACACATGCTTTGACTTCCTCCAGTGATGCTGGACGTTTATATGTTGAGCAAAAATCCCTTACGAATTTGTTTTTGAGTTCTCCCCAGCTTCCGATAGATTCATCAGGTAGGGTGTTCAACCAAGATCGTGCTGCGCCGGTGAAGTGTAACTGTGATGGCTAGTTGACGAGGGAGATTATTCTTCTTTGTCCCCCAGCAACAGTCCTTGTGTGTGGTGAATGACCAGCCAGTTGGGAACCCCAAGAGGAAGGTGTGATGAGTATAGCAGCTGGTTTTCCCTCAGTTAAGAAACCAAGGTTTATCATTCTTGAAGAGGAGAGACAGACGACTGAAGGTGATGCTTGCTAGTTTGCGACAGCTGCGGACAATTTATATATGGCGCCTCGTCCAAGCTTTGCTTGCTAGCTGCAACGTGGAACCTGCACACACACAAACAAGTACTTTGCTCCCAACTTACGATGAGGTTGTCAATCTCACCGATTTGCTTGAAACAAAGGTTATGAGTGTATCGAGTGGAAAATAGTAGAGTATCCGAGTAAAGTAAATAGTGCGAGTAAAGTAAATAGGTGATAGCAATATGATGGAAATAGGACCGGGGTCCACAGTTCACTAGTGGTGTCTCTCCATAGATAAATAACACATGCTGGGTAAACAAATTACAGTTGGGCAATTGATAGAATAAAGATAAACGTGATATGTCAAGAAGATCACTATGAGATTTACTCTGGGCATTACAACAAAATACATAGACCGCCATCCAACTGCATCTATGACTAATAATCCACCCCCGGGGATATCAATCTGAACACCCCAAAAGTATTAAGTTGCGAACAACAGATAATTGCATTAAGCAAAGTGTGTAATATAAACATAGCATATGCCCTTGAGCATATGAGTGTTGTTTTCTCCCTAGTAGCAACAGCACATCTACAACCTTAGAGGTTTCTGTCACTCCCCCAGGTTAAATAGAGACATGAACCCACTATCGAGCATAAATACCCCCTCTTGGAGTCACTAGCAACTACTCGGCCAAGATAGCTACTAGCAATGGAGAGCATGCAAGATCATAAACAACATAGAGATAATAAAAGATAATATTCAGTACAGCAACTTAATCATAAACACCAATATTCATCAGATCCCAACAAACCAAACATGTAGAATTACATAACGGTGATCTCAATCATGTAGGGCAGCTCATGAGATCTAAACATGAAGCACATAGTGGAGAAGACAACCATCTAGCTACTGCTATGGACCCATAGTCCAAGGTAGACTACTCACTCATCGCTCCAGAGGCAAGCATGGCAATAAAGAAGACCTCCGGTGGCAATTCCCCTCTCCGGCAGGGTGCCGGGAAGAGCTTCTGGACCCTCCCAATCTTTGGGTCAACGGCGGCGGCGGATCGCGATGTGTTCTGGAATTCTGATCGGGTACTTAGGTTTTTTCTGTCGGGGGGTCTTTATAGGTGAAGGGGCAATGTCAGAGGAGGGCCCAGGTGTCCTCACACCATGGTGGCGTGGCCAGGGGCTAGGCCACGCCACCCCTGCGTGTGGTGCCATGGTGGCTCCCCTCCTACTCTCCTTCGGATCTCTGGAAGCTTCTGGGTAAAATAAGACTTCAGGAACTTGTTTCGTCCTATTCCGAGAATATTTCCTGTATATCACTTCTGAAACATAAAAATAGCAGAAAACAGGGAACTGGCACTGTGGCAACTTGTTAATAGGTTAGTTTCGGAAAATGCATAAAAGTGCCACAAAGTGTAACAAAACAATAGGCAAATGGTGTAAAAACAAGCATGGAGCATCAAAAATTATAGATACGTTTGAGACGTATCAAGCATCCCCAAGCTTAACTCCTGCTCGTCCTCGAGTAGGTAAGTGATAACAAAAGAATAATTTTTGAGGTGACATGCACCTACACAATCTTGATCACATATGTAAGCATTTGTGAGCTGGGATCATAAGAACTTAAAACATGGGCATGAAGATATAATCTTGACAATAAGAAACTTATCAACCATGTTGTAAACATGCAAATGAACACAAACAAAAGATCATGAAAATGAAACAATGAAAGTCAAACGTGTGTTCAAATCATAAGGAATAACATACAAATGGGTTTCAGCTTGTCCTTCAAAGAGAGCAAAACATAAATGCATAGGACACCTTCAAGTTTAAGAGGGTGACTAGATACAAATAATTTGAGAACAAGTGAAACCAACATCATGAATCAATCAATGAAAACTTTGGGACAATGCATATTATACTAAGAATGACAACTATGCTCTCTTAATGGTGCATAAAGAAAGAAGGTGGTGACTCAACATAAAAGTAGAAGAAAGGCCCTTCGCAGAGGGAAGCAGTGATTGCAAGTTTTATAACCTTCAAAAATTATGGTACTTACCGGCTTTGAGCTCTCATTGCCCCCATCATAAGCATCTTGAATGGTTAAAGTTAATGCGAGAATAATTATGATGCATATGCTTGACAAATCATAAGTTGAAAACCTCGTGTCCCGTGAATATGAGTACCCAAACCTCATGCTACTTTACTTAGAGTCCCAAGCAAGGCTCTTGTCATTGTAAATATTTGCATATCATTGATAACCGCCAATGGGGTACCTCCGTGCCCGATGACATGGAACAAGCCCACACCAAAATGACAGGACAAGCAGACAATGAACACCTCGACATCTCTTTTATTTGCCATTTGTTTAGCTTTTTAGTGTGAGATGCATCGTCGTATGTTCACCATGGGTATGCTGCAAATTTCCACCATGAATTATGCATGGCTTAGATTAGCGGCCCGGTGTTTCCCTAACACATATAAAAACTCCATGATCCCCACAAGATTCCCAATTCATTTCACACCGCGGGCATCCATAAACAAAAGATCACGATATCAACTCAAATAAGAAGTGCAATGTTGAAAGCTTGTCCATGACTGCATGGCTGGGCTAGTCTCCAACTTACAACTTGCAAGCATAACAACTCAACATAAGAGACCACAATGTCAAAATTTTAAGAATGGGGAAAAGTAAAGTGTGCCTTCCGGTTCATGAGAGCTTTACTGACCAAATTTCGCATAACACTGGTAAGAGTTTAATTTGAAGAGAAAATAAAAGCAAGTCAAATTTACTTGGAATAGCAAATTGCTAGTAGGTATGTATGGTGGACACTTTGGAGAACTTTGGCTTTTAGGAGTTGGATGCACGAGTAGAGCTCATACTCAGTACAAGGCGAGGGCTAGCAAAAGACTGGGAGCGACCAACTAAGAGAGCAATAATGGCCATAATCATGCAAAGCGACAAAGCAACATTAAAAGAAGCATAAGATGGCATCAAAAGTCAAAAAATAAATGATCATGAAGGCTATTGGCGACTTTGTATGATTCTAACATGTGTGAGCATGCGCCAAGTCAACCCAAATAATGCATAAAGGAGAAAGCCAAAATAATGCTTCCATACAATTAAAAACAATGCATGCTTTTTTTCAAAGGCTCATTAAGCAATCTCAGTTATTTGAGACAAGTCATGCTACTGCAAAACCACTAAGCATACTATCAAAAAGACATCAAGCATGACATGAAAAAGCCTAAGCCGCAGTCTACACAAGCTCCTTCTTGTACCACTATTTTGCACAAAGCTTTTTCTCTTTTCCAACACCATTTGAAATTTTTATAAACACCTCTTTTGATGAAAACCAATAAAGATCAGAGTCAAAAATACACCTTGATGAAAATATATGACAAGGTCTGAACGCAAATCAAGGCGAAAACAAAAACAAAAAGCAGTAGCAGAAAAAGAAGAACACTCGATGAACGATAAGAGTGAAAAACTGAGTGTTCTTTGCAAATGAAAATGAGTATATCTCCTCCAAAGGAAATTTGTTGGGGTCCAACCATTTATTGCAGCAAACAAAACAAACCAACTAAGAAAACTAAAACAACTGATGCTCCAAGAAAAACACATAGTGCATGAAGCAATAAAAATATAGTGTCTTGAAAGGTGACCTGATTTTTGCCGATGAAGAAGGGGTGCCTCGGGGGCATCCCCAAGCTTTGATGCTTGTACTTCTTGGATATTTCTTGGAGTGATGCATGGGCATCCCCAAGCTTGAGCTTTTGTCCATTCCTCAACTCATCTCATCATTCTCCAATCCCTACACTTGAAAACTTCCTTTATACAAAACTAAACACAAATCTATTAGCAACATTAGTGTAGGCATAACATATAATCAACCTCTTTTTGCTTTAGGTTTCAACCCAAAACTTCCACATATAAAGTAAATACTACTGTAGCAACTTCCACAAGAGTTCCATGATCAAAAGAACTCACAAAAAAGCGATAAAGTGGCAAAAACAAATATTGGCAGAAATCTGTCAAAACAAACAGCTGAGAAAGGCCAAATTTTAAAAGGGTTTTCTGTTGCTCAAATCAAAAAGTGTTAAACTAACGAAAGTTTGGATATAACCTGGGGCATATGCACAAGAAATCTCAGGTCCAAAAGATATACAGAGAATTTATACTAATTTTTACAGTGCAGCACCGAAAACAGTTTCAGGACAGCAACATCCCCAAATCTTTACCTCACTCAAATTAGAGGCTTCTCTTGGCACAAAAACGAAATAAAAAGAATAAGAAGCGGTCATTACAGTAGTAATGACTTCCAAGACTCAAATAAAAGAAAAAGTACTGAAAATAAAACATTGGGTTATCTCCCAAGAGTGCTTTTCTTTAATGCCTTTGAGCTAGGCGCAGAAAATTGCGAATCAAGTAATATCAAGAGATGAAGTACTAGGATCAGCGCATGCCTTACATCTTCCTTTCTTACCTTTGTTCTTGACTCTAGGAAAGACATGGCTATTGCAAGGTGGAGAGATAAATCTTATATTGTCTTTTCCCACATCAATGACGGCGCCCAGGAGCTTCAAGAGGGATCTTCCAAGTGTGATTTGTCCTTTCCCTACACATTCAATAACAAGATAATCAGTAGATATCATTCTTCCTAGGACTTTTATAAAGACTCCTTTAGCTATTCCAATGGGAAATATAGTGGCATTGTTAGTAAGAGAAATTCCTTCTCCCCCCTCAGAAAGCTTCCAAAGGCTCAAAGATTCATAAACATCCTTTGGCATGAGACAAAATTCAGACATAATATCCCAACGAGCATGAAAAGTTTCACCACTAATAGTGATTTTCACCGTAGGATACCAACTCGAAGGTTCAGAATTTATTAGCACATAATCAAAATGCTGGCGCAAAGTATTGTAGCAAGAATTCAAACTAGCAGTGCGAGTCTCAAGAGTATCAAGTCTATTAAAAATGCACACAAGAGAGGAATCAAAATAGGTTGGCATGCTATAAATTGTAATCAACTTTTTTATAATATTGAAGGCTTGATCTCCATCACAATGAAGGAAATCTCCTTCTGCAATAGCATCCAAAGCATATCTATAATGAAGAGAAAGTCCAAAGTAAAAGCTACTAAGAAGCAAACTCAAAGTCATTTTAGGTTCAGTTTTTCCATGCCAATCATAAATTCTAGACCAAGCTTCTTTAAAACTTTCCTCATCCTTTTGTTTAAAAGTGAAAATCATGTCCTCGGGCGACATAGTAGTAGCAACTGAACTAGACATAATAAACTAAAGTAAAGAAATAACAACTACCAAGGATTCTAATTTTTTTGGGTTTTTGATATAAAATGATGCAGATAAAATAAATAAAGTAAAGCAAAACAATAAAACAAAGTAAAGGATGTGCGTGCGAAAACTCCCCTCGCAGAAGTCTTCTACTTCCTTCCCAGCAACGGCGCTAGAAAAACAGCTGATGGCTAGTTGACGAGGGAGATTATTCTTCTTCGTCCCCTAGCAACAGTCATTGTGCGTGGTGAATGACTGATACGTTGCAAACGTATCTATAATTTTTGATGCTCCATGCTTGTTTTACACCAATTGCTATATGTTTTGTCTATACTTTTGATACTTTTATGATTTATTTGGACTAACCTACTAATAGTTGCAAAAGTGCACAATGTTCTTGTTTTGCACTTTGATGTGTAGGAATTACTAAGAATATAAGTGGAAACCTTATTGGAGTCAAATTGGGACTTTCCAGAAATCTGTACCAGAACTTTTTTCGAAGATGGTCACATTACGGGTCGAAGACGGCGTCAAACGGAAAACTCTTCAAATACAAAGTTGTAGGGAATTTCACAGCGAACGTTCTGGACATAAAATTCACCTGATTCTGAGTCCGGACGGCCGATATGAGCCCGCTCCATTGCAGACCAGGCCTGGGCCGCGCGAGCTATGTGGGAGAAGGCCCTGGTCGCCCCCTGACGACGCCCCTTCGCCTCTAAGAAGCCTCAGGACAGAAAACCCTAAGGGAGTTGACAAAATTTCTAGAAGAGTTTCGCATCTCCGCCACCGCCGTCGACGAATTTTGGGAGACAGAAGTCTCTGTTCCGGCACCCTGCCGGGACGGGGAAGTGCCCCCGGAGCCATCTCCATCGATCTCCATCACCGTCTCCGCCGTCTCCATCGACCTCACCGCCATATCCATCAACATTGTTGTCTCCTATGATGAGGAGGGAGTAGTTCATCCCCGGGGCTGAGGGCTCTACCGGTAGCTATGTGGTTCACCTCTCTCTCTCATGATGTGATCTTTATGTGATCGTGAGCTTTGTATCATGTTGAACAATTAGATACTATTATTCAGATATTATGTGTACTCTAGTGGTGATTATTAAAGTAATCTATTCCTCCTGCCCTGGTGTAACGGTGACAGTGCATGCATCATGGTGGTACTTGGTCTAGGCTATGATTGTGATCTCTTGTGGATTATGAGAATAATTATTACTATGATAGTATTGAAGTGATATATTCCTCCTTTCATGGTGTAATGTTGACAGTGTGTGCATCGTGTTAGTACTTGGTCTAAGTTGCAATGATATCTATCTTGAGTTGTGATCTGATTTGGATATCTCTATGAGTGGTGTTTGTCAAGTACTTGATGAACTTTAAGGGGTGCTTCTGTAGCCACTACACAATGATTAGTGTTGTTCAATAGGAGAGTAATTCAGAGTACCATAGTGGAGAGAAGTTGTTTATTTGTTCATTCGTGTTATATTGTTGAGAGTGTGTCCACTAGTGAAAGTATGATCCCTAGGCCTTGTTTCCAAGCTTTGCACACCGTTTACTTGCTATTTTGTTACATATTCGCTTGCTGCCATTTTTATTCCAGATTACATTTGCTACTTATAATCATCCATACCACTTGTATTTCACTATCTCTTCGCCGAACTAGTGCACCTATACATCTGACAAGTGTATTGGGTGTGTTGGGGACACAAGAGACTTTCTGTATCGTAATTGCAGGGTTGCTTGAGAGGGATAGCATTGACCTCTTCCTCCCTGAGTTCGATAAACCTTGGGTGATCCACTTAAGGAAAACTTTCTGCTGTTCTACAAACCTCTGCACTTGGAGGCCCAACAAGTGTCTACAAGAATAGAAGTGCGTAGACATCAAGCTCTTTTCTGGCGCCGTTGCCAGGGAGGTAACGTAAAAGGTACTCGCATCCTCCTGTGTGAGTACTCGAAGTTATTTTCTTTAGATTCTGCAATTACATCTTTTTGTTTTTTATTTTTATTTTTACTAGTTAGGCTTAATGGAAAACTATGAGTTATTTAGTCTTTTTCCTGAGTTTAGATTTGACGAGCCTTTGGAGCTTAGTCTGCATGCTAATAGTGTTATTAGTACGAATGCTTTGAATCCCATTATTACTAATGCTATGGAAAAGTCTAAGCTTGGGAAAGCTGGTTTTGTTAAGCATGATATTTTTAGTTCCCCAGCTTTAGTAGAGAAAGTTTGCTCTGATGATATTTTATCTCCCTTATATGATGTTCCTTCTTATGATGATATGTTTGATGAATACGCTTTGCGAAATAGTTGTTCTCTAGCTTGTGATGATACTAAACCTCTAGTTTATGATGGTTATGATGATGAGTATAATATTTTCAGTTCACCTACTTTTGAGGAGAAAACTAGTTATGATTACAATATGCCTCCTATTTTTGATGATTATGGTGATGAGAATAATTATTCTATTGAATCTGCTCCTACTACTATTGTTCCTGTAGTGAGTATTAATTCTTTTATGCATGTGGCTCATGATAGGGATGTTTTATGTGATAGTTATATTGTTAGTTCTATTCATGATGCTACTGAAAGTTATTATGAGAGAGGGAAACATGGTTTGATGGATCTCAACAATATTGAGTTTTCCCTCTTTTTGTTGCAATTTTTGAAGTTGTACTTGTTTTGCCTTCCTATTCTTTTTGCTTTGCGCTTTCATGACTTGTCTCTTTACAAGACTATTTTTCATAGGAAGTGGTTTAGATTTAAATATGTTCCATACTTGCTTTTTGATTCTCTCAATTTCTTTAAGTTCCTATATGGTGCCTTTGCCTCAAGCTCTTATATGGCGCCCACATGAGCATCTTTGCAAATTACTGCGCCTAGCTCAAAGGCGTTAAAGAAAAACACTCTTGGGAGATAACCCATTGTTTATTTTTAGTACTTTTTCTTTTATTTGAGTCTTGGAAGTTATTACTACTATAATTACCGCTCCTTATCCTTTTTATTTCGTTGTTGTGCCAAGAGAAGCCTCTAATTTGAGCGAGGTAAAGATTTGGGGATGTTGTTGTCCTGAAACTGTTTTTGGTGCTGCACCGTAAAAATTCGTGAAAATTCTCTGTATATCTTTTGGACCTGAGATTTCTTGTGCATATGCCCCAGGTTATATCCAAACTTTCATTAGTTGAACACTTTTTCATTTGAGCAAAAGAAAACCTCTTAAAAATTCGACCTTTGTCAGCTGTTCTGTTTTGACAGATTTCTGCCAATATTTGTGTTTGCCACATTATCGCTTTCTTTATGAGTTCTTTTGATTAGGGAACTTTTGGGGAAGTTGCTACAGTAGTATATGCTTAATATGTGGTGGTTTTGTGTTGAAACCAGAAGCAAAAAAGGGTTGATTATATGTTATGCTTACACTAATGTTGCTAATAGATTTGTGTTTAGTTTTGTATGAAGGAAGTTTTCAAGTGTAGGGAACGGAGAATGATGAGATGAGATGAAGAATGGACAAAAGCTCAAGCTTGGGGATGCCCATGCATCATCCCAATAAATATCTAAGAAGTACAAGCGTCAAAGCTTGGGGATGCCCCCGAGGCACCCCTTCTTCATCGGCAAAAATCAGGTCACCTTTCAAGACACTATATTTTTATTGCTTCATGGACTATGCGTTTTTCTTGGAGCGTTAGTTGTTTTTGTTTTTAGTTATGTTTTGCTTTGTTTGCTGCAATAATTGGTTAGATCACATCATGTTTCTTTTGGAGGAGATGAACTCGCTTTTCGTTTGCCAAGAACACTCCGTTTTTTCACTCTTATCGTTTCAATGAGTGTTCTCTTTTTCTGCTTTTGGTTTTTGCTTTCGCATTGATTTGTGTTCAGATCTTGTTATATCTTTTCATCAAGGTGTATTTTTGCCTCTGGTCTTTATTGGTTTTCATCAAAAGAGGTGTTTAAAAAAAAGTTTGAATGGTGTTGGAAAAGACAAAAAGCTTTATGCAAAAAAGTGGTACAAGAAGGAGCTTGTGTAGACTGCGGCTTAGGCTTTTGCATGTCGTGCTTGATGTCTTTTTGATACTATGCTTAGTGGTTTTGCTGTAGCATGACTTGTCTCAAATGACTGAGATTGCTTAATGAGCCTTTGAAAAAAATCATGCGTTGTTTTTATTATATGGAAGCATTTATTTGGTTTTCTCCTTTGATGCTTTATTTGGGTTGACTTGGCACATGCTTACACCATGTTGACTACAAAATAAGTCACATATAGCCTCTATGATCATTTAGTTTTTGACTTTTGATGCCATCTTATGCTTCTTTTAATGTTGCTTTGTCGCTTTGCATGATTATGGCCGTTATTGCTCTCTTAGTTGGTCACTCCCAGTCTTTTGCTAGCCCTCATTTTGTACTGAGTATGAGCTCTACTCATGCATCCAACTCCTAAAAACCAAGTTTGCCATTGTGTCCACTATAAATTCCTATGCATGGTATTTGTAAGCCATTCTAAGTAAATTTTCATGTGCTACCTTTGAAAAAACCTTCAAAACACTTCTCGTTTTGTGACACTATTTTCAGCTCATGGGGACGTAGTGGTCGGATTTGCTATCTTCCATATTGTCTTATTCCAAAAAGAAAAAAAAGAAAAAAAAGGCACTCCTCTATGGAATGTGAATGTTGGTGGGCACCCGATGGAATCGGTTAGCCATGGTTTGTGAAAGGAAAAAAGGTGGGGAGGAGTGCCAAGCTTTATAAAAGAGCACAAAAAGTGCCAATCTCTTTCTCAAAAACTTGCTTCATTTTTGTATGGAAGATAGTAAGAACCCCATTGCTAGTCGTTGACAAAAGCAACCACCTCTCAAAACTCAAGTTTTATCTCTCTGTTTTACAAATGAAAAGCTCTAGCACATGTTTAATCACTGCTTCCCTCTATGAACGTCCTTTCTTTTACTTTTATGTTGAGTCACCACCTTCTACCTTTATGCACCACTAAGAGAGCATAGTTGTCATTCTGAGTATAATGTGCATTGTCCCAAAGTTTATCATTGATTGCTTCATGACTATGGTTCCACTTGTTCTTAAATTATTTGTATCTAGTCGCCCTCTTAAACTTGAAGGTATCCTATGCATTTATGTTTTGCTCTCCATGAAGGACAAGCTAAAAACCATTTGTATATTTTTCCTTATGATTTGAATACACGTTTGACTTTCATTGTTTCATTTTCATGATCTTTTATTTATGTTCATTTACATGTTTATAACATGGTTGCTAAGTTTCTTCTATCAAGATTATATCTTTCATGCCCATGTTTTAAGTTCTTTTGATCCCAGCTCACAATGCTTACATATATGATCAAGATTGTGATGGTGCATGTCACCTCAAAAATTATTTCTTTTGTTATCACTTACCTACTCGAGGACGAGCAGGAGTTAAGCTTAGGGATGTTGATACGTTGCAAACGTATCTATAATTTTTGATGCTCCATGCTTGTTTTACACCAATTGCTATATGTTTTGTCTACACTTTGTGATACTTTTATGATTTATTTGGACTAACCTACTAATAGTTGCAAAAGTGCACAATGTTCTTGTTTTACACTTTGATGTGTAGGAATTACCAAGAATACAAGTGGAAACCTTATTAGAGTCAAATTGGGACTTTCCGGAAATCTGTACCAGAACTTTTTTCGAAGATGGTCACATTACTGGTCGAAGACGGCATCAAACGGAAAACTCTTCAAATACAAATTGTAGGGAATTTCACGGCGAACATTCTGGACATACAATTCACCTAATTCTGAGTCCGGACGGCCGAGATGAGCCCGCTCTATTACAGACTAGGCCTGGGCCGCGCGAGCTATGTGGGAGAAGGCCCTGGTCGCCCCCTGACGCCCCCACTTCGCCTATAAGAAGCCTCGGGACGGAAAACCCTAGGGGAGTCGACGAAATTTCTAGAAGAGTTCTGCATCTCCGCCACCACCGTCGACGAATTTTGGGGGACAGAAGTCTCTGTTCCGGCACCCTGCCGGGACGGGGAAGTGCCCCCGGAGCCATCTCCATCGATCTCCATCGCCGTCTCCGCCGTCTCCATTGACCTCAGCGCCATCTCCATCAATATTGTTGTCTCCTATGATGAGGAGGGAGTAGTTCATCCCTGGGGCTGAGGGCTCTACCGGTAGCTATATGGTTCACCTCTCTCTCCCATGATGTGATCTTTATGTGATCGTGAGCTTTGTATCATGTTGAACAAGTAGATGTTATTATTCAGATATTATGTGTACTCTAGTGGTGATTATTAAAGTAATCTATTCCTCCTGCCATGGTGTAACGGTGACAGTGCATGCATCATGGTGGTACTTGGTCTAGGCTATGATTGTGATCTCTTGTGGATTATGAGAATAATTATTACTATGATAGTATTGAAGTGATCTATTCCTCCTTTCATGGTATAATGTTGACAGTGTGTGCACCGTGTTAGCACTTGGTCTAAGTTGCAATGATATCTATCTTGAGTTGTGATCTGATTTGGATATCTCTATGAGTGGTGTTTGTCAAGTACTTGATGAACTTTAAGGGGTGCTTCTGTAGCCACTACACAATGATTAGTGTTATTCAATAGGAGAGTAATTTAGAGTACCATAGTGGAGAGAAGTTATTTCTTTGTTCATTCATGTTATATTGTTGAGAGTGTGTCCACTAGTGAAAGTATGATCCCTAGGCCTTGTTTCCAAGCTTTGCACACCGTTTACTTGCTGTTTTGTTACATGTTCGCTTGCTGCCATTTTTATTCCAGATTACATTTGCTACTTATAATCATCCATACCACTTGTATTTCACTATCTCTTCGCCGAACTAGTGCACCTATACATCTGACAAGTGTATTGGGTGTGTTGGGGACACAAGAGACTTTCTGTATCATAATTGCAGGGTTGCTTGAGAGGGATAGCTTTGACCTCTTCCTCCCTGAGTTCGATAAACCTTGGGTGATCCACTTAAGGGAAACTTGCTACTGTTCTATAAACCTCTGCACTTGGAGGCCCAACAAGTGTCTAAAAGAATAGAAGTGCGTAGACATCAATGACCAGCCAGTTGGGAACCCCAAGAGGAAGGTGTGATGAGTATAGCAGCTGGTTTTCCCTCAGTTAAGAAACCAAGGTTTATCATTCTTGAAGAGGAGAGATAGGCGACTGAAGGTGATGCTTGCTAGTTTGAGACAGTTGTGGACAATTTATATATGGCGCCTCGTCCAAGCTTTGCTTGCTAGCTACAATGTGGAACCTGCACACACACAAACAAGTACTTTGCTCCCAACTTACGATGAGGTTGTCAATCTCACCAGTTTGCTTGAAACAAAGGTTATGAGTGTATCGAGTGGAAAACAGTAGAGTATGCGAGTAAAGTAAATAGTGCGAGTAAAGTAAACAGGTGATAATAATATGATGGAAATAGGACCGGGGTCCACAGTTTACTAGTGGTGTCTCCCCATAGATAAATAACACATGCTGGGTAAACAAATTACAGTTGGGCAATTAATAGAATAAAGATAAACGTGATATGTCAAGAAGATCACTATGAGATTTACTCTAGGCATTACAACAAAATATGTAGACCGCCATCCAACTGCATCTATGACTAATAATCCACCCTCGGGGATATCAATCCGAACACCCCAAAAGTATTAAGTTGCGAATAACAGATAATTGCATTAAGCAAAGTGTGTAATGTAAACAAAGCATATGCCCTTGAGCATATGAATGTTGTTTTCTCCCTAGTAGCAATAGCACATCTATAACCTTAGAGGTTTCTGTCACTCCCCCAGGTTAAATAGAGACATGAACCCACTATCGAGCATAAATACCCCCTCTTGGAGTCACTAGCAACTACTCGGCCAAGATAGCTACTAGCAATGGAGAGCATGCAAGATCATAAACAACATAGAGATAATAAAAGATAATATTTAGTATAGCAACTTAATCATAAACACCAATATTCATCAGATCCCAACAAACCAAACATGTAGAATTACATAACGGTGATCTCAATCATGTAGGGCAGCTCATGAGATCTAAACATGAAGCACATAGTGGAGAAGACAACCATCTAGCTACTGATATGGACCCATAGTCCAAGGTAGACTACTCACTCATCGCTCCAAAGGCAAGCATGGCAATAAAGAAGACCTCCGGTGGCGATTCCCCTCTCCGGCAGGGTGCCGGGAAGAGCTTCTGGACCCTCCCGATCTTCAGGTCGACAGCGGTGGTGGATCACGATGTTTTCTAGAAATCTGATCGGGTACTTAGGTTTTTTCTGTCGGGGGGTCTTTATAGGCGAAGGGGCGATATCAGAGGAGAGCCCAGGTGTCCTCACACCATGGTGGCGCGGCCAGGGGCTGGGCCGCGCCACCCCTGCGTGTGGGGCCCTGGTGGCTCCCCTCCTACTCTCCTTTGGATCTCTGGAAGCTTCCTGGTAAAATAAGACTTCAGGAACTTGTTTCGTCCAATTCCAAGAATATTTCATGTGTATCACTTCTGAAACACAAAAACAGCAGAAAACAGGGAACTGGCACTGTGGCAACTCGTTAATAGGTTAGTTCTGGAAAATGCATGAAAGTGCCACGAAGTGTAATGAAACAATAGGCAAATGGTGTAAAAACAAGCATGGAGCATCAAAAATTATAGATACGTTTGAGACATATCAAACTGCAGGCTTTGCATTGCTATCGCTTTTGTTCCTCCTAATATCTGTACTGCTTGTAGTAATCTGACAACCATAGGGTTGGTTCTTGCGACCCATCATATTTTTTCTGGTCATGTGGTAGTTTAAATCCTTTGGGTACCCGCGTTTTGCGAACCCTGCGGGTAAAGCATGACACGCCCATCTCTTTCTCATCATCTTCATAATTTTCTTCTCTCCATGTGTGACGTGACTTATTTACTTGAGCTTGTGCTATTATGTTTCTTGCGCCCTCCTTCCTTCTTTGTCGCCCTTATTCTCCTGACGATTCGCTAGACTCTCTTTGCATGGCCTTGTGCTTATATTCTTCCCTTTGCTTTTCCTTGCGGCTTGCTGGCATTGCTTTTGCGCTTTTTCCCATGATCTCGTCTTCTAGTATTCCTAGGCTTCTCATTGCGGCTTGATGCATTTCCTCCCGCGGGTCTCCAGGCTTTGGTTGTGTGGTTAGCAGGTATGCATGCGCTGCTATCAGTGCTGCTTCTAGTGTTTCGTGTACGAAGTCTTCTTCCTCATTCTCTGGCTGTGGGGTTAAGCTTTTCGAGTACCTTTCTTCTCTTCTCTATGCTGTTGTCCTTCTGCTGTTCTTTGGGTCTCTATGCCTTTCCCTGCTATACTCTGAATCATGACTATATTCATCCCAAAACTCATTACTTGTTATACTGTTATTGTCTTGATTTCTCGCGAACATGTCTCTTTCCTCTCTTAGTTTCTTCTTACGCTGGTGCAATGCGTATTGGTATCCCATTAGAACCTCTCTTCTTGATCCTTCTGGTATTTCTATGACATGATTGACAGCTGATATGATGATCCTCCACTCTCTGGTTATGACGTGAATTTTCTCTTTTTCCTTCCTCATCAGCTTCTTTGTTTTGTCGACTTGCCTGTCGAATTCTTTGTTCCCTTCGTGATCGTTTTCTTCTTCTACTTCAGTGATAATTGCACATAACTGATGTATGCTTTTGGAGACGCCGCAACCTTCGATGGCAAGGTCCTTTATGCTGTTGTGCGCTTTAAGCGCTCTTTCTCCTATGTGGAGTTTAATTTTGTTGCCTCCAGCGATTTGTGCTTCTCCTATGCTGACCGGCGAGTTCACCTCGCTAGAAGAGCCTTCGGAGTACTCCATCATGACTTCTGTTTTGGGCTCTCTTGCCGACGGATCTAGTTTCGCTCGATGAAGATACTTAGACTTACGATTGTTAACTCCATCTCTTCCTTTTCTTTGATTCCTGCACTGCTACTAGCTAAGAGCGAAAAAGCCATCGAATTCATGATTTCAACGCCCAGAGTCCCCACGGTCGGCGCCAATTGACGAGGGTTAACTTGACAAATGTCCTAAATGAAGGACTTAGGATCGGGGAGATAGGGCGTCAGATGAACTCGAAGGTAAAGTTAGTCGAAATAGGTGTATATCGAAAGTAAACTTGGGTGTTCAACCTGGCTTGCTTTCAATCTATCCCACACCGTCCCCTCCTGGCCCCTATATATAGATGGCCAGGTCCCAAGGCTCGGGCGGGATCCGATACAGATTACAATATCGACATACGGTAAGAACTCATATCTCGACTATTATTACAATTGGGCCTAGCTTAACGGGCCTCAGGGGTACTCAACTAATAGGCTCTATTATCTATACCCTTGTCAGTACCCCTTTGGCGGTTCTCGATGATACGTGTATACTTACAATGACAAGAGCTTGCTTGAGACTCTAAGTAAAGTAGCATGAGGTTTGGTTACTCGTATTCACGGGACACGAGGTTTTCAACTTATGATTTATCAAGCATATGCAGCGTAAGTGTTCTCGCATTAACTTTAACCATTCAAGATGCTTATGATGTGGGCAGTGAGAGCTCAAAGCTAGTAAGTACCATAATTTTTGAAGGTTATAAAACTTACAATCACCGCTTCCCTCCGCGAAGGGCCTTTCTTTTACTTTTATGTTGAGTCACCACCTTCTATCTTTTTGCACCATTAAGAGAGCATAGTTGTCATTCTAAGTATAATGTGCATTGTCCCAAAGTTTTCATTGATTGATTCATATTGTTGGTTTCACTTGTTCTTAAATTATTTGTATCTAGTCGCCCTCTTAAACTTGAAGGTGTCCTATGCATTTATGTTTTGCTCTCTCTCATTAAGGACAAGCTGAAAACCGTTTGTATGTTTTTCCATATGAGTTGAACACACATTTGACTTTCATTGTTTCATTATTCATGATCTTTTGTTTGTGTTCTTTTTCATGTTATAACATGGTTGCTAAGTTTCTATTATCAAGATTATGTCTTTCATGCCCATGTTTTAAGTTCTTTGATCTCAGCACTCAATGCTTTACCTATATGATCAAGATTGTGATGGTGCATGTCACCTCAAAAATTATTTCTTTTGTTATCACTTACCTACTCGAGGACGAGCAGGAGTTAAGCTTGGAGATGCTGATACGTCTCAAACGTATCTATAATTTTTTATGCTCCATGCTTGTTTTTACACCATTTGCCTTGTGTTTCATTACACTTTGTGGCATTTTTATGCGATTTCTGGAACTAACCTATTGACAAGATGCCACAGTGTCAGTTCCCTGTTTTCTGCTATTTTTGTGTTTCAGAAAAGCTACACAGGAAATATTCTCGGAATTGGACGAAACAAGTTCCAGAACTCCTATTTTTCCCGGACGAAGGACGAGGACCAAAAGAGAGCCAGAGGGGGGCCAGGGGCCAGCCTCACAATGGCCGCGCCCCCTACATGTGAGGGTTCCCTGGCAGCCCCCTGATGATGCCCCTTCGCCTATATAAAGCCTCGGGATGGAAAACCCTAAAGGGATCGGCAAATTTCTAGAAAGAATTCCGTAGCTCCACCGCCACCGCCGACAAATTTTGGGGGATAGAAATCTCTGTTCCGGCACCCTGCCAGGACGGGGAAGTGCCCCCGGAGCCATCTCCATCAGTCTCCATCGCCGTCTCCACCGTCTCCATTGGCCTCACTGCCATCTCCATCAACCTTGTTGTCTCCTATGATGAGGAGGGAGTAGTTCACCCCCGGGGCTGAGGGCTCTACCGATAGCTATGTGGTTCACCTCTCTCTCCCATGATGTGATCTTTATGTGATCGTGAGCTTTGTATCTAGTTGAATTGGTAGATGTTATTATTCAGATATTATGCTACTCCTATGCTTTATTATTGAACTCTCCGGAGATACCTCGTATCATGGTGTAAAGGTGACTAGTGTGTGCATCATGTGTATATTTTTGGTTAATGTCTCTATGAATGTTGTGTTTGTTGGAACCATCTAGTGCGTTCACAGTGATAGTGTGGGACAATCTAGTTTGGGTACATACGGACTTTGAGGAGTGCTTCATAGCCCTACGCATGATTATTGTATGTTTTCCATTGGAGAACTATTTTGAGTTGCATATTGATGATAGTATCTATTGGTTCAATTATGTTATATTTGTTGGGAGTGTGTCCACTAGTGAAAGTATGATCCCTAGGCCTTGTTTCCAAGCTTTGCACACCGTTTACTTGGTGTTTTGTTACATGTTTGCTTGCTGCCATATTTACTTTAGATCGCATTTACTACTTATAATCATCACTACTACTTGTATTTCACTATCTCTTCGCCGAACTAGTGCACCTATACATCTGACAAGTGTATTGGGTGTGTTGGGGACACAAGAGACTTTCTGTATCGTAATTGCAGGGTTGCTTGAGAGGGATAGCTTTGACCTCTTCCTCCCTGAGTTCGATAAACCTTGGGTGATCCACTTAAGGGAAACTTGCTGCTGTTCTACAAACCTCTGCACTTGGAGGCCCAACACTATCTACAAGAACAGAAGCATGTGTAGACATCACACCACAGTAGAGATAGCCACGCAAGGCAAAATCCGGTAGCCGCGGGATATGAAGGAAGGGAAGAGGAATGCTATGAAAATAGGAAGTTTCAGACGAGAGACAACCAAGGGATAGAGAAACCAAGATACTCCGGCCCTTTGGCTGATGACATGCTATACGGACCCTGTAGAATCCACTACGCGTATCTCGACGGAAAGAGAGTCTCAAATCACCAGATGAAGGATTGTAGAACCTTCCTAAGGCTGCAAAGCACCATGAGGTCAAGCCAAGGAGGATGGCAAGGAGAGAAAAATGCAAGTCAAGGATATCAGGTACAAAGGCTAGCAAGGCACCTAGAGTCGAAAGTTTACATATCTCTAATGATTCAACCGGTGCCCAAGTCGAAGAAAGAGCGAAAGAACATATCCAAGCAAGTAAACCTAGCAATATCATCGCCACCAGCCACCACGGAGTACCTGCGGTGGTCAGATCAACCAATCAGGTTCAGCAGAATAGATCACCCGAGGAAGGTGCCCAGGCCAGGACACTCGCCAATGGTGTTAAAAGCGCAAATAGGAGGGTATGACATCGGGAGAGTATTCATGGATGCAGGAAGTGGCATAAACCTAATATATGCAAGAACTCTGAAGGCAATGTGCATCTCGTTGGAAAGCCTGAAGCCAACAGATTGTTCTTTCCATGGAATAGTACCAGGAGCCGCAAATTACCCTCTGGGGAAAATAGAACTCGATGTCTGCTTCGGCCATAGCAGCAACTGTCGTAGGGAGAAGCTGGAATTTGAAGTTATGGACTGGCCCTCATAGTACCACGCAATCCTAGGGCGCCCAGCATTCGCAAAGTTCATGGCAGTACCTCACAACGCATATCTAACGCTAAAAATTCCAGGACCCAAAGGAACGATCACAGTATAAGGGAGCTTTGAAGTATCCAACACTTGCGATAAGGAATTCAATAGAATGGCACAAACTTTTGGCATGACAGCAGGAGAAATGGATCATAAGGTGCTACCCGACGTTGGACGATCCCTGCCAGATCAGGCTTTCGACACAACTCAGGACTCGAAGAAAATCTAGGTCCACCCTACAGACCCGAACTAGACCACATCGATTGCAGTAAACCTAGATCCCACATAGGAAAGCGCGCTCATCGAGTTCCTCCGTGAGCGCTGGGAAATATTCACCTGGTGTCCCTCAGACATGCCAGGGGTTCCCAGGGAACTCGTCGAGCACGCACTAAATGTGGATCCTAAAGCAAAGCCAGTCAAGCAACCACTACGACAATTTGATGAACCCAAAAGGAAGGCAATAGCATCAAAATTGCACAGGCTAGAAAATGATGGGTTCATCAGAGAAATAAAATCTTCGACTTGGGTATCTAACCCAGTCATCGTACCCAAGAAAAATACAGATGTACAAAGAGTGTGTGTTGATTACACATCTCTGAATAAGCACTGCCCAAAGGATCCCTTCCCTCTACCTTGCATTGATCAGATAATCGATTCAACAGCGGGGTGCACAAGGCTTTCCTTTTTGGATGCATATGTCGATGGATTTTGTGTCGCAAGAACACGGGGTACCACGCGATGGACCCAAGGATTCGAACGCAGGGGGCTGAACGTGTGAGATCTTGAATCGCAATGAAACACGGTGACGGAAGCCTCGATTGTCGGACGCGCAACGCACTGCAGAGAGGGAGACCGAGCTTTACCCAGGTTCAGGGCCCTCGTGGTGACGTAAAACCCCTACTTCCTGCCTTCTTGTATTGCAACGCGACACCTCGCGAGGAGTACAAGGCCTTGATTACAAAGCTCTAGCTGGCCAGAGGTTGAAGAACCTGCGTGCCCAGCTAGCAGCTTGGAGAAGATGAAGATCCGATCCCCTCTAAGGGGTGACTTCCCCCTCCTTTTATAGCGCCCAGGTCCTCCTTCCCCTTATCTTCTTGGGGAAGGGGTTGCCACACACGGCCAAGGAGGGAGGACAGCTGTAGAATACACTTTTCTGTAGACTTGGTCTTCGGAGGGTAGTGGCGCCGGTCCACAGGAGTGGGTGGAGGAGGCTGACGTCCTCCTCTGGCGCCCTGCACCGTCCACGCTATTTTTAGGGGGGTGGCCAACTACCACTGTGCCGCTTTGGGTAGGCACAGAGAAAGTTGGTCTCCTCTCTGTCGGGGGTAGCGTGGGAGGTACGCGGTCTTCTGTCCGTTGTCTTCTTGCTCTGCACGCAAACGTGCTGAGCTGACGTGGGCGTACTTCCTCTCCTCACCAGCGGGGGCTCGTGAGGAGGTCTTCTGGTCCTTAGCCGTTTGTGTCGTCATTCTCCTCACGAGGCGCCTCCTCGTGAGGGTCTTCCTCATAGCTTGGGTCGTCGATTCTGAAGGTGGGCCGATGACGTGGCCCAGAAGCAGGTGGACCGGGATACCCCGGTATCCATTCCACCGACAGTAGCCCCCGGGAGCCCGGCCCGCGAACGCGCCCTCTCGAGGGAGCGAAGGGACGGGGGCCCCAGAAGCTGCTGGGCCCTCCAACGGCATGCGTGAACCGTGCGGTCAGAGGTCCATCTGAAGAAGAGGAGGTCGTGGGCACGTGGCGCCCTTGCAGTTGACGGAGCGAGGCGGTGGCGTGGAGATCTTGCGAAGTGGGTGGGGTAACGGGCGTTTTTCGAACCGTCGCATCGAGGCCGACGCTTCGGAAACCGCGCCTTGGCCTCTCCCCTTAAAAGCTTGGCAGAGAAGGCTCCTTCCCCTTTCCCACAGCACATCGCCGCCGCCGCCTCCTCCCCGAAATCTCGCTCGTCCAAATCCCTCTAGCCTCCAATCTTCTCGCCGCACCCCACCCCCGCCTAGATCCATGGCACCGCGCCGGGCTGTAGGAGCGGCGAGGCCTTCCGCTGCTGCGCCGCGTCCGGCGGCGCCCCTGCTCGACTCTCGAATCAAGGGCAGCCGCGAGCTCCAGACCGTCCGAGAGATGGTCGGGAGCAGGAACAACGAGTGGGGCGCCACCCGCATCTGGCACGGCCGCGCGCCGCGGGACACTCTGCCCCCGACAGCGCAGCTGTTCTTCCTCTTCTCCGTCTTCGCCGGCCTGCTGCCGCCATTCTCCCCCTTCTTCCTGGCGATCTTGGAGACCTACGGGATCCAGGCCATCCATCTGCATCCCAAGTACGTCACCCTGCTGGCGGTCTTCGCCTACGCCTGCGAGGCCTGGATCGGCATCAAGCCATCGGTGGCGTACTTCCGCCACCTCTTCTCCCTCTGGTCCTCTGGGCTAAACGAGAGTTCCGGATGCGTCTCCTTCATCGCCACCGCTGGAACGGAGGGCGACTTCATCGACTTGAAGTGGATGAAGAAAGTTGAAGATTTCCGAAGCCGCTGGTTCTTCGTTGACATCCTCAAAGAATCAGAGCTCTTCCTTGTCACCGGGATCCCTCCCGTCAAGCTCACCACCGGGGCCAGCGAGGCCCTTCCTGAGGAAGCACTAAGGACGCTCCGTCCGCGAATCCGAGATCTCCGGGCGGCCGGCGTCACGGGGACAATGGTCGGGGTGGAGTTCATCACCCGGCGCATCGCCCCTCTGCAGGACCACCACCGGGAGATCTGGAGGCACAGGGCCGGGGACGACCTCAGGCTGCACGTCAGCGAGCTCAACGCCAACGCTCGGGAGGAGGTAATAAGAGCCTTCTTTTCTTCAGTTGCCATCCCCGCCATTCCACGCAATGCTTTGCCACTGTACAATCTGGGCGCTCGGGAGACCGGTGATACGTCTCTAACGTATCTATAATTTTTGATGCTCCATGCTTGTTTTTACACCATTTGCCTATTGTTTCGTTACACTTAGTGGCATTTTTATGCATTTTCCGGAACTAACCTATTAACGAAGTGCCACAGTGCCAGTTTCCTGTTTTCTGCTGTTTTTGTGTTTCAGAAGTGATACACAGGAAATATTCTCGGAATTGGACGAAACAAGTTCCTAAAGTCTTATTTTGCCCGGAAGCTTCCAGAGATCCGAAGAGGAGTAGGAGGTGGGCCACAGGGGCCCCACACACACAGGTGGCGCGGCCAGGCCCCTGGCCGCGCCACCCATGTGTGAGGAGGCCCTGGCCCCCCTCTGACATCGCCCCTTCGCCTATAAGAAGCCTCGGGACGGAAAACCCTAGAGGATTCGGCAATTTTCCAGAAAGAGTTCCGCAGCTCCGCAGCTCCGCCGCCGTCGCCGACAAATTTCGGGGGACAGAAGTCTCTGTTCCGGCACCCTGCCGGGACGGGGAAGTGCCCCCGGAGCCATCTCCATCGATCTCCATCGCCGTCTCCGCCGTCTCCATCGACCTCACCGCCATTTCCATCAACCTTGCTGTCTCCTATGACGAGGAGGGAGTAGTTCATCCCCGGGGCTGAGGGCTCTACCGGTAGCTATGTGGTTCACCTCTCTCTCCCATGATGTGATCTTTATGTGATCGTGAGCTTTGTATCATGTTGAACAAGTACATGTTATTATTCAGATATTTTGTGTACTCTAGTGATGTTATTAAAGTAATCTATTCCTCCTGTTATGGTGTAACGGTGACAGTGCATGCACCATGGTGGTACTTGGTTTAGGCTATGATTATGATCCCTTGTGGATTATGAGAATAATTATTGCTATGATAGTTTGAGTGATCTATTCCTCCTTTCATGGTGTAAAGGTGACAGTGTGTGCACCGTGTTAGTACTTGGTATAAGTTGCAATGATATCTATCTTGAGTTATTCTTTGATTTGGGTATCGCTATGAGTGGTGTTTGTCAAGTACTTGATGAACTTTAAGGGGTGCTCCTGTAGCCACTACGCGATGATTAGTGTTATTCAATAGGAGAGTAATTCAGAGTACCTTAGCAAAGAGAAGTTACTTGTTCATTCATGTTATATTGTTGGGAGTGTGTCCACTAGTGAAAGTATGATCCCTAGGCCTTATTTCCAAGCATTGCACACCGTTTACTTGCTATTTTGTTACTTGTTTGCTTGCAGCGATATTTATTTCACATCACGTTTGCTACTTATAATCATCTATACCACTTGTATTTCACTATCTCTTCACCGAACTAGTGCACCTATACATCTGACAAGTGTATTAGGTGTGTTGGGGACACAAGAGACTTTCTGTATCGTAATTGCAGGGTTGCTTGAGAGGGATAGCTTTGACCTCTAACCTCCCTGAGTTTGATAAACCTTGGGTGATCCACTTAAGGGAAACTTGCTGCTGTTCTACAAACCTCTACACTTGGAGGCCCAACAAGTGTCTACAAGAATAGAAGTGTGTAGACATCAAGCTCTTTTCTGGCGCCGTTGCCGGGGAGGTAAGGTAAAAGGTACTCGCATCCTCCTGTGTGAGTGCTCGGAGTTATTTCCTTTAGATTCTGCAATTATATCTTTTTGTTTCTTGTTTTTATTTTTCACTAGTTAGGCTTTATGGAAAACAAAGAGTTCTTTAGTCTTTTTCCTGATTTTAGATTTGAAGAGAAAATTGAAAATCCTTTGGAGCTTATTTCGCATAGCAATGTTATTAGTACGAATGCTTTGAATACCGTTAATGCTAATGCTATAGAAAAGTCTAAGCTTGGGGAAGCTGGTTTTGTTGAGTATGATATTTTTGGTCCCCCAGCTTTAGTGGAGAAAGTTTGCTCTGATGATATTTTATCTCCCATATGTGATGTTTCTAATGATGCTTGTGCTCCTCATCCTTTTGAAATACCTATGAAGATTGTTGAACGTGTTAGGAATAACTGCTATTTAGGAGATGGAACTGTCCATCCTGGTGATCATTTGCTTTTTATACATGAATTATGCGAGTTGTTCCAGTGTGCAGGTATTTCAATGAACCAAGTTAAGAAGAAGCTATTCTCTTTTTCGCTGAAAGGCAGAGCTGAGGAATGGTATAAAACACTGAAGGATGGTCAATGTATTGACTGGGAGGATATTGTGCATCTCTTTTATTCTAAATTCTATCCTTCTAGTCAGGTTTATAAAGATAGAAATTACATTTATAATTTTCATCCGCATGAGGGAGAAAGCATTGCCCAAGCTTGGGGAAGATTGAAGTTACTAATGCATAAATGTCCTATTCATGCTCTTCCCCGTCATATTGTTATTGATAATTTTTATGCACGGCTTACTCTTCCTGATAAGGATTATTTGGATGCTTCTTGCTTTGGATCATTCACTCATATGAAGGAAGATGCTAAGTGGAAACTTCTTGACCGTATACAAGAGAATGCTGAAGGATGGGAAAACGACAAAGGTAAAGGATCAGGTATGAATTATGAGTTTGATTGCATTAAGTCTTTCGCTAAAACTGCTACTTTTCAAGAGCTTAGCGCTAAATATGGTCTTGATCCTCAAATTATGGTTGATTGCTTTAAAGCCTTTGCTTCCCATATAAATGTTCCTAAAGGAAATGGGGACGTGTATCATGAACCTTTTAAGGATACCTGCATAGAAAGTGATATTGTTATTGATGATTGCAATAAACATGCTCAAACTTCTAAAAGTCCTATTTCTTATAAGCATGTTAATTTTTGCGTTGTACATAGACCTTGTGAACAGAGTTACAATAAGGAAGATTATTGCATCACTCACGCAAATGAAGAAACTAGTATGTGGCTCAAGGATCTAGATGTGCTTGGTGAATGGGTTTGTGAGCTTTATCCTTTTCTTTGTGAATTTTGCGGTGAAAAGGGGCACTTTAATTTTCAATGCCCTATTAATCGAACGAGTACCGCAGATTTGTATTGTGATGATAAGATTACTTCCAATCAGTATGATGAGCTTACTTTGTTTTTGAATTGTGAAGAGATATCTAGAAAGATTGCTTTGGTAGATATGAATGAGGTTGATACTAATAGCACCCTTCTTGGTTGTCATCTCTATTGTGCTAAAGACTGCCTCGCAAATACTTACTTACAAGATCTCATAAAACATGATGTTTTGCCAAGCTATGACCGGACTAATAGATGTTTCGATATTATTAATAGAGAGGAGGAATCCTCCAAAGTTTCTTCTGTTGTTTCTGTCAGCAAACCAGATTATGTGGAGAAGATGCCTTTCCCTCCTAAAGAATATGTGGAGAAGATGCCCTTCAAATCTCTCCCTCCTAAAGGTGAGAGTAAGAAGAAGAAGAAGAAGAGGAGTAAGAGGCGAGAGGACATGGTATCTTCCCTTAAGCTTTATGATCCTGCTATAGATTATGATAATTCTGATTGGGATGATGTTCCTATGCCTATTACTTATGTTAGTGATCATGATTGGGAAAAGCACTCTACTTTTGATATTGAAAATCTTTTTGGTACCAATTCTAAGGTTAACAATTGTTGTACCATTAGTGCTATCCATGTTCCCTCTTATGATGATATGTTTGATGAATATGCTTTGCGACATAGTAGTTCTCTATCTCTTGATGATACTAAGCCTCTCATTTATGATGATGAGTATAATATTTTCAGTTCACCTACTATTGAGGATAAAATTAGTTATGATTACAATATGTCTCCTGTCTTTGACGATTATGGTGATGAGAATAATTATTCTATTGAATTTGCTCCTACTACTATTGTTCATGTGGGGAGTATTAATCCTTTTATGCATGTGGCTCATGATAGGGATGTTTTATGTGAAAGTTTTATTATTAAGTTCTATTCATGATGCTACTGAAAGTTATTATGAGAGAGGGAAACATGGTTTGATGGATCTCAACAATATTAAGTTTCCCCTCTTTATGTTGCAAATCTTGAAGTGGCACTTGTTTTATCTATCCATGCTTGCTACTATGTGCCTCGTTGATTTATTTTCTTACAAGATTCCTATGCATAGGAAGTGGTTCAGATATAAATGTATTCCATACTTGCTTTTTGATGCTCTCTATTGCTTTAAGTTCTTATATGGCGCCTTTGCCTCAAGCTCTTATATGGCGCCCACATGAGCATCTTTGCAAATTACTGCGCCTAGCTCAAAGGCGTTAAAGAAAAGCACTCTTGGGAGATAACCCATTGTTTATTTTTAGTACTTTTTCTTTTATTTGAGTCTTGGAAGTTATTACTACTGTAATAACCGCTCCTTATCCTTTTTATTTCGTTTTTGTGCCAAGAGAAGCCTCTAATTTGAGTGAGGTAAAGATTTGGGGATGTTGCTGTCCTGAAACTGTTTTCGGTGCTGCACCGTAAAAATTCGTGAAAATTCTCTGTTTATCTTTTGGACCTGCGATTTCTTATGCATATGCCCCAGGTTATATCCAAACTTTTCTTAGTTGAACACTTTTTGATTTGAGCAACAGAAAATCCCTCAAAAATTCGTCCTTTATCAGCTGTTCAGTTTTGACAGATTTCTGCCAATATTTGTGTTTGCCACTTTATCGCTTTCTTTTGAGTTCTTTTGATCATAGAACTTTTGGGGAATTTGCTACAGTAGTATATACTTTATATGTGGTGGTTTTGGGTTGAAACCTGAAGCAAAAATAGGTTGATTATATATTATGCTACACTAATGTTGCTAATAGATTTGTGTTTAGTTTTGTATGAAGGAAGTTTTCAAGTGTAGGGATTGGAGAATGATGAGATGAGATGAAGAATGGACAAAAGCTCAAGCTTGGGGATGCCCATGCATTACCCCAAGAAATATCCAAGAAGTACAAGCGTCAAAGCTTGGGGATGCCCCCGAGGCACCCCTTCTTCATCGGCAAAAATCAGGTCACCTTTCAAGACACTATATTTTTATTGCTTCATGCACTATGTGTTTTTCTTGGAGCGTCAGTTGTTTTAGTTTTCAGTATTAGTTTAGTTTAGTTTGCTGCAATAAATGGGTAGATCACATCATGTTTCTTTTGGAGGAGATGAACTCGCTTTTCATTTGCCAAGAACACTCTGTTAATTTCACCGAGTGTTCTTCTTTTTCTGCTACTGCTTTTGGTTTTCGTTTTCGCCTTGATTTGCGTTCAGATCTTGTCATATCTTTTCATCAAGGTATATTTTTGCCTCTGGTATTCATTGGTTTTCATCAAAAGAGGTGTTTATAAAAATTTCAAATGGTGTTGGAAAAGAGAAAAAGCTTTGTGCAAAATAGTGGTACAAGAAGGAGCTTGTGTAGACTGCGGCTTAGGCTTTTTCATGTCATGCTTGATGTCTTTTTGATAGTATGCTTAGTGGTTTTGCTGTAGCATGACTTGTCTCAAATAACTGAGATTGCTTAATGAGCCTTTGAAAAAATCATGCGTTGTTTTTATTGTATGGAAGCATTATTTTGGTTTTCTCCTTGATGCTTTATTTGGGTTGACTTGGCACATGCTCACACATGTTAGACTCTTCCAAAGTCGCCATTAGCCTTCATGATCATTTAGTTTTTGACTTTTGATGCCATCGTATGCTTCTTTTAATGTCGCTTTGTCGCTTTGCATGATTATGGCCATTATTGCTCTCTTAGTTGGTCGCTCCCAGTCTTTTGCTAGCCCTCGCCTTGTACTGAGTATGAGCTCTACTCGTGCATCCAACCCCTAAAAGCCAAAGTTTTCCAAAGTGTCCACTATAAACTCCTATGCATGGTATTTGTAAGCCATTCCAAAGTAAAATTTTCATGTGCTACCTTTCAAAAAACCTTCAAAATACTTCTTGTTTTGTGACACTGTTTTCAGCTCATGGGGACGTAGTGGTCGGATTTGCTATCTTCCATATTGCTTATTCCAAAAAAAGAAAAAAAAAAGAAAAAAAGGCACTCCTCCATGGTATGTGAATGTTGGTGGGCACCCGATGGAATCGGTTAGCCATGGTTTGTGAAAGAAAAAAAAAAGGTGGGGAGGAGTGCCAAGTTTTATAAAAAGAGCACAAAAGTGCCAATCTCTCTCTCAAAAACTTGCTTCATTTTTGTATGGAAGATAGTAAGAACCCCATTGCCAGTCGTTGACAAAGACAACCACCTCTTAAAACCAATTTTTTATCTCTGTTTTACAAAATGAAAAGCTCTAGCACATGCTTAATCACTGCTTCCCTCTGCGAAGGGCCTTTCTTTTACTTTTATGTTGAGTCACCACCTTCTTTCTTTATGCACCATTAAGAGAGCATAGTTGTCATTCTTAGTGTAATATGCATTGTCCCAAAGTTCATTGATTGATTCATATTGTTGGTTTCACTTGTTCTTAAATTATTTGTATCTAGTCGCCCTCTTAAACTTGAAGGTGTCCTATGCATTTATGTTTTGCTCTCTTTGAAGGACAAGCTGAAAACCATTTGTATGTTTTTCCTTATGATTTGAACACACGTTTGACTTTCATTGTTTCATTATTCATGATCTTTTGTTTGAGTTCATTTGCATGTTTATAAAATGGTTGCTAAGTTTCCTCTATCAAGATCATATCTTTCATGCCCATGTTTTAAGTTCTTTTGATCCCAGCTCACAATGCTTACATATATGATCAAGATTGTGTAGGTGCATGTCACCTCAAAAATTATTCTTTTGTTATCACTTACCTACTCGAGGACGAGCAGGAGTTAAGCTTGGGGATGCTGATACGTCTCTAACGTATCTATAATTTTTGATGCTCCATGCTTGTTTTTACACCATTTGCCTATTGTTTCGTTACACTTAGTGGCATTTTTATGCATTTTCCGGAACTAACCTATTAACGAAGTGCCACAGTGCCAGTTTCCTGTTTTCTGCTGTTTTTGTGTTTCAGAAGTGATACACAGGAAATATTCTCGGAATTGGACGAAACAAGTTCCTAAAGTCTTATTTTGCCCGGAAGCTTCCAGAGATCCGAAGAGGAGTAGGAGGTGGGCCACAGGGGCCCCACACACAGGTGGCGCGGCCAGGCCCCTGGCCGCGCCACACATGTGTGAGGAGGCCCTGGCCCCCCTCTGACATCGCCCCTTCGCCTATAAGAAGCCTCGGGACGGAAAACCCTAGAGGATTCGGCAATTTTCCAGAAAGAGTTCCGCAGCTCCGCCGCCGTCGCCGACAAATTTCGGGGAACAGAAGTCTCTGTTCCGGCACCCTGCCGGGACGGGGAAGTGCCCCCGGAGCCATCTCCATCGATCTCCATCGCCGTCTCCGCCGTCTCCATCGATCTCACCGCCATTTCCAGTCAACCTTGCTGTCTCCTATGACGAGGAGGGAGTAGTTCATCCCCGGGGCTGAGGGCTCTACCGGTAGCTATGTGGTTCACCTCTCTCTCCCATGATGTGATCTTTATGTGATCGTGAGCTTTGTATCATGTTGAACAAGTACATGTTATTATTCAGATATTTTGTGTACTCTAGTGATGTTATTAAAGTAATCTATTCCTCCTGTTATGGTGTAATGGTGATAGTGCGTGCACCATGGTGGTACTTGGTTTAGGCTATGATTGTGATCCCTTGTGGATTATGAGAATAATTATTGCTATGATAGTTTGAGTGATCTATTCCTCCTTTCATGGTGTAAAGGTGACAGTGTGTGCACCGTGTTAGTACTTGGTATAAGTTGCAATGATATCTATCTTGAGTTGTTCTTTGATTTGGGTATCGCTATGAGTGGTGTTTGTCAAGTACTTGATGAACTTTAAGGGGTGCTCCTGTAGCCACTACGCGATGATTAGTGTTATTCAATAGGAGAGTAATTCAGAGTACCTTAGCAAAGAGAAGTTACTTGTTCATTCATGTTATATTGTTGGGAGTGTGTCCACTAGTGAAAGTATGATCCCTAGGCCTTATTTCCAAGCATTGCACACCGTTTACTTGCTATTTTGTTACTTGTTTGCTTGCAGCGATATTTATTTCACATCACGTTTGCTACTTATAATCATCTATACCACTTGTATTTCACTATCTCTTCGCCGAACTAGTGCACCTATACATCTGACAAGTGTATTAGGTGTGTTGGGGACACAAGAGACTTTCTGTATCGTAATTGCAGGGTTGCTTGAGAGGGATAGCTTTGACCTCTAACCTCCCTGAGTTTGATAAACCTTGGGTGATCCACTTAAGGGAAACTTGCTGCTGTTCTACAAACCTCTGCACTTGGAGGCCCAACAAGTGTCTACAAGAATAGAAGTGTGTAGACATCAACCGGCCGAGCCATGGCGGGGATCTTGAAGTTCAACGCCTGGGGCCCGTTCCTTGCCGACGGCGTCGTGCCCGGTCCTCTCCCGAGCGCGCCAGCGGCCAGCTCGGAGCAGGACTCGGCGGCAAGGGGAACGGGGCCCACAGCCTCCGGGGATGACGATGATGATGAAGCAGAATCCGGAGATCAGCTGGTCCGCCAGAGGCATCCTAGGGGCATTGTGGTGCTCTTGGATTCCTCCGACAATGACTCTTCCTTCCCGGACCAGCCCTCCGGAGGAGACGTCGGCGCATCCTCCTCGCGAGGCCTGGAGGAGGAGGAGCGTCAAGCCCGCCTGGAGGCAGAGCGCCGCTCCAAGTCCAACGATGAGCGCGCCAGCCGGCGACCTGAGGCTGGGGCCTCTCAAGGGAAGAAACCGGCGGGCGAGTCCTCTGCGCCCCCGCCACCTCCTTCCTCCCTCCCGAGCAAAAGAGGATGGGTGGAGAGAGACGCCTCGTGAGTGTTCCTGCACGAAAGTCCTTTACCTTTGACTTACCTTTCCCCTAACCTCACTTCCCCTTCCCATCTCCAGAGACGCCGAGGAGAAGAAGGAAGAGACGAAGAGGAGGAAGAAGAGGAAGACCGATTAGGCCGCGCCGGGCCCTGACCCGGCAGCCACAGCCACACCGGCGACGCCGCCGCGCGCCGCTGGAGAAGAAGAGGACCGCGCGTCCGTGGACGCGCAGCCCGCCTCAGGAGCCACCACGACTCCCAGCGCGGCCGAGCCCCCCAGCGCGGGGGGCACACCAGAGATGATGGGGGCAGCTCCTACTGCCCCCTCTGTAGCCAGCACCACCACTACTCCGGAGGCTCCTCCGGCAAGAACTGCTGCACCGCCCAGCTCAGGGATAGCCCCCAAGCCCAGCGACGCGAGGGGGGCGACCTCCACCGAGCTGGAGCCCTCTAGGGCCACATCGCCTCCCCTGCCAGAGATACTGGGGAGACCTGCGAGGATCGCCACCGAGCCCCACGCCACCGACCCATAGGCAAGGGTGCTCGCGACCGTGACTGGCGCTCTCTGCGACGAGGTCATCAGGGCGCACACCGCCGAGGAGGCACGCCTCAACGAGGGTTGGGCCCTCCTGCACCAAGCCACGGAGAGATGCCGTCTCCTTGACCAGCGTGCCGCCGAGCGCCGCGAGCAGGCGAGGAAGGAGGCAGAGGAGATCCGCACCAGCGCAGCCGAGGAGGCCGAAGAAGCTCTGGCGAACGCCAGGGAGTCGGCGAGGGGTGTCCTGGCCAGGGCGCACCAAGAGGCGATGAAGATCGTCTCCGAGGCGCGCCAGAAGATTCCCCCCACCGTTGGGCCTCCCAACCCAGCCTTGGCTGGGGAGGAGGCTAAGCGGGCAGCGCAGCACCTCCTGGACGAGGCCAGGACTAATGCCGATGGTCTTCTCGCCAACGCCCGGCAGAGGCTGGACGAGGTCGAAGATCGGGAGGCCCTCCTCCACGCTCGCGAGGAGAGTGCTGACTCCCGAGCGGAGAGCCTGAGCCTGCAAGAGGCTGGGCTCACTGCCCGGGAAGCAGAGGCTTGCAAACGCTAGCGGGGGCTCCGCCTCCGAGAGGAGCAGCTCCATGCCCTCGAGGACCGGCTCAACAGGGAGCGGGAGGCCCTCGAGAGCCGGGAGGCAATGGCCAGCCAATCCAACGACGAGCTGACCCGTCGCCAAGAGGCGCTGAACCAGCGCGAGGCCTCCCTTCAGGCGAAGATGGACCACATGCTGAACCAGCGACGGGTCAGCATGGAGCAGGAGTTCGATCGGAGGCGCGCCGAGTTCACCGAGGCATGCCGCGCGGACTTCCGCTCCAAGACCGACGACGCCCTGGCGATGTACAAGCAGAAACGCGAGACCTTGGAGCGCCAGGTCCGCGACCTGGAGACCGAGCTGAGGGGGGCGCACGAGGCGCGCCGAGGTGCCGAGCGCGCCCTTGCTGAAGCGGACGCCACCGTCGTCTCGCTCCGGCGCGACGTGCAGAGGCTGGAGGAGGAGAATGTGGCGTCGGCCCTGCAGGGCGTGGAGACCTCCAGGGAGCTTCAGGAGGCTAGAGACTCTGTGGAGGAGGTGCGCATGCTGCGAAGGCAGCGGGTGCAGATGTTCCGCGGATTCTCGGGCCGCGTCATGGCGGCGGCGCACCGCCTGGGCATCCACGGGTTGACACTGCCCACCGTCCCTGAAGACGACGGGTCGATCTTGCTCTTCTTCAGCCAGCTGGCTGAAGAGCTAGACGGCGCGTCGGCGAGGATCTTGGAGCTCATCGACGCCGAGTGCCGAGAGCTGCTGGGGCTCGCGGGGACGCGAATCTTCACCAACCTCCAACGCCTTTGCCCTGACCTCAACCTGGAAGAAGTGCTGCGGAGGCCGCCGCCTCCTCCGCCAGGAACTCCTGATCGCGCAGCGGTGCACAGGGCAACGCGCCGGGACATAGCCCTGCGTTGGTTGCAGACCATCTACGCCCGCCCTGGAGCAGCCGCACCGGAGAGCTCCAGCGGTGAGGCCTCTGGCTCCACAGAATCCAGCAGCGGTGAAGCGACGGACTCCAGCGAGGGGACGTCTTCAAGCTCCAGCGATGGCGCCGATGGCGACAAGGGCGACACAGCGGCCGCCCAGTAAGCTCCTCTTAGACGTCCTCCAGAAGACCTAGGTTAGCTGCACACTTCGCAGCTGTCAGACATTGCCCTGCTGGGCCAGTTTAAGTTGTAATTGCACTTAAGGCGTTGTTCGCCAAATGGTCCTTATTTGCACCCTTGCACATTTTTCCTTGTCTCGCCTTTGTCCAAGAAGTGTTCTACGCCGTTCGGGGGCCAGCCTCCGAGCGGGACAGCAGCCTAACGCTTATTATGCAGCTCGTGGTGCAAGGCTAGCGGGCACTGGCGCTCCAGAGGTGACTGTGATGGCATACAGGCCTATCTCCCTGCAGCCCCCCAGGCGTCCAAACTCAACAAAGGCGATCCCAGGAGAAGAAACACAAGGCCGCAGATAAGGACAGCAGAACACTTAGAGAAATCTACACGAATTGTGCGACTCTCGCGCGCTCATGCGCCTTCATCCGAGTGTTGCTCGAGAGGAGAGAGCACCATGGACCGTATGAGGTGACTGTAGCGGGTCCCTTCCCGAGTCAGAGCTCGATCCGTTCTAGGTTTTGCGGGCCTGCTGTTTTCCGGGCGAAGGCCCCAGCGCGGACACCGTGCTCCGGCTCTTTCTCGAAAGGTAGTCGAGCGAAAACTCACGTTCGCGTCGAGCCGCAATCAGCGGACCTCGCGAGGCTGGCAAGACCAAGACTCACGATTCCAGGCAGTTTCCAAAGATTAGGGAGGATTAATGGCGAGTGAGGTTGCCGTTACACTTTGCTCCTTGCGCAGATGAAGTACTCCGTTTCCTCGGCGAAGGCAAGGGGGTGATGGCTCTTAAGCCCCCCTGCCCTATCTTCATGCTCCTGGGGACGGGGCCATCGAGGACAGCGTAGGCCTACGCGCCCTCTGGCACAGGTCCCAGGGGTGCGAATCTGTCGAGGAAGCGCTCGCAGAGGTCCCTCCAGGGCGAGACGGACCTCGGCGGTAGCCCACTGAGCCACCGGCGAGGCGATCCCCCGGTGTCCGGCCTGACGCGAGGCGGCCATGTCGCACGACGAAGGGGCCCGGCGAGCGCTGCGAAGCCCCCAAAGCCGAGGTCGCCGACCTCGAGCTCGCCTTCTCCAACGGCCTCCAGGCCATCGAGGACTTGGAGACGTTCTCGGCGTCGACTTGCGTAGACAGCGCGAAGGCGAAGACGGGGATGACGATCGTCACCCATGTCAAAGCAGATCTTGAAGAAAACACACCACAGCCCCCTACCTGGCGCGCCAAATGTCGATGGATTTCGTGTCGCAAGAACACGGGGTACCACGCGACGGACCCAAGGATTCGAACGCAGGGGCTGAACGTGTGAGATCTTGGATCGCAACGAAACACGGTGACGGAAGCCTCGATTGTCGGACGTGCAACGCACTGCAGAGAGGGAGACCGAGCTTTACCCAGGTTCAGGGCCCTCGTGGTGAGGTAAAACCCCTACTTCCTGCCTTCTTGTATTGCAACGCGACACCTCGCGAGGAGTACAAGGCCTTGATTACAAAGCTCTAGCTGGCCAGAGGTTGAAGAACCTGCGTGCCCAGCTAGCAGCTTGGAGAAGATGAAGATCCGATCCCCTCTAAGGGGTGACTTCCCCCTCCTTTTATAGCGCCCAGGTCCTCCTTCCCCTTATCTTCTTGGGGAAGGGGTTGCCACACACGGCCAAGGAGGGAGGACAGCTGTAGACTACACTCTTCTGTAGACTTGGTCTTCGGAGGGTAGTGGCGCCGGTCCACAGGAGTGGGTGGAGGAGGCTGACGTCCTCCTCTGGCGCCCTGCACCGTCCACGCTATTTTTAGGGGGGTGGCCAACTACCACTGTGTCGCTTTGGGCAGGCACAGAGAAAGTTGGTCTCCTCCCTGTCGGGGGTAGCGTGGGAGGTACGCAGTCTTCTGTCCGTTGTCTTCTTGCTCTGCACGCAAACGTGCTGAGCTGACGTGGGCGTACTTCCTCTCCTCACCAGCGGGGGCTCATGAGGAGGTCTTCTGGTCCTTAGCCGTTTGTGTCGTCGTTCTCCTCATGAGGCGCCTCCTCGTGAGGGTCTTCCTCGTAGCTTGGGTCGTCGATTCTGAAGGTGGGCCGATGACGTGGCCCAGAAGCAGGTGGACCGGGATACCCCGGTATCCATTCCACCGACAGCATATTCTGGTTACAACCAGATCAAGTTGAAGAAATAAGATGAGGAAAAGACAGCCTTCATCACGCCATGTGGGGTATTCTGCTACCAAGTCATGCCTTTCGACCTAAAAAACACAGGAGCAACTTATCAACGGATGATGCAAAACTGCCTCGGAAGCCAAATAGGATGCAACATCCAAGTCTACATCGACGACATAGTCATCACCACCAGAAAGGAGGAACCCCTAATCAGCGACTTGGCAGAAACCTTTGACAACCTGAATAGGTACAAGCTTGAGCTTAACCCGACGAAGTGTTCATTTGGCATGTTGGTAGGACAACTCCTAGGGATTCTAGTATCAGCACGAGGAATAGAGGTGAACCCAGAGAAGATCTAGGCAATTCTAACAATGGGGAAACCCACAAAACTACACGACGTACAGAAGCTCGCAGGATGCGTCGCGGCACTAAGTCATTTTGTTGCTCGATTGGGAGAGAAAGCACTCCCTTTCTATGCACTCATGAAGAAATCAGATGATAAATTTGAGTGGATAGAAGAAGCAGATGCAGCTTTTACGCAGCTGAAAAAAGTGTTTTCCACGCCACCAGTGCTGGTCGCACCAAAAGAAAAGGAGCTACTACTACTCTACATCGCCGCAACCCATCAGGTGGTAAGTACAGTACTAGTATTCAAAAGAAGTGAAGAAGGAAAAGCCCACGGCGTCCAGAGACCGTTATATTTCATCAGTGAAGTACTTTCTCTGACAAAACAGAGGTACCCGCACTATCAAAAGCTCGCATATAGTGTCTTTACAACAGCACGAAAATTGCAATAGTACTTTGCGGTACACCCAATCATAGTGGTTCATGAAGCACCACTATCGAACATATTGAATAATCCTTCAGCAACAGGACATGTCTCCTTATGGGGAATTGAATTATCTCCCCTGGACATCACGTATGAAAAAAGAAAGGCGATCAAGTCTCAAATTTTGCTAGATTTCGCAGCAGAGTGGTTGGATTTACAGAGCACAGGACTGCCAGATTTATCAAGCATGTGGACAATGTACTTTGATGGTTCTAAAAGAATCCAAGGCGCAGGCTGTTACTTGGTGATGGCACCAGAAAAGAGCTGTGGCGTGTAGTTAACGTGGGAGCAGTAAGTCCTTGTGCGTGGTGATGACCAGCCCGTTGGGAACCCCAAGAGGAAGGTATCATGAGTGTAGCGGCAAGTTTTCCCTCAGTTAAGAAACCAAGGTTTATCGAACAGGAGAGGAGAGACGGTGACGACTGAAGGTGTTGTGGAACCTGCACACACACAAACAAATACTTTGTTCCCAACTTGCGATGAGGTTGTCAATCTCACCGGTTTGCTTGAAACAAAGGTTATGAGCGTATCGAGTGGAAAACAGTAAAGTATGTGAGTAAAGTAAACAGTACGGGAAAAGTAAATAGGTGATTGCAATATGATTAAAATAGGACCAGGGTCCACAGTTCACTAGTGGTGTCTCTCCATAGATAAAATAACATGCTGGGTAAACAAATTACAGTTGGGCAATTGATAGAATAAAGATAACGTGATATGTCAAGAAGATCACTATGAGATTTACTCTGGGCATTACAACAAAATACATAGACCGCCATCCAACTGCATCTATGACTAATAATCCACTCCCGGGGATATCATCCGAACACCCTAGAAGTATTAAGTTGCGAACAACAGATAATTGCATTAAGCAAAGTGTGTAATGTAAACAAAGCATATGCCCTTGAGCATATGAATGTTGTTTTCTCCCTAGTAGCAACAGCACATCTACTACCTTAGAGGTTTCTGTCACTCCCCCAGGTGAAATAGAGGCATGAACCCACTATCGAGCATAAATACCCCCTCTTGGAGTCACTAGCAACTACTCGGCCAAGATAGCTACTAACAACGGAGAGCATGCAAGATCATAAACAACATAGAGATAACAAAAGATATAATTCAGTACAGCAACTTAATCATAAACACCAATATTCATCGGATCCCAACAAACCAACATCATAGAATTACATAACGGTGATCTCAATCATGTAGGGCAGCTCATGAGATCTAAACATGAAGCACATGGTGGAGAAGACAACCATCTAGCTACTGCTATGGACCCATAGTCCAAGGTAGACTACTCACTCATCGCTCTGGAGGCAATCATGGCGATGAAGGAGACCTCCGGTGGCGATTCCCCTCTCCGGCAGTGTGCCGGGAAGAGCTTCTGGACCCTCCCGATCTTCGGTCGACGGCGGCAGCGGATCGCGATGTGTTCTGGAAAACTGATCGGGTCCTTAGGTTTTTTCCGTCGGGGGGTAAATATAGGCGAAGGGGTGATGTCAGAGGAGGGACCAGGCCTCCTCACATAGGGGTGGCGCGGCCAGGGGCCTAGCCGCGCCGCCTATGTGTGTGGGGCCCACGTGGCCCCCCTCCGTCTCTTCTTCGGATGTCTGGAAGCTTCCCCGTGATATAAGACTTCAGGAACTTGTTTCGTCCAATTCCGAGAATATTTCCTGTGTATCACTTCTGAAACACAAAAACAGCAGAAAATAGGAAACTGGCACTGTGGCACTTCGTTAATAGGTTAGTTCCGGAAAATGTATAAAAATGCCACTAAGTGTAACGAAACAATAGGCAAATGGTGTAAAAAGAAGCATGGAGCATCAAAAATTATAGATACGTTTGAGACGTATCAAGCATCCCCAAGCTTAAATCCTGCTCGTCCTCGAGTAGGTAAGTGATAACAAAAGAATAATTTTTGAGGTGACATGCACCTACACAATCTTGATCATATAAGTAAGCATTGGTGAGTTGGGATCAATAGAACTTAAAACATGGGCATGAAGATATAATCATGACAATAAGAACTTAGCAACCATGTTGTAAACATGCAAATGAACACAAACAAAAGATCATGAAAATGAAACAATGAAAGTCAAACGTGTGTTCTAATCATAAGGAAAAACATACAAATGGTTTTCAGCTTGTCCTTCAAAGAGAGCAAAACATAAATGCATAGGACACCTTCAAGTTTAAGAGGGCGACTAGATACAAATAATTTAAGAACAAGTGAAACCAATCATCATGAATCAATCAATGAACCTTGGGACAATGCATATCACACTAAGAATGACAACTATGCTCTCTTAATGGTGCATAAAGAAAGAAGGTGGTGACTCAACATAAAAGTAAAAGAAAGGCCCTTCGCAGAGGGAAGCGGTGATTTAAACATGAGCTAGAGCTTTTCATTTTGTAAAACAGAGATAAAAAACTTGATTTTGAGAGGTGGTTGTCTTTGTCAACGACTGGCAATGGGGTTCTTACTATCTTCCATACAAAAATGAAGCAAGTTTTTGAGAGTGAGATTGGCACTTTGGTGCTCTTTTTATAAAACTTGGCACTCCTCCCCACCTTTTTCCTTTCACAAACCATGGCTAACCGATTCCATCGGGTGCCCACCAACATTCACATACCATGGAGGAGTGCCTTTTTTCTTTTTTTTCTCTTTTTTTCTCTTTTTGGAATAAGCAATATGGAAGATAGCAAATCCGACCACTATGTCCCCATGAGCTGAAAACAGTGTCACAAAACGAGAAGTGTTTTGAAGGTTTTTGAAAGGTAGCACATGAAAATTTTACTTTGGAATGGCTTACAAATACCATGCATAGGAGTTTATAGTGGACACAATGGCAAAATTTGGCTTTTAGGAGTTGGATGCACGAGTAGAGCTCATACTCAGTACAAGGCGAGGGCTAGCAAAAGACTGGGAGCGACCAACTAAGAGAGCAATAATGGCCATAATCATGCAAAGCGACAAAGCGACATTAAAAGAAGCATAAGATGGCATCAAAAGTCAAAAACTAAATGATCATGAAGGCTATTGGCGACTTTGTAAGAGTCTAACATGTGTGAGCATGCACCAAGTCAACCCAAATAAAGCATCAAGGAGAAAACCAAAATAATGCTTCCATACAATAAAAACAACGCATGATTTTTTCAAAGGCTCATTAAGCAATCTCAGTTATTTGAGACAAGTCATGCTACAGCAAAACCACTAAGCATACTATCAAAAAGACATCAAGCATGATATGAAAAAGCCTAAGCCGCAGTCTACACAAGCTCCTTCTTGTACCACTATTTTGCACAAAGCTTTTTCTCTTTTCCAACACCATTTGAAATTTTTATAAACACCTCTTTTGATGAAAACCAATGAAGATCAGAGGCAAAAATGCACCTTGATGAAAAGATATGATAAGATCTGAATGCAAATCAAGGCGAAAACGAAAACCAAAAGCAGTAGCAGAAAAAGTAGAACGCTCGATGAACGATAAGAGTGAAAACTAGAGAGTTCTTTGCAAATGAAAACGAGTACATCTCCTCCAAAGGAAATTTGTTGGGGTCCAACCATTTATTGCAGCAAACAAACAAACTAAACAAACTAAGAAAACTAAAACAACTGACACTCCAAGAAAAACACATAATGCATGAAGCAATAAAAATATAGTGTTTTGAAAGGTGACCTGATTTTTGCCGATGAAGAAGGGGTGTCTCGGGGGCATCCCCAAGCTTTGACGCTTGTACTTCTTGGATATTTCTTGGGGTGCTGGGCATCCCCAAGCTTGAGCTTTTGTCCATTCTTCAACTCATCTCATCATTCTCCAATCCCTACACTTGAAAACTTCCTTCATACAAAACTAAACACAATTCTATTAGCAACATTAGTGTAAGCATAAAATATATTCAACCTCTTTTAGCTTCAGGTTTCAACCCAAAACCACCACATATAAAGTATATACTACTGTAGCAACTTCCACAAGAGTTCCATGATAAAAAAGAACTCAAAAGAAAGCGATAAAGTGGCAAAAACGAATATTGGCAGAAATCTGACAAAACTGAACAGCTGACAAAGGACGAATTTTTGAGGGATTTTCTGTTGCTCAAATCAAAAAGTGTTCAACTAAGAAAAGTTTGGATATAACCTGGGGCATATGCCCAAGAAATCTCAGGTCCAAAAGATAAACAGAGAATTTTCACGAATTTTTACGGTGCAGCACCGAAAACAGTTTCAGGACAGCAACATCCCCAAATCTTTACCTCACTCAAATTAGAGGCTTCTCTTGGCACAAAAACAAAATAAACAAGATAAGGAGCGGTCATTACAGTAGTAATGACTTCCAAGACTCAAATAAAAGAAAAAGTACTGTAAAGAAAACATTGGGTTATCTCCCAAGAGTGCTTTTCTTTAACGCCTTTGAGCTAGGCGCAGAAAAGTGCGAATCAAGTAATATCAAGAGATGAAGCATCAAGCTCATAATTTGCTCTAAGAATAGAGTCAACAAGCAATTTCTTTCTTTTCCTAGGGAAGTGTTCCATACCTTTCTTTAATGGGAATTGATACTTGATAGTGCCTTCCCTCATATCAATGATAGCACCTACAGTTCGAAGAAAAGGTCTTCCCAAAATAATAGGACATGAAGCATGGCATTCAATGTCCATAACAAGAAAATAAACGAGAACAAGGTTATTGTTAACCACAATAAGAACATCATTAATCCTTCCCAAAGGTTTCTTCTTAGCAACATCAGCAATAGGAACATCAAAATAACACTTTTCAAGTGGTGGTAAATCAAGCATGTCATAAATCTTTCTAGGCATGATAGAAATACTAGCACCTAGATCACATAAAGCATGGCAATCATAACCATTAACATGCATATCAATGATGGGTTCCCAACCATCATCTAACTTCTTGGGAACAGAAGCTTTTTGCTTCAACTTTTCATCCCTAATCTTTATAAGAGCATTGGTAATATGCTTAGTAAAAGCAATATTTAAAGAACTAGCATTGGGAGTCAAAGCAAGCTTTTGCAAGAACAAAATAACTTCAGATATATTGCAGCCATCAACATCAAAATCATTAAAGGAAATAGAGCTATCATCTCCCACACTCCGAAAAATTTCACCACTCTTTTGAGAAAAAGTTTTGACAGTTTTAGGCTTTTTAACACAAGGAGTGGGAGTTTTCTCTACACCAATCAAAGTGAGAGGATTGCTACCAGTAGGAGTAACATCATTAGAGGTAGTAATAGTACATACCTTCATCTCTCTAGCCATCTCATCTTCTCTTTCCCACCTGGCATGCAATTCCGCTAACAATCTAATATTTTCATCAATTCCAACTTGGGTAGCATTAGCGGCAGCAACAATATTGCACACTTTCACATCATTAGTAAACACTTTTAATTTCAGAAGTTCAACATCATGAGCAAGGCTATCAACTTTAGAAGCAAGAATATCAATTTTGCCTAACTTTTCCTCAACAGACTTGTTAAAAGCAGTTTGCTTACCGATGAAGTCCTTGAGCATTACCTCAAGCTCGGAGGGCGCGGCCCTAGTGTTGCTGTAGGAGTTACCATAAGAGTTACCATAACCATTACCATTGGTATAAGGATACGGCCTATAATTGTTACTAGCAAAATTGTTCCTATAAGCATTGTTGTTAAAATTGTTGTTTCTAATGAAATTCACATCAACTTGCTCTTCTGGAGCAACCAGAGAGGCCAAAGGAACATTATTAGGATCAACATGAGTCCTATCATTAGCAAGCATAGCCATAATGGTATCAATCTTATCATTCAAGGAAGAGGTTTCCTCAACAGAATTTACCTTCTTACCTTGTGGAGCTCTCTCGGTGTGCCATTCAGAATAATTTACCGTCATGTTGTCGAGTAGCTTTGACGCGGCGCCCAATGTGAGGGACATGAAAGTGCCTCCAGCAGCTGAATCAAGTAGGTTTCTTGAAGAAAAATTCAGTCCTGCATAAAAAGTTTGGATAATCATCCAAGTAGTCAGTCCATGAGTGGGGCAATTTTTTATCATAGATTTCATTCTTTCCCAAGCTTGAGCAACATGTTCATTATCGAACTGAGTAAACTTCATAATATTGCTACGCAACGATATAATCTTAGCAGGAGGATAGTATCTACCAATAAAAGCATCCTTACACTTAGCCCATGAATCAATACTATTCTTAGTCAAAGACAGCAACCAATCTTTAGCTTTTCCTCTCAAAGAAAAAGAAAACAACTTGAGCTTAATAATATCACTATCAACATCCTTATATTTCTGCATCTCACATAGCTCAACAAAATTGTTGAGATGAGCTGCAGCATCTTCAGTACTAGCACCAGAAAATTGCTCTTTCATAACAAGGTTCAATAAAGCAGGCTTAATCTCATAAAAGTTCGCAGCAGGAACAGGTGGTGCAATAGGAGTGCAGATAAAATCACTACTGTTTGTGCTAGTAAAGTCACACAACTTGGTGTTTTCAGGAGTACCCATTTCAGCAAAATGAAAGTAAACAAGTAAAAACAACTACCAAGGATTCTAATTTTTTTGGGTTTTTGATAAAAAGCAATGCAGGTAAAATAAATGAAGTAAAGCAAAACAAATAACAAAGTAAAGAATGTGTGCGCGAAGAACTCCCCTCGCAGAAGTCTTCTCTTCCTCCCCGGCAACGGCGCCAGAAAAAGAGCTGCTACTTGGTGATGGCGCCAGAAAAGAGCTGTGGCGTGTAGTTAACGTGGGAGCAGTAAGTCCTTGTGCGTGGTGATGACCAGCCCGTTGGGAACCCCAAGAGGAAGGTATGATGAGTGTAGCGGCAAGTTTTCCCTCAGTTAAGAAACCAAGGTTTATCGAACAGGAGAGGAGAGACGGTGACGACTGAAGGTGTTGTGGAACCTGCACACACACAAACAAATACTTTGTTCCCAACTTGCGATGAGGTTGTCAATCTCACCGGTTTGCTTGAAACAAAGGTTATGAGCGTATCGAGTGGAAAACAGTAAAGTATGCGAGTAAAGTAAACAGTACGGGAAAAGTAAATAGGTGATTGCAATATGATTAAAATAGGACCGGGGTACACAGTTCACTAGTGGTGTCTCTCCATAGATAAAATAACATGCTGGGTAAACAAATTACAGTTGGGCAATTGATAGAATAAAGATAACATGATATGTCAAGAAGATCACTATGAGATTTACTCTGGGCATTACAACAAAATACATAGACCGCCATCCAACTGCATCTATGACTAATAATCCACTCCCGGGGATATCATCCGAACACCCTAGAAGTATTAAGTTGCGAACAACAGATAATTGCATTAAGCAAAGTGTGTAATGTAAACAAAGCATATGCCCTTGAGCATATGAATGTTGTTTTCTCCCTAGTAGCAACAGCACATCTACCACCTTAGAGGTTTCTGTCACTCCCCCAGGTGAAATAGAGGCATGAACCCACTATCGAGCATAAATACCCCCTCTTGGAGTCACTAGCAACTACTCGGCCAAGATAGCTACTAACAATGGAGAGCATGCAAGATCATAAACAACATAGAGATAACAAAAGATATAATTCAGTACAGCAACTTAATCATAAACACCAATATTCATCGGATCCCAACAAACCAACATCATAGAATTACATAACGGTGATCTCAATCATGTAGGGCAGCTCATGAGATCTAAACATGAAGCACATGGTGGAGAAGACAACCATCTAGCTACTGCTATGGACCCATAGTCCAAGGTAGACTACTCACTCATCGCTCCAGAGGCAATCATGGCGATGAAGGAGACCTCCGGTGGCGATTCCCCTCTCCGGCAGGGTGCCGGGAAGAGCTTCTGGACCCTCCCGATCTTTGGGTCGACGGTGGCGGCGGATCGCGATGTGTTCTAGAAAACTGATCGGGTCCTTAGGTTTTTTCCGTCGGGGGGTAAATATAGGCGAAGGGACGATGTCAGAGGAGGGACCAGGCCTCCTCACACAGGGGTGGCGCGGCCAGGGGGCTGGCCGCGCCACCTGTGTGTGTGGGGCCAACGTGCCCCCCCTCCATCTCTTCTTCGGATGTCTGGAAGCTTCCCCGTGATATAAGACTTCAGGAACTTGTTTCGTCCAATTCCGAGAATATTTCCTGTGTATCACTTCTGAAACACAAAAACAGCAGAAAACAGGAAACTGGCACTGTGGCACTTCGTTAATAGGTTAGTTCCGGAAAATGTATAAAAATGCCACTAAGTGTAACAAAACAATAGGCAAATGGTGTAAAAACAAGCATGGAGCATCAAAAATTATAGATACGTTTGAGACGTATCACAGGCGCAGGAGTAGTCTTTGATATCACCACAAGGCGACAAATTGAAGTATGTCTTGAGGATGAGTTTTCCGCAGGCCTCTAATAATGAAGCAGAATATGAGGCCCTGCTGCACGGAATGAAGATGGCTAAGGCATGTGGAGCAACTCGACTAAAAATATTCGGGGACTCAAACCTCGTCGTTCAACAAGTCATGAACAGATGTGATACAATCAATGACAACATGATGGCTTACAAGAACATATATCATTATCTCGAAGAAACATTTGATGGGTGCAAAGTCTTGCACATCAGCTGGAACAACAATGAAGAAGCCGACAATCTAGCAAATATCGGGTCGCGGTGCCTACCCGTACCATCTAGAGTCTTTTGGGAAGAAATAGTCAAAAGTTCGATAAAAACATTAAAAGTTTGACTACTATAGTAGGCTCGGGGGCTGGTGCGAAAAGCGATGGAAGCACACCAGAACCTGAAGAAGTCATGATGATAGAAGAGGCATGGATGCAACCATATCCAGCATACATGATAAATAAGAAGTTGCCAGAAGACGTAGTGGAAGCCAAAAGAATAACTCGACGATCCAAAGCATTTGTTGTGTTGCAAGGAAAGTTATACAAAAAGAGCATAACTGGTGTTCTACAGCGTTGCGTGATGCCTCAAGAAGGACAAGTAATACTAAAAGATATACACGCCGGAGTATGTGGCCATCACGCCAGTAGCAGGGCAATCGCGGCAAAAGCATTTTGAGCAGGATTCTATTGGCTAACAGCCATCAAAGACGCAAAAGATATAGTTTGAGAGTGTGAAGCATGCCAAAGATTCGCATCTTGACCACACGCGCCAGCAGCAAAGTTACAGCCAATACCATTGTCCTGTCCCTTTGCACAGTGGGGCCTCGACATGGTAGGGAAGTTACACAAATCCTGGCTAGGAGGGCATGTCTACATGCTGGTGGCAGTCGACAAATTTACCAAGTGGGTAGAAGCAGCCCCGGTAACAACTCAAGATTTGACAGCAGCAATCAACTTCACCAAGTTAATAGTGTTTCACTTTGGAGTACCATACAGCATCATCACAGACAATGGGACAAACTTCACTTCAAAGGAATTCAAGAGTTACTGCAAAGGATTTAGAATCAAACTCAAGTTTGCATCCGTAGCACACCCGAAGACAAATGGGCAAGTCAAAAAAGCCAATGGCCTAATATACAACGGGATAAAAAAAGAGAGGCTTTTAGCACCTCTAGAGAAAGCCAAGAGCGCTTGGGTAGACGAATTGCCCTCCGTACTTTGGAGTCTAAGAGCTATGCCTAATGCAGCCACTCAAGAAACTCCCTTCTTCCTGGTTCATGGCGCAGAAGCCGTGCTTCCAGTCAAAATTACACACGAAGCTCCAAGAGTCACAGCATACGACGAAATACCCTCAACAGAAGCATTACAAGACAACGTCGATGCACTGGATGAAGCAAGAGATAAAGCATTGGAAAGAGCCACGCAGTATCAACAAAGTCTGTGGAACTACCACAGTAGTCGAGTTCGTCCGCGATCCTTTGTGGTGGGAGATCTAGTCTTACGACTCAAACAGGATGGCCACGGCAAGTTAGAGTCCCCTTGGGTGGGACCTTACATCATCATAGAAGTGATACCAGGAGGAGCTTATCGATTATAAGAAGAAAAAAAGGGAAAAGATGAGAGCAACCCGTGGAATGCAGAGCAGCTACGGCGTTTTTACGCGTAGAAGAAATCTAGCGACATCATAACTTCGAGTTAACTCTCTGGACCTAGAACATGAGTCCACAGGTCAGGTTCCTTGAGTTAACTCAACAAATTGTACAAATATCTTACTTTCTGCTCGGGGGCTTCAACCCTCGGGTCGTACGAAATAAAGTTCAATATGATATGGAGATCTTTAAGACATACTACTAGGTTGTGAAACAACCCGATATTCTTCAAACGACACAATTGGTTCAAAGGAACCCGATAATATATAGCATACCTCGGAACAACAATCTGTTCCCATGGTCTAGTCAAGCACAATGTATAAAACAAAACACGATTGTTCATTACAGCTAGCATGAATAAAAGGAGATTACATAAGGAGATTCTAGTGGAAGTGTACTTCAGCCTCATATTCCCTCCGACACTGAGTACCATCATAGATCTTCATGTCGAACTTCGACGTGCCAATGTGGAAGTCAAAAGACATAAAGAAGCCTTGCTGGATGTCGTGATCATCCACAAACTGCGACCAGCCGCCCTTGAAGTATTGTTCGCCAGCACCGTCGTACCAGACTTCCACCTCATAGGGAGTTCCTCCCCCAGAATGTTCACGAAGAATTGCTTCACGTAGCTCCCGCCCATCCATGAACTTGGTGAACTTTAGTGGCAGCCACTGAATCTCACGGCACTGTGCGCCGGTGATGCAGAAAAATGAGTACACCCTCAGTTGAGGAGAAGAAGTGTTACCAGGAGGTGCGCTTGGACCTGGGACAGCGCGAGGCACCTTTGGTTTATTCTTACTCCCAACCAGACGGTCGGGACACCGCTTCACAGGAGCAAATGACGAAGATCCTATAGCAGCTGGTGCTATCTCATTCTTGCTACCGCGAGGGTGGCCGCAACCCCGCGGCGCCGTCGGGAAGCCGAGGTTTAGACGGGTCCCATCAGCATCGGCCATGGAGATGAGTTTGCAAAAGAGAAACCCTAGATGAAGAAGAAGATGATGCGGCGGTGGAGGAATCTACTTAGGGATTTTACCCTCACCAAGCATGCTTTATTTATAAGCACATATTAACGGGCCTTCGTGAGATCAAGGCCCATAAAATATTTACAAAGGAGTTAAATTCTGCACAAGGCAGACGATAATAAAGAGAAGCATATATCAAAGAACCCACGGGAAATTATCCATCAAAGAAAGTATGGGAAACCTCACCTTGGACTCGGGGGCTTTTGACTTGAAAGAAAGGAGAAAAGACAATGAGCATACTAAGAAGAATTTGTATCTTTTGAGCCTATACCCGAAAAATTTCCGACTATAGCCTCAGGGGCTACTCCCATCGGGAGCGCTGAGCATGCACCCGATAGAAAAGAAATAGGCAGCAAGAAAGATGAAGAGTCGCAGCTAAGGAGTTAATGGATGAGGTGCAAGTCGCCAACATTCCATCAACAATGAAACTTCGACTACATAGTCGACAAAATATATGGCGATTACTCCCATCGGGAGCTATTCATGAGAAAGTTAGCAAATACAAACTCAAAAAATTTGGATATTTGATCAATCAAACAAGACTACGATATGCGATTCTCAAGTTGCGTTATCGCAATGAAACTCGAATGTCATGATTAATCACGAAGGTAAGACCCCGAGATCCATCCTGTGTGGCCTGGTATACGCACATGGATGCGCTCTGCTGGTATGTATCCGTGTCTACGATGCCCAGAAAATCTTGGTGGATGCACTGGGTACCCTAAGAACCACTAGGATTCATTCTTTGTAAGTCCTAAATGCAGCAAAGGAATGGGTTTGACCGGTTTCCTGAATTCAAGTCCAAGGGGATTGAATTTGAAGTAGGTGGCAAGTATCTGTTCTGGCAGTTAACTGACCTCTTGATCCGTCAGAGTTGTCAGGCTTGTTCATCAAAACCCCATGCGAGATATTATCATGAAAATAAGTCAAAAGACCAAGTCAAAGATTTGAAGATATGAAGAAGTCAAAGAATTGATCAAGTCAAAGATTTAAAGATTAGAGATTCAACCTGAATCTACAATTCTGGTAGAATCTCAGGGGCTACTGACAAGGGTATAGCTAATAGAGCCCATCAGTTGAGTACCCCTGAGGCCCGTTAAGCTAGGCCTAATTGTAATACTAGTCGAAATACGAGTTCTTACCGTATGTTGATATTGTAATCTGTATCAGATCCTACCCGATCCTCGAGACCTGGCCATCTATATATAGGGGTCAGGAGGGGATGGTGTGGGACAGATTGAAAGCAAGCCAGGTTGAACACCCAAGTTTACTTTTGATACATACCTTATTTGACTAACTTTACCTTTGAGTTCATCTGACGCCCTATCTCCCCGATCCTAAGTCCTTCATCTAAGATATTTGTCGAGTTAACCCTCGTCATTGGGTAAACAAATTACAGTTGGGCAATTGATAGAATAAAGATAACATGCATATATCAAGAAGATCACTATGAGATTTACTCTGGGGATTACAACAAGATACATAGACCGCCATCCAACTGCATCTATGACTAATAATCCACTCATGAGGAATCAATCCGAGAACCCCACAAGTATTAAGTTGCGAACAACAGATAATTGCATTAAGCAAAGTGTGTAATGTAAACAAAGCATATGCCCTCGGACATAAGAATGTTGCTTTCTCCCTAGTGGCAACAGCACATCTACAACCTTAGAGGTTTCTGTCACTCCCCCAGATTCAATAGAGGCATAAACCCAACTATCGAGCATAAATACCCCCTCTTGGAGTCACTAGTATCTACTTGGCCAAGATAGCTACTAACTACGGAGAGCATGCAAGATCATAAACAACATAGAGATAACATAAGATAAATTTTAGAATAGCAACTTAATCATAACACTAATATTCATCAGATCCCAACAAACACAACATGTAGAATTACATAACAGTGATCTCAATCATGTAAGGCAGCTCATGAGATCTAAACATGAAGCACATGGTGGAGAGAACAACCATCTAGCTACTACTATGGACCCATAGTCCAAGGTAGACTACTCACTCATCACTCCGGAGGCAAGCATGGTGATGAAGAAGACCTCCAGTGGTGATTCTCCTCTCCGGCAGGGTGCTGGGAAGAGCTTCTGGACCCTCCCGATCTTGGGTCAATGACAGCAGTGGATTGCGATATCTTTTTGGAATTCTGATCGGGTCTTTAGGTTTTTCCCGTCAAGGGGTCTTTATAAGCGAAGGGGCATTGTCAGAAGTGGACTGAGGTTGTCTCAAACATAGGGGGTGCAGCCTAGCCCTAGGTCGCGCTTCCCTATTGTGTGGGCCCCTCATGGCCCTTCTCTGTCTCCTCTTCAGATCTCTAGAAGCTTCGGTAAATTTCTGGATGTTCGGCTTTTGTTTCATCCAATTTTGAGAATATTTCCTATGTAACTTTTCTGAAACACAAAAATAGCAGAAAAAATGAAACTGGCACTGTGGCATCTTGTTAATAGGTTAGTTCCACAAAATGCATAAAAGTGCCACGAAGTGTAATGAAACACTAAGCAAATGTTGTAAAAACAAGCATGGAGCATCAAAAATTATAGATACATTTTGGACGTATCAAGCATCCCCAAGCTTAACTCCTGCTCGTCCTCGAGTAGGTAAGTGATAACAAAAGAAATAATTTTTGAGGTGACATGCACCTACATAATCTTGATCATCTATGTAAGCATTGAGTGCTGGGATCAAAAGAACTTAAAACATGGCCATGAAAGACATAATCTTGATAGAAGAAACTTAGCAACCATGTTATAACATGAAATAGAACACAAACAAAAGATCATGAAAAATGAAACAATGAAAGTCAAACATGTGTTCAAATCATAAGGAAAAACATAGCAAATGGTTTTCAGCTTGTCCCTCATGGAATAGCAAAATATAAATGCATAGGACACCTTCAAGTTTAAGAGGGCGACTAGATACAAATAATTTAAGAACAAGTGAAACCATGATCATGAATCAATCAATGAAAACTTTGGGACAATGCACATTATACTCAGAATGCCAACTATGCTCTCTTAGACGGTGAATAAAGGTAGAAGGTGGTGACACAACATAAAAGTAAAAGAAAGGCCCTTCGCAGAGGGAAGCAGTGATTGCAAGTTTTATAAACCTTCAAAAATTATGGTACTTACTAGCTTTGAGCTCTTATTGCCCCCATCATAAGCATCTTGAATGGTTAAAGTTAATGCGAGTATAATTATGAAGCATATGCTTGACAAATCATAAGTTGAAAACCTCGTGTCCTATGAAGTATGAATACCCAAACCTCATGCTACTTTACTTAGGTCCCAAGCAAGTTCTTGTCATTGTAAGTATACACGTATCATCGAGAACCGCCAACGGGGTACCTCTGTGCCCAATGACATGGAACAAGCCCACATCAAAATGATAGGACAAGCAGACAATGAACACCTTGACATCTCTTTTATTTACCATTTGTGTAGCTTTTTATTTTGAGATGCGTCGTCGAATGTTCACTATAGGCATGCTGCAAATTTTCACCATGAATTATGCATGGTTTAGATTGGCAGCCCAGGCGTTTCTCTAACACATATACAAACTCCATGAACTCCACAAGATTCCAATTTATTTCACACTGCAAGTATTCATAAACAAAAGATCACGATATCAACTCAAATAAGATGAAGTGCAATGTCAAAAGCTAGCCCCATGATAGCATGGCTGGGCTAATTTCCAACTTACAACTTGCAAGTATAATAACTCAACATAAGAGAGACACAATGTCAAATTTTTAAGAATGAGAAAAAGTATAGTGTGCCATCAGGTTCGTGAGAGCTTTACTGACCAATTTTCCCATAACACTGGTAAGAGTTTAATTTGGAGGATAGATAAAAGCAAGTCAAATGTACTTTGGAATAGCAAATTGCTAATAGGTATGTATGGTGGACATGTTGGAACAACTTGGTTTTTAGGAGTTGGATGCACGAGTAGAGCTCATACTCAGTACAAAACGAGGGCTAGCAAAAGACTGGGATCGACCAACAAAGAGAGCAATAACGGCCATAATCATGCAAAGCGACAAAGCAATATTAAAAGAAGCATAAGATGGCATCAAAAGTAAAAAAATAAATGATCATAGAGGCTATTGGTGACTTTGTATGAGTCTAACATGTGTGAGCATGCGCCAAGTCAACCCAAATAAAGCATCAAGGAGAAAATCAAAATAATGCTTCCAAATGATAAAAACAACGCATGATTTTTTTCAAAGGCTCATTAAGCAATCTCAGTTATTTGGGACAAGTCATGCTACAGTAAAACCAATAAGCATACTATCAAAAAGACATTAAGCATGACATGCAAAAGTTGAAGCCGCAGTCTACACAAGCTCCTTTTTTTACCACTTTTTTGCATAAATCTTTTTCTCTTTTCCAACACCATTCGAACTTTTTTAATCCAACTCAACCAACATCATCCAGAGGCAAAAAATACACCTTGATAAAAAGATATAAGAAGATCTGAACACAAATCAAGGTGAAAAATGAAAACTAAATGCAGTAGCAGAAAAAGAAGAACACTCGTTCAAGCCCGTTTTCACTCTTATTGTTCAACGAGTGTTCTTGGCAAATGAAAAGCAAGGCAACTTCTCTAAAAGAAATTTTTTGGGGTCCAACCATTTATTGCAGCAAACAAACTAAACTAAACTGAAAACTAAAGCAACTGATGCTCCAAGAAAAATGCATAGTGCATGAAGTAATAAAATATAGTGTCTTGAAAGGTGACCTGATTTTTGCCGATGAAGAAGGGGTGCCTCGGGGCATCCCCAAGCTTTGACGCTTGTACTTCTTGGATATTTCTTGGGGGTTGCATGGGAATCCCCAAGCTTGAGCTTTTTTCCATTCTTCAACTCATCTCATCATTCTCCAATCCCTACACTTGAAACTTCCTTCATACAAAACTCAACACAATTCTATTAGCAACATTAGTGTAAGCATAACAATGAATCAACCTCTTTTTACTTCAGGTTTCAACCCAAAACCACCACATATAAAGCATATACTACTGTAGCAACTTCTCCAAAAGTTCCGTGATCAAAAGAACTAAAAAAGTAAGCGTTCGAGAGGCAAATACGAATAGTGGCAGAAATCTATCAAAATAGAACAGCTGACAAAGACCGATTTTTTAAGGGGTTTTATGTTGCTCAAATCAAAAAGTGTTCAACTAACAAAAGTTAGGATATAACCTGAGGAATAATCACAAGAAATTGCAGGTCCAAAAGATATACAGAGATTTTTCTCGAATTTTTACAGTACCATACAAAAATCTGTTTTAGGACAGCAACATCCCCAAATCTTACCTCACTCGAATTAGAGGCTTCTCTTGGCACAACAACAAAATAAAAATGATAAGGAGAGGTTATTACAGTAGTAATAACTTCCAAGACTCAAATAAAAGAAAAATAACTGAAAATAAAATATTGGGTTATCTCCCAAGAGTGCTTTTCTTTAACGCCTTTGAGCTAGGCGCAGAAAATGCGAATGAAGTATTATCAAGTGATGAAGCATTACCATCAACGGGTGCCATACGTCTTCCTTTCTTACCATTGCCCTTGACTCTAAGAAAGACGTGACTATTGCATGGTAGAGAGATGAATCTTATATTGCCTTTTCCCACATCTATAACGGCGCCCAGGAGCTTCAGTAGAGACCTTCCAAGCGTGATTTGTCATTTTCCTACACATTCAATAACAAGATAATTAGTAGATACCATTCTTCCTAGGACTTTTGTATAAACTCCTTCAGCTATTCCAATAGGAAATATAGTGGCATTATTAGTAAGAGAAATTTCTTCTCCCCCCTCAGAAAGTTTCCAAAGACTCAAAGATTCATAAACATCCTTTGGCATAAGACAAAATTCAGACATTATATCACAACGAGCATGAAAAGTTTCACCACCAATGGTGATTTTTACAGTAGGATACCGACTTGATGGTTCCGAATTTGTTGGCACATAATCAAAATGCTGGCGCAAAGTACTATAGCAATTATTCAAACAAGCAGTGTGAGTCTCAAGAGTGTTCAATCTATTAAAAATGCTCACAAGATCATTATCAAAACTAGTTGGCATGCTATAGATTGTAATCAACTTTTTTATAATATTGAAGGCTTGATCTCCATCACAATGAAGGAAATCTTCTTCTGTAGTAGCATCCAAAGCATATCTATAGCGAAGAGCAAGTCTAAAGTAAAAGCAACTAAGAAGCAAACTCAAAGTCATTCTCGGTTCAGTTTTTCTATGCCAATCATAAATTCTAGACCAAGCTTCCTTAAAGCTTTCCTCATTCTTTTATTTGAAAGCGAAGATCATTTTCTCGGGTGACATAGTAGTAGTATCTAAACTAGACATGATAAACAACTATAAAGGAAACTAATTTTTTTGTGTTTTCGATGAAATGATGAAAGTAAAAATAAAGTAAAGTAAAACTTAAAACAAAGTAAAGGATGTGCGTGCGAAACTCCCCTTGCAGAAGTCTTCTTTTTCCTCCTCGGCAACGACGCCACAAAAGAGCTTGATGCGGCACGGTGTACGTATATAAATCAACGTCCAGTTGGGAACCCCAAGAGGAAGGTATGATGAGTACAGCAGCAAGATTTTCCCTCAGTAAGAAACTAAGGTTTATCGATCCAAACAGGAAGAAGCCAAACTAATGAAGGTGATGCTTGCTAGCTTTGCGACAACTTCGGATAATTTACAAGGTGCCTCATCTAGTGCTTTGCTTTGCCAGCTGCAACACGGAACCTGCACACAACACAACCAAATACTTTGCTCCCAACTTACGATGACGTTTTCAATCTCACCGGTTTGCTGTCAACAAAGGAATGAGCGTATCGAGTGGAAAACAATAGTAGTATGCGAGAAAGTAAACAGTGTGAGTAAAGTAAACAGGTGATAGCAATATAAAGGAAATTGGACCGGGGTCCACAGTTCACTAGTGGTGTCTCTCCATAAGATAAAATAACACATGTTGGGTAAACAAATTATAGTTGGGCAATTGATAGAATAAAGATAATGAGCATATGTCAAGAAGATCACAATGAGATTTACTCTGGCATTACAACAAGATACATAGACCACCATCCAACTGCATATATGACTAATAATCCACTCATGAGGAATCAATCCGAGAACCCCACAAGTATTAAGTTGCGAACAACAGATAATTGCATTAAGCAAAGTGTGTAAAGTAAACAAAGCATATGCCCTCGAACATAAGAATGTTGTTTTCTCCCTAGTGGCAACAGCACATCTACAACCTTAGAGGTTTCTGTCACTCCCCCAGATTCAATAGAGGCATGAACCCAACTATCGAGCATAAATACCCCCTCTTGGAGTCACTAGTATCTACTCGGCCAAGATAGCTACTAACAATGGAGAGCATGCAAGATCATAAACAACATAGAGATAACATAAGATAAATTTCAGAACAACAACTTAATCATAACACCAATATTCATTGGATCCCAACAAACACAACATGTAGAATTACATAACAGTAATCTCAATCATGTAAGGCGGCTCATGAGATCTAAATATGAAGCACATGGTGGAGAGAACAACCATCTAGCTACTGCTATGGACCCATAGTCTAAGGTAGACTACTCACTCATCGCTCTGGAGGCAGGCATGGCGATGAAGAAGACCTCTGGTGGCGATTCCCCTCTCTAGTCGGGTGCCGGGAAGAGCTTCTGGACCCTCCCGATCTTGGGTCAATGACAGCGGCGGATCGTGATATCTTTCTGGAATTCTGATCGGGTCTTTAGGTTTTTCCCATCGAGGGGTCTTTATAGGTGAAGGGGCATCATCAGAAGTGGACCGAGGTGGTCTCACACATAGGGGGTGTAGCCTAGCCTTGGGCTGCGCTGCCTTGTTGTGTGGGCCCCTCGTGGCCCTTGTCCGTCTCCTCTTCGGATCTCTGGAAGCTTCGGTAAATTTCTGGATGTTCGGCTTTTATTTCATCCAATTCCAAGAATATTTCCTGTGTAACTTTTCTGAAACACAAAAATAGCAGAAAATAGGGAACTTGCACTATGGCATCTTGTTAATAGGTTAGTTCCGGAAAATGCATAAAAGTGCCACGAAGTGTAACGAAACACTAAGCAAAACAAGCATGGAGCATCAAAAATTATAGATAGGTTTTGGACGTATCAGTCGTCCACCACTTCCTCCACCTCTAGGGCAGGTTGGGTGGGATTTGTTTTCAGATTCAATCTAGATAACTTAGAAAGTTCCAGATCAGATGATTCCTCCTCCGCATCCAGCTTGAAAGTGGTCCATTTGGGGGTTTCAGCCATACCAATTCACCAAAAATTGGTTTCCGTGGCGGGGGTAAGGTCCATCTCTCCGATGAAGATGTGGATGTCTCCGATCGTAACGATGATGAATCCGGCAAGGTTTTCTCTAGCTAGCACCCAGAGGTTATCTGCTAGGACGATGGGGAAACTAGAATCATAGAGGACACGCTCGATGGCGACGGTGTCGCCAATTCCTGTGAAGGCGGATCCTGCCTAGATCCACGCTCCTAACGCGTTTTGCCCCATGGTGGGCACCAACTATCGTGGTTTCATCAACATATCTGCCATATGGGTAGTTGTATGGCAGTTTGTGGAAGGGGGTGAACACGGCGGAGCAATCCGGGACGGTGGTAGCACGAGTTTACCCAGCTTCAGATCCCGCAATAGTGACGAGACCCTACGTGCTGCTATAATTCACTATAAGGCAACAAGTGCTTGGTTACAATGATGAGGTTGGCTATTTCGCTAAGCGATTGGCCATAAGTCTAAGATCATCTATCTCGTGCCTCGAGGGCTCCTCTACGCCGGCTTATAAAGGCGCATGGCATGGGCATCACGAGGGTACCAAAGCGGATACAATATGGAGTCCTAGACTAAGTCCTATACACAATGTCATGTGCTACAAGGCATTCCGCCATGGGCCTGTCTGGAATCCGCCATAAGCTCCTGCGTCCGCCACTGCCATGGGCTTTCCAGCAACTGGGCTGCCCGGTAGGCAATCCGCCATACCACCTCTATGGGCCACCCTGGCTTGCTGGTTTAGGACTACGTCACTGGTATACCTATTTGGTATATCCCCAACAATTACTGTTGGCTGCTTGCCCTTCTCCTCCTGGGATGGATCTTGATCTTAAAGCTTTCAGCGCCATGGTTTTGCTGGATGGTGTGGTGGTGATGTGCTAGAGAACTATGTTCTCTTGATGGATTGGTGCTAGTTGAATGGATGGTGCTTCCCCTGGCCGTGTACTACTCCTCCAGCTGTTGGCTCAGCTTGCTGCTGTGGTGCTGCCAACAGCTCACTCAGTCATATGACTGAGCTGCTTGTGTGCTGCTTGTGTGCTGCTTGACTGAGCTGCTTGTGTGCTATTTGATCCACTCCTGGGGACGTGGTGTGATGGTTTGGCTTGGTACCCAGATGAATTGTACCAAAAAAATTAAAAGAACAGATGTTGTCCTTGATCTAAGCAAACTTTGTGATGCAAATGGCAAGATTATTTTCCAAAGTCTGAGAGTAAAACTAACACTAACCTTTACTCTTATTTATTTTGTTTATTTATTTCTTTTGCAGGTTAGAAGATGAAGAGTGGAGATGATGAAGACTTAAGAAGATAGTTTAGGTTTAGGTTTTCTTTTTATTTTTCTAATATGTAATTTATTTTTCTTGTTCCAAAACATGTAAAGACATTGTATTAATTGTATTAAATTAATAAAGTAATATTTCTGTTTATTCTATATTCAGTTACAAGTTTTGGTTTCCAACTCAATTAATTTGAGTTCTATTATTTATGATTATTAATTTTATTCATTAATTCAACAATTACCATTATTTAATAATATCCAAAAACACTTAAGCAATAACATCAAGAGATGATCACTAAGCCCATAACAATCCAAATAACATCTAACCCTAAATGTTATTTAGATAGAGGCTTTGCTCACTCAGGGTTTTGAATTTGCGAAAAATTTATCCAGATTTTCAGATGCCTAAATTCACATAGGTCCTAAATCTACCCTTTGATATTCCTAAACGCTGGGATATTACACACACACATGATGCACACACTGTCAACTTCACATCGTGGCACAAGGTGTCTCTGGAGATTATGTCAATAAAAGCACTTGAGTAGCATAATAGATGAAGAGTAACATGTACTTATTCAACTTGATACAAAGCTCATGATCACATAAAGATCACACCATGGGCGAGAGAGATGAATCACATAGCTACCAGTAGAGCCCTTAGTCTCAGGGGAGAACTACTCCCTCCTCATCATGGGAGTCAGCAACAACGATAAATATGGTGATGGAGTACATGGAGATGGCTCCAGGGGCAATTTCCCATCCCGGCAGGGTGCCAGAATAGAGACTTATGTCCCCCAAAACTTGTCTTCAATGGCGGCAGTGCTACAGAACTTTTTGTGGATGGATACTAGACCTTTAGGGTTTTCGTGTCAAAGGTAATATATAGGCGGAAGGGCGAGGTCGGTGGACACCCAAGGGGCCCACACCATAGCCAGGCGCGGCCAGGGGTGGGCTCGCGCCATGGCATGGTGTGGCCGCCTCCCAGCTCTTCTCCGTCTCCCCTTTGGACTCCATGTACATGACATAAAAATAGGAACTTCGGGCTTTGTTTCATCCAATTCTGAGAATATTTCCTGTACAACTTTTCTGAAATACAAAAACAGCAAAAAATAGGAACTAGCACTATGGCATCTTGTTAATAGGTTAGTTCTGGAAAATGCATAAAAATGTCACAAAGTGTAAACAAAACATAAAGTAATTGGTGTAAAACAAGCCTGGAGCATGTGCCTTCACATGCACGATCTGTGCGAGCAGCACTTGGCGGCCATTAAGCGCATCTTGTGCTACATCAGGGGCACTCTATCTCATGGACTCCAGCTTCATTCATCTTCACTGGCTTCTGTGGTCACCTACACCAACACCGACTGGGTCGGCTGCCTGACACTCGACATTCGACGTCGGGTTTCTGCATCTACCTCGGTGACAACCTCGTCTCATGGTCTTCGAAATGGCAACACATGGTCTCTCGTTCCAGCGCTGAGGCTGAGAACCATGCGGTGGCTAACGTCGTTGCTGGGGCTATTTGGATTCACCAACTCCTCCATGAACTTCATCGACCATTTCCTCTAGCTACAGTTGTGTTCTGCGACAATGTCAACGCCGTCTACATGTCAACAAATCCCGTCCAGCACCAGCGCACCAAGTACATCGAGATCGATCTTCACTTCATTCGCGATCATGTTTCCATGGGTCAGGTTCATGTTTTGCATGTTCCCTCGTCTCAACAGTTCGCCGACATCTTGATGAAGGGTCTTCCATCATCGTTGTTTCTAGATTTTTGGTCCAGTCACAATGTCCGTACTCTTCCCGTTGTGACTGCGGAGGAGTGTTAGAGATATGTCACATTATGTGACATAACTTCCCGATCATCTAAATCATGGAGAGTCCTAATTGTTGTGATCTCCCATTTATGGTTTGGATTGTAATTCTTGTATAAATACACATGCAATGGAAAGGCCCAAGTGTGGTCAATTCACTCACAGGGATGAATCCGAGAGCGCCCGCCCTATTTCTCTAGCGAGTAAAATATCGACAGTTCACCTCGCAAGCTTCTACAATGTTCACAAACAACTCTCTCTGCATTTAGTATCTTCTACAAAAGAGGGATGGTGTGTATGTGGGTACCTCGGTGAAATAATCTAGCATCAAATTGGCATGCCCGATGATGTGGTTCCATGGGATGAAAATACGGCCGAGGATCGATCTGTGCTGCCGCTTCATCGCCATGCGGTCTTGAAGTTCCTTCACCGCGATGATGACCATGGTTTGCTCAACGTCATCGTCAAGATCATGTCCTCGATGTCGGATTCATCTAAGCTCGACAAATCCTCAAGCAAAAATCGCTCGCTCAAACTCATGGACGAACTCATCTAAAAAATCATGCATCAACGCTGGAAAAAATTAGTAAAATCAATCCAAATCACCCAGAAGTAGATTCACGATTGCAGCGCCAGATTCGGTTGATTCTGACCGCTACGGCAGAGTTGACGGTGGCGGCGGGTTCCGCAGGCGACCGACGAATGGTTGGGATCAGACGACAGCGGCGAGGCATGGCCGCCCATGAGCTTTCCCTGTCTGCTCTTGATCCGTGCCTGCGGTGCCTTCTGCTATCCGTATGTGATGCATTGCAGCGTGCTTTGTTAAAAGCTGTGCTTGCTGCAATAGCTGAGTCCTTCCTTTTCTGTATTGCACTTCTTTCTCTTGCTAGTTGCTTTGATTGCTTTCGCAAGGCGTAATGATACCCTAAAAGTACATTTTTGCTTGCATCTATCGGTATAGCTACGTCGTGCTCAATGACTGCTTTGATTGTGTTCCACTCCTCGGCTGATAGTCGAATTTTTTCTCTGTTTGCCAGAGAGTTTGCGGTGTCGCCTTCTGCTAGATGATTTGCTCCTCTTGTTATATTTGCTGGGTTGAGTATTAGGTTGTTGTTGTCGTTGAATTCTTCTAAGTTGTCTCCTACGATTGCGAGTACTTGATACTGGTTGTCAAACTTGCTGCTGTAGCTTGAAAGAGTAGTTTGATTATCCTCATGAAGCTTCAATCCTGTCTTCCATGTATCCGTGGACTTGTCTAAGATATTGTTGCAACAGATCATAAAATCTTCTGATTGATCTCCTAAGTCGAGATTATCTATAGTTTCGTCGAGTTCTTTCATTCTTTCGCTTATATTTTCTATTGTTGCAAAGCTAACCGGCGAGTTTACCTCGCTTGAGGAGCCCACCGATGATTCTGACATTGCGATTGTCTTGGTTTTACTTGCCGATAGATCTAATTTTGTCAAATCTAAGAGGCAAATTGAACCCAAAGAACCGACGCGAAAGTTTAGGCTTCCGATCGTCAGGTCCATCTCCTGATCCAAGCTTGCGAATACTAGAGTAAGAGTTGGTGGATGAAGTTGAAAATCTATGGTTCCAAAGGATATCTGATTTCCATTGACTTCTGGATTGCTATTGGCTAGAAGTGAAAAGCTGTCAAATTTATGATTCCAACATTCAGAGTCCCCACGGTCGGCGCAAATTGACGAGGGTTAACTCGACAAATGTCCTAGATGAAGGACTTAGGATCAGGGGAAGAGGGCGTCGGATGAACTCGAAGGTAAAGATTAGTCAAACAAGGCGTGTATCGAGAATAAGCGTGGTGCTGAACTTGGCTCAATCTCAATCTGTCCCTGGCCGGCCTCTCCTAGCCCCCATATATAGGTGGCCAGGTCTCGAGGAACCGGTCGGGTTCAATACAAATTACAGTGTCCGTATACGATATCAACTCATATTTTGACTACGTCTATGTTTGGGCATAGCTTAATGGGCCTCAGGGGTACACAGATAACGGGCTCTATTAGCTCTACCCTTGTCAGGTACTATTAACCACGTTGTATGAGACCTAAAACTAGTAAATTTTTTATCATGTGAACCATATTTGTTCTTCACTACCGCTGACTTGAGTTGCACAATTCTAAAATTTATTTTTTCTTTAGCATAAAAAATTGGCACATATATTCCCTACTTACTTTCAGTGGCTACATGTTAAAAAGAAAAGAAAAGAGAAGAAAGAAAGTTTCAAGCACAAGCACTTGCATGTTTTATGGTCATAGTATTTTCATTTGTTTTGCACTTTGTGATTGATTGTTGGACATCATTGAGTTGAATTAGAAGTATCACTTCATATCTCATTTGCTTGTTGCTGTTCATTAAAGTTTGATTCATTAATCTTGTGTACTACTTTCTATATTCAATCAAATAATAAACTTCAAAGTCTATATTTAGTTTTATCACCTCCATACTCGAGGATGAGCATGGGTTAAGCTTAGGGATGTAGATGCATGTAAAATGCATACATGAATTTCATAGTTTATTGTGTTAAAATGCTTACTATTTTGCAAATTTATTATATTTATTAGGACTAATCTAATAATCTATACCTAATAATAAAGTACGTAAGGTTTCCGTCGTCAACCAATTTTTTTGACTGATTTGCCCTCCCACCAAATTACATATTACTTGAAAAGCCCACAATACCGTTTCGTTTTTTCTATCTAGACTGGTCTTACGTATCTGGTCTGGTATCCGGGTCTCCATCCGCGGTAAGAGTCCATGTGGAAGTGCACGTCAACGCTGATATATATTACAGCCTCGATCAAGGTATCATGGACAAACTCGATCAGCGCGATCTTCACTTGCCATCGCAAGAGGCGATTATTTCGTCGATGATCTGATATTCCATGGCGGTGTACCTGCTAGCCAACCTGCGCTAGCCCAATTTCGTTGGTCGCCATCACACGAGGCGAAACGAGCGATTCCCCTCCCGAGGAAGGCTATGGTTGGCGCCCGGTCCTTCAAGAATTATCGGCAGTGCTTGATCGCGTCTGAGCACATCCTCTTTATCTTCGTCCGTGACGATTTTCCTTAGAGTGATTCCGCCACGCTATTCGAGGAAAGAGTGCTACATGTTTCTCGTCAAGCTTGAGCGGCCCCAGGAACGGTGGAGTGAGGTGCAAAGGTGAAGCGGTGTTTGAGTCGGACGCACGGCCGGGGATACGGAGAAGGTCGGGCAGTACCTGCTGGAGAAGCGCAATTCCGCGGTATGGATCATGTGGCGGTGTAGGTATCTCCATTGACACCACCGTCAAATGTGGATTGCCATGTCCGTTAGTTCGTCACGGCCCGCTTCAGTACCGATCGGAGACCAATGAACCTACTTGATACGTACAGGTACAGTAGCCTAATCGATCAGGTGGATGCTGAATTGCTGATGCTCTCGCAGACCATGCCGACTACGCAAGGAAGCGTCAGCCAATGAAACACGTATGTCTCGCAATCAGCTATGTCTCGCAATCAGCTTAGTTCTTGTTGCATCTGGTCGCTGGCTGCCCCTAGCTTCCATGGAAGAGCGTGTCCGCAGCAGTGATTCAGCACCAGCTCACCGGCATCCCAGATGATTAGGTCCTCCTACCGTGCTGATCTGCAATATAACCTTCCTTAAATTTCACTAATTCATGACAAGGAACAATAATATTATTCTCTGATGGCTGATCAGATCATTAAACTACAGTATGCATGTTAGGGTTCAAACTCTCAGAATCACTCAATCACTCACAGATACAAAAATTTACTAGCTAAACACAAGAACAAGCATGAAGGGGATGGGAAGCAGAGTCAGGTGGGAGAGGAAGCCGCCGCCGTTCCGTCCTGATCCAACATGGATGCCCGATGCGTTGCCTCCTTCCTGGTATATGTAACCTGCTCCTGAGGGTCGAGCCGATCTAGGCCCATGTAGCAGCTTTGGGCCGGTGTAGGATAGGAATAGGCTCCTAACATCCCTCCCTCCTTGAAACTCGGCTTGTCCCCAAGCCGACACCACAGATAAACCGCCGGGATCCCATGGTAAGTGAACTTCCTTGGTCTTACTAAGGTCGCCGTGGTAGACTACATGGTAGGAGTTAATGTCGCTACAGAATGTAGCAAAGTAGTATGTTTGGTCGATGTAGTCATAGCTGACTGGAATCTGGTTGACAGAGGCAAGGCAGTAGTTGTGGCTGACTTGGACTTCATCAGAGAAGTCAGCGCCGAGGACATCCCTCCCTCCTTGAAAAGGAGCTTGTCTGCGACACGTCGAGAACTCCAAACCATCAAGAAGCCATGCTACTAACCAGATCCAAAATGCACAGGCAAGCTGCAGAGATGACCACTGGAATTGTTCATAACAATGCAGAGCAATAGTCCCTCTTTTCTCAAAGCTGCATACTGCCAACGTGCAGCCTCCAGGATAGCATCTGTAATGGTTGCACTTGAGGGAAGCACCATATCTGATCCACTGGTTGCCATACATGGTCATGCAAATTTGCATTAGTAATGTAGTCGTGCAATGGAGGGCAGGATACCAAACGCACAGATTCCGATGATCGTGATTCCAGTACAGCAACAACACCATGACATAACATGTCAATGGACATCTTTCAAAAATATTGCCATGTCAGTAGTGAGCTCCCAGATAGTACTCTTGTGAGGATACCCTTGCTAAAACATACTGACTCACCTTCAAAGTAACAAAGATGAGTAGTGCCCAGGCAGTATGCCCTTGGAAATACTGGGAGATGAATCCTATAACCCATAGTTTAGTTAACAAAAATAGGCCAGCAGTGCCAGTAAGAAGATACTGATCATCAACAACAGATAATTGGACTGCTATGCTGACATCAAAATATTCTCTGACCAGTTGCCAAGCAATTTCCCATTGTAATAATGCAAAGCCATATCGCTCTTCACTAGTCCGTGCATTGAAGAGGAAACTGAGCCCATGAATGTGCCATAGCTTGAAAACACTTGCAGAAACACAAATGAGCCAATAGATGACAGAAAAGGGTCCACTGAATATTTGCACACTAAGCTTGCATAAACTCTCAAAGTCACTGACTTGGTCGTGGTAATTCAGCTAAAAAAGACTCGGCAGCCACTGAGCAAATGAATTTATATCTCCATCTGAGAATATACTGAAAGCCACATGAGATTTGTCACTAACAAAGGAAAACTGCCGCTGAATACCAAACTCCCTGGCACTTTTGCATGCGCCAGTGATAAGAGATAAGCAAGAGCAATAATGAACCTGATGATTCAAACCATAAACAACCATACTGGTACATCCCAGCACTTCTGGCTCATTGAAATTCTGCCAGCCAAAAGTAAGGTCAAACCAATGAGTTGCACTGCTTGCCACAGACGATCTGAACAAGAACTCCTCGCATGAAACATAACTGAAGACTTTGACCCAACGTGTAATACACTTGACATGGAATTTGAGCCAAAACATGGCTAACTGACCCTCCCCCATGATCACAATGTAACAACCCAAATTTTTGGGAAATAGAAATAAATAGATTTATTAAAATACCAAATTTTGGAGACAACAAAAACTTTTATTTTGAATACAAGATTAATTTATTGTCTTTTAAAACTTGCGAATTTGAGCATTTGCTCCCATGCTTCAAATAAAAAGAGATTGAGAAGGGTTGTAAAACAAATCCTTTGAGCCCAAAGTTTTAAATAAAGCTTTTTGTTAAATTGAAATAGTTTTCTAACTATTAAATTTGGTGTATGGTTACATGCTAAACCCATTTGGGTCAATGGCCAAAACAAAAATTAAGTCAAGCAATCACAAACAAATAGAAAAGAATCAAGAAAACTAAACCGCAACACAAAAACCTAAGTAAGAAAAGAGGAAGTAGTGATCTTAACAAAATTATTGATTACACTACTTTGCCCTTATATATTAAGAAAAATCTGAACTATACCCTCATGCATCTCTCCACCACAACTAAGAACAAGTTACAAAAAAATCAAATACAATAAAGTTGGAAACAAAAATCAACTTGGAACCCTATTCAAATTTCTACCAAAGTTTGAATTCAAATAAGGGGTCATTCCCAACTCCATGTCATCTACAAGAAAACCAACACTTTGGGCCAAGATAAAACTTTGTATCTATCATTGCATGCGTACATAGTATTTTCAATACAAGTTGTTTTATGATTTCATGTGTGTTTTAATTTGTTGTGCAATGTTTAGTTAATTCAAACTTAACCAATAGACCCATTAGAGAAGAACCACAAAGATCAAAGAAACCTGAAGCAAGAGAAATAAAGAAAAAGAGAAGAAAAGATGATCTAGAAAAAGTTAACAACTACCCTACTTTGGACACTTAGAATAAGAAATCTGTAACTCAAGCCAAGGTGTGGTCAGTTAGTTGAGCTTCACCAAGTTACATACTAACTCAACCAAGAAGTTTCCAGCAAAAACTCAAACCCTAACCTATTTCAAAATCTGTCCGAAGTTTGAATCTGAATCAGAAACCATACCTCAAATCGGAAATAAGATTTTTGCAAAACCTCATATTTCTTCATAACAAAAATATTTCTGGAATCCCTATCCAATATAATGACCAACCCAAATGGAAATTTTCAAAAATTCAAAGTTTGAATTCTTGCGGACATTGTATCGAACACGTGGTGGGCGAAATCCAGGGAAAATCGGTTCTACTGTGGCCAACGCTATTCACCCCTGCCCAAACCCTGTAGCCATGCTTGGGGACATCTCTTGGTCGAGCCCCAGCATCCCCTGCCCCGACCACGGCCGTGAGACAAGGAAGCACAGAGGAGAACCACCGCCCGGACCCCTCCCATGTCCCCCTCTGAACCAGACCGTCCCGACCTCTCCCATCGCGCCAGGATGCTCCTGCAGCACACCGCAGCCCGCAGCACCCGCCAACACCGCCCCTCTTCACTCCCACAGCCGACACCGGCCGAGCTCTCTCCGCAGATCCACTCGCCTCGTGCTCCCTCTCCCGACTATATAAAGCCGCCATTCTTCTCTGAAAAGATTCCCCTCACCTCCCTCTACCTCCTAGACAAGGTCCCGTCGCCCCTCGCTTCCTCCGACGAGCTCGCCGGAGCAAGCCGCTCCGCAGAGCACCTCCCGTTCCCGGCGTTCCAGCAGCTCCCTCGAGCTTCCGGCTGGACAAGGTGGAAGAGGAGAAGCTCCTCCGCCGCCTAGACAACCTCGCCGCCGCTCCCCATCGCCGCCGGTGAGCTCCCCGTCGCCGCCCTACTCCCAGTAACTCGCTCTCGTTTACGTTCCTGTAGCACGAGGAAGAAGAAGCCCGATACTTGTTCGTGTTTAAGTTCTGACCGGTGGGGCCCCTTGGCAGGCCGGACCGGTACTTTTTTTTCCTGGCAACCGCCCAGCCTGCAGCCTAGTGGGCCGGCCCAGCTCAGTCTGTGTGTCCGGCCCGAGTTAAAAAAAAAAGGGAAATTCGATTTCCGATTTCTGAAAAACACATTCAGATGCTTTAGTATATTTAATTTTCCCGGAGATCTACCGATCCAAATCTAGCAAATGAAAATGTTCTGGAAACCTTAGAATATAAGCTATCCATTAGAAGTGGTTTCAACACAATTAGATGTATATAATGGGTGCAGTAAAAATAACAAAACAGGAGCTTTTTCACCTTAGAAAATTCATATCAATTCAAATAAAATTCCTAAAAATATAAATCCAACTTTGGAAATTCACAATTAGTGATGCCCATCTGCCTATAGCATTAGATCTAATTTTTGAACCTTTTAAATCAAATGCTATTTACCCATATGGTTAAATAAGCATTTGCCATATAGGATTTTATTAAACTCAAATCTATAATCAAAATTTAATGGAACTCTTGTTGTTTAACCACATTTCCAAATACCCATCTGTAGGTATTGATCTTAGTCCATGTGTACTTGTAGGAAGTATTTGGAAATTTAATCCTACATAGTAGTAACTAGAAACTCAAACTTGCACCCCTATCTCAAAATATGGAAATGATATGAAACCAATTCGAATCAACCGCATTTCTAAATATCAATCCATAACCCTTGATCCAATTCAACTAGGATCTATAGACTCTACTTGTAAGATTCAAACTTGATCACTAAATTTTTTGCAAACTAGAAATGGCTTCGATAAAAGAAACATACTCCAAATCCTATGAAGCCTTTTTAGTTGAACCATAATCTTGAATATATACTAGTAGTATATGAACTTTGGTCAATAAGGACTTGCAGGAGATATTTTCATAATCCAAAACAAATAAACCCTACTTAGATACAACAACTCAATAATCTCATCCATCGGAACTCAATCATCTTCGAAACCACTCTCCATAGACTTCCTAGATCATTTCTCTTACCCAAGTATCCTTATAGTGAGTATGTGTTGTTTGTGAATTGTGTGGTGATTGTATGCTTAATTGCTTTCCGACGATTAGACGACAACGAGAGTAAGGAGAATGGATCCCGAAGTCCACCAAGAAATGGAGATGGAGATCAATCAACCCAAGATGAAGATGAAGACTATTTTGACTTTGCCAAGCCAGGCAAGCCATCTTTTGAATCATACTCCAAATGCCTAGTTTTACTATTGCATTCTACTTGTTTTAAGTAAATTGCATGATTGAATTGCTAGAGTAGAATGATAGAGGTGTTTGATATCTTGCTCAACAAGAGCATCAAGCTGAGTTTATCCAACTATTTAGTGGTATCATCACTCAATGTAGTTGCTTAGTCGCTAATAAAATTGAGATCATCTATAAGGGGAACCCTAGTTGAAAATTGGTGACTTGAACTTGAAACTTGAATTGGAGGTTTCTCCTACATGATGGTTTTATGAAAGAAAATAATCTTGACTAAGACTATGCAATGCGTTTCTCAAATTGACAACGAGTGATGTACTATGAGAGCCAATTATACCGTACAACCACATTACCCCTATATGGGAAGGGGCTTAATCCGTAGCTTGTTTATCTTAGTATGGGAGGTCTTGCATCAAATCTTCATGGAAGGACTCCACGGGCGGATACTTCTTGACCAAGTGGATTCCACTAACCCGGTACCCGGGATGGGCAGAACTAGAGGCGCCGGAGCGGGAAATTCCGTATCCCGGGCTCTAGGGAAGGATCCTATACTAGGATGAGCAAGTGAAAGAATTTGTTTGATTATCTGAACCTCGCATACTTGTGTATGTCGAACCGTGGATTTCTCCCGGCAGATGTATCGAATCTTGTGGGTAAAGTGTACCCCTCTGCAGAGGTTTTGAAACTATTCGAATAGCCGCGTCCGCGGTCATGGACGGTTGGCAAGCTGTACTTGACTTTTGTCAATAATGAAAACAACTTATGGTGAACTCGGTGAATGACATGAATTGAATGACTTGACTTGACCATGATGTTGACACACTTGAAGTTTCCTTAGATTGAACTTAGAGAACTAAACATCTTTTCTACCAATGAACATTCTTGGGAAATAAAACTAGCTTTTGCAAATAAACTTAGTGCTTAGTCCACCATATCAACCATGCATATCTATCTCACCACTTTGTTTATAAGATGGTTTGCGAGTGCATCCAATGTACTCATGGCTGTGTCCCTGGCTATTAACTTGGCCAGACTGGAAGGAGCAAGATCAAGAAGGAAGGACTCATTGACAACTTTGCGAATTAGGCTCGTTTCCTACTGTCTGCTTTGCCTGTGCGGTTGAAGCTTGACGATATGGACCCAAAGTGTTATTCCGCTGCTTATTGATGTAATGTAAGGTTTGGTCTGTGCGACCACCTATGTAATTCCCTTTATTTACTATTAATGTCTATGACTGTGATATCAACTACGTTATGTAAATCGCAACAATGATTCTGGGATTGCGATGGATTACATAACGGGCACTTCGAATTTGTTATCAAATTTGAGGTCGTCACAAGTTGGTATCAGAGCCTAGGCTGACTCTAGGAAACCCTAGTTAGCATGGTCGTTAGAAAATGATATCTCTGATATCACAAGTTTGGTATCAGGACTATCATGACCTTAGGAGACCTTAGTTAGAATGGTCGTTAGCTAAGAAAGTAATATTTTGGCAAAAACTTATTTCTACAAAAGAAATTTATTTGCTTTGGTACCCAAAGCCCAACTTATACTCTCATCTTATTCACTTCAAATATCTTACCCTCTCAACTTATACTCTCAAGAGATTTTGACAAAGAATTTATTTACCTCTTTAATTACAAAGTGTTTTCAAAGATTTGTTTTACTCTATTCCTCATCTACTTCAAATATATACTATGGACGATATACCGACATAAGACCGAAGGACTTTTGGATGAGAAGATGAGGGACTCAATATTTTTCAAGACTTCCACCTTGGATGTCAACTACGACCGCTACCATCGAAAGAGAGTCTCTTCACCTGATCCAGAAATCTTCCAACAAGAGTCAACCCTATGAGACAAAGACTGCAAGAGCAAATCGAGAGTGATCAGAAATGAGGAAGACCCAGCAACCTTTTGACCCATAGGATTTATAGGAATTGCTCGGTTGATTTCACTGAGCTACCCTTACCTCACGATTACTAAGTATGCTTAGTGCCTTGTGTGTTTGAAGGATTGATTTGTTTTGAGATGTGTTGCTCATATGCCATCCGGCAACATGTAGCAACCACTTTGAAAACTTGTTTGCTCAAAAATGTTTTTGGTCTTTCTGGCCCAACATAAACTCTGAAAAATTACCAACCCCATGTGAGAAACATTTTTGAAAACTTTCCCTGTCATCTACGAACCGTAATCGAAAACCCATCACTATTGAAGATAACCCCAACATCTGCATGAGAAGGAAGAAACCTTTTCGGAATACCCCAAAGCAACTCTTACAACCTGAAGGCACGAAGAGAAGGAAATCAACCATCACGAACCAGCCGTGTACCTCCGAAGTGGCTCTTAGTTACAAAGTAGTATGAACAAGTTGGATCAAGATTTTGGAACACAAGTCATCAAGAAGCCGGAGCCACCTTAGTTTCATACTAGTAGTCTTGTTTTATCTCTTTGTGAAACCAGACCTATAATCCACAAGACCCTTTTTCTTTATGAAGTCCTATGCTTTAAAGCCAAAAGATTTTGTTTTTGAAAAGTGTGATTGTTTGTTGAAAATGCTATGTGATTGATGAATATGTGTTTTTGGCCCGTATGGCCTTATCACATTTTGGGTGTACCCAATCTTTCTATCTCGATAGGAATCAATATACACTACATCTCTTATCTGTTAATCTCATTTCCCAATCTATCTCAATCTTAACTTGTGAATCTCGGGACGAGATTCTTTTTAAGGGGGGAAGATTGTAACAACCCAAATTTTTGGGAAATAGAAATAAATAGATTTATTAAAATACCAAATTTTGGAGACAACAAAAACTTTTATTTTGAATACAAGATTAATTTATTGTCTTTTAAAACTTGCGAATTTGAGCATTTGCTCCCATGCTTCAAATAAAAAGAGATTGAGAAGGGTTGTAAAACAAATCCTTTGAGCCCAAAGTTTTAAATAAAGCTTTTTGTTAAATTGAAATAGTTTTCTAACTATTAAATTTGGTGTATGGTTACATGCTAAACCCATTTGGGTCAATGGCCAAAACAAAAATTAAGTCAAGCAATCACAAACAAATAGAAAAGAATCAAGAAAACTAAACCGCAACACAAAAACCTAAGTAAGAAAAGAGGAAGTAGTGATCTTAACAAAATTATTGATTACACTACTTTGCCCTTATATATTAAGAAAAATCTGAACTATACCCTCATGCATCTCTCCACCACAACTAAGAACAAGTTACAAAAAAATCAAATACAATAAAGTTGGAAACAAAAATCAACTTGGAACCCTATTCAAATTTCTACCAAAGTTTGAATTCAAATAAGGGGTCATTCCCAACTCCATGTCATCTACAAGAAAACCAACACTTTGGGCCAAGATAAAACTTTGTATCTATCATTGCATGCGTACATAGTATTTTCAATACAAGTTGTTTTATGATTTCATGTGTGTTTTAATTTGTTGTGCAATGTTTAGTTAATTCAAACTTAACCAATAGACGCATTAGAGAAGAACCACAAAGATCAAAGAAACCTGAAGCAAGAGAAATAAAGAAAAAGAGAAGAAAAGATGATCTAGAAAAAGTTAACAACTACCCTACTTTGGACACTTAGAATAAGAAATCTGTAACTCAAGCCAAGGTGTGGTCAGTTAGTTGAGCTTCACCAAGTTACATACTAACTCAACCAAGAAGTTTCCAGCAAAAACTCAAACCCTAACCTATTTCAAAATCTGTCCGAAGTTTGAATCTGAATCAGAAACCATACCTCAAATCGGAAATAAGATTTTTGCAAAACCTCATATTTCTTCATAACAAAAATATTTCTGGAATCCCTATCCAATATAATGACCAACCCAATTGGAAATTTTCAAAAATTCAAAGTTTGAATTCTTGCGGACATTGTATCGAACACGTGGTGGGCGAAATCCAGGGAAAATCGGTTCTACTGTGGCCAACGCTGTTCACCCCTGCCCAAACCCTGTAGCCATGCTTGGGGACATCTCTTGGTCGAGCCCCAGCATCCCCTGCCCCAACCACGGCCGTGAGACAAGGAAGCACAGAGGAGAACCACCGCCCGGACCCCTCCCATGTCCCCCTCTGAACCAGACCGTCCCGACCTCTCCCATCGCGCCAGGATGCTCCTGCAGCACACCGCAGCCCGCAGCACCCGCCAACACCGCCCCTCTTCACTCCCACAGCCGACACCGGCCGCGCTCTCTCCGCAGATCCACTCGCCTCGTGCTCCCTCTCCCGACTATATAAAGCCGCCATTCTTCTCTGAAAAGATTCCCCTCACCTCCCTCTACCTCCTAGACAAGGTCCCGTCGCCCCTCGCTTCCTCCGACGAGCTCGCCGGAGCAAGCCGCTCCGCAGAGCACCTCCCGTTCCCGGCGTTCCAGCAGCTCCCTCGAGCTTCCGGCTGGACAAGGTGGAAGAGGAGAAGCTCCTCCGCCGCCTAGACAACCTCGCCGCCGCTCCCCATCGCCGCCGGTGAGCTCCCCGTCGCCGCCCTACTCCCAGTAACTCGCTCTCGTTTACGTTCCTGTAGCACGAGGAAGAAGAAGCCCGATACCTGTTCGTGTTTAAGTTCTGACCGGTGGGGCCCCTTGGCAGGCCGGACCGGTACTTTTTTTTCCTGGCAACCGCCCAGCCTGCAGCCTAGTGGGCCGGCCTAGCTCAGTCTGTGTGTCCGGCCCGAGTTAAAAAAAAAAGGGAAATTTGATTTCCGATTTCTGAAAAACACATTCAGATGCTTTAGTATATTTAATTTTCCCGGAGATCTACTGATCCAAATCTAGCAAATGAAAATGTTCTGGAAACCTTAGAATATAAGCTATCCATTAGAAGTGGTTTCAACACAATTAGATTTATATAATGGGTGCAGTAAAAATAACAAAACAGGAGCTTTTTCACCTTAGAAAATTCATATCAATTCAAATAAAATTCCTAAAAATATAAATCCAACTTTGGAAATTCACAATTAGTGATGCCCATCTGCCTATAGCATTAGATCTAATTTTTGAACCTTTTAAATCAAATGCTATTTACCCATATGGTTAAATAAGCATTTGCCATATAGGATTTTATTAAACTCAAATCTATAATCAAAATTTAATGGAACTCTTGTTGTTTAACCACATTTCCAAATACCCATCTGTAGGTATTGATCTTAGTCCATGTGTACTTGTAGGAAGTATTTGGAAATTTAATCCTACATAGTAGTAACTAGAAACTCAAACTTGCACCCCTATCTCAAAATATGGAAATGATATGAAACCAATTCGAATCAACCGCATTTCTAAATATCAATCCATAACCCTTGATCCAATTCAACTAGGATCTATAGACTCTACTTGTAAGATTCAAACTTGATCACTAAATTTTTTGCAAACTAGAAATGGCTTCGATAAAAGAAACATACTCCAAATCCTATGAAGCCTTTTTAGTTGAACCATAATCTTGAATATATACTAGTAGTATATGAACTTTGGTCAATAAGGACTTGCAGGAGATATTTTCATAATCCAAAACAAATAAACCCTACTTAGATACAACAACTCAATAATCTCATCCATCGGAACTCAATCATCTTCGAAACCACTCTCCATAGACTTCCTAGATCATTTCTCTTACCCAAGTATCCTTATAGTGAGTATGTGTTGTTTGTGAATTGTGTGGTGATTGTATGCTTAATTGCTTTCCGACGATTAGACGACAACGAGAGTAAGGAGAATGGATCCCGAAGTCCACCAAGAAATGGAGATGGAGATCAATCAACCCAAGATGAAGATGAAGACTATTTTGACTTTGCCAAGCCAGGCAAGCCATCTTTTGAATCATACTCCAAATGCCTAGTTTTACTATTGCATTCTACTTGTTTTAAGTAAATTGCATGATTGAATTGCTAGAGTAGAATGATAGAGGTGTTTGATATCTTGCTCAACAAGAGCATCAAGCTGAGTTTATCCAACTATTTAGTGGTATCATCACTCAATGTAGTTGCTTAGTCGCTAATAAAATTGAGATCATCTATAAGGGGAACCCTAGTTGAAAATTGGTGACTTGAACTTGAAACTTGAATTGGAGGTTTCTCCTACATGATGGTTTTATGAAAGAAAATAATCTTGACTAAGACTATGCAATGCGTTTCTCAAATTGACAACGAGTGATGTACTATGGGAGCCAATTATACCGTACAACCACATTACCCCTATATGGGAAGGGGCTTAATCCGTAGCTTGTTTATCTTAGTATGGGAGGTCTTGCATCAAATCTTTATGGAAGGACTCCACGGGCGGATACTTCTTGACCAAGTGGATTCCACTAACCCGGTACCCGGGATGGGCAGAACTAGAGGCGCCGGAGCGGGAAATTCCGTATCCCGGGCTCTAGGGAAGGATCCTATACTAGGATGAGCAAGTGAAAGAATTTGTTTGATTATCTGAACCTCGCATACTTGTGTATGTCGAACCGTGGATTTCTCCCGGCAGATGTATCGAATCTTGTGGGTAAAGTGTACCCCTCTGCAGAGGTTTTGAAACTATTCGAATAGCCGCGTCCGCGGTCATGGACGGTTGGCAAGCTGTACTTGACTTTTGTCAATAATGAAAACAACTTATGGTGAACTCGGTGAATGACATGAATTGAATGACTTGACTTGACCATGATGTTGACACACTTGAAGTTTCCTTAGATTGAACTTAGAGAACTAAACATCTTTTCTACCAATGAACATTCTTGGGAAATAAAACTAGCTTTTGCAAATAAACTTAGTGCTTAGTCCACCATATCAACCATGCATATCTATCTCACCACTTTGTTTATAAGATGGTTTGCGAGTGCATCCAATGTACTCATGGCTGTGTCCCTGGCTATTAACTTGGCCAGACTGGAAGGAGCAAGATCAAGAAGGAAGGACTCATTGACAACTTTGCGAATTAGGCTCGTTTCCTACTGTCTGCTTTGCCTGTGCGGTTGAAGCTTGACGATATGGACCCAAAGTGTTATTCCGCTGCTTATTGATGTAATGTAAGGTTTGGTCTGTGCGACCACCTATGTAATTCCCTTTATTTACTATTAATGTCTATGACTGTGATATCAACTACGTTATGTAAATTGCAACAATGATTCTGGGATTGCGATGGATTACATAACGGGCACTTTGAATTTGTTATCAAATTTGAGGTCGTCACACACAAGCACATGACTGTATGCCACTGAAGTATCATAATGTTGAAAACAGGCCCCTGAACTGTATGGCTCGATAACTGAATACCAAATCATCTAGACAAGACAAACACTGCTGCTAGCATGAGAAAACATATACGAGCTTAACTTGAAAACCGATGCAAGAATGTCACCCTCACTAGAATCGTTCACTAGCAGACTGGGAGCATTGCCATGCAAAATCCATTGCAATATCAAACATGCCTGGTACTTTCCAATTGAGATAGGCTCTGGAGAAAATAAAAGGATCACCTCATAGTTTGGGGAATATCGCCAGGTAGCAGTAGTCAGCAGCAGTCTGGACTGTTTATGATGCCACCACCGCAAGAGGAAGTAAATGATGGTCATGGCCTGGGTCAATTTTCTAGAACATTAAGCTGGACGCCTAGAAACGGAGGCCATGGAGTGGGTCGTAGAAACGGCCCATGGCACCTGACAGTGAGGGTCATACTTGAGGAAGACCTCATTGTGTCTGGTAGGAAGCCTGTTGAACTCCATGTTGTCGACCGTGCGGCGACGACATGGGACGCACGATCTGCCGGATATAACGCGTGCACCACCACGATGGTGTCATCGGGGACAGCTGAAGTGACTGCCAGTGACCTCTCAGTGGCCTGGGTCAGAGCCGTGGATACAACGCCCTTGATGGGCTCACCATCGAGGGCTCCGTCATCTGCTGCAGGTAGGATGGGGACGCCATCAATGGTGCCGTCGTTAAGCGAAGAGCTATTCTCGCCGGGGTCGTTATCCAGGATAGGCTCTGCAGGTACCACGCTGTTGGTCGAGGACTGATGCATGGTGAATGACCAGCCCGTTGGGAACCCCAAGAGGAAGGTGTGATGAGTATAGTAGCTCATTTTCCCTCAGTTAAGAAACCAAGGTTTATCGTTCAGTAGAAAAGCAGACAATTGACGGCTGAAGGTGATGCTTGCTAGTTTGCGACAGCTTCGGACAATTTATATATGGCGCCTCATCCAAGCTTTGCTTGCTAGCTGCAACGTGGAACCTGCACACACACAACCAAGTACTTTGCTCCCAACTTGCGATGAGGTTGTCAATCTCACCGGTTTGCTTGAAACAAAGGTTATGAGCGTATCGAGTGGAAAACAGTAGAGTATGCGAGTAAAGTAAACAGTGCGAGTAAAGTAAACAGGTGATAGCAATATGATGGAAATAGGACCGGGGTCCACAGTTCACTAGTGGTGTCTCTCCATAAGATAAATAACACATGCTGGGTAAACAAATTACAGTTGGGCAATTGATAGAATAAAGATAAACGTGATATGTCAAGAAGATCACTATGAGATTTACTCTGGGCATTACAACAAAATACATAGACCGTCATCCAACTACATCTATGACTAATAATCCACTTATGGCGAATCAATCTGAGAACTCCACAAGTATTAAGTTGTGAACAACAGATAATTGCATTAAGCAAAGTGTGTAATGTAAACAAAGCATATGCCCTTGAGCATATGAATGTTGTTTTCTCCCTAGTAGCAACAGCACATCTACCACCTTAGAGGTTTCTATCACTTTCCCAGGTGAAATAGAGGCATGAACCCACTATCGAGCATAAATACCCCCTCTTAGAGTCACTAGCAACTACTTGGCCAAGATAGCCACTAAAAACGGAGAGCATGCAAGATCATAAACAACATAGAGATAACAAACGATAATATTCAGTATAGCAACTTAATCATAAACACCAATATTCATCGGATCCCATCAAACCAACATCAAAGAATTACATAACGGTGATCTCAATCATGTAGGGCAGCTCATGAGATCTAAACATGAAGCACATGGTGGAGAAGACAACCATCTAGCTACTGCTATGGACCCATAGTCTAAGGTAGACTACTCACTCATCGCTCCGGAGGCAAGCATGGTGATGAAGAAGACCTCCGGTGGCAATTCCCCTCTCCGGCAGGGTGCCGGGAAGAGCTTCTAGACCCTCCCGATCTTCGGGTCGACGGCGGCGGCAGATCGCGATGTGTTCTAGAAATCTGATCGGGTACTTAGGTTTTTTCCGTCGGGGGGTCTTTATAGGCGAAGGGGCGATGTCAGAGGAGGGCCCAGGCCTCCTCACACCATGGTGGCGCAGGCCAGGGGCTGGCCGCACCACCTATGTGTGTGGGGCCCTGGTGCTCCGCCTCCTACTCTCCTTCGGATCTCTGGAAACTTCCGGGTAAAATATGACTTCAGGAACTTGTTTCATCCAATTCCGAGAATATTTCCTGTGTATCACTTCTGAAACACAAAAATAGCAGAAAACAAGAAATTGGCACTGTGGCAACTTGTTAATATGTTAGTTCCAGAAAATGCATAAAAGTGCCACGAAGTGTAACAAAACATTAGGCAAATGGTGTAAAAACAAGCATGGAGCATCAAAAATTATAGATACGTTTGAGACGTATCAAGCATCCCCAAGCTTAACTCCTGCTCGTCCTCGAGTAGGTAAGTGATAATAATAGAATAATTTTTGAGGTGACATGCACCTACACAATCTTGATTATATATGTAAGCATTGGTGAGCTGGGATCATAAGAACTTAAAACATGGGCATGAAGATATAATCATGACAATAAGAACTTAGCAACCATGTTGTAAACATACAAATGAACACAAACAAAAGATCATGAAAATGAAACAATGAAAGTCAAACATGTGTTCAAATCATAAGGAATAACATACAAATGGTTTTTAGCTTGTCCTTCAAAGAGAGCAAAACATAAATGCATAGGACACCTTCAAGTTTAAGAGGGCGACTAGATACAAATAATTTAAGAACAAGTGAAACCAATCATCATGAATCAATCAATAAACTTTGGGACAATGCATATTGCACTAAGAATGACAACTATGCTCTCTTAATGGTGCATAAAGAAAGAAGGTGGTGACTCAACATAAAAGTAAAAGAAAAGCCCTTCGCAGAGGGAAGCAGTGATTGCAAGTTTTATAACCTTCAAAAATTATGGTACTTACCGGCTTTGAGATCTTATTGCCTCCATCATAAGCATCTAGAATGGTTAAAGTTAATGCGAGAATAATTATGATGCATATGCTTGACAAATCATAAGTTGAAAACCTCGTGTCCCGTGAATACGAGTACCCAAACCTCATGCTACTTTACTTAGAGTCCCAAGCAAGGCTCTTGTCATTGTAAATATATGCATATCACTGAGAACCGCCAATGGGGTACCTCCGTGTCCGATGACATGGAACAAGCCCACACCAAAATGACAGGACAAGCAGACAATGAACACCTCGACATCTCTTTTATTTGCCATGTGTTTAGCTTTTTATTGTGAGATGCGTTGTCGTATATTCACCATGGGTATGCTGCAAATTTCCACCATGAATTATGCATGGCTTAGATTGGCAGCCCGGCGTTTCCCTAACACATATACAAACTCCATGATCCCCACAAGTTTCCCAATTCATTTCACACCGCGGGCATCCATAAACGAAAGATCACGATATCAACTCAAAAGAGAAGTGCAATGTTGAAAGCTTGCCCATGACTGCACGGCTGGGCTAGAATCCAACTTACAACTTGCAAGCATAATAACTCAACATAAGAGACCACAATGTTAAAATTTTAAGGACAGGAAAAAGTAAAGTGTGCCTTCCGGTTTGTGAGAGCTTTACTGACCGAATTTCGCATAACACTAGTAAGAGTTTAATTTGAAGAGAAAATAAAAGCAAGTCAAATTTACTTGGAATAGCAAATTGCTAGTAGGTATGTATGGTGGACACTTTGGAATACTTTGGCTTTTAGGAGTTGGATGCACGAGTAGAGCTCATACTCAGTACAAGGCGAGGGCTAGCAAAAGACTGGGAGCGACCAACTAAGAGAGCAACAATGGCCATAATCATGCAAAGCGATAAAGCGACATTAAAAGAAGCATAAGATGGCATAAAAAGTCAAAAATTAAGTGATCATGAAGGCTATTGGCGACTTTGTATGAGTCTAACATGTGTGAGCATGCGCCAAGTCAACCCAAATAAAGCATAAAGAAGAAAACCAAAATAATGCTTCCATACAATAAAAAAACGCATGATTTTTTTCAAAGGCTCATTAAGTAATTTCAGTTATTTGAGACAAGTCATGCTACAGCAAAACCACTAAGCATACTATGAAAAAGACATCAAGCATGACATGAAAAAGACTAAGCCGCAGTCTACACAAGCTCCTTCTTGTACCACTATTTTGCACAAAGCTTTTTCTCTTTTCCAACACCATTTGAAATTTTTAAAGACACCTCTTTTGATGAAAACCAATAAAGATCAGAGGCAAAAAATACACCTTGATGAAAAGATATGACAAGGTCTGAACGCAAATCAAGGCGAAAACGAAAACCAAAAGCAGTAGCAAAAAAAGAAGAACGCTCGATGAACGATAAGAGTGAAAACGAGAGCGTTCTTTGCAAATGAAAACGAGTTCATCTCCTCCAAAAGAAATTTGTTGGGGTCTAACCACTTATTGCAGCAAACAAAACAACTAAACCAACTAATAAAACTAAAACAACTGACGCTCCAAGAAAAACACATAGTACATGAAGCAATAAAAATATAGTGTCTTGAAAGGTGACCTGATTTTTGCCGATGAAGAAGGGGTGCCTCGGGGCATCACCAAGCTTCGATGCTTGTACTTCTTGGATATTTCTTGGGGTGATGCATGGGCATCCCCAAGCTTGAGCTTTTGTCCATTCTTCAACTCATCTCATCATTCTCCAATCCCTACACTTGAAAACTTCCTTCATACAAAACTAAACACAAATCTATTAGCAACATTAGTGTAGGCATAACATATAATCAACCTCTTTTTGCTTCAGGTTTCAACTCAAAACCACCACATATAAAGTAAATACTACTGTAGCAACTTCCACAAGAGTTCCATGATCAAAAGAACTCGCAAAGAAAGCGATAAAGTGGCAAAAAAAATATTGGCAGAAATCTGTCAAAATAGAATAGCTGACAAAGGCCGAATTTTTGAAAGGTTTTCTGTTGCTCAAATCAAAAAGTGTTCAACTAACAAAAGTTTGGATATAACCTGGGGCATATGCACAAGAAATCGCAGGTCCAAAAGATAAACACAGAATTTATACGAATTTTTATGGTGCAGCACCGAAAACAGTTTTAGGACAGCAACATCCCCAAATCTTTACCTCGCTCAAATTAGAGGCTTCTCTTGGCACAAAGATGAAATAAAAAGGATAAGGAGCAGTCATTACAGTAGTAATAACTTCCAAGACTCAAATAAAAGAAAAATTACTGAAAAGAAAACATTGGGTTATCTCCCAAGAGTGCTTTTCTTTAACGCCTTTGAGCTAGGCGCAGAAAATTGCGAATCAAGTAACATCAAGAGATGAAGCATCAAGCTCATAATTTGCTCTAAGAATAGAGTCAAAAATTAATTTCTTTCTTTTACTAGGGAAGTGTTCCATACCTTTCTTAAGTGGGAATTGATATTTGATAGTGCCTTCCCTCATATCAATGATAGCACCTACAGTTCGAAGAAAGGGTCTTCCCAAAATAATAGGACATGAAGCATGGCATTCAATGTCCATAACAAGAAAATCAACAGGAACAAGGTTATTGTTAACCACAATAAGAACATCATTAATCCTTCCCAAAGGTTTCTTCTTAGCAACATCTGCAATAGGAACATCAAAATAACATTTTTCAAGCGGCGGTAAATCAAACATATCATAAATCTTTCTAGGCATAATAGAAATACTAGCACCTAGATCACATAAAGCATGGCAATCAAAACCATTAACATTCATATCAATTATGGGTTCCCAACCATCTTCTAACTTTTTGGGAACAGAGGCTTTTTGCTTCAACTTTTCATCCCTAATTTTCATGAGAGCATTGGTAATATGCTTGGTAAAAGCAATATTTAAAGAACTAGCATTGGGAGTCAAAGCAAGCTTTTGCAAGAACAAAATAACTTCAGATATATTATAGCCATCAACATCAAAATCATTAAAAAGAAGTAGAGCTATCATCTCCTACACTCTGAAAAATTTTAGCACTCTTTTGAGAAAAAGTTTTGGCAGTTTTGGGCTTTTTAACACAAGGAGTGGGAGTTTTCTCTACACCAATCAAAGTAAGAGGATTGCTAGCAGTAGGAACAACATCATTAGAGGTAGTAATGGTACATACCTTCATCTCTCTAGCCATCTCATATTCTTTTTCCCACCTGGCATACAATTCAGCTAACAATCTAATATTTTCATCAATTCCAACTTGAATAGCATTAGCGGTAGCAAAAACATTGTTCTCTTTCACATCATTGGGAAACACTTTTAATTTCAGAAGTTCAACATCATGAGCAAGGCTATCAACTTTAGAAGCAAGAATATCAATTTTGCCTAACTTTTCCTGAACAGACTTATTAAAAGCAGTTTGCTTACCGATGAAGTCCTTGAGCATTACCTCAAGCTCGGAGGGCGCGGCCCTAGTGTTGTTGTAGGAATTACCATAAGAATTACCATAACCATTACCATTGGTAGAAGGATATGGCCTATAATTATTACTAGCAAAATTGTTTCTATAAGCATTGTTGTTAAAATTATTGTTTCTAATGAAATTCACATCAACATGCTCTTCTTGAGCAACCAAAGAGGCCAAAGGAACATTATTAGGATCAACATGAGTCCTATCATTAGCAAGCATAGCCATAATTGTATCAATATTATCACTCAAGGAAGAGGTTTCCTCAACAGAATTTACCTTCTTACCTTGTGGAGCTCTCTCGGTGTGCCATTCAGAATAATTTACCATCATGTTGTCAAGTAGCTTTGTTGCGGCGCCCAAGGTAAGGGACATAAAAGTGCCTCCAGCAGCTGAATCAAGTAGGTTCCTTGAAGAAAAATTCAGTCCTGCATAAAAAGTTTGGACAATCATCCAAGTAGTCAGTCCATGAGTGGGGCAATTCTTTATCATAAATTTCATTCTTTCCCAAGCCTAAGCAACATGTTCATTATCAAACTGAGTAAACTTCATAATATTGCTACGCAAAGATTTAATCTTAGCAGGAGGATAGTATCTACCAATAAAAGCATCCTTACACTTAGCCCATGAATCAATACTATTCTTAGTCAAAGACAGCAAGCAATCTTTAGCTTTTCCTCTCAAAGAAAAAGGAAACAACTTGAGCTTAATAATATCACTTTCTACATCCTTATATTTTTGCATCTCACATAGCTCAAAAAAATTGTTGAGATGAGCTACAGCATCTTCAATACTAGCACCAGAAAATTGCTCTTTCATAACAAGGTTCAACAAAGCAGGCTTAATCTCATAAAAGTTTGCAGCAGGAGCAGGTGGTGCAATAGGAGTGCAGATAAAATCACTACTGTTCGTGCTAGTAAAGTCACACAACTTGGTGTTTTCAGGAGTACCCATTTCAGCAAAACTAAAGCAAACAAGTAAAAACAACTACCAAGGATTCTAATTTTTTTGGGTTTTTGATATAAAATTATGCAAGTAAAATAAATAAAGTAAAGCAAAACAATAAAACAAAGTAAAGGATGTGCGTGCGAAAACTCCCCTCACAGAAGTCTTCCACTTTTCCCCGGCAATGGCGCTAGAAAAAGAGCTTGATGCGTGGTGAATGACCAGCCCGTTGGGAACCCCAAGAGGAAGGTGTGATGAGTATAGTAGCTCATTTTCCCTCAGTTAAGAAACCAAGGTTTATCATTCAGGAGAAAAGCAGACAATTGACGGCTGAAGGTGATGCTTGCTAGTTTGCGATAGCTCCGGATAATTTATATATGGCGCCTCGTCCAAGCTTTGCTTGCTAGCTGCAACGCGGAACCTGCACACACACAACCAAGTACTTTGCTCCCAACTTGCGGTGAGGTTGTCAATTTCACCGGTTTGCTTGAAACAAAGGTTATGAGCATATCGAGTGGAAAATAGTAGAGAATGCAAGTAAGTAAACAGTGCGAGTAAAGTAAACAGGTGATAGCAATATGATGGAAATATGACCGGGGTCCACAGTTCACTAGTGGTGTCTCTCCATAGATAAAATAGCACATGCTGGGTAAACAAATTACAGTTGGGCAATTGATAGAATAAAGATAAACGTGATATGTCAAGAAGATCACTATGAGATTTACTCTGGGCATTACAACAAAATACATAGACCGCCATCCAACTGCATCTATGACTAATAATCCACTTGTGGCGAATCAATCCGAGAACTCCACAAGTATTAAGTTGCGAACAACAGATAATTGCATTAAGCAAAGTGTGTAATGTAAACAAAGCATATGCCCTTGAGCATATGAATGTTGTTTTCTCCCTAGTAGCAACAGCACATCTACCACCTTAAAGGTTTCTGTCACTCCCCCAGGTGAAATAGAGGCATGAACCCACTATCGAGCATAAATACCCCCTCTTGGAGTCACTAGCAACTACTCGGCCAAGATAGCCACTAACAACGGAGAGCATGCAAGATCATAAACAACATAGAGATAACAAAAGATAATATTCAGTACATCAACTTAATCATAAACACCAATATTCATCGGATCCCAACAAACCAACATCAAAGAATTATATAACGGTGATCTCAATCATGTAGGGCAGCTCATGAGATCTAAACATGAAGCACATGGTAGAGAAGACAACCATCTAGCTACTGCTATGGACCCATAGTCCAAGGTAGACTACTCACTCATCGCTCCGGAGGCAAGCATGGCGATGAAGAAGACCTCCGGTGGCGATTCCCCTCTCCGGCAGGGTGCCGGGAAGAGCTTCTGGACCCTCCCAATCTTCGGGTCGACGGCGGCGGCGGATTGCGATGTGTTCTGGAAATCTGATCGGGTACTTAGGTTTTTTCTGTCGGGGGGTCTTTATAGGCGAAGGGGCGATGTCAGAGGAGGGCCCAGGCCTCCTCACACCATGGTGGCGCGGGCCAGGGGCTGGCCGCGCCACCTATGTGTGTGGGGCCCTGGTGCTCCGCCTCCTACTCTCCTTCAGATCTCTGGAAGCTTCCGGGTAAAATATGACTCCAGGAACTTGTTTCGTCCAATTCCGAGAATATTTCCTGTGTATCACTTCTGAAACACAAAAATAGCAGAAAACAGGAAACTGGCACTGTGGCAACTTGTTAATAGGTTAGTTCCGGAAGATGCATAAAAGTGCCACGAAGTGTAACGAAACAATAGGCAAATGGTGTAAAAACAAGCATGGAGCATCAAAAATTATAGATACGTTTGAGACGTATCAAGGACGTGGACGCAGGTGCTGATGATGGCGTGGCTCCCCACGGCAGAAGCATCGTGGTCGAGTCGGTGTCGGCTCGGGCCGCGCATTCCGCCGAACAGGACGTGGGCACCATGGTGGTGGTGGTATATGGAGCACCAGGAGCGACCGTCCGGGGCTTCCCAATGGCAGGAGCCAGAGCCGGGGAATCGCACAGCCTTGCGGACGCGGTGAGGAGCCCAGACGCGCTGTCCGCCGAGCATGACATGGGCGACCGGGCGCTGGTGCCGATGGGAGCCATATGCACGACGGCGAGTGGTGTCGCGCTAGTGGGAGCCAGGGGCGGTTGGCGATGAGGATCGCGCAGCTTGTCGCACAGACACTTGATTTCAGCGCTCCACTCATCGAGGTAGGCCTTGAGCTCGGGAGTCAGGGTAGTCATGGCGATGAACGAGGTGGGTGAGAAATTTTTTTTGGAGGAAATTGGTGAGAATTTGGGGATCGCTGGCTCTGATACCAGATGTTAGGGTCCAAACTCTCAGAATCACTCAATCACTCACAGATACAGAAATTTACTAGCTAAACACAAGAACAAGAATGAAGGGGATGGGAAGCAGAGTCAGTTGGGAGAGGAAGCTGCCGCCGTTCCGTCCTGATCCAACATGGATGCCCGATGCGTTGCCGGCGAATCCTATTTGACGCTTCTTGCGTCGGCTACGAAGGGACGCGTACCCTTTTTAGTGCTGTCTATGAAACGGGCCGCCCAGTAAGACATTGGTCTATTCCGGTATTAGGAATATTCTAGAAACATCTGGTCGGTTTTTCTCTGGTTTTCCTTGTTTCGTGGGTCAGTTTTTCTCTGTTTTTTCAAGTCAGGTTTTTCTGAAACTTTTTAAATTTGAACAATTTTGAATGTGAACTTTTTTCAAAATAATTTAAAAACTGAATAGTTTTTTGAAATTTGAATGATTTTGAAATTGAACAATATTTAAATGGAACAATTTTAAATGGAACAATTTTTAAATGGAACAATTTTTAAATTGAATTTTTTTAAATGGAACAATTTTTAAATGGAACAATTTTCAAATTGAACAAATTTGAATCTGAACAAATTTAAAATTGAACAATTTTGAAATTGAACAATTTTTAATATGAACAATTCTGAAATTGAACAATTTTTCGGAATCTAAACAAAATATTATAATCTGAAAAAAATTTGAATCCCAAAATAGTGATTTGTAACGAAATCGAAGCAGAAAAACGTGAAAGCCCAAACTAGGAAAGTGGGCGACGAAGTTAGCGGGCCGGCCCATGCGGGCGATTCTTCAGGCGTCGATGTGCTCGCGACGCTAAACGCGTCAAATAGGAGGTCCCTGCGTTGCCTCCTTCCTGGTATATGTAACCTGCTCCTGAGGGTCGAGCCGGGCTAGGCCCATGTAGCAGCTTTGGGCCGGTGTAGGATAGGAATAGGCTCCTAACAATGCATGAGCTCTGCCTTATGTCTGATACATTATTTTTCAATCTTGATAAGCTAAAGAACAGAGAAGCAATGTGCATATGCAAGAACTAAGAGACTCGACTATTGGGGTGCATAGAACATATTCCTACTGGACTATAAACAATTATCCACGTTCATAGTGGTATTGAAACAGAAGTGCAGGTGGCTCTTGATTTGGGTTACTGCCTATCACATTCGGTCTTAAGTTCTACCAGTACGTTAATTACATCCATGCTGGAGATTTTAATGATTTTGCACTTACTTCCTTCTAGAGAAATAGCCACAAGAAGCATCAAGACTTGCAACAATTATTGGAGTGCAAGTGAAAAGGTGTGTTTCATGTTCCATCCGGTTATAAGGTCAGGTGAATGAGTTTTTATTTGTTTCACATTGCAATTTTTTGGCAGCTTTCACATACAAAGTACTTGTCCTTTCCATAATTAAGATAAGATGCAATCTTTCACAAAGTAGTACATGATCCTTAATATACGGGAAACAAGTTAATTATATTATTCATTTCTTAGATGTCACAGAAGTATATAAATATAAGATAAAATTATGTTGTATTTCCTGTATATAAAACAATATTTGTTTAAAGTAGCGTGTCTAAGCTGGTGCTGCCAAAGTGGCGTGTCCAAGTGAATTTTGAAGGTTTGTTCTTTCTACGGAACATATCTAGCATGTTTAGCTAAATACCATCCATTCATATTTGCAGTTTGTTGTGCGCTGTCTCTATGTACAATAAGACCAATCTTCAAATATAAGTAAGGCATTAGATAGTTTGGCTTTGTAACTGACTGTTTATTGTTGATTTTGAAAATTTGTAAAATGATTGTTTTACTAATGGTTACAAGTTACCTCATAAAATTCTTCTGCCATTAATAGATGAGCAGAAGATTTCATTATAATTTTTTATATTTTCCATAGTTTCCATTTTATGTTAATTAAAAAAATTAAAAAATAGAACTAAAATATAAGGTACACAAGAAAGGTACACAAGAAAAATGAAGCTTTCTTTAAGAGGTCAATATATTATCAATGTATCAGGTCTAAATTTATTTTTTGTCGTGGCAACGCACGGGCATTTTCCTAGTAGTTGTAAAAGTGTACAAGTTCTTGTTTTACACTTTGTTGTGTAGAAAAAAAGATAAATATAGAAGAAAATCGCTCAAAATGGCAATACTTGGAATTTTCTAAAATCTTTCTGCAGAAAATATTACAAAGATTCTCCGTTTTCGACCTGAAGACGATGTTAAATGGAAACATGATCAACATGAAAGTTGTTAGAAATTTTCTTCTGATATAAATTGACATAAAATTCGTCCAAAACGGAGGTTATATGCACCCTGGAGACCCCGTTCTCTGAAGGGTATAGAAACAATTTCGGAATTCCGAAAGTTGGTGACGTGATTGACTCAAACTCTTGCCATGTAAGATCAATTCGGTCAAGCCACAAAATTGGAGACTTATGGGCATTTTTAGGAGTTACCATGAAAGTTCTAGAGGTTCTCAAGAGCCTTTGAATCCTAGGGTTTTGATCCGATGGCTCCGGTGAAGCCTCAAATACTATATATTGACGGGAAACCTATTTTTTGGAGGCACCACCAAAAGCTACGAAATTGCCCCCCCCCCCCCCCCCTTGGCTGCCATCTCTAAGGAGGAGGGCTCCTCTACAGCACCAAGAAGAGTCAAAGAAGAAGGAGGACAAAGGGGCGGTGCTTCCCTAGGGTGGGCCGCCGCTAGGGCGCCCTGCGCTGCCGTCGGCGTGCTGCCGCCCTTCACCGCTGTCATCGCGTCGCCTCCCTCTCCGTGGCCGCCGCCTCCCCCCTCGGGGAGGCACATCTTCATCATCTTCTACAACACTTCCTCATCATCCCCACTGTAATCTCTTGGCAAACATAATATGTGGTATAATTTATAATTCTCCTATGATCTATTGTATCTGTCTACGTTTTGAGTAGTGATTGTTTTTGGAAATTATGAAACTCTTTGTTGATTGGTTGCATAAAAATTTGTTATCTTCTATGATGGTCTTCTGTATTGATATATGAGTGCACACATATGTTGGGGGATGCATAAGGTTGTCACTGTTACATGCTGATAGGAATAGGGACAGCCGGAGTTGAGCAGAAACCGTGTTCCAAGTCTTATATACATGCAATATTAATTCATGGTTAATTAATGGGGAATATATTGGAGACCTTAGAACTTAAAGCGGTGGTTGGACATATTTATTTTAATGAATCCCTTGTTAGCATATTAATTTGTCTTAGGGACCAATCACTAGGGTGTGTAGTAGTTTATTTATTTGACTACTTCGATTTAGGTCTCCACCTAGAAGAAACAATAGGCTATCTTAAAATATAAGATATTATGTGTTTCACTAATTGTGCCAAACACAACAAATGAAATAGCAATTTGTCTGAATATTAGCTCCCTTGAGTTACTCACTTTCTTCGTCACTTGCATTTATTTTACTTGCATTAGGTCGCTTTACTTTGCATATTTATTTTCAGCACTAAGTAGTTTTATTTTACTATACTCTAGTTACAAGCAAAAATATCCTTTTCATCTTGTAGTTCATTGCATAAACAACCATATAAGTGGATTATAGGGCTTTAGAGAGTAGATAGTTTACCTTCAGCTCCTCGTGGGTTCGACACTTAATACTATCGAATTGTGCTACTATGATTCCCTGCACTTGGAGATTATCAACGGGCTGAATCCGAGAGCGCCCGCCCTATTTCTCCAGCGAGTAAAATACCGACAATTTGCCTCGCAAGCTTCTACAATGCTCACAAAGAACTCTCGACGCATTCGGTATCTTCTACGAAAAAGGGATGGTGGGTATGTGGGTATCTCGGTGAAATAATCTTGCATCAAATTGGTGTGCCTGACGATGGGATGAATATACGGTCCGGGATCGATCTGTGCTGCCGCTTCATCGCCGTGCAGTTTTGAAGTTCCTTCACCGCGACAATGACCATGGTTTGCTCAACATCGTTGTCAAGATCATGTCCTCGATGTCGGATTCATCTGAGCTCGACAAATCCTCGAGCAAAAACCGCCCGCTCGCACTCATGGACGAACTCATCTACGAAATCATGCATCAACGCCGGGAAAAATCAGTAAAATCGATCCGAATCACCCGGAAATAGACTCACGATTGCAGCGCCAGATTCGGTCGATTTCGACCGCTACGGTAGAGTCGACGGTGGAGGCAGGTTCCACAGGCGACCGACGAATGGTCGGGATCAGACGATAGCGGCAGGGCGTGGCCGCCCACGAGCTTGCCCTGTTCGCTCACGGTGGTGGCCTCCGTGCTTCAATTTTCGTATGGCGAGCTCGAATTCCGGCTGGGATAGGTTGCGGCGGTGGTGGCCAGGACAGGCTCTCCATGGCTCAAATTTGGCCGAACTCCGACGAGACCGGCAGTTGAAGGATGTTCAAGGATAATCAGTTCTGCGTGTGAAACCGAACGCGGCTCGTAAATTATTTCATAATTTCGGCACGTTTACGGTCACTGGTCGGCGCCCGAAACCAAACTCAAAACCTTAAACATCGATTATTTTACGGTTTTAGGCTGTTTAGAGGCTCAGTTAGAGAGCATATATAGAACCGACAATCATTTCTGATCGGAGGGAGTAGCATATAGACATTTGACTTTGACAACGAATCCGAAACGAAACTCGGGACCTTAAAGCAAGAGCAATAAAAGAGCCCGCTGCTGGCCATATAGCTCATGCCATGTCATCCTAGAGCTATTATAAAGCCCATTCACACAATAACCTAGCTATTAGTTGGCTTTTAAGCGAGTTTTGATTTAGATTTTTTTTGAAACATTTGATTTAGATTTAGTTACTAAAGCATGCGGTAAGGATGACTTTTTTCTCGTATGCGTACAACCCGACTGAGCCAGCTCCACTCTCTCTCTCTACAATATATGAGCCTGCTGACATGTGTGCTTTGAGATTTGTGACCGTAACGTACATCGGTCCTCGGCTGCGGCGGAGAAAGCTGAACCCTAGTCCCTAAATTCCGCACCCCCCCCCCCCCCCCCCCCCCCCCCCCCCCCACCCCGGCGCCGCCGCCCATGGAAGCCGCCACCTGGATTCCACCTACCATTCTCGAGTGCCACGGTTTCGACGCCGTCGGCCCTCTCGACATGCGGTGCTACATCGCGAACCTTCGCAACTCCACCACCGCCCGGGGCGCGACGAGCAGCGGCTTGCAGATCCAGGTAACCTATCGAGCCACCCGCCCGCCGCTCCTCTCCTACTTGGGCCCCCTTCTTTTCAGCTTATTTTCCAGATTCTCCCAGAAGCTACCCTCCACCAGCTTCTCCCAAAATCTCGTTTCTAAAATTTTCACAACAATCTAGATTAGTCTTCCCAATACTTATCTAGATTGTTGTGCAAATTTTAGAAACGAGATTCTGGGAGAAGCTGGTGGAGGGTAGCTTCTGGGAGAATCTAGAAAATAAGCTGAAAAGAAGGGGGCCTTGTGCGTCCACTGCCCGAGCCTGGCTTTGAGCCGTCGAAAGTCCAGAGTCGTCGCGATCGACGCCGACCTTGTGCTCCTCCGCGTCGCCATCGACGTGCAGTCCTGTGAGTACTTCTTATACAGGCCTCGAGTCCATCAGCTGGACCTGCTCCCTAACCCGCACCCTGGGAGCTTCGACGACTCTGCAACCGCCGTCCTCAGCCGCGAAGACGGCGCCTGGTACGCTGTTGCCGCTATCAGCAGTTGGCGCCCTGTGCGCGAGGACAACAACGACTCGATCATTAGGTGGGAATTTTGCCTCCACTTGTACCGCTCCTCTGATTCCAAGGGGTGGATCACCATGCCCATGTCAGTGGAGGAGCTTGTGAGGGACAAACTTGTCCCGTTACCCTGCGATGCGGAGGGTGGCATGCTGTATCACAAGACGCCCAAGACGCTCACAATTGGTGGTGAGCGTGGTACCATCGCCTGGGTGGACCACTGGCGTGGCATCCTCCTCTGTGATGTACTTGCGGAGCGACCAGTGTTCCAAGACATACCACTACCCATACCTGCAAGGGGAAACTGGGGTCGTGTTCTTGAGCATTGTGAACCCAACTATATCCGTGATGTTGCCATCAGTCAGCACAAAGATGCTATCAAGTACGTTGAGATGGAAATCTGGCCACCAAGAAAGCTGGATACCCCTGATTCCTATTTGGAATGGGTGCGCTGTAAGGCAAGTATCACCCAGGTCACCCCTGGTGGATGGAAGGCCACAACATGGAGAATGCCTATACCGGTTGGTTCAGTCACAGATTGGCAGCCTGACTGTGAAGTTGAAGTCAAAGATGTTACCATGGATACCAGCGAACCACATCATTATAACCTATCGTCTATGCTGAGCGGCAGCGACACCATGCAAACATTCCAGAAACTTCCGATGGCATACCCAACCATAAGCATCAATGAGGATATTGTCTACTTTGTTTCTAGTACCAAATCCAGACACCCAGGAAAATTGGAGTTGGTAATTGCTGTTGATGTGAGGAAAAAAACCCTGCAGGAAGTAGCCAAGCTTGATGTCGAGAAGAACTTCATTATCATGCCCGCCTTCTGTGGGATCTGCAGATATCCAAGGAAGAATACAGGTAACTAACTTCTGTTCTGCTACGTTCTCCATGTTTCTTTTTCTTTCTGTTTTTTTTCACAACTTTACCCTGTTATGAGCTAGAATTTAACTACTTGGCACACTTAATTCATGGGCCACTGCAGTTGTTAGTCCATAGAGATAAGTTACTGAATGCGTGTTGTGTTTGTGTGCAAACTGTCTTGTAAATTTGTGCAAAAAACTGTTTTGGAAAGAGACTCACAAGTACACAACTATCATTATCCTTAGTGTTGGTGGTTGAGTTCTGTTAAGTTGAGAAGCTATACATTGTATTTTTGGCATATGCTTGTTGATTAAGTGAATTACATGCTTCCCTTAGGGTTATAATGGTAGAGGATAAGCATGCAAGAAACAGTGCTCAATATTTTCCTGGGATGGCTATTGAAACTGCATTTGAGAATACAATAAGCTCCTCTGGGTCACCCAAACAAACCTGGATAAGTGATTCTAGCTACAGGTTTTGGTGTCTTATTGTTGTGCTAGTAACTGACTACGGTTAAATTTCTAGTGGATGGAAAATAAAACAGCTATTTCTCTTGACCACTTATTATTAGCATGGGCTGTAACACTTTGATGCAGGCACATCAGTAGCGCTTAAACGAATTGAGAAACAAGCTGTTAAGCAAACTGACAATCTTGAAACTGGTGAACCACACTTGAAGGAAACAAGGCGGCCTGTGGATGAGAGGGCATTGAAGACGTTGGCGAGACTCACAAGTACACAACTATCATTATCCTTAGTGTTGGCGAGGTTTCTTGGAGCTTCCTGTGGATGCAGAAATTGCCATGGAAGAGCTAGTTTAATTAACTCATGAAAATTATGCGAAAAGTAAAAGTTATCTGGCATTGGTACTTGATTTATCTTGAACATGTGTAGTCTCAGCTCTCTAGAGCTAACTTGTCCAATCTTTATAAATCTGAATCCTAGCAAACTTGCTCTATTTCTTTGAACAAGCGTCAATGTTTTCTTGATTTTGTTATTTCTTAGTTGAACTTTGCTGAATCTCAATCACGCCTGTTTAAAAGATGGAAATGCACTACAGACATTGTGTTCTTGAAAACGGATTTAATTATCTTGAGATTTTGCTGTGCTTGACATGAAGAGATTCAGTTTTAGTATTACATGGTGTTTCGTTCTTTTTGTTTTCTCTGAATGATGGTATACTTGTATTTTGCGGATCTCGCATTGTTTGGAAGAAACTCTTACTATAAAATTTGGAGAATATTGATCTCTAGCACATTGTATATTGCTTCATTGATTATGTAGTATGCTCGTTATTTCTGTCCTTTCAGTTCAGATTATTAGGAGGGTCAGCTAGAACGATCGTACAAGCTAGAACGATCGTTCAGAAGCATTCACTTGTATATGTTCTGAACTCCTATAGTTAAATAGTCGCAAGATCCTTCAACCTAAGATCAACGTATTAGCCTTTTAATTTCCTTGGTACTCCACATCAACGTACTAGCCTTTTACTTTTATGCTAAATATTTCATTCTACAGAGGTTTGGTTCTTCTGTTTGACAAAGTGAGATAACTGTGAATTCCTGAAAGAAACATCTTCGACTGGAGAAGATGTGAAGTCCTAGCGCCCTCTGAAAGGACACGGATATCGCCGAGAGGGGGGGTAAAAACTTCTATGAGAGGCTTGACAAATTCGGAATAAAACTAATGTTTAATTTGTCAAGCATACAAAACCTAAATAAACTAGGTTCACCTATGTGCACCAACAACTTATGCTAGATAAGATAAGTAACTATGTGATAGCAAGATATATATAACTTCATGCACAAAAGCTATCACAAAGTAAATTGCATAAGTAAAGGAGCTTGGGTATAAAAATAACCGAGGCACGCGGAGACAACGATGTATCTCGAAGTTCACACCATTGCGAGTGCTAATCTCCGTTGGAGTGGTGTGGAGGCACAAGGATCCCCAAACGCCACGGGGGCTCACCGTAATCTCCTCGAGCCCTCCCACCAAGATGAAAGATTCGACCACTATGGAACACTTGAGGGCGGTCACCGAACCCATATAAGCTTGGGGTAATCTCCAGAACTCAATTGAAGGCTCCCAAGAATCGCCACTGAGGCACCATAAAGCTTGGAAAGATCTCCACAACTTAATTGGAGGTTCCCAAGTAATTGCCACGGAGGCACCACAAAGCTTGGGAAGATCTCAACAACTTAATTGAAGGTCCCCAAGTAATCCACTAAGCCACTAAGCCGTCTAGGGTTCTAAGAACCCAAGAGTAAAAAGTTCAACAAACTTTTCACCACCGAATCTCCGAGGAGAACTCAAACCGATGCAACTGTTGCAATGGCAAGAGCACAAGTGCTCAAAATCCTTCTCACCTAAATCCTACCAAAGCAACTAATGCTATGGAGAGATATGAGAGGAAGAACAAAGGAAAAAATCCACAAAGAACTCCAAGATCTAGATCCAATGGGTTCCCCTCACAAAAAGGAGAAAGTGATTGGTGGAAATATAGATCTAGATCTCCTCTCTCTTTTCCCTGAAAGATATGCAAGAATCATGGGAGGAATTGAGAGATGGGCAAGCTTTCCAAGATCAATAATGGAGGGAGAGAGAGGGGAAAACAAGCTTACTCAAGCTTGAAGAAGGGGAGGGTCATTTATACCCCTCCCGGGATTGTAGCCGTTGCTGTTCTGCAGGGCCGGATATTCTGGTCCTAGTTTGGACCGGATAATTCGCCCCTCCCCCCAAAATTCTACTAAGGACTTTGTGCGCGTCGTCCTATTTTGGGGGCGGATTATTAGGCCGGATATTTCCATTTTTGGCCAGATAATCTGCCCCTCGGATTATCCGGCCCAAGTTTGGCCCGGATAATCCGGCCAGGAAGAGCAAGCAATACGAAAACATCGATAGCTTTTGCATCCGGACTCCATTTTCAATGATCTTGGGCTCGTTGGAATCCCCACAATGAGCTCTACAACATCATCCATAGAAACATCATAGTCCAACAAAGGAGGAATAAACCAAATGATAAAAGGTTTGACTTAGCTATAAAGAGAACCGGTAAAACCTCCAAAATTAGAGTTCCATACGAAATCTGTTTTTGATGAGCTAGAGCTTGTCATGAAAATAACCACAAGCTCTAGACCTCACATGGATAAAAGCCAAATAAGAACCAAGAAAGATGATGCCAAGTATGCAAAGGTTTGAGCTCTCTCTGAACGATACGATTAGGTTACTCACTCGAGAGCCCCTCTTGATAGTACGGCTACCGAACCTAAAACCCGGTCTCCCAAACACTATGAGACCGGTAAGAAAGAAACCCTATCAAGATAATACCTTTTCCTTGCGCATTCCACTTGACTTGAGCTAGATGGTGACGATCTTGATCTTCTCAAGTTGGACTACCTTTCTTGATTGCGCTTGCTCGGTGAAGTCTTGCGGATTGCTCCCCCATACTTCACTATAGTAAAAATATATTCACATGTCCATTACCACCAATAGACACCGAGCTTCAAGCAAATGATATTTTCTAGATGCCTATCTTCAACTTGTGCTTTGACTTGATCAACATTGCACTTCATCTTCTTCCTTCATAATGATGATGTCTTGAGAATGCACATGAGATCTCACTCCATCTTATTTCTCAAGACACATTCTATATAGGCTCAACTCCCTTGATCATCACATAATCTTCTTTATTTGTATCTTCTTACAACCTTGAAACCAACATATGGCTCAAGCGTTGTCTACGGACATGTCCTACAAATATAACTGTCGTGGGGATGACTTTTAGGGTAGGCCACGGGCAGAGCCATCTGCCGGCCTACGTCCCAGGAGTCTCCACGACGCCAAGTTAAGAAGACTGGTTTTGGCCAGAGGACTGGCTGCGCCAGCAGCCGGCTGGCGACTCCACCGAGGAGAGCCAGAGCCGGTCCAGACTGCAAAGTTCCTCCCTCGCCGAAAGTAGCCTGACCCCGACAAGATCGACAGAAGCCAGGAGCAGGTGTGATGCCAGCCAGGCCCGGTCTCCACCAATCAGCGGACAGGAGCCTTCCCCACAAAAGGATCCGAGGCAAAAGGGAGGACATATGCCTCCCAGATGCCGGTCCAAAGGGGAAAAAGGCACTTTATAAAGTTCCCACCGTCAGACGAGGAGTCTGGGGCCAGAGGACGACGATGAGGACGCAACCACGGAAGAGCCGGCGGCCGGGCAGCCGGCCACCAAAACTGTAACCAGGCCCCTGCCTATATAAGGGGGCCTGGACCCTTAGACTAGGGAGATCTGATCCTTCTTCTTCCTCCTCTAGACTGAACAGCTCGAGGAGCGTTGTAACCACTATGAAGCTAATACGAAACAAGGCATGAAGTAGGGGTGTTACCTCCGGTGTGGAGGGCCCTGAACCTGGGTAAACCATGGTGTCTTTGTAACACAAATCCCGATCCGGACCCATCGTCGCACACCATCAAGCCCCTTCGATAAGCCACCCCCATGGCTACTGTCTCTAAATTCCCACGACAGTTGGCGCCCACTATGGGGCAACGCATGGCGATGACCGGAATAAAGTTCTGGCCGGGATCTCCGTCGACTCTCGGCGAGAAGGTCGCCTCCGGCCTTGATGACCCACAAGTATAGGGGGTGTATCGTAGTACTTTCAATAAATAAGAGAGTCGAACCCAACGAGGAGCAGAAGATGTTGACAAGTGGTTTTGATCAAGGATTCACTGTAAATACTAGCAAACGGGTTTTCAAGGGTATTTGGTAATGCAAGTAAATAAAGTACGAGTAAATAAAAGACAGTAATAATAATTGTAGCGAGTGGCCCAATCCTTTCTAGAGCAAAGAACAAGCTGGTTGTGTAACTTATAATGACCAAACGTTCTTGAGGACACATGGGAGTTTCTGTCAATTGCTTTCGCTTCATGCCGCTAAGTAATCTTTACTGGTTTGATAAGTGTTATGGGGGTGAACCTGTGCTAGCGTACTACCCTCACTAGGATTAATACAGACTTATGATTATACCCCTTGCAAGCATCCGCAAATACAAGAAAGTAATTAAGATAAATCTAACCACAACCTTAAACTCTAAGATCCTACGCTCCCTGGTGTAATGGTTTCCTAACGGAGGTTTAGGTTTCTGTCACTCCAGCAACCCCACAATTAGTAGCCAAATACACAATGCATCTCACTAGGCCCATAAATGGTGAAGTATCATGTAGTCGACATTCACCTGACACCACTAGTAAAATAGCACCACAACAAATAAATATGAAACCATTAAATATTACTCAACATAATTCCACTACTAACAACTTGACTTCTCCCATGTCCTCAATAACTAAACGAACTACTCACAAGACATCATATGGATCATGATCAGAGGTGAAATAATGGTAAATAACAATCTGAACATAAACCTTAATTTAATGGTTCCACTCAATAGCATCAACCACAAGAGTAATCAACACCGGGAAAGTTTCCCCTATGAATTTAACAAGATTCAACTCAAGATGTTACAGCGGGATGGAGTGGTGATGGTGAGATGAAGGTGCTGGTGATGGAGATGATGATGATGATCCCGATGAAGTCCGGTGCGATGGCGATGATGATTGCGACAATCTCCCCTCTTCGGGAAGGAATTTCCCCGATAGATTCCTGCCTGCCAGAGAGCTTTTCTCTCTCTGGTGTTTTCCGCCCCACAGAGGCGGCGGTGTCTATCTCCGAGCCCCCCTGACTTAGGTTTTCGGGGACGATGAATTACGCGAAGAGGCAAAGCCTGAAGTGGGCCAGGGTGGCCACACAATAGGCCAGCGCGGCCAGGGGCCTGGCCGCGCCCCCTGTGTGTGAGCCCACCCCCTGGCTCCTCTCGCTTCCTCCTTCTGGCTTCCTTAGTCTTTCGGCAAAATATAAATTTTTGGTATTTTTCTAGAATTTTCCCGATCTTCCGAAATATGGTTTCTTGATGGTCCTTTTCTAGCAGAATCCTGACTCCGGCAGAAAATCCTTTAACGATCATCAAACATCTAAAAACAGAGTAAACAACATAAGTATCATCTCTAAATATGAAATATATCAATGAATAACAGTAAATTATGATACAAAATAGTGATGCAAAATGGCCGTATCAACTCCCCCCAAGCTTAGACCTCGCTTGTCCCCAAGCGAAAACTGAGCTCGGTAAACATGACCACAGGTTTATAGAGTGAAGTGTCGATAATAAAGAATACGGACAAGAAGCATCACATTCATCAAGGCACACAATATAATAGACAGCAACTTCCCTATATATGATATAGACTTGCAATAAGTAAGAGGGAATCACATATAAAGGTGCACACGGTAAATTATAATTGGTGATGGCAAACCTTAGTTCTTGGTCAGAGAACGTTGAGTAAAATACACTTTCTTTTAAATGGAGCCTTTTATAACAGAGCCAATATAGGAAAAGTCATATGCTCACTGAAGCAAACTCTTTGCAAACACAGAAAACTTTCAAAGACATATTCTTTCAGATAAAAGCATTATGCTAAACAAGGAAGATCATAAACATGATTAAATGAATAAACATATGGATGAATGAAACATAACAACTCAAATGCTTGCTTGAGATAGAGGGAAATAGGTTGACTCAACATAAAAGTAAAAGATAGGCCCTTCCACAGAGGGAAGCAGGGATTAAATATGTGCTAGAGCTTTTCATTTGTAAAAAAGAGGTAAAAGTTGTTTTGAGAGGTGGTTACTTTTGTCAACGACTAGCAAAGGAGTCCTTGATATATTCCATACTAAACAAGTGAGAGCGGTTCTGAGATATTTGATTAGTTGGCACAATTGTGCTTTATTTATAGCTTTGCACTCCTCCTCACCATTTTTCCTTTCTCAAACCATGGCTAACCGATTCCATCGGGTGCCCACCAACTTTCACATACCTTGGAGGAGTGCTCTTTTTCTTTCTTTTTAGATTATTATGGTCTGACCAGCTCCCTTGCAAATTAATGATGAGCAGATGAAGCTGCCTAGTTGAAGGGTACTTCATTTAGTATGGAAGATAACAAACCCATCCACTACGTCCTCATGAGCTAAAAACAGTGGCACAAAGTGAGAAGTATTTGAAGGTTTTTGAAAGGTAGCACATGAAAATTTACTTGGAATGGCTTGAAATACCATGCATAGGAATTTATAGTGGACTCTTTGGAAGTAAGTTTGGTTTTTGGTAATTGGATGCACGAGAAGTATTCCCTCTCAGTACATGTTTTTGGCTAGTAAGGCTGGTAGCAAGCATAAGAGTTGCATGAAACAAACATACATACATATAATAGGAACAATCATGTAACCTTTTTTGAAAGTACAATGATTTTAACTTTGAGAATACTAATGCTTATAAGACAATCATGGAGAGGAACTGCCATGATGCATCTACTAGTACTTCTTTCTTTTTCAAAATTCAAGATAATGTTGCTACTTGACCAAGCTAAGTTTGCCAAACCAACTAAATTTACACATGCTCCCAAAGTGATACCAATACTAATCAACAAAACTAATCATATATAAAAGATATTGCAAACTAAAATAAGGTGTGCAGAAAGTAAACGATAAAAATTCTCATTAATATTCCATTACCGCAACTCACACCAAGGGATACATAGATAACCAACTAGGGAGGATACTTCAAAATTGCAAACTATTCTATAAGATAATTTCTCTACTCATGATATGACTCTACTTGAAAAAGTAAATGAGTGAAAGATAATAATGTGATACCGCGACACTCCCCCAAGCTTGGAACAAACCAAGGGGGATGCCTATACCAATGACGAATTAATCCTTTGGTGGTGGTGGTGCGTCTTTAATGAGCTTCTCAATAAGCTCCTTCAACTCATCAATCTTGTAGGTAAGATTGCAAATCATTTCCGAATTGTGCTCAATACGGCTCATGAACCTGTCACCCTGAGAATCCCAGCTCTTGGAATTATGTTCCCATCCTTCTTCGCACTTGGAGCTTTCTTTCCCTGCACTGTTAGAACGATCTATATCCCAACCAGAGGGCAATCATGATCTAGGCACCTTTTGAATTTGATGTTCATATATTAAAGTATGGAAGGGATTGTTGCCCGGCTGAGATGTCCGTGGAGCTAAGGTGTGGCGTGGCACACCCCCTCCGGTGCTCATCCATGAGCCTCTCTTAAACTTGCTAGGGTCCTTCACAACTCCAATACTTGCGATGACAGAACGGTTGCACGAGCGTTGCCCTTCTTCTGCCTCCTCTTCTTCGGCTTCAATCTCAACCTCATCTTCCAACTCAAGGTCTTGGTGGTCATCATCTGAAGGCATCTTCTCCTTGTCATCGCTTGAAGAGGCCATGGTGCTTCTCAAACTGAGATCAGCTCCTGACAGAAATAGCTCAAAACAAAAACATGATGAAAACACGATATACAAACCTCAGAAAATATGGGGGGTTATATAGGCAAAAATAAAACATCGGGACAAAGTCACAGGAAGAAACCGGGACAGAAACGAGTTCTGAGGTGCTCTCACACCAGGGCGGTGCGGCCAGGAGTGGGCCCACGCCCCCTGTGTGTGAGGAGCACCCGGACTCCTTTTCCTGCCTGTTTTTGTCTCATGATTTTTCATATTTAATAAAAACAACAAAAATATTAATGGAAGAGTTCAACGTGAACCTTTTCTGACTAGAACGGTTACCTATTCGAAAACAAATTCTGCAGGTTCCTGCATATTGTCCTGGATAAATTTTTCTGGACTCACCGTTTGAATAACATCAACATCTTCATTATAAGAATCTCCAGCAATATAATGCTTGAGTCTTTGTCCATTCACCACTTGTGTAGTGTCATCTTTTAATGAAGCAATCTTTATCGCACCTGAGCGATACACCTCTACAATAACAAAGGATCCTTCCCATTTTGAGAGTAATTTTTATGGTGCAGCATCGAAAACAGTTTCAGGACAGCAACATCCCCAAATCTTTACCTCGCTCAAATTAGAGGCTTCTCTTGGTACAAAGACGAAATAAAAAGGATAAGGAGTGGTCATTACAGTAGTAATGACTTCCAAGACTCAAATAAAAGAAAAAGTACTGAAAAGAAAACATTGGGTTATCTCCCAAGAGTGCTTTTCTTTAACGCCTTTGAGCTAGGCGCAGAAAATTGCGAATCAAGTAACATCAAGAGATGAAGCATCAAGCTCATAATTTGCTCTAAGAATAGAGTCAAAAATTAATTTCTTTCTTTTCCTAGGGAAGTGTTCCATACCTTTCTTAAGTGGGAATTGATATTTGATAGTGCCTTCCCTCATATCAATGATAGCACCTACCGTTCGAAGAAAGGGTCTTCCCAAAATAATATGACATGAAGCATGGCATTCAATGTCCATAACAAGAAAATCAACAGGAACAAGGTTATTGTTAACCACAATAAGAACATCATTAATCCTTCCCAAAGGTTTCTTCTTAGCAACATCTGCAATAGGAACATCAAAATAACATTTTTCAAGCGGCGGTAAATCAAACATATCATAAATCTTTCTAGGCAGAATAGAAATTCTAGCACCTAGATCACATAAAGCATGGCAATCAAAACCATTAACATTCATATCAATGATGGGTTCCCAACCATCTTCTAACTTTTTGGGAACAGAGGCTTTTTGCTTCAACTTTTCATCCCTAATTTTCATGAGAGCATTGGTAATATGCTTGGTAAAAGCAATATTTAAAGAACTAGAATTGGGAGTCAAAGCAAGCTTTTGCAAGAACAAAATAACTTCAGATATATTATAGCCATCAACATCAAAATCATTAAAAGAAGTAGAGCTATCATCTCCTACACTCTGAAAAATTTCAGCACTCATTTGAGAAAAAGTTTTGGCAGTTTTGGGCTTTTTAACACAAGGAGTGGGAGTTTTCTCTACACCAATCAAAGTAAGAGGATTGCTAGCAGTAGGAACAACATCATTAGAGGTAGTAATGGTACATACCTTCATCTCTCTAGCCATCTCATCTTCTCTTTCCCACCGGGCATGCAATTCCGCTAACAATCTAATATTTTCATCAATTCCAACTTGAATAGCATTAGCGGTAGCAAAAACATTGTTCTCTTTCACATCATTGGGAAACACTTTTAATTTCAGAAGTTCAACATCATGAGCAAGGCTATCAACTTTAGAAGCAAGAATATCAATTTTGCCTAACTTTTCCTCAACAGACTTATTAAAAGCAGTTTGCTTACCGATCAAGTCCTTGAGCATTACCTCAAGCTCGGAGGGCGCGGCCCTAGTGTTGTTGTAGGAATTACCATAAGAATTACCATAACCATTACCATTGGTAGAAGGATATGGCCTATAATTGTTACTAGCAAAATTGTTTCTATAAGCATTGTTGTTAAAATTATTGTTTCTAATGAAATTCACATCAACATGCTCTTCTTGAGCAACCAAAGAGGCCAAAGGAACATTATTAGGATCAACATGAGTCCTATCATTAGCAAGCATAGCCATAATTGTATCAATCTTATCACTCAAGAAAAAGGTTTCCTCAACAGAATTTACCTTCTTACCTTGTGAAGCTCTCTCGGTGTGCCATTCGGAATAATTTACCATCATGTTGTCAAGTAGCTTTGTTGCGGCGCCCAAGGTAAGGGACATAAAAGTGCCTCTAGCAGCTGAATCAAGTAGGTTCCTTGAAGAAAAATTCAGTCCTGCATAAAAAGTTTGGACAATCATCCAAGTAGTCAGTCCATGAGTGGGGCAATTCTTTATCATAGATTTCATTCTTTCCCAAGCCTAAGCAACATGTTCATTATCAAACTGAGTAAACTTCATAATATTGCTACGCAGAGATTTAATCTTAGCAGAAGGATAGTATCTACCAATAAAAGCATCCTTACAATTAGCCCATGAATCAATACTATTCTTAGTCAAAGACAGCAACCAATCTTTAGCTTTTCCTCTCAAAGAAAAAGGAAACAACTTGAGCTTAATAATATCACTTTCTACATCCTTATATTTCTGCATCTCACATAGCTCAACAAAATTGTTGAGATGAGCTGCAGCATCTTCAGTACTAGCACCAGAAAATTGCTCTTTCATAACAAGGTTCAACAAAGCAGGCTTAATCTCATAAAAGTTTGCAGCAGGAGCAGGTGGTGCAATAGGAGTGCAGATAAAATCACTATTGTTCGTGCTAGTAAAGTCACACAACTTAGTGTTTTCAGGAGTACCCATTTCAGCAAAACTAAAACAAACAAGTAAAAACAACTACCAAGGATTCTATTTTTTTTGGGTTTTTGATATAAAATGATGCAAGTAAAATAAATAAAGTAAAGCAAAACAATAAAACAAAGTAAAGGATGTTCGTGCGAAAACTCTCCTCGCAGAAGTCTTCCACTTTTCCCCGGCAACGGCGCCAGAAAAAGAGCTTGATGCGTGGTGAATGACCAGCCCGTTGGGAACCCCAAGAGGAAGGTGTGATGAGTATAGTAGCTCGTTTTCCCTTAGTTAAGAAACCAAGGTTTATCGTTCAGGAGAAAAGCAGACAATTTATATATGGCGCCTCGTCCAAGCTTGCTAGTTTGCGATAGCTCCAGATAATTTATATATGGCGCCTCGTCCAAGCTTTGCTTGCTAGCTGCAACGCGGAACCTGCACACACACAACCAAGTACTTTGCTCCCAACTTGCGATGAGGTTGTCAATCTCACCGGTTTGCTTGAAACAAAGGTTATGAGCATATCGAGTGGAAAACAGTAGAGAATGCAAGTAAGTAAACAGTGCGAGTAAAGTAAATAGGTGATAGCAATATGATAGAAATAGGACCGGGGTCCACAGTTCACTAGTGGTGTCTCTCCATAGATAAATTAGCACATGCTGGGTAAACAAATTATAGTTGGGCAATTGATAGAATAAAGATAAATGTGATATGTCAAGAAGATCACTATGAGATTTACTCTGGGCATTACAACAAAATACATAGACCGCCATCCAACTGCATCTATGACTAATAATCCACTTGTGGCAAATCAATCCGAGAACTCCACAAGTATTAAGTTGCGAACAATAGATAATTGCATTAAGCAAAGTGTGTAATGTAAACAAAGCATATGCTCTTGAGCATATGAATGTTGTTTTCTCCCTAGTAGCAATAGAACATCTACCACCTTAGAGGTTTCTGTCACTCCCCCAGGTGAAATAGAGGCATGAACCCACTATCGAGCATAAATACCCCCTCTTGGAGTCACTAGCAACTACTCGGCCAAGATAGCCACTAACAACGGAGAGCATGCAAGATCATAAACAACATAGAGATAACAAAAGATAATATTCAGTACATCAACTTAATCATAAACACCAATATTCATCGGATCCCAACAAACCAACATCAAAGAATTATATAACGGTGATCTCAATCATGTAGGGCAGCTCATGAGATCTAAACATGAAGCACATGGTGGAGAAGACAACCATCTAGCTACTGCTATGGACCCATAGTCCAAGGTAGATGATGCGTGGTGAATGACCAGCCCGTTGGAAACCCCAAGAGGAAGGTATGATGAGTATAGCAGCTAGTTTTCCCTCAGTAAGAAACCAAGGTTTAATATCGATCAGGAGAGGAGAGACAATGATGACTGAAGGTGATGCTTGCTAGATTGCGTCGGCTTCGGACAATTTATATATGGCACCTCATCCAAGCTTTGCTTGCTAGCTGCAACATGGAACCTGCACACACACAACCAAGTACTTTGCTCCCAACTTACGATGAGGTTGTCAATCTCACCGGTTTGCTTGAAACAAAGGTTATGAGTGTATCGAGTGGAAAACAGTAATAGTATGCGAGTAAAGTAAACAGTGTGAGAAAGTAAACAGGTGATTGCAATATGATGTAAATAGGACCGGGGTCCACAGTTCACTAGTGGTGTCTCTCCATAGATAAAATAACATGCTGGGTAAACAAATTACAGTTGGGCAATTGATAGAATAAAGATAAACGTGATATGTCAAGAAGATCACTATGAGATTTACTCTGGGCATTACAACAAAATACATAGACCGCCATCCAACTGCATCTATGACTAATAATCCACCCCCGGGGATATCAATCCGAACACCCCAGAAGTATTAAGTTGCGAACAACAGATAATTGCATTAAGCAAAGTGTGTAATGTAAACAAAGCATATGCCCTTGAGCATATGAATGTTGTTTTCTCCCTAGTAGCAACAGCACATCTACCACCTTAGAGGTTTCTGTCACTCCCCCAGGTGAAATAGAGACATGAACCCACTATCGAGCATAAATACCCCCTCTTGGAGTCACTAGCAACTACTCGGCCAAGATAGCTACTAACAATGGAGAGCATGCAAGATCATAAACAACATAGAGATAACAAAAGATAATATTCAGTACAGCAACTTAATCATAAACACCAATATTCATCGGATCCCAACAAACCAACATCATAGAATTACATAACGGTGATCTCAATCATGTAGGGCAGCTCATGAGATCTAAACATGAAGCACATGGTGGAGAAGACAACCATCTAGCTACTGCTATGGAACCATAGTCCAAGGTAGACTACTCACTCATCGCTCCGGAGGCAAGCATGGCGATGAAGAAGGCCTCCGGTGGCGATTCCCCTCTCCGGCAGGGTGCCGGAAAGAGCTTCTGGACCCTCCCGATCTTCGGGTCGACGGCGGCAGTGGATCGCGATGTGTTCTGGAAATCTGATCAGGTACTTAGGTTTTTTCTGTCGGGGGATCTTTATAGGCGAAGGGGCGATGTCAGAGGGGGTCCCAGGCGCCCTCACACGGGGCCAGCGCGGCCAGGGGTAGGGCCGCGCCACCCCTGTGTGTGGGGCCCTGGTGGCCCTACTCCTTCTCTCCTTTGGATCCCTGGAAGCTTCCGGGTAAAATATGACTTCAGGAACTTGTTTCGTCCAATTCCGAAAATATTTCCTGTGTATCACTTCTGAAACACAAAATAGCAGAAAACAGGAAACTGGCACTGTGGCAACTTGTTAATAGGTTAGTTCCGGAAAATGCATAAAAGTGCCACTAAGTGTAATGAAACAATAGGCAAATGGTGTAAAAACAAGCATGGAGCATCAAAAATTATAGATACGTTTGAGACTTATCAAGCATCCCCAAGCTTAACTCCTGCTCGTCCTCGAGTAGGTAAGTGATAACAAAAGAATAATTTTTGAGGTGACATGCACCTACACAATCTTGATCATATATGTAAGCATTGGTGAGCTGGGATCAATAGAACTTAAAACATGGGCATGAAGATATAATCATGACAATAAGAAACTTAGCAACCATGTTGTAAACATGCAAATGAACACAAATAAAATATCATGAAAATGAAACAATGAAAGTCAACGTGTGTTCAAATCATAAGGAAAAACATACAAATGGTTTTCAGCTTGTCCTTCAAAGAGAGCAAAACATAAATGCATAGGTCACCTTTAAGTTTAAAAGGGCGACTAGATACAAATAATTTAAGAACAAGTGAAACCAACATCATGAATCAATCAATGAACTTTGGGACAATGCATATTGCACTAAGAATGACAACTATGCTCTCTTAATGGTGCATAAAGAAAGAAGGTGGTGACTCAACATAAAAGTAGAAGAAAGACCCTTCGCAGAGGGAAGCAGTGATTGCAAGTTTTATAACCTTCAAAAATTATGGTACTTACCGGCTTTGAGCTCTCATTGCCCCCATCGTAAGCATCATGAATGGTTAAAGTTAATGTGAGAATAATTATGATGCATATGCTTGACAAATCATAAGTTGAAAACCTCGTGTCCCGTGAATACGAGTACCCAAACCTCATGCTACTTTACTTAGAGTCCCAAACAAGGCTCTTGTCATTGTAAGTATATGCATATCATTGAGAACCGCCAATGGGGTACCTCCGTGCCCGATGACATGGAACAAGCCCACACCAAAATGACAGGACAAGCAGACAATGAACACCTCGACATCTCTTTTATTTGCCTTTGTTTAGCTTTTTATTGTGAGATGCGTCGTCGTATGTTCACCATGGGTATGCTGCAAATTTCCACCATGAATTATGCATGGCTTAGATTGGCGGCCTGGTGTTTCCCTAACACATATAAAAACTCCATGATCCTCACAAGTTTCCCAATTCATTTCACACCGCGGGCATCCATAAACGAAAGATCACGATATCAACTCAAAAGAGAAGTGCAATGTTGAAAGCTTGCCCATGACAGCATGGCTGGGCTAGAATCCAACTTACAACTTGCAAGCATAACAACTCAACATAAGAGACCACAATGTCAAATTTTTAAGAACAGGAAAAAGTAAAGTGTGCCTTCCGGTTCGTGAGAGCTTTACTGACCGAATTTCGCATAACACTGGTAAGAGTTTAATTTGAAGAGAAAATAAAAGCAAGTCAAATTTACTTGGAATAGCAAATTGCTAGTAGGTATGTATGGTGGACACTATGGAATACTTTGGCTTTTAGGAGTTGGATGCACGAGTAGAGCTCATACTCAGTACAAGGCGAGGGCTAGCAAAAGACTGGGAGCGACCAACTAAGAGAGCAATAATGGCCATAATCATGCAAAGCGACATTAAAAGAAGCATAAGATGGCATCAAAAGTCAAAAACTAGATGATCATGAAGGCTATTGGCGACTTTGTATGAGTGTAACATGTGTGAGCATGCGCCAAGTCAACCCAAATAAAGCATAAAGGAGAAAACCAAAATAATGCTTCCATACAATAAAAACAACGCATGATTTTTTTAAAGGCTCATTAAGCAATCTCAGTTATTTGAGACAAGTCATGCTACAGCAAAACCACTAAGCATACTATCAAAAATACATCAAGCATGACATGAAAAAGCCTAAGCCGCAGTCTACACAAGCTCCTTCTTGTACCACTATTTTGCACAAAGCTTTTTCTCTTTGCCAACACCATTTGAAATTTTTATAAACACCTCTTTTGATGAAAACCAATAAAGTTCAGAGGCAAAAATACACCTTGATGAAAAGATATGACAAGGTCTGAACGCAAATCAAGGCAAAAACGAAAACCAAAAGCAGTAGCAGAAAAAGAAGAACACAGGAACAACTCCGTTTTTCACTCTTATAAATTCATCGAGCGTTCTTCGCAAATGAAAACGAGTACATCTCCTCCAAAGGAAATTTGTTGGGGTCCAACCATTTATTGCAGCAAACAAAACAAACTAACAAACTAGGAAAACTAAAACAACTAACGCTCCAAGAAAAACACATAGTGCATGAAGCAATAAAAATATAGTGTCTTGAAAGGTGACCTGATTTTTGCCGATGAAGAAGTGGTGCCTCGGGGGCATCCCCAAGCTTTGACGCTTGTACTTCTTGGATATTTCTTGGGGTGATGCATGGGCATCCCCAAGCTTGAGCTTTTGTCCATTCTTCAACTCATCTCATCATTCTTCAATCCCTACACTTGAAAACTTCCTTCATACAAAACTAAACACAAATCTATTAGCAACATTAGTGTAGGCATAACATATAATCAACCCCTTTTTGCTTCAGGTTTCAACTCAAAACTACCACATATAAAGTAAATACTACTGTAGCAACTTCCAGAAGAGTTCCGTGATCAAAAGAACTCGCAAAGAAAGCGATAAAGTGGCAAAAACAAATATTGGCAGAAATCTATCAAAACAGAACAGCTGACAAAGGTCGAATTTTTTAAAGGTTTTCTGTTGCTCAAATCAAAAAGTGTTCAACTAAAAAAAGTTTTGATATAACCTGGGGCATATACACAAGAAATCGCAGGTCCAAAAGATAAACATAGAATTTATACGAATTTTTACGGTGCAGCACCGAAAACAGTTTTAGGACAGCAACATCCCCAAATCTTTACCTCGCTCAAATTAGGGGCTTCTTTTGGCACAAAAACGAAATAAAAAGGATAAGGAGTGGTCATTACAGTAGTAATGACTTCCAAGACTCAAATAAAAGAAAAAGTACTGAAAAAAAAACATTGGGTTATCTCACAAGAGTGCTTTTCTTTAACGCCTTTGAGCTAGGCGCAGAAAATTGCGAATCAAGTAATATCAAGAGATGAAGCATTAATTACCTCAGTAGGCTCTTTGGAAGTTCCCGAAGATGATTCAACCTGCAAGTCACCCTTAGTGAAACTAAGAGTCTTAACAATTTTAGGAACATGTTGAGATTTAAGCGCAGAAACCTTGGGAACATACATAAATTTTTGCTCTTTTCCAACAAACACTTTCTCTTTCTTAAATTTAAGAGAAGAGAAGATTAAGCTAAGAGTTTCCATAGACTCTTCTAGTTTACCAATCCTTAGGTTTTGATTATTAAGAGTAGTGCTAGCCTCTAAAATGGTAATTCTCTTACCGATGTTTTCTATTGATTCACTAACTTGGCTAGCATTTTCTAGGATACTTGGCAAACTTTTCTCTAAAGAGCTGAGCCTCTCTACCACCTCATCCAGGGTGGTCTCAGTTTTAGCAACATGAATAGGTGGTATTCCCACTAAACTTTCAATTATAGTGCATGCTTCTCCAGTGGGAGTACCCAGAAAATTACCTCATGTAAGAGTATCAAGAACATACCTATTCCAACTAGATATACCAACATAAAAATTTCTAAGGAGGATCGTGGTGGAGTGCTTTTTGGTACACCTATGATGAGCATTGTTAATACGGTACCAAGCATCTTTTAAACTTTCTCCTCCTTGTTGCTTAAAACTACGAACTTCTACTTCAGGATTACTCATTTTAACAAAACTAAAAGCAGATAAGTAAAACAACTACCAAGGATTCTAATTTTTTTTTGGGTTTTTGATATAAAACGATGCAGGTAAAATAAATAAAGTAAAGCAAAGCAATAAAACAAAGTAAAGGATGTGTGTGCGAAAACTCCCCTCACAGAAGTCTTCTCTTCCTCCCCGGCAACGGCGCCAGAAAAAGAGCTTGATGCGTGGTGAATGACCAGCCCGTTGGGAACCCCAAGAGGAAGGTATGATGAGTATAGCAGCTAGTTTTCCCTCAGTAAGAAACCAAGGTTTAATATCGATCAGGAGAGGAGAGACAATGACGACTGAAGGTGATGCTTGCTAGATTGCGTCGGCTTCGGATAATTTATATATGGCGCCTCGTCCAAGCTTTGCTTGCTAGCTGCAATGTGGAACCTGCACACACACAACCAAGTACTTTGCTCCCAACTTACGATGAGGTTGTCAATCTCACCGGTTTGCTTGAAACAAAGGTTATGAGTGTATCGAGTGGAAAACAGTAATAGTATGCGAGTAAAGTAAACAGTGCGAGAAAGTAAACAGGTGATTGCAATATGATGTAAATAGGACCGGGGTCCATAGTTCACTAGTGGTGTCTCTCCATAGATAAAATAACATGCTGGGTAAACAAATTACAGTTGGGCAATTGATAGAATAAAGATAAACGGGATATGTCAAGAAGATCACTATGAGATTTACTCTGGGCATTACAACAAAATACATAGACCGCCGTCCAACTGCATCTATGACTAATAATCCACCCCCAGGGATATCAATCCGAACACCCCAGAAGTATTAAGTTGCGAACAATAGATAATTGCATTAAGCAAAGTGTGTAATGTAAACAAAGCATATGCCCTTGAGCATATGAATGTTGTTTTCTCCCTAGTAGCAACAGCACATCTACCACCTTAGAGGTTTCTGTCACTCCCCCAGGTGAAATAGAGATATGAACCCACTATCGAGCATAAATACCCCCTCTTGGAGTCACTAGCAACTACTCGGCCAAGATAGCTACTAACAACGGAGAGCATGCAAGATCATAAACAACATAGAGATAACAAAAGATAATATTCAGTACAGCAACTTAATCATAAACACTAATATTCATCGGATCCCAACAAACCAACATCATAGAATTACATAACGGTGATCTCAATCATGTAGGACAGCTCATGAGATCTAAACATGAAGCACATGGTGGAGAAGACAACCATCTAGCTACTGCTATGGACCCATAGTCCAAGGTAGACTACTCACTCATCGCTCCGGAGGCAAGCATGGCGATGAAGAAGGCCTCCGGTGGCGATTCCCCTCTCCGGCAGGGTGCCGGGAAGAGCTTCTGGACCCTCCCGATCTTCGGGTCGACGGCGGCGGCGGATCGCGATGTGTTCTGGAAATCTGATCGGGTACTTAGGTTTTTTCCGTCGGGGGGTCTTTATAGGCGAAGGGGCGATGTCAGAGGGGGTCCCAGGCGCCCTCACACGGGGCCGGCGCGGCCAGGGGTAGGGCCGCGCCAACCCTGTGTGTGGGGCCCTGGTGGCCCTACTCCTTCTCTCCTTCGGATCCCTGGAAGCTTCCGGGTAAAATATGACTTCAGGAACTTGTTTCGTCCAATTCCGAGAATATTTCCCGTGTATCACTTCTGAAACATAAAAACAGCAGAAAACAGGAAACTGGCACTGTGGCAACTTGTTAATAGGTTAGTTCCAGAAAATGCATAAAAGTGCCACTAAGTGTAACGAAACAATAGGCAAATGGTGTAAAAACAAGCATGGAGCATCAAAAATTATAGATACGTTTGAGACGTATCAGTAGACTACTCACTCATCGCTCCGGAGGCAAGCATGGCGATGAAGAAGACCTCCGGTGGCGATTCCCCTCTCCGGCAGGGTGCCGGGAAGAGCTTCTGGACCTTCCCGATCTTCGGGTCGACGGCGGCGGCGGATCACGATGTGTTCTGGAAATCTGATTGGGTACTTAGGTTTTTTTTGTCAGGGGGTCTTTATAGGCGAAGGGGCGATGTCAGAGGAGGGCCCAGGCCTCCTCACACTATGGTGGCGCGGGCCGGGGGCTGGCCGTGCCACCTATGTGTGTGGGGCCCTGGTGCTCCGCCTCCTACTCTCTTTTGGATCTCTGGAAGCTTCCGGGTAAAATATGACTTCAGGAACTTGTTTCGTCCAATTCCGAGAATATTTTCTGTGTATCACTTCTGAACCACAAAAATAGCAGAAAACAGGAAACTGGCACTGTGGCAACTTGTTAATAGGTTAGTTCCAGAAAATGCATAAAAGTGCCACGAAGTGTAACGAAACAATAGGCAAATGGTGTAAAAACAAGCATGGAGCATCAAAAATTATAGATACGTTTGAGACGTATCAAGGACATGGACGCATGTGCTGATGATGGCGTAGCTCCCCACGGCAGAAGCATCGTGGTCGAGTCGGTGTCGGCTTGGGCCGCGCATTCCGCCGAATAGGACGTGGGCACCATGGTGGTGGTGGTATATGGAGCACCAGGAGCGACCGTCCGGGGCTTCCCAATGGCAGGAGCCAGAGCCGGGGAATCGCACAGCCTTGCGGACGCGGTGAGGAGCCCAGACGCGCTGTCCGCCGAGCATGACATGGGCGACCGGGCGCTGGTGCCGATGGGAGCCATATGCACGACGGCGAGTGGCGTCGCGCTAGTGGGAGCCAGGGGCGGTCGGCGACGAGGATCGCGTAGCTTGTCACACAGACTCTTGATTTCAGCGCTCCACTCATCGAGGTAGGCCTTGAGCTCGGGAGTCAGGGTAGTCATGGCGATGAACGAGGTGGGTGAGAAATGTTTTTTGGTGGAAATTGGTGAGAATTTGGGGATCGCTGGCTCTGATACCAGATGTTAGGGTCCAAACTCTCAGAATCACTCAATCACTCACAGATAAAGAAATTTACTAGCTAAACACAAGAACAAGCATGAAGGGGATGGGAAGCAGAGTCAGTTGGGAGAGGAAGCCGCCGCCGTTCCGTCCTGATCCAACATGGATGCCCGATGCGTTGCCGGCGAATCCTATTTGACGCTTCTTGCGTCGGCTACGAAGGGACGCGTACCCTTTTTAGTGATGTCGATGAAACGGGCCGCCCACTAAGACATTGGTCTATTCCGGTTTTGGGAATATTCTAGAAACATCTGGTTGGTTTTTCTCTGGTTTTCCTTGTTTCGTGGGTCAGTTTTTCTCAGTCTTTTCAAGTCAGGTTTTTCTGAAACTTTTTAAATTTGAACAATTTTGAATGTGAACTTTTTTCAAAATAATTTAAAAACTGAATAGTTTTTTGAAATTTGAATGATTTTGAAATTGAACAATATTTAAATGGAACAATTTTAAATGGAACAATTTTTAAATGGAACAATTTTTAAATGGAACAATTTTTAAATGGAACAATTTTTAAATTGAATTTTTTTAAATGGAACAATTTTTAAATGGAACAATTTTTTAAATGGAACAAATTTCAAATTGAACAAATTTGAATCTGAACAAATTTAAAATTGAACAATTTTGAAATTGAACAATTTTAAATATGAACAATTCTAAAATTGAACAATTTTTCGGAATCTAAACAAAATTTTAAAATCTGAAAAAAATTTGAATCCCAAAATAGTGATTTGTAACGAAATCGAAGCAGAAAAACGTGAAAGCCCAAACTAGGAAAGTGGGCGACGAAGTTAGTGGGCCGGTCCATGCGGGCGATTCTTCAGGCGTCGATGTGCTCGCGACGCTAAACGCGTCAAATAGGAGGTCCCTGCGTTGCCTCCTTCCTGGTATATGTAACCTGCTCCTGAGGGTCGAGCCGGGCTAGGCCCATGTAGCAGCTTTGGGCCGGTGTAGGATAGGAATAGGCTCCTAACAATGCATGAGCTCTGCCTTATGTCTGAAAAGAGTACATTATTTTTCAATCTTGATAAGCTAAAGAACAGAGAAGCAATGTGCATATGCAAGAACTAAGAGACTCGACTATTGGGGTGCATAGAACATATTCCTACTGGACTATAAACAATTATCCACGTTCATAGTGGTATTGAAACAGAAGTGCAGGTGGCTCTTGATTTGGGTTACTGCCTATCACATTCGGTCTTAAGTTCTACCAGTACGTTAATTACATCCATGCTGGAGATTTCAATGATTTTGCACTTACTTCCTTCTAGAGAAATAGCCACAAGAAGCATCAAGACTTGCAACAATTATTGGAGTGCAAGTGAAAAGGTGTGTTTCATGTTCCATCCGGTTATAAGGTCAGGTGAATGAGTTTTTATTTGTTTCACATTGCAATTTTTTGGCAGCTTTCACATACAAAGTACTTGACCTTTCCATAATTAAGATAAGATGCAATCTTTCACAAAGTAGTACATGATCCTTAATATACGGGAAACAAGTTAATTATATTATTCATTTCTTAGATGTCACAGAAGTATATAAATATAAGATAAAATTATGTTGTATTTCCTGTATATAAAACAATATTTGTTTAAAGTAGCGTGTCTAAGCTGGTGCTGTCAAAGTGGCGTGTCCAAGTGAATTTTGAAGGTTTGTTCTTTCTACGGAACATATCTAGCATGTTTAGCTAAATACCATCCATTCATATTTGCAGTTTGTTGTGCGCTGTCTCTATGTACAATAAGACCAATCTTCAAATATAAGTAAGGCATTAGATAGTTTGGCTTTGTAACTGACTGTTTATTGTTGATTTTGAAAATTTGTAAAATGATTGTTTTACTAATGGTTACAAGTTACCTCATAAAATTCTTCTGCCATTAATAGATGAGCTGAAGATTTCATTATAATTTTTTATATTTTCCATAGTTTTCATTTTATGTTAATTAAAAAAATTAAAAAATAGAACTAAAATATAAGGTACACAAGAAAAATGAAGCTTTCTTTAAGAGGTCAATATATTATCAATGTATCAGGTCTAAATTTTTTTTTTTCGTGGCAACGCACGGGCATTTTCCTAGTAGTTGTAAAAGTGTACAAGTTCTTGTTTTACACTTTGTTGTGTAGAAAAAAAGATAAATATAGAAGAAAATCGCTCAAAATGGCAATACTTGGAATTTTCTAAAATCTTTCTGCAGAAAATATTACAAAGATTCTCCGTTTTCGACCTGAAGACGATGTTAAATGGAAACATGATCAACATGAAAGTTGTTAGAAATTTTCTTCTGATATAAATCTAAACTAATAATACGGCTTAAGGACGCGATGGTCAGAAAACCGTGGTAGGTCAAAAAACCACCGGTCTATTTTTGTACGTCAAATAAATCGGCCCGTCTCGACCGTCCGTGTGTTCCTGTCCGTCAGTGTGTTATTTTGGTACGACCGAATCCTACGTAATCAAACTGTTCCAGGACTCTACGACACATAGACGTGAATTGAGCAATAGGCCTTCACTTTCCCGATTGGATCAAATTGGCGTTATGACTTTTATTATAGAATCATACGTAATCAAACTGTTCCCGCCTCAATCTCCCCGGCTCCGGAATCACGCCTTGTCGTCCGGCTCGCTGTTTCGCCTCAATCTCCCCGGCTCCGGAATCACGCCTTGTCGTCCGGCTTGGGGGCTAGACTTACGGCCGCGGGGGTCAAATCCATGGGCGACGACATGTTCATGGAGTGGTCTTTTGAGGCCTTATTCTCCTCCGCGCAGGTGCAGCTGGTGCACACCGCGGCCATGGCTTCGAGGCGCTGAACCGTAGGCTGGGAAGAAGACCGACGCAGCAGGGAATTATTCATCTGCAGCCGGAGCGCCTCGCCGATGAGGCTGTTCCACATCGTTCACGATCTCCCTCCAGCAACGCCGACATGAAATTCGTCTAGGTCCCAATCTCCTCTGCAGGTAACATTGAGAGGTCAACTCAATCTGTGCGGCGGAGGATATCCGAATGCAAGCACAAACAGCGAGGTCTCAATTCAGTTCTCCCCTGCAGATTACTGAGTCTACAACATCCATGTACCCTTCCAGAGGCCCACCACGTCTCTTCCTCCAACGCCGCCTAGCTTTTTGGTGATGCCCACTGTGGTGGACGCTAGCTCCAGCGCCTCTTTCTCTCCCCTCCGCTTCTCTCTACGAGCAGTATAGGTACAGATGTGTATTCATACAAAGTTCTTCCAAAGCGGTTCAGCAAACGAGTGCAAAATATTTCCATGTCCGGTTCAGCACGGTAGTGGCAGTGTCTCCAAAATTACTTCTCTGGAAGTAGGGAAAAATAATGGTAGTAGTGTGGAAGATATGCATTGCATTACATACCTGAAAAGTGTGTAGAATTGATGGGATTCAAAAGTTGATGTAGAACCACCCAGCTAGTCTAAAGGCACGCTTAGTGTTTCTCTCGCTGAGTACTTTATATGTAAATGGAGAGATCTCATTCTGTAATTTCAGTTTGCTAATTCATCATCTGTTTTGTACATGCTCTTTGCAAATCTACAATTTTTAAGGGTACCAACGCATGGCGGCTGCAATGATCCATGTTGTGGAGTTGAAGTTATTAGGGCAAATCGTTTTGATAAAAAATGTGTTAAACTTTTGTCTTTGATTTGCCAAATGCCAACATATATTTCAAATCTTGCACTGTTTTTAAGTTACAAAGTGTTGAAGTTTGTATATTGGATTAGCATTGCACTACTTCGTGATTGATTTAACGAGCTAAAACTCAGAATTATTCAAATCTATAGAAATCAAGATTTAATTTACTTTGGTTTTCTTGATATAGATATCATGAAATTTTTGCGGCTGTAATACACAATGTAGTGTAGGCGATACAGATCACTTCGTGTTAAATTTTGACATTGAGCTATGTTTTTCTCAGGCTAGATCGTGCGATATTATTTTTTCCCGATGCAACACACGGACACATTTGCTATCTCTACTAATAATATTGCTAGAGGTATGGTCCGTGGCTCGCAAGTACGCTTTCAATTTACCTAAATACGTTTTCGTTCAAACATAAATTTATCCACCTATACCACCCATAAGTAAAAAAAAGGTTTGAAGAATGAAAAAATAGCACATCAGCCCTCGCACCCGCCCCCGGACGCTTGGAAAGAACACGCATGTCTGGCGGACAGTGGCGACTGGCGAGCCGCGCTTGCAGAGGAGAGGCATCGGCTAGCTCGCCTCTGGGGACGACGGCAGCGGTGTCCCACTTTGCAGATTGGCGGCTCGGCTAGCTCGCCTTTGGGGACGACGGCAGCGGCGTCCCACTTCGCAGATTGGCGGCGGCGCGGAGATGTCCGGCTCCCTATGGCGCCGATCCCCTGGGTTGTGAGGCTAGGGTTGGCTGCAACGGTAGCCAGGTCCGTGGATCAACGGCGGCGAGGTGATGGCCGGATCCATACAGCACCCCCTGGGTTGCATTCGGGGACGGCTGTAGCGACGGCCCAGCTCTACGGATTGGCAGTAGCGAGAAGATGATGCTTCCCTCCGGCGCCATCCTCCTAATTTCTATTTGTCACGGCCGGCGTCGCCGTGCTCTCCTCGTGGGTATGGAGAGATGGGTTTGCTCCACCGCGTCGGCTCCCCGTCTCCACTAACCTACAACTTACAGGATTACGAAGAAACCTCGTCGATCTGTGTATCTGGACCATTGCCGGTGTTCCTAGCAGCCTCTGCACCCCCGTCCTGCTGCGCGCCGCCCGGAGCAGGCAGACACCCCGTCGATCCACACATCGCCAGTCGAGCAGAGCGGTCTTACAGGTCAGCGTCGTGAGGCAATTGCAGCAGCGTCGAGCACTCGAGCATCAGCTTGCCAGCCATGTGCTTGTGCACCTTGTGTGCATAGCAAGCCCAAACTCAAATTCAAGGCTACTATGTAGATGCTCTTTGCGTTTTGAACGTTTTGGAGGCTTTCGAGGTAGGAGGAGAAGCATTTTCTATTCTGAACGATTTCAGTATGTGTTGAATCTTGCTAGAACTGAGGACGATGGTTTAAGTGTGAGGCCCTTATTATTCCCCTTTCACTCTTTCGATCAGTATTTTAGGAATAACAGTGAACCAAGTTTTTAGATTCTTCATGTCGATCTGTCCCGACAGTTGGGCTTAATTGATGCCTTATGAGTAATTTTACAAGGAAATCTGTATACTACCATATTTTTCAGATTACATTATTTGACAGCAAGAGAGTGATCATATGTTGGCAGTTTAAGTTGTATGCTTCTACGCTGGGGGGTGATGATGCTTGGCCGTGTTTTTCGCTCTTAGGATAACAACTGAGACTGAGAGGTATGTCATTTTGTCCTACTGATGATCGGCAGGAGCAGGACCTCTTCCTTGCATTGGATTTGTTCCAGTAGTAGTACCACATCTACTTCTGCTCTCCTTTAAAGAGCAAAAAAGGCAAAACACCAAGAAAAATAAGGCTTGATTTGACAAAGAAATAGAAGTTTTCTGTTTTATCTTTCGATAAGATCTATTATTAGTTCATGACCATTTTTGGGGGCTCTTTGGAAATGAAAGTGCGTTCGATACATTCCTTTGTGTGTGTGTGTAAGATTTCTTTCTTGAACGATGCAACCTGATTTTTTTTCCATACAATTGTCTGCTGGAAGTATTCTACCCATGATTAATCAGGATTTAGTGTACATTTTGTGGAGTAAGATTTATTGCACATGGTTTGCAAGATATGCTTATATTTCTTTCTTGAACAAAATATGTAAGCAAGTGGCAACTTTTTTTCATGGTTAAATTGATTATTCAAAATGTTATACTCCCTCTGATTCCATAATTCTTAACATGATTGTCATTCCAATTTATACAAATTCAAACAACAATACCGTCAAGAATTATGGAACAGAGGGAATACATGCGAGTTAGTACGATTTAGTGAACATGAATTTCCCAAGATATGCATATAAGCTGAATGTTGTTCTCAGATGTCAAGCTAAAACTCAAGGAAACTCACAAGTGACATTATATATGAGATGCATGACTGCAGTTGTTGAACTTATATTAAATTTCACCTTACTACCGAGAAGTGGGTGATATAGAAGTTGTTAGGTTGGCTCACTATAAACCTGAGCCCCTTCTAGGCCACTTCGTGTTCCGACCTTTAACATGCGTTTGAATTGGACATTTTCATTTGATCTTAAACTTAAGCCTGCTCTCGTAGCTGGAAGAGCTCAGGTATCAGTGAATCGCACAGTGCTCAAGTAAGAGGGTGAGAGGCAGGATGTGGAAGAAAAAATTGTAATGTACTTAGAGGCATTTCTCATTTTTTCCCGTAGCAACGCACGGGTATTGTGCTAGTTGACATAAAATTCGTCCAAAACGGAGGTTATATGCACCCTGGAGACCCCGTTCTCTGAAGGGTATAGAAACAATTTCGGAATTCCAAAAGTTGGTGACGTGATTGACTCAAACTCTTGCCATGTAAGATCAATTCGGTCAAGCCACGAAATTGGAGACTTATGGGCATTTTTAGGAGTCACCATGAAAGTTCTAGAGGTTCTCAAGAGCCTTTGAATCCTAGGGTTTTGATCCGATGGCTCCGGTGAAGCCTCAAATACTATATATTGACGGGAAACCTATTTTTTGGAGGCACTACCAAAAGCTACGAAATTGCCCCCCCCCCCCTTGGCTGCCATCTCTAAGGAGGAGGGCTCCTCTACAGTACCAAGAAGAGTCAAAGAAGAAGGAGGACAAAGGGGCGGTTCTTCCCTAGGGTCGGCCGCCGCTAGGGCGCCCTGCGCTGCCGTCGGCGTGCTGCCGCCCTTCACCGCTGTCATCGCGTCGCCTCCCTCTCCGTGGCCGCCGCCTCCCCCCTCGGGGAGGCACATCTTCATCATCTTCTACAACACTTCCTCATCATCCCCACTATAATCTCTTGGTAAACATAATGTGTGGTATAATTTATAATTCTCCTATGATCTATTGTATCTATGTCTACGTTTGAGTAGTGATTGTTTTTGGAAATTATGAAACTCTTTGTTGATTGGTTGCATAAAAATTTGTTATCTTCTATGATGGTCTTCTGTATTGATATATGAGTGCACACATATGTTGGGGGATGCATAAGGTTGTCACCGTTACATGCTGATAGGAATAGGGACAGCCGGAGTTGAGCAGAAACCGTGTTCCAAGTCTTATATACATGCAATATTAATTCATGGTTAATTAATGGGGAATATATTGGAGACCTTAGAACTTAAAGCGGTGGTTGGATATATTTATTTTAATGAATCCCTTGTTAGCATATTAATTTGTCTTAGGGACCAATCACTAGGGTGTGTAGTAGTTTATTTATTTGACTACTTCGATTTAGGGCTCCACCTAGAAGAAACAATAGGCTATCTTAAAATATAAGATATTATGTGTTTCACTAATTGTGCCAAACACAACAAATGAAATAGCAATTTGTCTGAATATTAGCTCCCTTGAGTTACTCACTTTCTTCGTCACTTGCTTTTATTTTACTTGCATTAGGTCGCTTTACTTTGCATATTTATTTTCAGCACTAAGTAGTTTTAGTTTAATGTACTCTAGTTACAAGCAAAAATATCCTTTTCATCTTGTAGTTCATTGCATAAACAACCATATAAGTGGATTATAGGGCTTTAGAGAGTAGATAGTTTACCTTCAGCTCCTCGTGGGTTCGACACTTAATACTATCGAATTGTGCTACTATGATTCCCTGCACTTGGAGATTATCAACGGGCTGAATCCGAGAGCGCCCGCCCTATTTCTCCAGCGAGTAAAATACCGACAATTTGCCTCGCAAGCTTCTACAATGCTCATAAAGAACTCTTGACGCATTCGGTATCTTCTATGAAAAAGGGATGGTGGGTATGTGGGTATCTCGGTGAAATAATCTTGCATCAAATTGGTGTGCCTGACGATGGGATGAATATACGGTCCGGGATCGATCTGTGCTGCCGCTTCATCGCCGTGCGGTTTTGAAGTTCCTTCACCGCGACAATGACCATGGTTTGCTCAACATCGTCGTCAAGATCATGTCCTCGATGTCGGATTCATCTGAGCTCGACAAATCCTCGAGCAAAAACCGCCCGCTCGCACTCATGGACGAACTCATCTACGAAATCATGCATCAACGCCGGGAAAAATCAGTAAAATCGATCCGAATCACCCGGAAATAGACTCACGATTGCAGCGCCAGATTCGGTCGATTTCGACCGCTACGGTAGAGTCGACGGTGGAGGCAGGTTCCACAGGCGACCGACGAATGGTTGGGATCAGACGATAGCGGCAGGGCGTGGCCGCCCACGAGCTTGCCCTGTTCGCTCACGGTGGTGGCCTCCGTGCTTCAATTTTCGTATGGCGAGCTCGAATTCCGGCTGGGATAGGTTGCGACGGTGGTGGCCAGGACAGGCTCTCCATGGCTCAAATTTGGCCGAACTCCGACGAGACCGGCAGTTGAAGGATGTTCAAGGATAATCAGTTTTGCGTGTGAAACCGAACGCGGCTCGTAAATTATTTCATAATTTCGGCACGTTTACGGTCACTGGTCGGCGCCCGAAACCAAACTCAAAACCTTAAACATCGATTATTTTACAGTTTTAGGCTGTTTAGAGGCTCAGTTAGAGAGCATATATAGAACCGACAATCATTTCCAATCGGAGGGAGTAGCATATAGACATTTGACTTTGACAACGAACCCGAAACGAAACTCGGGACCTTAGAGCAAGAGCAATAAAAGAGCCCGCTGCTGGCCATATAGCTCATGCCATGTCATCCTAGAGCTATTGTAAAGCCCATTCACACAATAACCTAGCTATTAGTTGGCTTTTAAGCGAGTTTTGATTTAGATTTTTTTTGAAACATTTGATTTAGATTTAGTTTAGTTACTAAAGCATGCATACTATTGGGGTAAGGATGTATGGAGTCTACTTTTTTCTCGTATGCGTACAAAGCTCCACTCTCTCTCTCTACAATATATGAGCCTGCTGACATGTGTGCTTTGAGATTTGTGACCGTAACGTACATCGGTCCTTGGCCGCCGCCCATGGAAGCCGCCACCTGGATTCCACCTACCATTCTCGAGTGCCACGGTTTCGACGCCGTCGGCCCTCTCGACATGCGGTGCTACATCGCGAACCTTCGCAACTCCACCACCGCCCGGGGCGCGACGAGCAGCGGCTTGCAGATCCAGGTAACCTATCGAGCCACCCGCCCGCCGCTCCTCTCCTACTTGTGCGTCCACTGCCCGAGCCTGGCTTTGAGCCGTCGAAAGTCCAGAGTCGTCGCGATCGACGCCGACCTTGTGCTCCTCCGCGTCGCCATCGACGTGCAGTCCTGTGAGTACTTCTTATACAGGCCTCGAGTCCATCAGCTGGACCTGCTCCCTAACCCGCACCCTGGGAGCTTCGACGACTCTGCAACCGCCGTCCTCAGCCGCGAAGACGGCGCCTGGTACGCTGTTGCCGCTATCAGCAGTTGGCGCCCTGTGCGCGAGGACAACAACGACTCGATCATTAGGTGGGAATTTTGCCTCCACTTGTACCGCTCCTCTGATTCCAAGGGGTGGATCACCATGCCCATGTCAGTGGAGGAGCTTGTGAGGGACAAACTTGTCCCGTTACCCTGCGATGCGGAGGGTGGCATGCTGTATCACAAGACGGCCAAGACGCTCACAATTGGTGGTGAGCGTGGTACCATCGCCTGGGTGGACCTCTGGCGTGGCATCCTCCTCTGTGATGTACTTGCGGAGCGACCAGTGTTCCAAGACATACCACTACCCATACCTGCAAGGGGAAACTGGGGTCGTGTTCTTGAGCATTGTGAGCCCAACTATATCCGTGATGTTGCCATCAGTCAGCACAAAGATGCTATCAAGTACGTTGAGATGGAAATCTGGCCACCAAGAAAGCTGGATACCCCTGATTCCTATTTGGAATGGGTGCGCTGTAAGGCAAGTATCACCCAGGTCACCCCTGGTGGATGGAAGGCCACAACATGGAGAATGCCTATACCGGTTGGTTCAGTCACAGATTGGCAGCCTGACTGTGAAGTTGAAGTCAAAGATGTCACCATGGATACCAGCGACCCACATCATTGTAACCTATCGTCTATGCTGAGCGGCAGCGACACCATGCAAACATTCCAGAAACTTCCGATGGCATACCCAACCATAAGCATCAATGAGGATATTGTCTACTTTGTTTCTAGTACCAAATCCAGACACCCAGGAAAATTGGAGTTGGTAATTGCTGTTGATGTGAGGAAAAAAGCCCTGCAGGAAGTAGCCAAGCTTGATGTCGAGAAGAACTTCATTATCATGCCCGCCTTCTGTGGGATCTGCAGATATCCAAGGAAGAATACAGGTAACTAACTTCTGTTCTGCTACGTTCTCCATGTTTCTTTTTCTTTCTGTTTTTTTTCACAACTTTACCCTGTTATGAGCTAGAGTTTAACTACTTGGCACACTTAATTCATGGGCCACTGCAGTTGTTAGTCAGTAGAGATAAGTTACTGAATGCGTGTTGTGTTTGTGTGCAAACTGTCTTGTAAATTTGTGCAAAAAACTGTTTTGGAAAGAGACTCACAAGTACACAACTATCATTATCCTTAGTGTTGGTGGTTGAGTTCTGTTAAGTTGAGAAGCTATACATTGTATTTTTGGCATATGCTTGTTGATTAAGTGAATTACATGCTTCCCTTAGGGTTATAATGGTAGAGGATAAGCATGCAAGAAACAGTGCTCAATATTTTCCTGGGATGGCTATTGAAACTGCATTTGAGAATACAATAAGCTCCTCTGGGTCACCCAAACAAACCTGGATAAGTGATTCTAGCTACAGGTTTTGGTGTCTTATTGTTGTGCTAGTAACTGACTACGGTTAAATTTCTAGTGGATGGAAAATAAAACAGCTATTTCTCTTGACCACTTATTATTAACATGGGCTGTAACACTTTGATGCAGGCACATCAGTAGCGCTTAAACGAATTGAGAAACAAGCTGTTAAGCAAACTGACAATCTTGAAACTGGTGAACCACACTTGAAGGAAACAAGGCGGCCTGTGGATGAGAGGGCATTGAAGACGTTGGCGAGATTCTTGGAGCTTCCTGGAGCGACTTGATAAACAGATGCGGGGATGCAGAAATTGCCATGGAAGAGCTAGTTTAATTAACTTATGAAAATTATGCGAAAATTAAAAGTTATCTGGCATTGGTACTTGATTTATCTTGAACATGTGTAGTCTCAGCTCTCTAGAGCTAACTTGTCCAATCTTTATAAATCTGAATCCTAGCAAACTTGCTCTATTTCTTTGAACAAGCGTCAATGTTTTCTTGATTTTGTTATTTCTTAGTTGAACTTTGCTGAATCTCAATCACGCCTGTTTAAAAGATGGAAATGCACTACAGACATTGTGTTCTTGAAAACGGATTTAATTATCTTGAGATTTTGCTGTGCTTGACATGAAGAGATTCAGTTTTAGTATTACATGGTGTTTCGTTCTTTTTGTTTTCTCTGAATGATGGTATACTTGTATTTTGCGGATCTCGCATTGTTTGGAAGAAACTCTTACTATAAAATTTGGAGAATATTGATCTCTAGCACATTGTATATTGCTTCATTGATTATGTAGTATGCTCGTTATTTCTGTCCTTTCAGTTCAGATTATTAGGAGGGTCAGCTAGAACGATCGTACAAGCTAGAACGATCGTTCAGAAGCATTCACTTGTATATGTTCTGAACTCCTATAGTTAAATAGTCGCAAGATCCTTCAACCTAAGATCAACGTATTAGCCTTTTAATTTCCTTGGTACTCCACATCAACGTACTAGCCTTTTACTTTTATGCTAAATATTTCATTCTACAGAGGTTTGGTTCTTCTGTTTGACAAAGTGAGATAACTGTGAATTCCTGAAAGAAACATCTTCGACTGGAGAAGATGTGAAGTCCTAGCGCCCTCTGAAAGGACACGGATATCGCCGAGAGGGGGGGTAAAAACTTCTATGAGAGGCTTGACAAATTCGGAATAAAACTAACGTTTAATTTGTCAAGCATACAAAACCTAAATAAACTAGGTTCACCTATGTGCACCAACAACTTATGCTAGACAAGATAAGCAACTATGTGATAGCAAGATATATATAACTTCATGCACAAAAGCTATCACAAAGTAAATTGCATAAGTAAAGGAGCTCGGGTATAAAAATAACCGAGGCACGCGGAGACAACGATGTATCTCGAAGTTCACACCATTGCGAGTGCTAATCTCCGTTGGAGCGGTGTGGAGGCACAAGGATCCCCAAACGCCACGGGGGCTCACCGTAATCTCATCGAGCCCTCCCACCAAGATGAAAGATCCGACCACTATGGAACACTTGAGGGTGGTCACCGAACCCATATAAGCTTGGGGCAATCTCCAGAACTCAATTGAAGGCTCCCAAGAATCGCCACTGAGGCACCATAAAGCTTGGAAAGATCTCCACAACTTAATTGGAGGTTCCCAAGTAATTGCCACGGAGGCACCACAAAGCTTGGGAAGATCTCAACAACTTAATTGAAGGTCCCCAAGTAATCCACTAAGCCACTAAGCCGTCTAGGGTTCTAAGAACCCAAGAGTAAAAAGTTCAACAAACTTTTCACCACCGAATCTCCGAGGAGAACTCAAACCGATGCAACTGATGCAATGGCAAGAGCACAAGTGCTCAAAATCCTTCTCACCCAAATCCTACCAAAGCAACTAATGCTATGGAGAGATATGAGAGGAAGAACAAAGGAAAAAATCCACAAAGAACTCCAAGATCTAGATCCAATGGGTTCCCCTCACAAAAAGGAGAAAGTGATTGGTGGAAATATAGATCTAGATCTCCTCTCTCTTTTCCCTGAAAGATATGCAAGAATCATGGGAGGAATTGAGAGATGGGCAAGCTTTCCAAGGTCAACAATGGAGGGAGAGAGAGGGGAAAACAAGCTTACTCAAGCTTGAAGAAGGGGAGGGTCATTTATACCCCTCCCGGGATTGTAGCCGTTGCTGTTCTGCAGGGCCGGATATTCTGGTGCAAGTTTGGACCGGATAATTCGCCCCTCCCCCCAAAATTCTACTAAGGACTTTGTGCGCATCGTCCTGTTTTGGGGGCGGATTATTAGGCCGGATATTTCCATTTTTGGCCAGATAATCTGCCCCTCGGATTATCCGGCCCAAGTTTGGCCCGGATAATCCGGCCAGGAAGAGCAAGCAATACGAAAACATCGATAGCTTTTGCATCCGGACTCCATTTTCAATGATCTTGGGCTCGTTGGAATCCCCACAATGAGCTCTACAACATCATCCATAGAAACATCATAGTCCAACAAAGGAGGAATAAACCAAATGATAAAAGGTTTGACTTAGCTATAAAGAGAACCGGTAAAACCTCCAAAATTAGAGTTCCATACGAAATCTGTTTTTGATGAGCTAGAGCTTGTCATGAAAATAACCACAAGCTCTAGACCTCACATGGATAAAAGCCAAATAAGAACCAAGAAAGATGATGCCAAGTATGCAAAGGTTTGAGCTCTCTCTGAACGATACGATTAGGTTACTCACTCGAGAGCCCCTCTTGATAGTACGGCTACCGAACCTAAAACCCGGTCTCCCAAACACTATAAGACCGGTAAGAAAGAAACCCTATCAAGATAATACCTTTTCCTTGCGCATTCCACTTGACTTGAGCTAGATGGTGACGATCTTGATCTTCTCAAGTTGGACTACCTTTCTTGATTGCGCTTGCTCGGTGAAGTCTTGCGGATTGCTCCCCCATACTTCACTATAGTAGAAATATATTCACATGTCCATTACCACCAATAGACACCGAGCTTCAAGCAAATGATATTTTCTAGATGCCTATCTTGAACTTGTGCTTTGACTTGATCAACATTGCACTTCATCTTCTTCCTTCATAATGATGATGTCTTGAGAATGCACATGAGATCTCACTCCATCTTTTTCCTCAAGACACATTCTATATACGCTCAACTCCCTTGATCATCACATAATCTTCTTTATTTGTATCTTCTTACAACCTTGAAACCAACATATGGCTCAAGCGTTGTCTATGGACATGTCCTACAAATATAACTGTCGTGGGGATGACTTTTAGGGTAGGCCATGGGCAGAGCCATCTGCCAGCCTACGTCCCAGGAGTCTCCACGACGCCAAGTTAAGAAGACTGGTTTCGGCCAGAGGACTAGCTGCGCCAGCAGTCGGCTGGCGACTCCACCGAGGAGAGCCAGAGCCGGTCCAGACTGCAAAGTTCCTCCCTCGCCGAAAGTAGACTGACCCCGACAAAATCGACAGAAGCCAGGAGCAGGTGTGATGCCAGCCAGGCCCGGTCTCCACCAATCAGCGGACATGAGCCTTCCCCACAAAAGGATCCAAGGCAAAAGGGAGGACATATGCCTCCCAGATGCCGGTCCAAAGGGGAAAAAGGCACTTTATAAAGTTCCCACCGTCAGACGAGGAGTCAGGGGCCAGAGGACGACGATGAGTACGCAGCCACGGAAGAGCCGGCGGCCGGGCAGCCGGCCACCAAAACTGTAACCAGGCCCCTGCCTATATAAGGGGGCCTGGACCCTTAGACTAGGGAGATCCGATCCTTCTTCTTCCTCCTCTAGACTGAACAGCTCGAGGAGCGTTGTAACCACTATGAAGCTAATACGAAACAAGGCAGGAAGTAGGGGTGTTACCTCCGGTGTGGAGGGCCCTGAACCTGGGTAAACCGTGGTGTCTTTATAACACAAATCCCGATCCGGACCCATCGTCGCACACCGTCAAGCCCCTTCGATAAGCCACCCCCATGGCTACTGTCTCTAAATTCCCACGACAGTTGGCGCCCACTATGGGGCAACGCGTGGCGATGACCGGATTAAAGTTCTGGCCGGGATCTCCATCGACTCTCGGTGAGAAGGTCGCCTCCGGCCTTGATGACCCACAAGTATAGGGGGTGTATCATAGTACTTTCAATAAATAAGAGTGTCGAACCCAACGAGGAGCAGAAGATGTTGACAAGTGGTTTTGATCAAGGATTCACTGTAAATACTAGCAAACAGGTTTTCAAGGGTATTTGGTAATGCAAGTAAATAAAGTATGAGTAAATAAAAGATAGTAATAATAATTGTAGCAAGTGGCCCAATCCTTTCTAGAGCAAAGGACAAGCTGGTTGTGTAACTTATAATGACCAAACGTTCTCGAGGACACATGGGAGTTTCTGTCAAGTGCTTTCGCTTCATGCTGCTAAGTAATCTTTACTGGTTTGATAAGTGTTATGGGGGTGAACCTGTGCTAGCGTACTACCCTCACTAGGATTAATACAGACTTATGATTATACCCCTTGCAAGCATCCGCAAATACAAGAAAGTAATTAAGATAAATCTAACCACAACCTTAAACTCTAAGATCCTACGCTCCCTGGTGCAATGGTTTCCTAACGGAGGTTTAGGTTTCTGTCACTCCAGCAACCCCACAATTAGTAGCCAAATACACAATGCATCTCACTAGGCCCATAAATGGTGAAGTATCATGTAGTCGACGTTCACCTGACACCACTAGTAAAATAGCACCACAACAAATAAATATGAAACCATTAAATATTACTCAACATAATTCCACTACTAACAACTTGACTTCTCCCATGTCCTCAAGAACTAAACGAACTACTCACAAGACATCATATGGATCATGATCAGAGGTGAAATAATGGTAAATAACAATCTGAACATAAACCTTAATTTAACGGTTCCACTCAATAGCATCAACCACAAGAGTAATCAACACCGGGAAAGTTTCCCCTATGAATTTAACAAGATTCAACTCAAGATGTTACAGCGGGATGGAGTGGTGATGGTGAGATGAAGGTGCTGGTGATGGAGATGATGATGATGATCCCGATGAAGTCCGGTGCGATGGCGATGACGATTGCGACAATCTCCCCTCTCCGGGAAGGAATTTCCCCGGTAGATTCCTGTCTGCCAGAGAGCTTTTCTCTCTCTGGTGTTTTCCGCCCCACAGAGGCGGCGGTGTCTATCTCTGAGCCCTCCTGACTTAGGTTTTCGGGGACGATGAATTACGCGAAGAGCAAAGCCTGAAGTGGGCTAGGGTGGCCACACGATAGGCCGGCGCGGCGAGGGGCCTGGCCGCGCCCCCTGTGTGTGAGCCCACCCCCTGGCTCCTCTCGCTTCCTCCTTCTGGCTTCCTCAGCCTTTTGGCAAAATATAAATTTCTGATATTTTTCTAGAATTTTCCCAATCTTCCGAAATATGGTTTCTTGATGGTCCTTTTCTAGCAGAATCCTGACTCCGGCAGCAAATCCTTTAACGATCATCAAACATGTAAAAATAGAGTAAACAACATAAGTATCATCTCTAAATATGAAATATATCAATGAATAACAGTAAGTTATGATACAAAATAGTGATGCAAAATGGCCGTATCAACTCCCCCCAAGCTTAGACCTCGCTTGTCCCCAAGCGAAAACTGAACTCGGTAAACATGACCACAGGTTTATAGAGTGAAGTGTCGATAATAAAGAATATGGACAAGAAGCATCACATTCATCAAGGCACACAATATAATAGACAGCAACTTCCCTATATATGATATAGACTTGCAATAAGTAAGAGGGAATCACATATAAAGGTGCACAAGGTAAATTATAATTGGTGATGGCAAACCTTAGTTCTTGGTCAGAGAACGTTGAGTAAAATACACTTTCTTTTAAATGGAGCCTTTTATAACAGAGCCAATATAGCAAAAGTGATATGCTCACTGAAGCAAACTCTTTGCAAACACAGAAAACTTTCAAAGACATATTCTTTCAGATAAAAGCATTATGCTAAACAAGGAAGATCGTAAACATGATTAAACGAATAAACACATGGATGAATGAAACATAACAACTCAAATGTTTGCTTGAGATAGAGGGAAATAGGTTGACTCAACATAAAAGTAAAAGATAGGCCCTTCACAGAGGGAAGCAGGGATTAAACATGTGCTAGAGCTTTTCATTTGTAAAAAAGAGGTAAAAGTTGTTTTGAGAGGTGGTTGCTTTTGTCAACGACTAGCAAAGGAGTCCTTGATATATTCCATACTAAACAAGTGAGAGCGGTTCTGAGATGTTTGATTAGTTGGCACAATTGTGCTTTATTTATAGCTTTGCACTCCTCCTCACCATTTTTCCTTTCTCAAACCATGGCTAACCGATTCCATCGGGTGCCCACCAACTTTCACATACCTTGGAGGAGTGCTCTTTTTCTTTCTTTTTAGATTATAATGGTCTGACCAGCTCCCTTGCAAATTAATGATGAGCAGATGAAGCTACCTAGTTGAAGGGTACTTCATTTAGTATGGAAGATAACAAACCCATCCACTACGCCCTCATGAGCTAAAAACAGTGGCACAAAGTGAGAAGTATTTGAAGGTTTTTGAAAGGTAGCACATGAAAATTTACTTGGAATGGCTTGAAATACCATGCATAGGAATTTATAGTGGACTCTTTGGAAGTAACTTTGTTTTTTGGTAATTGGATGCACGAGAAGTATTCCCTCTCAGTACATGTTTTTGGCTAGCAAGGCTGGTAGCAAGCATAAGAGTTGCATGAAACAAACATACATACATATAATAGGAACAATCATGTAACCTTCTTTAAAAGTACAATGATTTTAACTTTGAGAATACTAATACTTATAAGCCAATCATGGAGAGGAACTGCCATGATGCATCTACTAATACTTCTTTCTTTTTCAAAATTCAAGATAATGTTGCTACTTGACCAAGCTAAGTTTGCCAAAACCTAAATTTACTCATGCTCCCAAAGTGATACCAATACTAATCAACAAAACTAATCATATATAAAAGATATTGCAAACTAAAATAAGGTGTGCAGAAAGTAAACGATAAAACTTCTCATTAATATTCCATTACCGCAACTCACACCAAGGGATACATAGATAACCAACTAGGGAGGATACTTCAAAATTGCAAACTATTCTATAAGATAATTTCTCTACTCATGATATGACTCTACTTGAAAAAGTAAATGAGTGAAAGATAATAATGTGATACCGTGACACTCCCCCAAGCTTGGAACAAACCAAGGGGGATGCCTATACCAATGACGAATTACTCCTTTGGCGGTGGTGGTGCATCTTTAATGAGCTTCTCAATAAGCTCCTTCAACTCATCAATCTTGTAGGTAAGATTGCAAATCATTTCCGAATTGTGCTCAATACGGCTCATGAACCTGTCAGCCTGAGAATCCCAGCTCTTGGAATTATTTCCCCATCCTTCTTCGCACTTGGAGCTTTCTTTCCCTGCACTGTTAGAACGGTCTATATCCCAACCAGAGGGCAATCATGATCTAGGCACCTTTTGAATTTGATGTTCATATATTAGAGTATGGAAGGGATTGTTGCCCGGCTGAGATGTCCGTGGAGCTAAGGTGTGGCGCGGCACACCCCCTCCGGTGCTCATCCATGAGCCTCTCTTAAACTTGCTAGGGTCCTTCACAACTCCAATACTTGCGATGACAGAGCAGTTGCACGAGCATTGCCCTTCTTCTGCCTCCTCTTCTTCGGCTTCAATCTCAACCTCATCTTCCAACTCAAGGTCTTGGTGGTCATCATCTGAAGGCATCTTCTCCTTGTCATTGCTTGAAGAGTCCATGGTGCTTCTCAAACTGAGATCAGCTCCTGACAGAAATAGCTCGAAACAAAAACATGATGAAAACATGATATACAAACCTCAGAAAATATGGGCGGTTATATAGGCGAAAATAAAACATCGGGACGAAGTCACAGGAAGAAACTGGGACAGAAATGAGTTCTAAGGTGCTCTCACACCAGGGCGGTGCAGCCAGGAGTGGGCCCACGCCCCCTGTGTGTGAGGAGCACCCGGACTCCTTTTCCTGCCTATTTTTGTCTCGTGATTTTTCATATTTAATAAAAACAACAAAAATATTAATGGAAGAGTTCAACGCGAACCTTTTCTGACTAGAACTGTTACCTATTCGAAAATGAATTCTGCAGGTTCCTGCATATTGTCCTGGATAAATTTTTCTGGACTCACCGTTTGAATAACATCAACATCTTCATTATAAGAATCTCCAGCAATATAATGCTTGAGTCTTTGTCCATTCACCACTTGTGTAGTGTCATCTTTTAATGAAGCAATCTTTATCGCACCTGAGCGATACACCTCTACAATAACAAAGGGTCCTTCCCATTTTGAGAGTAATTTTCCTGCAAAAAATCTTAAACGAGATCTATACAATAAAACCTTCTCACCAACATGAAACTCTCTCTTAAGGGCTAGTTCTTTTCAGCTGAGGCTTGTGCAGAAATGGCTTAAGCTTAGCTGCCCTGCAGAAACTGCAGTGGAAATAAGCCTCAGAGAAGCTATAGTCCAGTTCTTTTTCAGCTTATGTCATATGAGCTTATTTTATCAGTTGTATGATGAAACATCTGTAATGCCCCTAGACTATGATAATGTGATATATATAACTTATATCATGTCGTTATTTGATGTGTTACCGTTTATGCGAGCAGTAAAATAATTGATGAAGATTATAAATTATGAACTATTATAATATAATTAAAGTCACGTACTTGAGAAGCACATGAAACAAACTCAAGGTCATCACGTAGTGCGTCCATCACCTACTTGAGATTATCAAATTATTACAAGTTTCTTCCTTACAAAAGCGATGAAAATAATAACTTGACATGCCGCATCAACTAATAATCAAGGTACAAGACTCTGAGCAATAGCATCACGTAGTGCATCCATCGTACCTTCATCTGCTGGTGCAACGCTAGGATGAGATGCACTCTCAACATGAACATATCCATCACTATCAAATATGTCAAAATGCTCATCACGTAGATTGCTCTCATGAATATAGTTATGGAGGCACATGCATGCAGTTATGATCATCGTTTGTGCCTCTGGCTTGTAGCGTGTTATCCCTAAGAGAATTCGCCACTTCATCTTGAGAACACCAAATGCTCTTTCAACGGCATTTCGTAGAGATGAATGGCGATGGTTGAAGGTCTCTTCTCTCCCTCGCGGAGGTGCCTGTTGGAACTCTGGTACATAGTACCGTTGTTGTTTGTATGGTGCTAAATATCCAACTCTATTTGGATATCCGAAGTCAACGAGATAGTATTTATCTGTAGTGATAAAAAGGGCAACAATTGGAGATTAGTAATTTAACAAATAACACTATACACTTATGTAAAAATAATCCATGGACAATGGTTACCTTCGGGAGGGTGTGGATAATTGTCATATTATACCCTAGCATCATTCCATACACGTGTGTCATGAACAGATCCAGGCCATCCAGCAACGACAAAAGTAAACCTGACTTCTAACACCTTTCTTATTGCGGTATTTAGGTTGATCATGTTCTGGCACAATGCAAGGAATATGTGTTCCATCTATGGCCCCGATGGCGTTCTTGAAATGAGGCCAAAATTTGCGTCCCCTCAATTTTGGATGAACTTGGGTGAAAGTTGGATCTTTGGGTCTTATATAATCACCAACCATACGATATACACATTCCAAAACCTCATGAAACTTTTTATTAATGGTAGACCGACTATGTTCAAATCGATCTGAAACATTATCGGTGCTCTGTCGTGATCCCAAAGTCCAGAAAAACTGAGCTAATGCTTCTTTACTTGACATGTTGCAAGTTGACTTCAAACCATATTTATCAACCAACAAGTCAAGTAATGGGTAGAACACTGACCTCCGCATCCTGAACATAGAGTAGAACCTTCATCCATCTTGTTCTTTATCTTCAACCCATTGGAGCCCTGTCATTATTGGTAATCTTCTAGGTGCATATGGCACCTTCTCATTCCATTGAAGATGACAACCCATTGCAATCATGCACATCTCAAATTCATCTTCTTCATCCTTCGAGATATCCATCTATCACACAAACAACATGTAAAACATATCATTAAAATTTTGGCAACAAACACATGTTGAGAGCAAAAGATAGGTTGAAAACAATACAAGTTGAGAGTAAATAATAGGTTCATGACATTAAAACTTGATAGCGAATGATAGGTTCATGACATTACAATAGCAAATGATAGGTTCACGACATTTCAATAGCAAGTGATATGTTCTTGAAATAATAGTTTTAAAAAGATACAACAACGATGGTCCAAAGCAAATAGCACGATATATTTTCCCCTCTAATTATTTTTGATAAACATCTCCCAAGTCCTATTGATCCATCTGAGTATCGTACGAGGCTCGGCGTCCTCAAAACCAGAACAACCGAATGCATCACGATAATCCTTCTTCATAAACATCTGTGAAGCATAGAAATGCTCATCACTTCCAGGCACACCTCCAGCTTTAACCACAATGGTCATCATCTCTTTAAACTCTACTTTTACAGGATCAGCGATCACTTTAGGTTCAGATGACATAGAATTCCTGTTTTGTTCCCTCTTCGCAAACAAATCTACCATTCATGTGAATGCCGATTTCTCTTCATCAACCTTTGCGACCTTTTCAACTATTGTTGGACTAGGTGAATAAGGACATGTTCTCTTCTTTCAACCTTTACCCGAAACCTGGGTAGGTGTAACTTCTTCACATCCAGAGTTGTCATCATTCACATCAATATTTTGAGAGGTCCCAACTTGAGATGATGGAATTGGCACCCTCGCATACTCATTTGTAACACTATGTTGCTCAAATATCTCCCTCATCTTATCCTCGTCCGCTAGTGGGGCATACAAAAACTTGACCGCCTCTGGACATTTCTGAAATAACATATCAAAGTAGTACGTGAGTATAACATTTCAAAAACAAAATAACTCATTAAAAATATGTACAGATGTCAATACCTTTATCTCGTTCTCCCACCAATCATCACTGGCTGCAATGCTATTAGTTATGGGATCTCTTCCTAGGCCCGATGCATGTTGATTCAATGACTTCCAACAATTATAATCCTTCTTGAGTGCCTCCCATCTATTCTTCATAATTTCTAGATGTGCGTGCATTAAACTTTCTTACCAAATTGGCATAACCAGTTGCGTTCAAACAACTTTGTCCAGGTTGATGGTTTTTGGCTTGCACTTCTTCAATACACACATCAAGAAAAATACTATGGGCAGTAGGATCCCAAGTTGGTTTCACTGGTTTTGCTTTTTCCATCTATAACATATGTTGCAAATTCAATATCACACTGGCGAGTGTTATTAGATCAAGAAAACTTCACCATCTAATATCACACTGTTTTTTAAATCAATTTTCAAAAGCACATATATAATGTCTAAAATATTCAGTCATCTAGATCCACTAACCAATAGTATGAAATAAAAAGCAATTATAAAATTATAATAAATTATTTTGATGTTTCACTGATCTCATCTATTACACTGTTACTATGCAACATGTACACAAGAGAAAGAAGCATACCTCGCTTCAGTGCTGCTGCCCTTGTTGGTGGAAGGTCGTCTATACTACGTCAGGGATGCGGGGATTGAGGTCGCAGGTGGCGATGCTTCTTCAATTGAGAGGTGGCGGTGCTTTTTCAATTGAGATGCGGCAGCAATGGCACAAGGTCTGGGCATGCAGGCGGACGGGCTCGGGGGCGGGAGGTGGAGGCGCTGGGTGTTGGACCTTTGGGGATGGCGGGCACGAAGACCCAGGGCCGGAGGTCGGAGACGGGAGGCGAGATGTCCAGATCGATGGGAGAGGCGGCGGCAGTACGCCCAAGGAAAGAAATCCTCCCGAATGAGTCGATAGACTTGGGCTGTACCAGAAAATGGTTTGCTTCTGTTTGAGAAAATAGGGAATGGTGAGAGGGTACTTTTCACGCAATAACGATTTGATTTAAGGGGTACTTCGAGAAAAGCAAAATTTACATAACCGGAGATGCTTGGGAAGCTGCGGGAAGCTAGCATTGCGTGGCTTCATGCAACTACACAGCAAGCAGTGGTGGCAGAAAAATTAAGCCTAACTTAAAAATCTAGTTCTTTTCGCCCGCTGCTTAAATGCTAAGTTAAGCCAGTTGTGAAGCTGAAAAGAACTGGCCCTAAGAATTCTCTTATCATGCCATTGCTTGACTTTTTCTTTGAAAAGTCTGGCATTCTCATAAGCTTCGTTTCTCCACTCATCTAGGGAACTCAAATCAAGTAACCTTTTCTTACGGCTAGTTTAAAATCCCTATTAAGTTCTTTCACTGCCCAAAAAGCTTTGTGTTCTAATTCTAGGGGCAAGTGACACGCTTTTCCGTAAACTATCTGATAAGGAGACATGCCCATGGGGTTCTTATAAGCAGTTCTATAAGCCCATAAGGCATCATTTAACTTACTAGCCCAGTTTTTTCTAGATCTATTAACAGTCTTCTGCAAGATAGACTTGATCTCTCTATTTGAAAGCTCTATTTGCCCACTAGTTTGAGTATGATAAGCAGAAGCAATTATATGATTAACATCATATCTAGCAAGAGTTTTTCTAAAACCACCATGAATAAAATGAGAACCTCCATCAGTCGTAAGATATCTAGGCACACTAAACCTAGGAAAAATAACATCCTGAAGCATTTTTAATGAGGTCTCACCATCGGCACTCTTAGTAGGCATGGGTTCTACCCATTTGGTAACATAATGAACAGCTACAAGTATATGAGTATAACCTTCTGAAGGAGACAAAGGACCCATGAAGTCAAATCCCCAACAATCAAATGGTTCGATAACAAGAGTGTAACTCATAGGCATTTCATTATATCTAGAGATATTACCTACTCTTTGACATTCATCACAAGATAAAACATACCTACTAGCATCTTTAAAGAGAGTTGGCCAATAAAAACATGATTGTAGAACCTTTTGCGCGGTTCTATCTCCAGCATGATGTCCTCCATAAGCGCTACCATAGCACTTTCTCAATATTTGTTGTTGCTCATATTCAGGAACATATCTTCTCATAATACCATCAACTCCTTCCTTATATAAATGTGGGTCGTCCCAAAAATAATCCCTCAAATCATAAAAGAATTTCCTTCTTTGCTGAGCTGTAAAGGTTGGAGGCAAATACTTAGAAATAATAAAGTTAGCATAATTAGCATACCAAGGAAGGTCTCATGAAGTTATGTTTATTGAAGCCAACTGTTCATTTGGAAAACTATCATTAACAGGAATAGGATCAAAAGAAATGTTTTCCAATCTAGATAAATTGTCAGCCACAAGATTTTCAGCACCTTTCCTATCTACAATATGCAAATCAAACTCTTGTAAAAGCAACACCCATCTAATAAGCCTAGGCTTAGCATATTTCTTTGACATAAGATATCTAATAGCAGCGTGATCAGTATGAATAGTAACTTTAGAATCAACGATATAAGATCTAAACTTATCACACGCAAAAATAATAGCAAGAAATTCTTTTTCACTAGTAGCATAATTCTTTTGGGCAGCATCAAGAGTCTTACTAGCATAATGAATAACATTCAACTTATTATCTACGCGCTGTCCAAGAACTGCACCAATAGCAAAATCACTAGCATCACACATAATTTCAAAAGGTAAATTCCAATCAGGTGGTTGAACAATAGGAGCAGTAGTTAAAGCCTTCTTAAGAGTTTCGAAAGCTTCCTTACAATCATCATCAAAAACTAATGGTACATCCTTTTGAAGAAGATTAGTAAGAGGCTTTGAAATCTTAGAGAAATCTTTAATAAACCTCCTATAGAAAACAGCATGACCAAGAACACTACGAATACCTTTAACATCCCTAGGATAGGGCATTTTCTCAATTGCTTCAACCTTCGCTCGGTCAACTTCAATACCTCTTTCAGAAATTTTATGTCCAAGAACAATTCCTTCATTCACCATAAAGTGGCACTTCTCCCAATTTAGAACAAGATTAGTTTCTTCACATATCTGCAAAACTTCATCAAGATTGTGCAAACAATTATTGAAAGAAGTTCCATAGAAGGAAAAATCATCCATGAATACCTCCACAATTTCTTCACAAAAACCATGAAAAATGGTAGACATGCATCTTTGAAAAGTAGCAGGAGCATTAAACAAACCAAACGGCATATGTCTATAAGCATAAGTTCCATAAGGACAAGTAAAAGTGGTTTTCTCTTAATCTTCCCTGCTAACAACAATCTGAGAGAAACTAGAATAACCATCAAGAAAACAAAAAGTGTCTTCTTAGACAACCTCTCCAACATTTGATCTATGAACGGTAAAGGGTAATGATCTTTCTTAGCAACTTTGTTAACCTTTCTATAATCAATGCACATCCTATAACCAACTACTACCCTTTGAGGAATAAGCTCATTATTCTCATTAGGTACAACAGTGATACCTCCTTTCTTAGGAACGCAATGAACAGGACTAACCCATCTACTATCAGCAATAGGATAAATAATACCAGCATCAAGGAGCTTTAATATCTCATTTCTTACCACATCCTTCATCTTGGGAATTAAGCGGTGTTGATGTTCAACAACTGGCTTTGTGTCTTCCTCCATGTTAATAGCATGCTGACATAAAGTGGGGCAAATCCCTTTTAAATCATCAAGAGTATATCCCATAGCTCCTCGATGTTTCCTCAATATCTCCAATAATCTTTCTTCTTCCTTCCCTAAAAGTTTAGAACTGATAATAACAAGATATATTTTCTTATCATCTATATAAGCATACTTAAGATCATCAGGCGAGGGTTTTAATTCAAAAATAGGATCTTCCTTAGGCGGCAAAGTGGTACCATGATCCTTCACAGGTAAATTATTCTTAATCAACGGAGTTTGACAAAGATGAATATCATCAATCTCTTCTCTTTCTTTCATGAAAACATCACTTTCATGATCCTCCACAAATTGCTGCAAAGCATTGTTAGGAGGAAGAGCAATAGAAGCAAGCTGTTCAACTTGAAATTTTTTGTTAGGCATTTCATTTTTGAAAGGAGTTTTAGCAAACTTTGAAAAATTAAACTCATAAGATTCTCCATCAAACTTAGTCAAAATTTTCTCCTTCTTACAATCTATCACAGCACCACAAGTATTCAAAAAGTTCTACCAAAAATAATAGGACAAGTTTTACTAGCTTCAGAACGAAGCATGAGAAAATCAGTAGGGTATTTAGTCTTACCGCATAAAACTTCCACATCTCGAACAATACCAAGAGGCCAGACAGTCTCCCTATTAGCAAGCTGAACAACCACTTCAATCTCCTCTAGTTCACAAGGGGTAATCTCATGCATAATTTCTCTATAAAGCTCAACAGGAATAGCACTTGAACTTGCACCAATGTTTCATAAACAATAATAACAATGATCACCTATCCTGACAAAAATAACAGGAACACTTGCTCTTCTAGGCCTTTTAGGATGTGAAATAATGTTAGTAGCATCTTTACAAAAGATAATATGTTCATCCCCTACATCTTTAGTAATGAGATCCTTTACCATAGCTACAAGAGACTTAATAATAATTTGCTCATCAGGTTCTACAACTTTTTTAGTACTTTTATTAAACACACTTACCAAAGTAGAGTGCTCCTTTACCTTAGCAGGGAAAGGTGTTTTCTCCAAATAAGGTTCAGGCAAAATGCGATCAACATTACAAACTTCAGTAGCTATAGCAGGAATATGACTAATAGAATCTTTATAAGGCGCATGATATTTGTTCCAATCTTTCTTTGGAATATCAAGATATGAGGCAAAGGCCTTAAAATAGTTAGCAAGTATTTGAGAATCAAGACCATAAGCAGTGCTAACATTATGAAAGTCATCGGTTCCCATAAAAGCTTTAATGCATTCATAATCATAATTTATACCTGACTTTCTACCTTTGTCGTTCTCCCATCCTTCAACATTTTCTTGAATACGGTCAAGAAGATCCCATTTAGCTTCTTCTTTCATGTGAGTGAATGATCCAGAACAAGAAGCATCCAATAAATCCTTATCATGAAGAGCAAGCCTCGCATAAAGGTTATCAATAACAATATTATTGGGGAGCTCATGAATGGGACATTTGAGCATTAATAACTTCAATCTCCCCCACGCTTGGGCAATACTCTCTCCATCATGAGGCCAAAAGTTATATATTTGATTATGATCTTTATGAATTTCACTTGGAGGATAGAACTTGGAATAAAAGAGAGGTACAATTTCCTCCCAAGTAATAGATGAACAATCCTTAAGAAGCCTAAACCACTCCTCAGCTCTGCCTTTCAGTGATAAAGAGAATAGCTTCCTCTTAACCTGGCTTGGTGAAATACCTGCACACTTGAATAACTCACATAATTTATGTATAAAGATTAAATGATCACCTGGATGGACAGTTCCATCTTCTAAATAGCAGTTATCCGTAACAAGTTCAACAATTTTTGTAGGTATTTTAAAAGGATCCACTTGAGCAGGTGGTGATTGTTCTACATCCGCAACAGTAGTAGCAGTGTTCCCAAATAGAAATCCAAATGGAGAACTCTCCATAGCTAAATAAAATAAAAGTAAAAGATAGAAATAAAAACAATACTCACAGCGATGGTTACCTTTACCAATTCCACTCTTCAATAGCGCTACACTCCCCGACAACGGCACTAGAAAATAGTCTTGATGACCCACAAGTATAGGGGGTGTATCATAGTACTTTCGATAAATAAGAGTGTCGAACCCAACGAGAAGCAGAAGGTGTTGACAAGTGGTTTTGATCAAGGATTCACTGTAAATACTAGCAAACGGGTTTTTAGGGGTATTTGGTAATGCAGGTAAATAAAGTACGAGTAAATAAAAGACAGTAATAATAATTGCAGCGAGTGGCCCAATCCTTTCTAGAGCAATGGACAAGCCAGTTGTGTAACTTATAATGACCAAACGTTCTCGAGGACACATGGGAGTTTCTGTCAAGTGATTTCGCTTCATGCCGCTAAGTAATCTTTACTGGTTTGATAAGTGTTATGGGGGTGAACCTGTGCTAGCGTACTACCCTTACTAGGATTAATACACACTTGTGATTATACCCCTTGCAAGCATTCGCAAATACAAGAAAGTAATTAAGATAAATCCTCTAAGATCCTACGCTCCCTGGTGCAATGGTTTCCTAACGGAGGTTTAGGTTTCTGTCACTCCAGCAACCCCACAATTAGTAGCTAAATACACAATGCATCTCACTAGGCCCATAAATGGTGAGGTATCATGTAGTCGATGTTCACATGACACCACTAGTGAAATAGCACCACAACAAATAAATATCAAACTATTAAATATTACTCAACATAATTCCACTACTAACAACTTGACTTCTCCCATGTCCTCAAGAACTAAATGAACTATGCACAAGACATCATATAGATCATGATCAGAGGTGAAATAATGGTAAATAACAATCTGAACATAAATCTTAATTCAACGGTTCCACTCAATACCATCAACCACAAGAGTAATCAACACTGGGAAAGTTTCCCCTATGAATTTAAAAAGATTTAACTCAAGATGTTATAGCGGGATGGAGTGGTGATGGTGAGATGAAGGTGCTGGTGATGGAGATGATGATGATCCCGATGAAGTCCGGTGTGATGGCGATGATGATGGTGACAATCTCCCCTCTCCGAGAAGGAATTTCCCTGGCAGATTCCTGCCTACCGGAGAGCTTTTCTCTCTCTTGTGTTTTCTGCCCTGCAGAGGCGGCGGTGTCTATCTCTGACCCCCCTAACTTAGGTTTTCGGGGACGATGAAGTACATAAATGGGCAAAGCCTGAAGTGGGCCAGGGTGGCCACACAATAGGCCGGTGTGGCCAGGGGCTTGGCTGCGCCCCCTGTGTGTGAACCCACCCCTGGCTCCTCTCGCTTCCTCCTTCTGGCTTCCTCAGTCTTTTGGCAATATATAATTTTCTAGTATTTTTCTAGAATTTTCCTGATCTTCCAAAATATGGTGTCTTGACGGTCCTTTTCCAGCAGAATCCTGACTCTGGCAGCAATTCCTCCAACGATCATCAAACATGTAAAAACAGAGTAAAGAACATAAGTATCATCTCTAAATATGAAATATATCAATGAATAACTGTAAATTATGATGCAAAATAGTGATGCAAAATGGCCGTATCAGGCCTCGTCTAGAGGTTCAGTACCTTCGACTACGTCCGTGACAATCTAGCCTGCTTCAAGGATAGCATTGGCGGCATCGGCTCCTTCCTCGACGTTGGCAGCCACCACTTCTATGTCGCCAAGCTCTTCCCAGAGGAGGTGACCGACATCCTCGACCCTCTCTGTGACAGAGGCTCGAGCTGCAGTGAAAGCAGCAACCTTGGTGCCATGGTTGAGGTGATGGCCCTAGGAGATGAGGAGGGCAGCGACTCACCATGCCCCGCACACCTCCTGCTCGAACGCCCTCTTCCACAGGAGCAGAATGCTCCACTCCCAGAGTGGGACACCTCAGACATCGTCATTGTCATGGACCTGCGTGCACCACCCGACCGCGTCATCGACCCCGCCCAGGTCGCAGAGGCCCTAGAGCAGACGTGCCTCGTTCTCAGCAAGGCGGCTGAGGATCAGGATGCCCGGCACCGCATGAGCACCATGCTCCGCGAGTTCTACAACACGCATGGTGACGCGCCTGTTGAGCTCGCCCATGGCCAGCCGCATGGCCATGGACTCTCTGCCGCAGGCCCAAGCCAGGTCCGGCGGGTGCCACCAGTAGATCAGGGCCCAGGTGGGCATGGTTGGGGCGGTCGTGCTCCAAGATGCAGCGCCCGTGGTCGCCACGCCCAGCTGGCCAGTGGCAAAGGCCAGCCATGCCATGTTTCGGTGCTGGCACCAGATCTAAGGTCTCAGGCTCGCCAGCCAGCCCTACACGTCCATCTGTGGCTAGACCACTGCTACTTGGTGATGGCGCCAGAAAAGAGGCTGCCGGCGTGGAGCAGTAAGTCCTTGTGCGTGGTGAATAACCAGCCCGTTGGGAACCCCAAGAGGAAGGTATGATGAGTGTAGCGGCTAGTTTTCCCTCAGTTAAGATACCAAGGTTTATCGATCAGGAGAGGAGAGACAATGACGACTGAAGGTGTTTGTGGAACCTGCACACACACAAACAAATACTTTGTTCCCAACTTGCGATGAGGTTGTCAATCTCACCGGTTTGCGTGAAACAAAGGTTATGAGCGTATCGAGTGGAAAATAGTAATAATATGCGAGTAAAGTAAACAGTGCGAGAAAAGTAAACAGGTGATTGCAATATGATGGAAATAGGACCGGGGTCCACAGTTCACTAGTGGTGTCTCTCCATAGATAAAATAACACATGCTGGGTAAACAAATTACAGTTGGGCAATTGATAGAATAAAGATAACATGATATGTCAAAAAGATCACTATGAGATTTACTCTGGGCATTACAACAAAATACATAGACCGCCATCCAACTGCATCTATGACTAATAATCCACTCCCGGGGATATCAATCCGAACACCCTAGAAGTATTAAGTTGCGAACAACAGATAATTGCATTAAGCAAAGTGTGTAATGTAAACAAAGCATATGCCCTTGAGCATATGAATGTTGTTTTCTCCCTAGTAGCAACAGCACATCTACCACCTTAGAGGTTTCTGTCACTCCCCCAGGTGAAATAGAGGCATGAACCCACTATCGAGCATAAATACCCCCTCTTGGAGTCACTAGCAACTACTCGGCCAAGATAGCTACTAACAACGGAGAGCATGCAAGATCATAAACAACATAGAGATAACAAAAGATATAATTCAGTACAACAACTTAATCATAAACACCAATATTCATCGGATCCCAACAAACCAAACATGTAGAATTACATAACGGTGATCTCAATCATGTATGGCAGCTCATGAGATCTAAACATGAAGCACATGGTGGAGAAGACAACCATCTAGCTACTGCTATGGACCCATAGTCCAAGGTAGACTACTCACTCATCGCTCCGGAGGCAAGCATGGCGATGAAGAAGACCTCCGGTGGCGATTCCCCTCTCCGGTAGGGTGCCGGGAAGAGCTTCTGGACCCTCCCGATCTTCGGGTCGACGGCGGCGGCGTATCGCGATGTGTTCTGGAAATCTGATCGGGCACTTAGGTTTTTCTCGTCAGGGGGTACTTATAGGCGAAGGGGCGTCGTCAGAAGAGGGGCCAGGCGCCCTCACGTGGGCCCGGCGCGGCCAGGGGGCTGGCCGCGCCACCCAAGCGTGTGGGGCCCTAGTGGCCCCCCTCCGACACTTCTTCGGATCTCTGGAAGCTTCCGGGTAAAATAAGACTTTAGGAACTTGTTTCGTCCAATTCCGAGAATATTTCCTGTGTATCACTTCTGAAACACAAAAACAACAGAAAACAGGAAACTGGCACTGTGGCACTTCGTTAATAGGTTAGTTCCGGAAAATGCATAAAAATGCCACTAAGTGTAACGAAACAATAGGCAAATGGTGTAAAAACAAGCATGGAGCATAAAAAATTATAGATACGTTTGAGACGTATCAAGCATCCCCAAGCTTAACTCCTGCTCATCCTCGAGTAGGTAAGTGATAACAAAAGAATAATTTTTTAGGTGACATGCACCTACACAATCTTGATCATATATGTAAGCATTGGTGAGCTGGGATCAATAGAACTTAAAACATGGGCATGAAGATATAATCATGACAATAAGAACTTAGCAACCATGTTGTAAACATGCAAATGAACACAAACAAAAGATCATGAAAATGAAACAATGAAAGTCAAACGTGTGTTCAAATCATAAGGAAAAACATACAAAAGGTTTTCAGCTTGTCCTTCAAAGAGAGCAAAACATAAATACATAGGATACCTTCAAGTTTAAGAGGGCGACTAGATACAAATAATTTAAGAACAAGTGAAACCAACAATATGAGTCAATCAATGAACTTTGGGACAATGCATATCACACTAAGAATGACAACTATGCTCTCTTAATGGTGCATAAAGAAAGAAGGTGGTGACTCAACATAAAAGTAAAAGAAAGGCCCTTCGCAGAGGGAAGCAGTGATTTAAACATGTGCTAGAGCTTTTCATTTGTAAAACAGAGAGATAAAACTTGATTTTGAGAGGTGGTTGTCTTTGTCAACGACTGGCAATGGGGTTCTTACTATGTTCCATACAAAAAATGACGCAAGTTTTTGAGAGAGAGATTGGCACTTTTGTGCTCTTTTTATAAAACTTGGCACTCCTCCCCACCTTTTCCTTTCACATACCATGGCTAACCGATTCCATCGGGTGCCCACCAACATTCACATTCTTTGGAGGAGTGCCTTTTTTCTTTCTTTTTCTCTTTTTTTTCTTTTTGGAATAAGCAATATGGAAGATAGCAAATCCGACCACTACGTCCCCATGAGCTGAAAACAGTGTCACAAAACGAGAAGTGTTTTGAAGGTTTTTGAAAGGTAGCACATGAAAATTTTACATTGGAATGGCTTACAAATACCATGCATAGGAATTTATAGTGGACACAATGGAAAACTTTGGCTTTTAGGAGTTGGATGCACGAGTAGAGCTCATACTCAGTACAAGGCGAGGGCTAGCAAAAGACTGGGAGCGACCAACTAAGAGAGCAATAATGGCCATAATCATGCAAAGCGACAAAGCGACATTAAAAGAAGCATAAGATGGCATCAAAAGTCAAAAACTAAATGATCATGAAGGCTATTGGCGACTTTGTAAGAGTCTAACATGTGTGAGCATGCGCCAAGTCAACCCAAATAAAGCATCAAGGAGAAAACCAAAATAATGCTTCCATACAATAAAAACAACGCATGATTTTTTCAAAGGCTCATTAAGCAATCTCAGTTATTTGAGACACGTCATGCTACAGCAAAACCACTAAGCATACTATCAAAAAGACATCAAGCATGACATGAAAAAGCCTAAGCCGCAGTCTACACAAGCTCCTTGTACCACTATTTTGCACAAAGCTTTTTCTCTTTTCCAACACCATTTGAAATTTTTATAAACACCTCTTTTGATGAAAACCAATAAAGAACAGAGGAAAAAATACACCTTGATGAAAAGATATGACAAGATCTGAACGTGAATCAAGGCGAAAACGAAAACCAAAAGCAGTAGCAGAAAAAGTAGAACGCTTGATTTTTAATAAGCGTGAAAACTAGAGCGTTCTTTGCAAATGAAAACAAGCAACTTCTCCAAAAGAAATTTGTTGGGGTCCAACCATTTATTGCAGCAAACAAACAAGCTAAACAAACTAAGAAAACTAAAACAACTGACGCTCCAAGAAAAACACATAGTGCATGAAGCAATAAAAATATAGTGTTTTGAAAGGTGACCTGATTTTTGCCGATGAAGAAGGGGTGCCTCGGGGGCATCCCCAAGCTTTGACGGTTGTACTTCTTGGATATTTCTTGGGGTGATGCATGGGCATCCCCAAGCTTGAGCTTTTGTCCATTCTTCAACTCATCTCATCATTCTCCAATCCCTACACTTGAAAACTTCCTTCATACAAAACTAAACACAATTCTATTAGCAACATTAGTGCAAGCATAACATATAATCAATCCTCTATTTGCTTCAGGTTTCAACTCAAAACCACCACATATATAGCATATACTACTGTAGCAACTTCCCCAAAAGTTCCATGATCAAAAGAACTCAAAAGAAAGCGATAAAGTGGCAAACACAAATATTGGCAGAAATCTGTCAAAACTGAACAGCTGACAAAGGTCGATTTTTTTAGGGATTTTCTGTTGCTCAAATCAAAAAGTGTTCAACTAAAAAAAGTTTGGATATAACCTGGGGCATATGCACAAGAAATCGCAGGTTCAAAATATATACAGAGAATTTTCACGAATTTTTACAGTGCAGCACCGAAAACAGTTTCAGGACAGCAACATCCCCAAATCTTTACCTCACTCAAATTAGAGGCTTCTCTTGGCACAAAAACGAAATAAACAAGATAAGGAGCGGTCATTACAGTAGTAATGACTTCCAAGACTCAAATAAAAGAAAAAGTACTGAAAAGAAAACATTGGGTTATCTCCCAAGAGTGCTTTTCTTTAACGCCTTTGAGCTAGGCGCAGAAAATTGCGAATCAAGTAACATCAAGTGATGAAGTGCTAGTTACCTCAGTAGGCTCTTTGAAGGTTCCCGAAGATGATTCAACCTGCAAGTCCCCCTTAGTGGAACTAAGAGTCTTACCAATCTTAAGAACATGTTGAGATTTAAGCGCAGAAACCTTGGGAACATACATAAATTTTTGCTCTTTTCCAACAAACACTTTCTCCTTCTTAAATTTAAGAGAAGAGAAGATTAAGCTAAGAGTTTCCATAGACTCCTCTAGTTTACCAATCCTTAAGTTTTGATTGTCATGAGTAGTGCTAGCTTCTAAAATGGTAATTCTCTTACCGATGTTATCTATTAATTCATTAACTCGGCTAGCATTTTCTAGGATACTTGGCACACTTTTCTCTAAAGAGTTGAGCTTTTCTACCACCTCCTCCAGGGTGGTCTCAGTTTTAGCAACATGAATAGGTGGTATTCCCACTAAACTTTCAATTATAGCGCATGCTTCTCCAGCGGGAGTACCCAGAAAATTACCTCCTGTAAGAGTATCAAGAACATACCTATTCCAACTGGATATACCAACATAAAAATTTCTAAGGAGGATCGTGGTAGAGTGCTTTTTGGTACACCTATGATGAGCATTGTTAATACGGTACCAAGCATCTTTTAAACTTTCTCCCCCTTGTTGCTTAAAACTACGAACTTCTACTTTAGGATTACTCATTTTAACAAAACTAAAAGCAGATAAGTAAAAACAACTACGAAGGATTCTAATTTTTTTGGGTTTTTGATATAAAAAGCAATGCAGGTAAAATAAAGTAAAGTAAAGCAAAACAATAACAAAGTAAAGAATGTGTGTGCGAAGAACTCCCCTCGCAGAAGTCTTCTCTTCCTCCCCGGCAACGGCACCAGAAAAGAAGCTGCTACTTGGTGATGGTGCCAGAAAAGAGGCTGCCGGCGTGGAGCAGTAATTCCTTGTGCGTGGTGAATAGCCAGCTCGTTGGGAACCCCAAGAGGAAGGTATGATGAGTGTAGCGGCTAGTTTTCCCTCAGTTAAGATACCAAGGTTTATCAATCAGGAGAGGAGAGACAATGACAACTGAAGGTGTTTGTGGAACCTGTACACACACAAACAAATACTTTGTTCCCAACTTGCGATGAGGTTGTCAATCTCACCGGTTTGCGTGAAACAAAGGTTATGAGCGTATAGAGTGGAAAACAGTAATAATATGCGAGTAAAGTAAACAATGCGAGAAAAGTAAATAGGTGATTGCAATATGATGGAAATAGGACCGGGGTCCACAGTTCACTAGTGGTGTCTCTCCATAGATAAAATAACACATGCTGGGTAAACAAATTACAGTTGGGCAATTGATAGAATAAAGATAACGTGATATGTCAAGAAGATCACTATGAGATTTACTCTGGGCATTACAACAAAATACATAGACCGCCATCCAACTGCATCTATGACTAATAATCCACTCCCGGGGATATCAATCCGAACACCCTAGAAGTATTAAGTTGCGAACAACAGATAATTGCATTAAGCAAAGTGTGTAATGTAAACAAAGCATATGCCCTTGATCATATGAATGTTGTTTTCTCCCTAGTAGCAACAGCACATCTACCACCTTAGAGGTTTCTTTCACTCCCCCAGGTGAAATAGAGGCATGAACCCACTATCGAGCATAAATACCCCCTCTTGGAGTCACTAGCAACTACTCGGCCAAGATAGCTACTAACAACGGAGAGCATGCAAGATCATAAACAACATAGAGATAACAAAAGATATAATTCAGTACAGCAACTTAATCATAAACACCAATATTCATCGGATCCCAGCAAACCAAACATGTAGAATTACATAACGGTGATCTCAATCATGTATGGCAGCTCATGAGATCTAAACATGAAGCACATGGTGGAGAAGACAACCATCTAGCTACTGCTATGGACCCATAGTCCAAGGTAGACTACTCACTCATCGCTCCGGAGGCAAGCATGGTGATGAAGAAGACCTCCGGTGGCGATTCCCCTCTCCGGCAGGGTGCCGGGAAGAGCTTCTGGACCCTCCCGATCTTCGGGTCGACGGCGGCGGCGTATCGCGATGTGTTCTGGAAATCTGATCGGGCACTTAGGTTTTTCTCGTCGGGGGGTACTTATAGGCGAAGGGGCATCGTCAGAAGAGGGGCCAGGTGCCCTCACGTGGGCCCGGCGCGGCCAGGGGGCTGGCCGCGCCACCCACGCGTGTGGGGCCCTGGTGGCCCCCCTCCGACACTTCTTCGGATCTCTGGAAGCTTCCGGGTAAAATAAGACTTCAGGAACTTGTTTCGTCCAATTCCGAGAATATTTCCTGTGTATCACTTCTGAAACACAAAAACAACAGAAAACAGGAAACTGGCACCGTGGCACTTCGTTAATAGGTTAGTTCCGGAAAATGCATAAAAATGCCACTAAGTGTAACAAAACAATAGGCAAATGGTGTAAAAATAAGCATGGAGCATCAAAAATTATAGATACGTTTGAGACGTATCAGACACCTGAAGATGCTCCCTAAGGGATCTACCAGCTCAAAGCGAGCGGCATCTGACCAAGGAAGCCCGGGGGCTACCAGCAGTGGTCAGGGACGCAAGGAGGGCAAGTACACCCTCGATGCTGTGCTTGACCAGCCGTGCAAGTTCCATAGTACCCCCGGCAGGGAAGCGACCCACTCCACACGTCAGTGCCATTTCATGATAGAGCTAGAGCAGTGCGCTCAACAGCTCCCTGGAGCTATCCAAGCGCAGCCGGGTGGAGGTCAGGAGAACTATCAGAACGAGCTGGCTGCCGAGAAGCCAGACCAAGGTGACGATGACTTTCCAGTGGATGTTGAGCAGTACCATGTCTTCACCACTCCGGGGAGAATAAAAGGAATGACCTTTGGTATGAGGCGGAGGTGAACGCCGTCATGCCTACGGAGCCCCAGTTCATGCACTGGTCCGAGGCAGCCATCACCTAGGGATGCGAGGACCACCCATCAATGATGCCCAGTCCTAGAGAGTACGCGCTGGTCCTGGATCCTGTCATGCGTTCTGATGCATGCACGTGCTAGTTCTCCCACGTGCTCATCGATGGCGGCAGCAGCATTAACCTTTTGTACCGGAGCTCGCTGGAGAAGCTGGGCTTCCCGCTTGCCCAGCTGGAGCCAAGCCGGCTCACCTTCCATGGCATCGTGCATGGGCATTCGTGCGCCCCTATGGGTAGGGTGCAGCTAGAGGTTCTCTTCAGGAAGAAAGGCAATAGCCGCCGCGAGCCCATCTGGTTCGAGGTGGTGGACATCAGCAGTCCCTACCATGCGCTGCTTGGCCATCCAGCCCTAGCCAAGTTCATGGCGGTTCCGCACTACGCCTATCTCAAGATGAAGCTCCTAGGTCCTAGAGGCGTGATCACTATCTCGGGATGCTTCAAGAAGTCGCTAGCGTGCGCCCGGGAAAGCTCATAGCTGGCGAAAGCATTGGTCATCACCGAGGAGAAACAGAAACTTCTCCATCGCGTGGAGCTAACTCAGCAAGACATGCCGGCTTGCCAGTCACCGGTGGAGCAATTCAAGCCGGCCGATGATACCAAGAAGATCCTATTGGACGAGAGCGACCCCTCAAAGTTTGCCATCATCAGCTCTAGCCTTTCTGCCAAATAGGAAAGCGAGCTCACCAGCTTCCTCCGTGAGAAACGGACATCTTCGCATGGTCTCCAAAGGACATGCCAGGTGTGCCGAGGGAGCTGGCTGAGCACTCACTCCACGTCCAGCCAGATGCCAAGCCGATCAAGCAACCGTTGCGGCATTTCATAGAAGAGAAAAGGCAAGCCATCGGTGAGGAGATCGCCCGGCTCCTTGCAGTCAGCTTCATCATGGAAGTATTTTACCCTGACTGGTTGGCGAACCTAGTCTTGGTCCTGAAGAAGAACAACACTTGGCGCATGTGTATTGATTACACCAGCCTCAACAAGGCTTGCCCCAAGGACCCCTTCGCCCTACCGCGCATCGACTAGGTGATCGATTCCATAGTCGGCTGTGACCTGCTGTCCTTCCTGGACGCCTATTCAGGCTATCACTAGATCCCGCTCTACCAGCCGGATCAGATTAAGACATCATTCATCACCCCATATGGAGCCTACTGCTACGTCACCATGCCATTCAGCTTGAAGAACGCTGGAGCTACTTACCAGCGAACCATGCAGCAATGTGGATGAAACATGCATGCCTACGTGGATGATGTGGTGGTGAAGACCAAGAAGAGTGGCACACTCCTGGACGATCTCAAGGAGACCTTCGCCAACCTGCGGCGCTATCGCATGAAGCTTAATCCTGAGAAGTGCACTGATGACCCACAAGTATAGGGGGTGTATCGTAGTACTTTCGATAAATAAGAGTGTCGAACCCAACGAGGAGCAGAAGGTGTTGATGAGCAGTTTTGATCAAGGAATCACTGTAAATACTAGCAAACAGGTTTTCAGGGGTATTTGGTAATACGAGTAAGTAAAGTGCGAGTAAATAAAAGATAGTAGTAACAATTGCAGCAAGTGGCCCAATCCTTTCTTCAGCAAAGGACAAGCCGGTTGTGTTCTTATAATAACCAAACGTTCTCGAGGACACACGGGAGTTTTCAATCAAGAGCTTTCGCTTCATAGAGCCAATAGTATTTATTGGTTTGGTAAGTGTTATGGGGGTGAACCTGTGCTAGCGCACTACCCTTACTAGGATAAATACACACTTGTGATTATACCCCTTGCAAGCATCCGCAAATACAAGAAAGTAATTAAGATAAATCTAACCACAGCCTTAAACTCTAGGATCCTACGCTCCCTGGTGCAATGGTTTCCCAATGGAGGTTTAGGTTTCTGTCACCCCGGCAACCCCACAATTGGTAGACAAATACACAATGCATCTCACTAGGCCCATAAATGGTGAAGTATCATGTAGTCGACGTTCACATGACACCACTAGTAAAATAGCACCACAACAATATCAAACCATTAAATATTTCTCAACAATAATTCACTACTAACATCTTGACTTCTCCCATGTCCTCAAGAACTAAACGAACTACTCACAAGACATCATATGGATCATGATCAGAGGTGAAATAATGGCAAATAACAATCTGAACATAAACCTTAATTCAACGGTTCCACTCAATAGCATCAGCTACAAGAGTAATCAACACCGGGAAAGTTTCCCCTATGAATATAACAAGGTCCAACTCAAGATGTTACAGTGGGATGGCGTGGTGATGGTGGAGATGAAGGTGTTGGTGATGGAGATGATGATGATGATGATCCCGATGAAGTCCGGTGCGATGGTGATGACGATGGCGATGATCTCCCCTCTCCAGGAAGGAATTTCCCCGGCAGATTTCTCCCTGCCGGAGAGCTTTCTCTCTCTGGTGTTCTCCGCCCCGCAGAGGCGGCTGTGTCTAACTCTGAACCCCCCTGACTTAGGTTTTTGGGGACGATGATGTACGCGGAGGGGCGAGACCAGAGGTGGGCCAGGGCTCCCTCACACAGGGCTGGCGCGGCCAAGGGGCTGGCCGCGCCACCCTAACGTGTGGGGGCCCCCTGGCCTCTCTCGACCCCTCCTTCTGGCTCCGTGAGTCTTCTGGGAAATTATAATTTCTGGGTATTTTTCTGGAATTTTCCTGATCTTCAAAATATGGTCTCCTGATGGTCCTTTTTCCAGCAGAATCCTGACTCCGGCAGCAGCTCCTCCGATGATCATCAAACATGTGAAAGCAAAGGAAATAACATAAGTATCATGTCTAAATATGAAATATATCAATGAATAACAGTAAATTATGATACAAAATAGTGATGCAAATTGGACGTATCAACCCCCCCAAGCTTAGACCTCGCTTGTCCCCAAGCGAAAACTAAACTCGGTAAACATGACCACAGGTTTATGGAGTGAAGTGTCGATAATCAAAATACGGAAAAGAAGCATCATATTTACTAAGGCACAAATTATAGTAGACAGCAACATCCCTTTATAAGATGTAAACTTGCAATAGGTAAAAAGGGAATCACATGTAAAGATGCACATGGTAAATTATAATTGGCAATGGCAAACCTTAGTTCTTGGTCAAAGAATGGAGAACAAGCTATTCTCTCTTTTTAAACGGAACCTTTTTAAAATAGAGCTAATATAGCAAAGGCTATATGCTCAACAAAGTAAACTTTTGCATCCAAAGAAAACTTTCAACGATATATATTCCTTCAGACAAAAGCATTGTGCAAAACAAGGAAGATAATAAACATGATTAGACGGATCAACATATGTATGAGTGAAACATAACAACTCAAATGCTTGCTTGAGACAGAGGGAAATAGGTTGACTCAACATAAAAGTAAAAGATAGGCCCTTCGCAGAGGGAAGCAGGGATTAAACATGTGCTAGAGCTTTTCATTTGTAAAATAGAGGTAAAAATTGTTTTGAGAGGTGGTTGCTTTTGTCAACGACTAGCAACGGAGTTCTTGATATCTTCCATACTAAACAAGTGAGAGCGGTTCCGAGATGTTTGATTAATTGGCACTTTGGTGCTCTTTTATAGCTTTGCACTCCTCCCCACCTTTTTCCTTTCTCAAACCATGGCTAACCGATTCCATCGGGTGCCGACCAACTTTCACGTTCCAATGGAGGAGTGCCCTTTTCTTTCTTTTCTTTTTAGATTATAATGGTCTGACCAGCTCCCTTGCAAAATTAATGACGAGCAGATGAAGCTGCCTAGTCGAGGTGTACTTAATTTAGTATGGAAGATAACAAACCCATCCACTATGTCCTCATGAGCTAAAAATAGTGGAACAAAATGAGAAGTGTTTGAAAGTTTTTGAAAGGTAGCACATGAAAATTTACTTGGAATGGCTTGAAGTACCATGCATAGGAATTTATAGTGGACTCTTTGGAAGTGACTTGGCTTTTGGGAATTGGATGCACGAGAAGTATTTCCTCTCAGTACAGGTTTTTGGCTAGCAAGGCTGGGTAGCAAGCATAAGGGTTGCATGAAACAAACATACATACATATAACAAGAATAATCATGCAAACTCCCTTGAAGGTACAACGATTTTAACTTTAAGAATAACAATGCTTATAAGCCAAACATAAGGGAAAACTGAAGTGATGAAACTGCAAGCACTTCTTTATTCTTTTCTACTCAAACTTCAAGGTAAAGTTGCTACTGACCAAGCTAGGTTTGCCAAAACCAATTAAATCTACTCATGCTCCCAATGTGATACCAATACCAATCAACAAGACTAGTCACATAAGAGAGATTGCAGACTAATATAAAGTGTGCGAAAAGTAAACAATAAAACTTCTCATTAATATTTCATTACCGCAACTCACACCAAGGGATACATAGATAACTAACTAAGGAGGATACTTCCAAACTGCAACTATTCTATAAGATAACTTCTTTATTCATGATATGACTCTACTTTGAAAAGTAAATGAGCAAAAGGTAATGATGCGATACCGCGGCACTCCCCCAAGCTTGGAACAAGCCAAGGGGATGCCTATACCGATCACGAATTACTCCTTGAGTGGTGGCGGTGGATAATCTCTAATAAGCTTCTCAATCAAATCCTTCAGATCATCAATCTTGTACTCGAGGTTACGAATCATCTCAGAATTGTGCTCAATACGGTTCATGAACCTGTCAGCAAGAGAATCTCAGCTCTTGGAATTATTTCCCCATCCTTCTTCACTCTTGGAGCTTCCTGTCCCTGCATTGTTAGAACGATCTATATCCCAGCCAGAGGGTAATCGTGATTTGGGCACCTTTTGGAACTGATGTTCATGAATTAGAGTATGGAAGGGATTTTGGCTTGGCGGAGATGTCCGTGGAGCTAAGGTGTGATGTGGCACACCTCCTCCGGTCCTTATGCGAGCGCTCTTCTTGAACTTGTCATGATCTGTCACCACCCCTATGCTGGCAATCACGGTGCTTGGCCTTGGACCTTGATCTTCCTCCTCATCTTCGCTTTCAACCTCTTCTATCAACCGGAGATCTTTGGTGTAATCCTCCGGAGGTGTCTTCTCCTTGTCACCGCTTGAAGAGGCCATGACTCCCCCAAGCTTAAGATCAACTCCTGACAGAAATAGCTCGAAACAAAACACAACGAGAAAACGATATACAGACCTCGGGGACTCCGGGGGGTTAAATAGACGAAAATTATACATCGAAACGAAGTCACAGGAGGAAACCGGGATGGAAACGAGTTCCGAGGTGTTCTCACACAGGGGTGGCGTGGCCAGGGGTGGGCCCGCGCCACCCGTGTGTGAGACACACACGGACTCTTTTGCCTGCCCTTTTTCGTCTCGTTATTTTTCATATTTAGTAAAAACAGCAAAAATATTAAAAGAAGAATTTTTCGCGAAACTTTTCTGACTAGAACTGTTACCTATTCAAAAGCGAACTCTGCAGGTTCCTGCAGTTTGTCTTGGATGTAATCTTTCGGAGAAACTGTTTCAATAACATCAACATCTTCATTATAAGAATCTCCAGAAATATAATGCTTGAGTCTTTGCCCATTCACCACTTGTGTAGAATCATGTTTCAATGAAGCAATCTTAATAGCACCTGAGCGGTACACTTCCACAATAACGTATGGTCCATCCCATTTAGAGAGTAATTTTCCTGCAAAAAATCTCAGACGAGACCTATACAAAAGAACTTTCTCACCAACATGGAACTCTCTCTTAAGAATTCTCTTATCATGCCATTGCTTGACTTTTTATTTGAAAAGCCTGGCATTCTCATACGCTTCGTTTCTCCACTCATCTAGAGAACTCAAATCTAACAACCTCTTCTTACCGGCTAGTTTAAAATCTCTATTAAGCTCTCTCACTGCCCAAAAAGCTTTGTGTTCTAATTCTAAGGGTAAGTGACATGCTTTTCTGTAAACCATCTTATAAGGAGACATACCCATGGGGTTCTTATAAGCAGTTCTATAAGCCCATAAAGCGTCGTTTAACTTACTAGCCCAGTTTTTCCTAGATCTACAAACAGTCTTCTGCAAGATAGACTTGATCTCTCTATTTGAAAGCTCTACCTGCCCACTAGTTTGGGGATGATAAGCAGAAGCAATTCTATGATTGACATCATACTTAGCAAGAGTTTTTCTAAAACTACCGTGAATAAAATGAGAACCTCCGTCAGTCATAAGATATCTAGGCACTCCGAATCTCGGAAAAATAACATCCTTAAGCATTTTTAACGAAGTCTCACCATCGGCACTCTTTGTAGGTATGGCTTCTACCCATTTAGTAACATAATCTATAGCAACAAGTATATGAGTATAGCCTTTTGAAGGAGGAAAAGGACCCATAAAGTCAAATCCCCAACAATCAAACGGTTCAATAACAAGAGTGTAATTCATAGGCATTTCATTGCGTCTAGAAATATTTCCAACTCATTGATATTCATCACAAGATAAAACATACCTTCTGGCATCCTTAAAGAGGGTTGGCCAATAAAAACCTGATTCAAGAACCTTTTGCGCGGTTCTATCTCCAGCATGATGCCCTCCATAAGCACTGCTATGGCATTTTCTTAATATCTCTTGTTGCTCTTATTCCGGTACGCATCTTCTCATAATACCATCAACTCCTTCTTTATATAAATGTGGGTCATCCCAAAAATAATGGCTCAAATCATAGAAGAATTTTCTTCTTTGCTGCGCTGTAAAGGTCGGAGGCAAATACTTGGAAACAATAAAGTTAGCATAATCAGCATACCAAGGAAGGTCTCGTGAAGTTACATTAATTGCAGCCAACTGTTCATTTGGAAAACTATCATTAACAGGAATAGGATCAAAAGAAATGTTTTCCAATCTAGACAAGTTGTCAGCCATAGGATTTTCAGCACCTTTCCTATCTACGATATGCAAATCAAACTCTTGTAAAAGTAACACCCATCTAATAAGCCTAGGCTTAGCATCCTTCTTAGTCATAAGGTATCTAATAGCAGCGTGATCAGTATGAATAGTAACTTTAGAATCAACAATGTAAGATCTAAACTTATCACAAGCAAAAACAACAGCAAGAAACTCTTTCTCAGTAGTAGCATAATTCTTTTGAGCAGCATCAAGAGTCTTACTAGCATAATGAATAACATTCAACTTATTATCAATGCGCTGTCCAAGAACAGCACCAACAGCAAAATCACTAGCATCACACATAATTTCAAAAGGTAAATTCCAATCAGGTGGTTGAACAATAGGAGCAGTAGTTAAAGCCTTCTTAAGAGTTTCAAATGCTTCCTTACAATCATCATCAAAGACAAATGGTATATCCTTTTGAAGAAGATTGGTAAGAGGCTTTGAAATCTTAGAGAAATCTTTAATAAACCTCCTATAGAAACCAGCATGACCAAGAATACTACGAATACCTTTAACATCTCTTGGACATGGCATTTTCTCAATTGCCTCCACTTTTGCTCTGTCAACTTCAATACCTGTCGGGGGGATGACCCCCGGTAGGGTCAAAAGACTGGAAAGATACAAGGACTATGATTGACTTTATGCTGGTTGACCAAGGAAGGGTTTGGCTGGGATATAATGGCATAGGCCGGGTTATATATGTATCCCGGCTGATATGCGGATATGCCGGATTAACCAGGATACTAACTGAGGAGTGCCGGCATATACTTGGATATGCCGGCCCATCTATTTTGGTGTGTTGTGCAGGAACAGGGGAGGCCGGATTACCCGACCTTCATAGGTCGTTGGTCCGGCATATAGGTCCAGGATATGGCCAACGGTCGTATCCGGGATACAGAAGTCAGCTAAGATGTCATGTCCCTACAATCAAGGAGAGACTCTGCTCAGTATGGAGAGGGATCAGGATGACAGGGTGCACAGTGGTGGTCTACCTACCCACTCTGTGCACAAGTACAGCCCTTACCTCACAGAGGTAAGGTCGCAGTGCAGGAAGTACATGGTACAGGGATATGAAGTCCCATCGAGAGCAATCAGGGAGAAAGTCAAGGGTCGCTGCCTTCATCAGCATGTCTTGTTTGGAGCGTAGTTGGTGTCTCCTAGTCTTATATGACCGTTGTAACCCTGGCCACCACTATATAAGGTGGCACAGGGAGTCCTAGCAAAGGGTTGGTCACTCTGTGTTCCTACACTTAGCAGTTCGTCTTCCTTCTCTAGCAGAGACCTGGGAAGCACCATTGTTGTGTACTCCATCGATCCAAATATAAAACCAGTAGAGCAGGAGTAGGGGTGTTATCTCCTTACGAGAGCCCCGAACCTGGGTAGATCAGTGTTCCTTTCTGTCATGCTTTTTAGCTCGTTCCCCTCTCCCGAATCCTCCAGCATCTAGTTCGGCCCCCATTTAAGCCATCCTATGGCATATGTTGTTTCACCACGACGACATTTGGCGCCCACCGTGGGGCCGATCAATATGCTGGGCAGAGTGTTTATTCGGACGGGGTCTGTGATAGCAGCTTTGGGAGTGCGCGTGGTCTCTGGCCTCGTCCAGAGGCTAGGCTCGCTCAGCTTCGTCAGTGACAACGCCGGATGTCTCAGCGGCCGGCCGTTCCCTAGGGATGGCCGGATCATGTCTTTCGGTTCCCACGAGGTGTATGTGGGGACTAAGAGAGTTTGTAGGAAAAAGGTGCTGGTGGCCGCTGATCCTCCGTCACATCGGCTGGCTCGCGCTGGGCGTAGCGCTCGCTCAGTAGAGTCGGCCGAGGTAATGATGGCCGGCACATCAGTGCCGCCGGCAGATGGTGCCGGCAAGGCAGCAGCAGCAGCAGAAGATACTCCCCCAGAGCCGCCGAAGGCCAAGAGGTCGGCACGTCCTCCGTTGGAGCGTGTCGAGAACCTGGCCGGCACTTCCGCTGTGCCGGCAAAGGGTCAGGTGCTTCTTCCCATCATCGATCGGCTTCTCGAGCTGGTACGATCCGGCGATGACCCGGAGCACACCAGGGAGGTCCTGGAGGGATCTCGCTAGGCCCTCGTCGACGAGGCCCTGGCCATGCACCAGGAGCACGAACGGTTTAACCGGCAACTCTGTGAGTATGAGGCAGCCCATGGTTTTACTCCTGTGGTAACCCGGCCTAGCCAGATAGATGAGGTTAGAACTAGAGGTAGAGATCTTAACACTGAGCTAGGCAAAGATGCTAGGGCTAAGAGTCATACTGCAACTAGTACTGTGCCTAAGGTAATTTATAGCTCACCAGTGAAAAACCTTAGAGCAGCAGAGGTAGCTAAGGACTTATCTAATTTGTCCGGCGAAGCACTGCATGAGTAGCAAGCCCGGCTTAACCATCTTTTGTCTGAAGCTACCAAGCAGCAGGAGGCCTTTAAGAAGGCAAACCCAGGTGCGGGGGCATCCCAGTACATTGCGTTGGTAGGAGGTGCCGGCGCAAGGTCGAGGGGCGAGGCTTCGTCCCCGCATCCAAGTGCCCGGCGTGCCGGAAGTGTGACCTCTGGCCGCCGGGACAAGCAGATCCAAGTGTATGATCTGGCAATCGCCGGAAAGCAGGCAGTAGTTCAGAAGAGTGCCGGCCAAGCTGACAAGTATGTCGGCTGCAAGAGTGCTGGCCAGAATGTGCCTGCCGGGCAAGGGGCAGTTTCGGCCGGTGGTGGCCGGAGTAACAGTGCAGCCCGGCGTCAGCAGCAGGGCGTCGGAGGTGCAGCGCTGCGGCAAGGTGCAGGTCAACCGGGGCATCGAGAGGATGATGGGAATTCTGCCCTTGTCAGGTCAGGATATCAGCAGCAGCATCAGCAAGGCCGGCAAAGTGAGCAGTATCAGCCGGAGCAGCAGCAGGAAAAAGTGATCGTGGGCCCAATTGCGTCCCGGCTTGGACCCCGGTCCTTGGCAGCAAGTGATGCACGCCTCAAGCTGGACAGGATTCACCAATCGGAGTTGATGGAGAGGCAAGGAGCTCCGGGTCCTATGTGCTTTGGACCCTGGATTATGGGTGAGCCGGTACCTTACTATTTCCAACTCGTGTGTGGCGCGAGGACATACAACGGCAGTACAAAGCCGGAAGATTGGTTGGAGGATTACTCCACCGCAGTGAACATTGCCGGAGGAAACCTCAGATGGGTGGTACGATATGTACCGCAAATGCTAGAAGGACCAGCCAGGATATGGCTGAATAATCTGCCAGCCGAAAGTATCAACGGCTGGGTTGATTTCGAGGAGCAGTTTGTGTCAAACTTCACCAGCACTTATAAGAGGCCGAATCATCCTTAGCAGCTGGCTAACTGCCGGCAGGGAGTGAATGAGACTGACCGAGACTATCTGACCAGGTGGTGCACCTTGCGCAATTCCTGCGAAGGAGTTGTGGAGCAGCAGGCCATCATGTGGTTCGCTCATGGGTGCCGGCACGGCACCATGTTGTGGCAAAAGCTGCAAAGGGACATGCCGGCCACGTTGGCTGAGACAATCAAGATTGCTGATAGTTATGCTCTGGGAGACCCCATGCAGCCCACCCTTGATTCACAAGGACAGGGGCAGACCCAGCGGAACAATAGCAACACCGGGAGACCGGGGCAGTTCTATCGCCCGGATAACCGGAACAAGAGGAGAGATGAGCAGCCGGATTTTCGGTATGGGCTGGCACAAGTAGCAGCTGTGGAGGAAGAGCAAGAGGGCGCCGGCAGTAGCCAACGCCTGAGATATGAGGGCTATCAGCAGCCTCAGTAGCAACAGCCGCAGCAGCAAGCGCAGCCCTTCCAGAAGAAGAATGTCTGGATCAACAAGAATGCCGGCGGAGTCACCGGACAGAAGAAGCAGTGGCCGAAGTATACAGTGGGTCTGGCCATGGACAAGCCTTGTGTGTTTCACACATTCCAGCCGGGTAAGCCGGCAAACCATTTGACGAGAAACTGTTCGTGGCTGGACGACATATTAGCAGGTCGTGCAGGTCCCTGGGGACCAGCTAGACCATCTATCCCGGCAGCTCCATCGCCATTGACAGGAGCCAATACAGTTGCAGTCCCGCCCAGGCCGGTTAATCCCGGGAATCAGAGCAACGCCGGAAGTGCCGGCGTAAATCAAATAGACCAGAGCTATAATCCGGAGTATAGTGCCGGAGGCCCAGGAGCGGGCCGGAATGAGTACAAGGAGCATGATCAGAGCTACATGATCTTTGAGACTGTAAGAACAGACAAGAAGAACTTATACCAGCGGTGTTTGGAGGTAAACGCCGTTATGTCGGCAGTTCCGAAGCTGATGCATTGGTCTGACAAGGCCATTGGCTGGGACAGGGCAGATCATCCCAGGATCATGCCAAACCCCGGCGGGTATGCTCTGGTGATGGATCCGACATTCGTCGGGCCGGCTAATAACGTGAGGTTCAGCAAGGTCCTCATTGACAATGGAAGCAGCATCAACATCATGTATCGGGATACGATGCAGAAGCTGGGCATCAAGGAGAATATGCTAGAGCCAAGCAAGACCACATTCCACAGCATTGTGCCGGGACTTTTGTGTGCGCCGATGGGCAAGATCCAGATGGATGTCATGTTTGGCAGCCGGGATAACTGCAGGGTGGAAAACCTCATGTTCGAGGTGGTTGATCTGGAAAGCCCCTACCATGCCTTGCTGGGTAGGCCAGCACTGGCAAAGTTCATGGCCTCTATGCATGTGGCATATTTAAAGATGAAGATGCTGGGGCCTAGAGGGGCGATTACCATCATTGGAGATTACAAGCGTTCGATGGCCTGTGCAACAGCCGGGTCTAACCTGGCCGAGACTCTTATCATTGCAGAGGAATGGAAGAGGCTCAAGCGAGTAGTGGAAATTGCTGAGACGGTCGTGGCCGGCAAATCTATGTTGGGCATGGCAAATCCCGGTGGCAGTGCTTCTTTTCAAGTGGGCAAGGAAGTCAAAAAGGTGCCTCTGGATGAAGTTTTCCCGGAGCGCCATGCCCTTGTCGGGGCAAGTTTGGATCCCAAATAGGAAAGCGAGCTCATCAGCTTCCTCCGTGAGAATCGGGATATCTTCGCATGGTCTACTTCAGACTTGCAAGGTGTGCCGAGGGAGCTGGCTGAGCACGCATTGCATGTGAGGCCGGATGCTAAGCCGGTGAAGCAGCCGCTCCGGAGGAATGCAGGCGATAGAAGAAAAGCCATTTGGGACGAAGTGGCCAGGCTCTTGGCCTCCGGCTTTATCAAAGAAGTGCTTCATCCGGATTGGGTGTCTAATCCGGTTTTGGTGGAAAAGAAGAAGGATGAGCCCGCCATAGTGAAAGTATGGCGGATGTGTGTTGATTACACCAACTTGAACAAGGAATGTCCTAAAGATCCATTCCCGCTCCCTCGGATCGATCAAGTGATCGATTCCACAGCAGGATGTGAACTGTTATCATTTGTAGATGCCTATTCTGGTTTCCACCAGATCCCTTTGTATGAGCCGGATCAAATAAAGACATCCTTTATTACCCTATACGGGGCTTATTGCTATCTCACTATGCCGTTCGGTTTAAGAAATGCCGGCGCAACTTACCAAAGGTGCATGCAAAAATGTTTGCACGATCAGATAGATAAAAATGTGCAGGTATATGTCGACGATATCGTCATAAAAACCAAGGAGAGCAAGACTCTCGTAGATGATCTCCGGGAAACCTTTGGAAACCTGAGGAGATTCCGGATGAAGTTGAATCCGGCTAAGTGAACCTTCGGTGTGCCGGCGGGCAAGTTGCTGGGCTTCCTTCTTTCCAGCCGGGGTATTGAGGTGAATCCCGGCAAGATTCATGCCATAGAAAGGATGAAGCCGCCGACAGATTTGAGGGAAGTACAGAAGTTCACTGGGTGCCTCGCATCCCTGAGCCATTTCATAAGCCGGTTGGGAGAGAAAGCTTTGCCGTTATATCAGTTGATGAAGAAGTCCGACACATTTGTCTGGACAACGCAAGCAGATGCAGCTTTCAAGGAATTGAAACAGATGTTGTCAACAGCACCGGTATTAGCATCTCCGATGCCCCGGGAGCCAATGTTGCTCTATATAGCGGCAACCAATAGAGTTGTCAGTGCAGTGGTGGTAGTAGAGCGAGAGGAAGGAGGCAAAACCGTGCAGTGGCCGGTATATTATCTGAGTGAAGTCCTCTCCACTTCAAAGCAAAACTACCCACACTATGAGAAGATGACTTATGGTGTCTATATGGCGGCCAAGAAGCTCAAGCATTACTTCCAAGAGCATCCAATCCGGGTAGTGGCCGAGGCCCCTATCTCGGAGATCATAGGCAACAAAGATGCCAGTGGCAGAATAGCCAAGTGGGCAATAGAGTTGTCACCATATACACCTCAATATGACAAGAGAGATACTATCAAGTCCCAGGTGTTGGCTAATTTCTTTATTGACTGGGCCGAGATACAATATGAGCCACCATTGCCAGATGCAAATTATTGGAGGATGCATTTCGATGGGTCCAAGACAATCCATGGCTTGGGTGCCGGCATAGTTCTCAGTTCACCAAAGAATGACCAATTGAGATATGTCCTGCAGATTCATTTTGCAGCGTCAAATAATGTGGCGGAATATGAGGCACTTGTGCATGGCCTGAAGGTGTCTAAGGACATAGGAATTCGCCGGATTATGTGTTTCGCTGATTCTGACCTAGTGATTCAGCAGTGTTCCGGAATATGGGATGCGCATGACGCTAACATGGCATCCTACCATTTCCTGGTGCAGCAGTTAAGTGGTTATTTTGAAGGTTGTGAGTTCCGGCATGTTCTCCAGGCTCAGAATGACGCAGCCAATGCATTGTCCAAGCTGGGATCTTCCAGAGATTCAATCCCGCCCGGCATTTCATTGGAGCATCTGAGGAAGCCATCAATCAAGCCCTCGCCGGAGTCATCTTCCATTTATGTCCCGCCAAGTCCGGAGGAGGCAGTTTCGATGGAGATAGATGCCGGAGTCAGATCAGATAACCCGGGGACTGATTCCTCAGTCCCGGGGACTGGGCCGACATATGCTGTGAGTGCAGTATTCCGGAGCAGAACTAGGGGCAAGGGTAAAATGTACCAAGAGGTTGTGCCGGTATACCCGGGGACTGCTCCGGCATACCCGGGGACTGATTCCTCAGTCCCAGGGACTTCGCAGCCCATGGAGATCGATTATGTGTCGGTCGAAATGATGGAGATAGATCAGGCAGTGTTCACTGTCAGGGAAGTGCCCTCATGGGTACGTCCTATTATGAATTTCTTGGTGGATGGTCAAGTGCCGGCGGATGAAACCGAGGCATGCTGGATTGTAAGGAGATCCAAAGGATATACCATCATAAACAAAGAAATATACAAGAGAAGTGTCACCGGAGTATTGCAGAGATGTGTCGAATCTGCAGAAGGTCTGGAGATGCTCCGAGAAATTCATCAGGGGGAGTGTGGTCACCATGCTTCATCCAGAGCATTGGTGGCAAAGGTATTCTGGCATGGCTTCTATTGGATGACGGCACTACAAGAAGCAGAAGATTTGGTCCAGAAATGCAATGGGTGTCAAAGATATGCCCACCAGATTCATCAGCCGACATCTGCCTTGAAGACTATCCCGATAACCTGGCCCTTTGCTGTTTGGGGCCTGGATATGGTCGGGCTTTTAAGCCGGCCAGAGGAAATATGACCCATATCCTGGTCATGGTGGACAAGTTCACCAAATGGATTGAAGTGAAGCCCATAAGTAAGTGTGATGGTCACACAGCAGTGAAATTCTTAAAAGATATAATCTTGAGATACGGTGTTCCCCATGGCATCATTACTGACAATGGGTCGAACATTGCCCAAGGGCCATTTGCTAGATTTTGTGAGGAGGTGGGAATCCGACTGGACATTGCGTCGGTCGCTCACCCTTGTACCAATGGCCAAGTAGAGAGGTCAAATGGACTAGTGTTGTCCGGCATAAAACCTCGGCTGATAGAGCCACTAGAGAAAACTCCGGGATGCTGGCTAGATGAATTGCCAGCAGTGCTTTGGAGTTTAAGGACAACTCCGAATAGGTCAACAGGCTACGCACCATTTTTCCTGGTGTATGGAGCAAAAGCTGTGCTTCCAACAGATGTAATACATGATGCACCAAGAGTAGTGCTATATACTGAGGAAGAGGCTAAAGAAGCCAGGGAAAACGATGTTGATCTGCTAGAGGAAGTAAGGGAAATAACTCTGTCAAGAACAGCAGTGTATCAGCAAAACCTCCGACGCTATCATGCGCAGAAGGTAAATCCAAGGAGATTCCAAGAGGGAGATCTAGTACTCCGGCTAAGGCAAGGAACAGAGGGCCGGCATAAATTAACTCCTCCATGGGAGGGGCCATTCATTGTGAGCAGAGCTCTGCACAATGATGCCTATTATCTTATAGATGCGCAGGCCCCCAAGAAGGATAAGGCAGACAGGTCCGGAGAAGAAACCAAGAGACCATGGAACATAGCCCTACTCCGCCCCTTTTACTCCTGAGCAGCACAATGTATGTATTTCCATATTTTGCTTTGTGTGCCGGCTCTTTATGCCGGCACAAGACTAATGAATAAAATGTCAGCATCCCGAAGAGGTCGGGCACTGCCTCCGAGATATATCGTTGTTTACTTTCAGTTCTTGTTTTTATGCCGGCTGGCTTGATTTGAATGTTTCCTATGTCGGCCTAGTAATGTGTCGGCAACAAATGCCGCTCTTCGACTCAGCTGCTGTCCGAAACCCGGCTTCATGGCTAGCAAGAGTAGATGCCGGAGGTTGTCTACACATGGAAAACGGCTAAGCAAATGTAGAGCAAGCGAACCGACATTTATGTTAGAGCTAAAGATAAAATTTGAAATGTCGGATGATTTGAAGTCTAAGTTTCAAAGTTAAAGTACTGTATGTTCAATGAAGCAACCTTGAGACTCATACGTCGAAAGCCAAATAAGGTAGACAAGTAGCCAAGGTTGTGAAGATTGAGGAAACAGGAAAACAAACTCGGTGACTTAGCCAAAGATGATCCGGCATTAATAATAAGCAAATTGAGATAAAACTTGTTCAGGTAGCAAACCAAAGGAAATTAAATGTATATCTTACAATTGCACCCGGCATTCCGGGGATCTGATAAAACTTAAAGTTTCTGGTGCTGCAAAGTCAAGGAGCAGGGGCAGAAGTAGAGCCGCCGGCTGGAGGAGCTGTAGCAGTAGAAGTGTTGGCTTCAGGAGTGCCGGACCCAGCAGATGGAATGGAGCCATCACCTCCGCCCGGGACAGATGCCTGTTCCGGAGCATCAGTCTCGGCCTCTTCAGCTTCCTCTTCGTCTTGGCTGGAATCAGAGCCCTCAGCATCAGCAGCATCCTTGGCATCGTCTGCTGTCTTCTCCGACTCACGGATGTCCCAGACAAAGGCATCGGTGTCGGCATAGTCCACATAGCTGTGGGCCAGTTCCCGCCGATGCCGGATGTGTTCCGGATCTGTGGTCCAGATGGATCCTTCACGCACAGTGCGCAAAGTCTCCAGATCAGCTTTTTCATACCAGGAGAGGAAGTAGCTGAGAGCTTCATCAGCTCCTACCCTCGCGCCGGAATCCCGCCATTCCCGGAGGTGAACCTTGGCAAGCTGTAGATCATTGCTGAGATCAACAGGATCAGTGGGCGTCCTTTGTCCCGGCCAGAGGGCAGAGAATGCCTCCTGGGCGCCATAAAAGAGTTCTTCTGTGTAGAGGGTCATGGCGTTCTTCCGGGATTGCAGAGCCAGCTGCTGCTCCGACATGTCCCAGTTGGCCGAGTCAATCGGAACACCCCGGTTCTCTCGATCCAACTGCAGAGCCCTCTCAACGTCTTCGACAGAAGCGGGAAACATGTCTGAGAAATAGATAATATTAGCAAGAGGAGAATATGTCGACATAGATGGTATGTCGGGCAGGATAAGGAGAAAAGGGATTTGAAGCTTACTGGCAAGGTCGGCATTAAGCTGGGCGACTGTAACCTCCCATTTGGTCACCTGCTCCTTCAGGCTGGTCAGTTCGGCATGGGCAGTGGAGGCATCAGTCTCGGAAGCAACGAGCAAGTCCTGGGTTTTCTTCAGTTGGCCCTCCCTCTGCTCCTTCTCCTCCAGAAGCTCGGCAATCCGGCCCTTCAGCTGCTCTGTCTCGACCTTGTGAGCGGCATCCCGGTCGTCTAGTTGCTTGGCCACATCCACTGAGGACATACAGTCCTGGTGGCATGCCTCCAGTCCAGCCTTCTCATCTGCAAAAAATTTTGAAGTTAAAAGAATTTGAAGATAGAAAACAGTGACAAGAGATAAAGGATTTGAAGTATAAAGTGTCTATTCGGGTGACAGCAGGATCTGGCATACCTGACAGCTCCTTCACCCTCTTGATAAGCTCGGTGACTTGGGCTTCGGCACCAGCTGCCGAATGACGGAAAAAGGTTATGTGTCGGCATATTAAGGTGTGCCGGCAAAAGGGTCTATGAAGAAAAAAGGAGGAAAGGGTGTCCGGCATATAGCGGTATGTCGGCGAGGATTACCTTTCTTGGACAGCTCCAGCCGAAGCTTGCTATGCTCGTCAGATAACTTCCGATGCTCGCATACCAAGTCATGAAACATATCGGCCCGTGTGTTGTTCATGCGCTGCAAAAAGTGTTGGGATTTGAAGTATCAGCAGAGAAATTTAGCATGTTAGTTAAGTTGAAGATTCTATCAAATGATCATTCTTTTGAAGACCCGGCATAGGTGCTGCGCACCTATCCCGGCCCTCGGTGACTAGGATTTGAAGCTCGAATCGAGCTTATATCTCGGTCAAGAGGATTTGAAAAATAATTAAAAGGTGAAATAGATAAAGACCCGGCACGGGTGCTGCGCACCTGTCTCGGCTCTCGGTGACTAGGATTTGAAGCTCGGGACGAGCTCATATGTCGGCAGATAATTCGAGAACGGCTAAATTAAAAGAGTATTGGAAAATCCCGGATGTCCGTATCCCGGACAGCCGACATTTTCGGGGACTGGGGATATGTGTATAGATAGAGAGGACTTACGTTGGTGGCATCGGCCAATTGGTGAAGTCTTTGCTGGAGGCTGAGGAGCTCGCAGGCAATCGGAATGGGCTTCACGGCCAGGATGTCTGATGGTTTGCCAGTGGCCGAGGCTTCGGCCATCTTCTTGCTTCTGGAATCCGCGGTGTCCATGTTGCCGGCATCATTCCACCTGACACAATGCTCCTTGAGAGACCCAAGGCTCTGGTCACTTTTCGTCTCCAGGGGGACGCGGCCCTCAAGTTCCGGCGTGTCGAAGAAACTGGGCCGGTAGCCAGGCCGGGTTGGTGCCCTGCCAAGATGTAGGGCCAGGGCAGAGCTGGGCCGAGACGCTGCTTTGGAAGGAGCAGTGGCGGCGGATGGTGTGCCGGACTTGGTCGGCTGGATCTTTAGGGTGCCGGATTTGGCCGGGGCAGAGATCTTGACAGGGATGGAGGTCTTGGCCGAGGCAGCGGTTTTGACTGGTGCTGGAGTCTTATCAATAGTCGGAGTCTTGGGCGCAGGTTGTTCCGGCGCGGCCGGTGCATCTTGGCCAGCAGGGGCAGGTTCCGGAATAGTCCGGATTTCCGGCACTACAGGGCCTTTGCCCTTGATATCTGTGCCGGCGCTCTTGTTGCTTGCGCCGACATCTTCAGTTGTGCCAGCGTCGTTGGTGGGCGCACCGGAGTCTGGGGCTTCTTGGTGGGCTCCTATGTCCATGTGGACATCAGAAGCCGATGGTTCCTGTTGAGCCCCCGAGTCCATGTGGACGTCGGGGGCAGAGATATCTTGTTCCGGCGGAGGATCGTCCTTCGCCGAGGAGGTGGTCTTGTCTGGCGCAGGCGAAGATGCCGGCGCCGGGGAGGTCGTGTGACTAGCAGATGGTATGTCGGAGGTGGCAGTTTCCGCCGGCTTGGTAACCTTGGGGCCGCCACTCGAGCCAGAAGCTTGTTCTGGCGCAAGAGGAGCCCTGAGAGAAAGAAAACACCAAGTTAGTAATCAGGGCAAGAGATACATCGAAAATGAAACAAGGAGAAGAGACTTACCCCGAGGCAACAGGCCTCTATTTCTTCGGAATGGGCACGCCAACCTTCTGTCTTTTCTGCTGCTGGGGTGTGTCGGGCTGGGGCTTCACCCCTCGCTTCCGGCCGGCACGTCCGCCAGTGGAAGGAGGTCCCTGGTTCAGAGGGGCGGCATCGACAACCATGTCGTCCGGGATAGCTGAGGACGGCATTGGAAAGGCGTAAGCAATAGGCATTTCTGGAAAGGCATATGCAAGTGGCATCGGGTCATAGTACATCAGGATCTCCTCGTCAGAATCACTCTCACTCCGGTCTTGAGTATAATGCCGGGATGAAGAGGCCTTACCCGCGGCAGCTGTAGCATGGGTGTTCCGGGGTAGCTTGTCCCAGTGATCCGGATCTTCAACATCCGCAACAGTGCGGTCTGCCGCAATCTTGATCCGGGAGTTCTCCATGGCCTGGAAGCTGAATTTCTGTATAAGAGCAAAGTCAATTGATCAAACAAAGGAATATGGCGGCAAATAGCAATGTCTCGGGCCAAACAGGATATATGTCGGTAAATAGACATGTGCCGGCTTAAGTATCTATGTGCCGGACAAGAGATTATATATCGGACAGGAGGGTTTACCGTTGGGGTGGGCCTATCCCGGCTATATGGTTCTAGCCCCCAAGCAAAGGTGGCCTGAGAGGACTTGTAGACGTCCTTGATCCGCCGCAGAATGTCGGCCAGAGTCAGCTCATGTGTAGAATGTCGGGTGGGGTCCATGGGCCCGCTCATCAGGCAGATCTTGTGCGACCGGCACTGCAGAGTGGAGACGCGCCGGCTGATGAAGCATGCCACAAGATCTTGAGGGGTAAGGCTGGCATCCCGGAGCTCGCCCTTAACCCGGTGGAACGCGTTCACCGGCAGCACCGAGTTCTTCGGGTTATAGGTCCAATTCTTCATAGCCAAGGGTGGCTCGTCCACAAATGGCGGCAGGTTGAGCAGATCCGCGTCAGTGGTGTTCTTGACATAGAAGAAGCTTTTCTACCACTTCTTGCAAGATTCCAGGAGTTCCACCTTGGGGAAGTCCGAGCCCTTCCGGGACATGATGGTGGCCGCGCCACAAAGGGTCATGGGGCGGTCCTTCTTTTCCTGGGCCGTCTCCGGCGGGTCATCCTTGCTCCGGGGCGGCTCTTGGACGACTTGTTTCCGGAGTTGGAAGTACTTCGCCCAGCCTTGGGAGAAGGGCTCTATGCCGGCGTAGCCTTCGCAGAATGCGGCGAAGGCGGAGAGGATCATCACCGCGTTCGCCGGGATGTGGTGAGGCTGCAGGTCGTAGGTGTCGAGGACGTCCCGGAAGAAGTCCGATGCCGGCAGGCCGAAACCCCGCTCGAAGTGGGCGATGAAGACGACTCGTTCGCCGGGTTCAGGCGCCGGCGCAATCTCTCCCGCGGGTAGCCGGCATGCAACACCCTCCGGCACCCGCCTGGTGGAGGTGACCCAGGATATGTCGGCCGGGGTAACCTCCGACCCCTCCCAGCCGGAGCGTCCTTGGGCCCGGGCCGAGTTATCTTCCTCCGAGGCCGAGGTACCCGTCATGCTTGAGGAAGCCAACGGGATGGCCGGAACAAGGCGTGAGAGCCGGAGTCCCGTGATGTTAATCCTATCAAGACCAGAGAAAAGAGGGAGGTTAGTCTCTCCGACATACCGCTCTCACCAATGTTAGCAGAAATAGAAGATCTACCGAGGCAGTTAAAGCAGGAGATAAACATGGATATAATCCCTATGAAAGAACAACTGTGAACTACCAAAGACTATCACTGGCAATACTAGTTGAGTCAAAGGGATAACAAGCAGAGGAACCACAGCAGATCTATGCAAGTATGGTTACCAATGCGAAGCTATAGAGAAGCAGAAAAGATGAAGAACAGAGAAGGAGGAACTCACCGGAGCTTGGCCGGTGGCGGTGGAGCAGCGGCAGCGAACGTGCAGGAGGAGGTCCAATCTCTCAGCAATGTCGCAGCAGAAAGAGGCGGCGGCGGCGGCATCGTCGACAAAGATGTCGGGCGTCGTCGAGCGTCTGCGTCGGCGTCGAGCGGATCGACGGCGGCGGCGATGCTGGTCCTCTGCTCTTTGGTCCGGCGGTGAAGCACAGGAGGCAGGTGGACAGGGGAGGAAGACGATGGTGTGGGGTAAAAAGATAAGTTTACCCCCGCTGCCCTATTTATATGCCTGCCAGGTAAGGGTCGTGGGGATGGTAGTGCTCCACTACCCCGACCGTTTCTGCGGTGAGTCGCCACGTGGCGGCACGGAGTGGGGCAGCGGATATTGTAACCGTGCCATTACGCAATGATGGCAAGGAGTAACTGCGCTGTGAACCATCACATCGTATGACCGTTCGAGGTGGCAGGGCAGTTGCAAGTTTCGATGCAAACTGTCAGGCTTGGCTTCTCAAGGAAGTCTCATATATATGTCGGCATAACTGCCCGAAGAGTAAGTTCCGTCCAGAATACCCTCAGGGCCGGCCGGGTTAACATTTGGAGAAGGAACAGTGGCCGGGATATGTGTGGATGTCCCGGCATATAATCCGATCGTCGGGATATAACGGAGAACCGGAGTATAATGAAAAGAAGATATGTTGAACCTGTCAAGGCTCCACAGTTATGACTGGGGAACCTCGGCAGCTTCGGGGACTAGTGTCGGGGGGATGACCCCCGGTAGGGTCAAAAGACTGGAAAGATACAAGGACTATGATTGACTTTATGCTGGTTGACCAAGGAAGGGTTTGGCCGGGATATAATGGCATAGGCCAGGTTATATATGTATCCCGGCTGATATGCGGATATGCCGGATTAACCGGGATACTAACTGAGGAGTGCCGGCATATACTTGGATATGCCGGCCCATCTATTTTGGTGTGTTGTGCAGGAACAGGGGAGGCCGGATTACCCGACCTTCATAGGTCGTTGGTCCGGCATATAGGTCCAGGATATGGCCAACGGTCATATCCGGGATACAGAAGTCAGCTAAGATGTCATGTCCCTACAATCAAGGAGAGACTCTGCTCAGTATGGAGAGGGATCAGGATGACAGGGTGCACAGTGGTGGTCTACCTACCCACACTGTGCACAAGTACAGCCCTTACCTCACAGAGGTAAGGTCGCAGTGCAGGAAGTACATGGTACAGGGATATGAAGTCCCATCGAGAGCAATCAGGGAGAAAGTCAAGGGTCGCTGCCTTCGTCAGCATGTCCTGTTTGGAGCGTAGTTGGTGTCTCCTGGTCTTATATGACCGTTGTAACCCTGGCCACCACTATATAAGGTGGCACAGGGAGTCCTAGCAAAGGGTTGGTCACACTGTGTTCCTACACTTAGCAGTTCGACTTCCTTCTCTAGCAGAGAGCTGGGAAGCACCATTGTTGTGTACTCCATCGATCCAAATATAAAACCAGTAGAGAGCAGGAGTAGGGGTGTTATCTCCTTACAAGAGCCCCGAACCTGGGTAGATCAGTGTTCCTTTCTGTCGTGCTTTTTAGCTCGTTCCCCTCTCCCGAATCCTCCAGCATCTAGTTCGGTCCCCATTTAAGCCATCCTATGGCATATGTTGTTTCACCACGACGACAATACCTCTTTCGGAAATTTTATGTCCTAGGACAATTCCTTCATTTACCATAAAGTGGCATTTCTCCCAATTAAGAACAAGGTTAGTTTCTTCGCACCTCTGCAAAACTTTATCAAGGTTGTGCAAACAAGTATCAAAAGAAGTTCCATAGATGGAGAAATCGTCCATGAAGACCTCCACAATTTCTTCACAAAAGCCATGAAAAATAGCAGACATACATCTTTGAAAGGTAGCAGGAGCATTGCATAAACCAAACGGCATACGTCTATAAGCATAAGTTCCATAAGGGCAAGTAAAAGTGGTTTTCTCTTGATCATCCTTCTTAACAGCAATTTGAGAAAAACTAGAATAACCATCAAGGAAACAAAAATGAGTCTTCTTAGACAACCTTTCTAGCATTTGATCTATAAACGGTAAGGGGTAATGATCTTTCTTAGTAACTTTGTTTACCTTCCTATAATCAATGCACATTCTATAACCAACAACTACCCTTTGAGGAATAAGCTCGTTATTCTCATTAGGCACAACAGTCATACCTCCTTTCTTAGGAACACAATGAACAGGACTAACCCATCTACTATCAGCAATAGGATAAATAATACCAGCATCAAGGAGCTTTAATACCTCATTTCTTACCACATCCTTCATCTTGGGAATTAGGCGGCGTTGATGCTCTACAACTGGCTTTGCATCTTTCTCCATATTAATGGCATGCTGACATAAAGTGGGAGAAATCCCTTTTAAATCATCCAGAGTATATCCCATAGCTCCTCGGTGTTTCCTCAATATCTCCAATAATCTTTCTTCTTCCTTTCCTGAAAGTTTAGAACTAATAATAACTGGATATATTTTCTTATCATCAATATAAGCATATTTGAGGTCATCAGGCAAAGGCTTTAATTCAAACACAGGATCTTCTTTAGGCGGCAAAGTGGTACCAAGATCCTCCACAGGTAGATTATGCTTGAGTAATGGTGGTTGACGAAGAAGAATATCGTCAATCTCTTCTCTTTCCTTGCTAAAAACATCACTTTCGTGATCTTCCATGAATTGCTGCAAGGCATTATTAGGGGCAAGAGCAATAGAAGCAAGCTGCTCAACTCGAAAATTTTCATTAGGCGTGTCATTTTCATAAGAAGTCTTAGCAAACTTGGAAAAATTAAACTCATAAGACTCTCCATTAAACTTAGTAAAAAAATTCTCCTTCTTACAATCTATCACGGCGCCACAAGTGTTCAAAAAGGGTCTACCAAAAATAATATGACAAGTTTTACTAGCCTCCTTACCAAGTACTAGAAAATCAGTAGGGTATTTAGTCTTAACGCAAAGCACTTCCACATCTCGAACAATACCAAGAGGCCAAACAGTCTCTCGGTTAGCAAGCTGAACAACCACATCAATATCTTCAAGTTCACAAGCGCCAATCTCGTGCATGATTTCTTTATAAAGCTCTAAGGGAATAGCACTTGCGCTAGCACCAATATCACATAAACAATAATAACAATGATCTCCAATCCTGACAGAGATAACAGGAACACTTGCTTTCCTGTGCTTTTTAGGATGTGAAAGAATGTTAGAAGCATCTTCACAAAAAAGAATATATTCATCCCCTACATCTTTAGTAACAAGATCCTTCAATATAGCTATAGGAGACTTAATAGTAATTTGCTCATCAGGTTCTGCAGCTTTCTTAGTACTTTTATTAGACACACTTACCAAAGTAGAATACTTTTTTACCTTAGCAGGGAAAGGTGTCTTCCCAAAATAAGGTTCAGGCACAAGGCTATCAACAGTACAAACTTCAGTACCTGCAGCAGGAATATGACTAATAGAATCTTTGTAAGGCGCATGATATTTGTTCCAATCTTTCTTTGGAACATCAATATAAGAGGCAAAGGCCTTAAGACAATTAGCAAGTATTTGGGAATCAAGACCATAAGCAGCGCTAACACGTTGAAAGTCATTGGTTCCCATAAAAGATTTAATGCATTCATAATCATAGTTTATACCTGACTTCCTACCTTTGTCGTTTTCCCAACCTTCAGCATTTTCTTGTATACGGTCAAGAAGTTTCCACTTAGCATCTTCTTTCATATGAGTAAATGATCCAAAGCAAGAAGCATCCAAATAATCCTTATCAGGAAGAGTAAGCCGCGCGTAAAGATTATTAATAACAATATTATTGGGGAGCTCATGAATGGGGCATTTGAGCATTAGTAACTTCAATCTCCCCCACGCTTGGGCAATACTCTCTCCATCATGAGGCCAAAAATTATATATCCGATTACGGTCTTTATGAATTTCACTTGGAGGATAAAACTTGGAATAAAAGAGAGGCACAATATCCTCCCATGCCATAGATGGACCATCTTGGAGTAGTCGATACCACTCTCCAGCTCTGCCTTTCAATGATATAGAGAATAATTTCTTCTTGACCTGGCTTGGTGAAATACCTGCACATCTGAACAACTCGCATAATTCATGTATAAATAATAAGTGGTCACCCGGATGGACAGTTCCATCTCCTGAATAGCAGTTATCCATAATACGCCCAACAATTTTCATAGGTATTTTAAAAGGATCAATTTCAGCAGGCGGTGGCGGTGGTGGTTCCTCCGCATGTGCAGAAGCAGCAGTAGTAGATGTGTTTCCAAATAGGAAACCAAATGGAGAGTTCTCCATAGCAGAATAAAATAAAAGACAAAATAAAACAATACTCACAGTGACGGTTACCTTCACCAATTCCACTCTTCAATAGCGCTACACTCCCCGGCAACGGCGCCAGAAAATAGTCTTGATGACCCACAAGTATAGGGGGTGTATCGTAGTACTTTCGATAAATAAGAGTGTCAAACCCAACGAGGAGCAGAAGGTGTTGATGAGCAGTTTTGATCAAGGAATCACTGTAAATACTAGCAAATAGGTTTTTAGGGGTATTTGGTAATACGAGTAAGTAAAGTGCGAGTAAATAAAAGACAGTAGTAACAATTGCAGCAAGTGGCCCAATCCTTTCTTCAGCAAAGGACAAGCTGGTTGTGTTCTTATAATAACCAAACGTTCTCGAGGACACACGGGAGTTTTCTGTCAAGAGCTTTCGCTTCATAGAGCCAATAGTATTTATTGGTTTGGTAAGTGTTATGGGGGTGAACCTGTGCTAGCGCACTACCCTTACTAGGATAAATACACACTTGTGATTATACCCCTTGCAAGCATCCGCAAATACAAGAAAGTAATTAAGATAAATCTAACCACAGCCTTAAACTCTAGGATCCTACGCTTCCTGGTGCAATGGTTTCCCAACGGAGGTTTAGGTTTTTGTCACTCCAGCAACCCCATAATCGGTAGCCAAATACACAATGCATCTCACTAGGCCCATAAATGGTGAAGTATCATGTAGTCGACGTTCACATGACACCACTAGTGAAATAGCACCACAACAATATCAAACCATTAAATATTTCTCAACAATAATTCACTACTAACATCTTGACTTCTCCCATGTCCTCAAGAACTAAACGAACTACTCACAAGACATCATATGGATCATGATCAGAGGTGAAATAATGGTAAATAACAATCTGAACATAAACCTTAATTCAACAGTTCCACTCAATAGCATCAACTACAAGAGTAATCAACACCGGGAAAGTTTCCCCTATGAATATAACAAGGTCCAACTCAAGATGTTATAGTGGGATGGCGTGGTGATGGTGGAGATGAAGGTGCTGGTGATGGAGATGATGATGATGATGATCCCGATGAAGTCCGGTGCGATGGTGATGACGATGGCGACGATCTCCCCTCTTCGGGAAGGAATTTCCCCGGCAGATTTCTCCCTGCCGAAGAGCTTTCTCTCTCTGGTGTTCTCCGCCCCGCAGAGGCGGCTGTGTCTAACTCTGAACCCCCCCCCCCTTGACTTAGGTTTTCGGGGACGATGATGTACGCGGAGGGGCGAGACCAGAGGTGGGCCAGGGCTCCCTCACATAGGGCTGGCGCGGCCAGGGGGCTGGCCGCGCCACCCTAGCGTGTGGGGGCCCCTGGCCTCTCTCGACCCCTCCTTCTGGCTCCGTGAGTCTTCTGGGAAATTATAATTTCTGGGTATTTTTCTGGAATTTTCCTGATCTTCAAAATATGGTCTCCTGATGGTCCTTTTTCCAGCAGAATCCTGACTCCGGCAGCAGCTCCTCCGATGATCATCAAACATGTGAAAGCAAAGGAAATAACATAAGTATCATGTCTAAATATGAAATATATCAATGAATAACAGTAAATTATGATACAAAATAGTGATGCAAATTGGACGTATCATGCACCTTTGGCTTGTCGGCTGGATAGCTCCTAGGTTATATTGTTTCCCAGCGAGGGATCGAGGCTAACCCCTCGAAGATAAAAGCCATTGAGGCCCTAGAGCTTCCACCCAGCTTAGGGACATGCAGAAGTTTTCCGGCTGCTTGGCATCGCTCAGTCGCTTTGTCAGCCAGCTCGGAGAGAAGGCCATGCCGCTGTACTAGATGATGAAAAAGACGGACCATTTCGTTTGGTCCCAGCGCACCGACAAGGCCTTCAAAGACCTCAAGTGAGCCCTATCTATTGCACCAATCTTAGCAGTGCCGACTCCGCGGGAGCCAATGCTGCTCTACATCCCAGCTACTCCGCAAGTAGTCAGCGTTGTGATCATGGTGGAGCACGCCGAGGAAGGCAAGGAGCTGCCAGTTCAATGTTTGGTGTACTATCTGAGTGAGGTGCTCACTCTTTCCAAGCAAAACTGCCCACACTACTAGAAGGTCACGTACGACATGTACATGGCAGCCAGGAAGCTGAAGGACTACTTCGAGGAGCACCCTATCACTATGGTGAGCACCACTCCGCTCTCAGAGATCATAGGGTGCAAGGATGCAACTGGTAGGGTGGCTAAATGGGCCATTGAGCTTGCCGGCCATATCATTTAGTACAAACCCAGGACGACGATCAAGTCTCATATCATAGCGGATTTCTTCGCTGACTGGGGAGAGCACCAATACTTGCCGCCGGCTCCATACTCAATATACTGGCGCATGAACTTTGACGGCTCCAAGATGCTCGGGGGCTTGGGAGCCGGTGTCATCTTCACTTCCCCCAAGGGGGGACAAGCTGCAGTAGGTACTGCAGATCCACTTTCGCGCGTCAAACAACATTGCCGAATATGAAGCCCTGGTGCATGGGCTCAAGCTGGCCAAGGAGATTGGCATTCGGAGGATCCTCTGCTTCGGAGATTCTGACCTGGTAATACACCAGGTCTTGGTAGAATGGGATGCCAAGGACGCCAACATGGCCTCCTATCGCTTCTACATGCAGCAGCTATGCGAATTCTTTGAGGGCTGCGAGTTCCATCACGTCCCCAGAGCAAACAATGATGAGGGAGACCGGCTATCCAAGATCGGCTCCACCAAGCAGGATACCCGGCTGGGGTGTCCCTGGAGATAATCCACAAGCCATCCATCAAGCCATCGCCGAAATCCGGCTCCATCTTCGTGCCGGAAGACCTTGCCCAAGCTCCGTTGCCGTTATCGGACTCGGGGGCTGCCGCCTCAGAGCTGAAGGAAGCAGCCGACCAGCCCAGTGCGGCTAGCTCGATGAAGGACTCGGGGGCTACCGTCTCCACGCTGGCCTCTGCAGCTGGCCAGCCGGAAGAGGCCGGCACGATGATGGACCCGGGGGCTGCTGACCCCTTGGTCGCCAGCATCTTCCACATCCGGGAGATACCATCCTGGGCGGAGCCATTCTCCAACTACCTCATCACTGGAGACTTGCCCAAAGATGAAGCAGAAGCTAGGCGAATCCAATGCCACGCGCTGGCCTACACCCTCATCAACAGTGAGTTGTACAAGCGTAGCACATCTGGAGTCTTCTAGAAGTGCATCGAGCCGGAAGAAGGGCAGGAGCTGCTGAAGGAGATACGTCAAGGGGACTGCAGACATCATGCATCTTCCAGAGCCCTAGTGGCCAAGGCCTTCCGCCATGGTTTCTACTGGCCAACTGCCTTGCGAGATGCAGACCAGCTGGTAAAGCATTGCAATGGCTGCCAGCGCTTCTCCAAGAATCGGAACACCCTGGCGGCAGCCCTCAAGACCATCCCGCTCACTTGGCTGTTTGCTGTCTGGGGCCTTGACATGATGGGACCATTCAAAACAGCGCCCAGGGGCTTGACGCATCTGTTGATTCCGGTGGACAAGTTCACCAAGTGGATCAAGGCCAAGCCAATCAAAAAACTCGACGGCTCGTGCACCATCAAGTTCTTCAGGAAGATCATCACAAGATATGGAGTCCCCCACAGTATCATCACTGATAATGGGACAAATTTTGCAAAGGGAGTCTTCGCAGAGTACTGTGGCCAGAAGGGCATCCGGCTAGACCTGGCATTAGTGGCGCATCCTCAATCTAATGGACAAGTAGAGAAAGCGAATGGGCTGATCCTAGCTGGCATCAAACCAAGATTGGTCGAGCCTCTCGAGCGCTTAGCCGGCTGCTAGGTCGAAGAGCTACCCTCAGTGCTCTAGAGCCTGTGCACCACTCCTAACTGTTCTGTCCGCTTCACTCCATTCTTTCTGGTCTATGGAGCAGAGGCAGTGCTACCCACCGACATTGAATTTGATGCGCCTAGAGTGGTCTAGTACACAGAGAAGCAAGCAAAAGAAGCTCGCAAAGACGGCATCGACCTCCTTGAGGAGGCACGAGAGTAGGCCTTGGCCAGATCAGCGCTCTATCAGCAGCAGCTACGATGATACCACAGCCGGAAGATCCGTGCACTCACGTTTCGTGAAGGAGATCTCGTACTCTGGCTGGTCCAAAACACCAAAGGCATGCACAAGCTGTCATCTCCCTGGGAGGGACCGTTCATTGTCAGCTGGGTGCTAGGCAATGGGGCTTACTACCTCATCGATGCACAAGAGCCCAGAAAGAATAAGGCAGATAATTTTGACAAGGAGACAGAACATCCCTGGAATGTCAGTCTCCTAAGACTTTTCTTCTGCTAAGACAAAAGCTTGTACTCCAAAATTTTATCAATGAATAAAGGATAACAGGACGACTAGTAATGGCCGGCTCTGAGAAAAGTACTTTGTGTATATTCTGCTTCCTGCGTTATTGATACGTCTCAAACGTATCTATAATTTTTGATGCTCCATGCTTTGTTTTACACCATTTGCCTATTGTTTCGTTACACTTAGTGGCACTTTTATGCACTTTCCGGAACTAACCTATTAACGAAGTGCCACAGTGCCAGTTCCCTGTTTTCTGCTGTTTTTGGTTTCAGAAGTGATACACAGGAAATATTCTCGGAATTGGACGAAACAAAAGCCAGAAGTCTTATTTTTCCCGGGAGCATCCAGACATCCGAAGAGGCGAAGGAGAGGGGCCACCAGGCCTCCTCACACATGGCTCGCGCGGGCTAGGGTCTGGCCGCGCGGGGCCCGTGTGTGGGAGCCTGGCTCCACCCCTGACGACGCCCCTTCGCCTATAAGAAGCCTCGGGACGGAAAAACCTAGGCCCCCGATCAGATTTCCAGAAAGAGTTCCGTAGCTCCGCCGCCGCCACCGACGAATTTCGGGGGACAGAAGTCTCTGTTCCGGCACCCTGCCGGGACGGGGAAGTGCCCCCGGAGCCATCTCCATCGGTCTCCATCGCCGTCTCCGCCGTCTCCATCGACCTCACCGCCATCTCCATCAACCTTGCTGTCTCCTATGATGAGGAGGGAGTAGTTCATCCCCGGGGCTGAGGGCTCTACCGGTAGCTATGTGGTTCACCTCTCTCTCCCATGATGTGATCTTTATGTGATCGTGAGCTTTGTATCATGTTGAACAAGTACATGTTATTATTCAGATATTTTGTGTACTCTAGTGATATTATTAAAGTAATCTATTCCTCCTGTTATGGTGTAACGGTGACAGTGCGTGCATCATGGTGGTACTTGGTTTAGGCTATGATTGTGATCCCTTGTGGATTATGAGAATAATTATTGCTATGATAGTATTGAGTGATCTATTCCTCCTTTCATGGTGTAAAGTTGACAGTGTGTGCACCGTGTTAGTACTTGGTTTAAGTTGCAATGATTTCTATCTTGAATTGTGATCTGATTTGTTTATCGCTATGAGTGGTGTTTGTCAAGTACTTGATGAACTTTAAGGGGTGCTTCTGTAGCCACTACGCGATGATTAGTGTTATTCAATAGGAGAGTAATTCAGAGTACCTTAGCAAGGAGAAGTTACTTGTTCATTCATGTTATATTGTTGGGAGTGTGTCCACTAGTGAAAGTATGATCCCTAGGCCTTGTTTCCAAGCATTGCACACCGTTTACTTGCTATTTTGTTACTTGTTTGCTTGCAGCGATATTTACTTTAAATCACATTTGCTACTTATAATCATCACTACTACTTGTATTTCACTATCTCTTCGCCGAACTAGTGCACCTATACATCTGACAAGTGTATTGGGTGTGTTGGGGACACAAGAGACTTTCTGTATCGTAATTGCAGGGTTGCTTGAGAGGGATAGCTTTGACCTCTAACCTCCCTGAGTTCGATAAACCTTGGGTGATCCACTTAAGGGAAACTTGCTGCTGTTCTACAAACCTCTGCACTTGGAGGCCCAACAAGTGTCTACAAGAATAGAAGTGCGTAGACATCAAGCTCTTTTCTGGCGCCGTTGCCGGGGAGGTAAGGTAAAAGGTACTCGCATCCTCCTGTGTGAGTGCTCAGAGTTATTTCCTTTAGATTCTGCAATTACATCTTTTTGTTTCTTGTTTTTATTTTCACTAGTTAGGCTTAATGGAAAACAAAGAGTTCTTTAGTATTTTTCCTGATTTTAGATTTGAAGAGAAAATTGAAAATCCTTTGGAGCTTATTTCGCATAGCAATGTTATTAGTACGAATGCTTTGAATACTGTTAATGCTAATGCTATAGAAAAGTCTAAGCTTGGGGAAGCTGGTTTTGTTGAGTATGATATTTTTGGTCCCCCAGCTTTAGTGGAGAAAGTTTGCTCTGATGATATTTTATCTCCCACATGTGATGCTTCTAATGATGCTTGTGCTCCTCATCCTTTTAAAATACCTACGAAGATTGTTGAACGTGTTAGGGATAACTGCTATTTTGGAGATGGAACTGTCCATCCTGGTGATCATTTGCTTTTTATACATGAATTATGCGAGTTGTTCCAGTGTGCAGGTATTTCAATGAACCAAGTTAAGAAGAAGTTATTCTCTTTGTCACTGAAAGGCAGAGCTGAGGAATGGTATCGGCTGCTTGAAGATGGTCCATCTATTGGCTGGGAGGAAATTGTACCTCTCTTTTATTCTAAATTCTATCCTCCAAGTGAGATCCATAAAGATCGTAATCAGATATATAATTTTTGGCCTCACGAGGGAGAAAGCATTGCCCAAGCGTGGGGAAGATTGAACTTACTAATGCATAAATGTCCTATTCATGATCTTCCCCGTAATATTGTTATTAATAATTTTTATGCAAGGCTTTCAGGATATTACAAGGACTATCTAGATGCATGTTTTGATGGGTCTTTCACAAGCAAGGATGTCGACACCAAGTGGGGTCTGCTTGAGACAATTCAAAACAATATTGAAAGTTGGGATAGCGACAAAGGTAAAGGATCAGGTATGAATTATGAGTTTGATTGCATTAAGTCTTTCGCTAAAACTGCTGATTTTCAAGAGCTTAGTGCTAAATATGGTCTTGATCCTCAAATTATGGTTGATTGCTTTAAAGCCTTTGCTTCCCATATGAATGTTCCTAAAAGAAATGGGGACGTGTATCATGAACCTTTTAAGGACACTTGTATAGAAAGTGATATTGTTGCTGATGATTGCAATAAACATGCTCAAACTTCTAAAAGTACTATTTCTTATAAGCATGTTAATTTTTGCGGAGTACATAGACCTTGTGAACAGAGTTACAATAAGGAAGATTATTGCATCACCCACGCAAATGAAGAAACCAGTATGTGGTACAAGGATATAGGTGAGATCGGTAAAAAGGTTTGTGAGCTTTATCCTTTTCTTTGTAAACATTGCGATGACATAGGTCATTTTAATTTCCAATGCTCAAACCCTAATAGTTACTCTTCTAGTACCTTAAGTTTGTATTGTGATGACAAGATTACTCCTAATCAGCATGATGAGCTCACTTTGTTCTTGGCGTGTGATGAGATATCTAGAAAGATTGCTTTGATAGATATGAATAATGTTGATATTAATAGCACCCTTCGTGGTTGTCGTCTCTATTGTGCTAAAGATTGCCTTGCAAATACTTACATTCAGAATCTTATAAAACTTGATATTTTGCCAAGCTATGACAGGACTGATAGATGTTTTTATCTTATTAACAGAGAGGAGGAATCCTCCAAAGTTTCTTCTGTTATTTCTGTCAGCAAGCCAGATTATGTAGAGAAGATGCCTTTCCCTCCTAAAGAATATGTGGAGAAGATGCCCTTCAAGTCTCTCCCTCCTAAAGGAGAGAGTAAGAAGAAGAAGAAGAAGAAGAAGAAGAGGAGTAAGAGGCGAGAGGACACGGTATCTTCCCTTAAGCTTTATGATCCTGCTATAGATTATGATAATTCTGATTGGGATGATGTTCCTATGCCTGTTATCTATGTTAGTGATCATGATTGGGAAAAGCACTCCACTTTTGATATTGAAAATCTTTTTGGTACCAATTCTAAGGTTAATAATTGTTGTACCATTAGTGCTATCCATGTTCCTTCTTATGATGATATGTTTGATGAGTATGCTTTGCGACATAGTAGTTCTCTAGCTTGTGATGATGAGTATAATGTTTTCAGTTCACCTACTTTTGAGGAGAAAAATAGTTATGATTATAACATGCCTCCTGTCTTTGATGATTATGGTGATGAGAATAATTATTCTGTTGAATCTGCTCCTACTACTATTGTTCATGTGGGGAGTATTAATCCTTTTATGCATGTGGCTCATGATAGAGATGTTTTATGTGATAGTTATATTGTTAGTTTTATTCATGATGCTACTAAAAGTTATTATGAGAGAGGGAAACATGGTTTGATGGATCTCAACAATATTGAGTTTCCCCTCTTTATGTTGCAGTTCTTGAAGTTTTACTTGTTTTGCCTTCCTATGCTTTCTGCTTTGCGCTTTCATGACTTGTCTCTCTACAAGACTATTTTTCATAGGAAGTGGTTTAGATTTAAATGTGTTTCATACATTCTTTTTGATGCTCTCTATTGCTTTAAGTTCCTATATGGCGCCTTTGCTTCAAGCTCTTATATAGCGCCCACATGAGCATCTTTGCGAATTACTGCGCCTAGCTCAAAGGCGTTAAAGAAAAGCACTCTTGGGAGATAACCCAATGTTTTTACATTCAGTAATTTTTCTTTTATTTGAGTCTTGGAAGTTATTACTACTGTAATAACCGCTCCTTATCTTGTTTATTTTGTTTTTGTGCCAAGAGAAGCCTCTAATTTGAGTGAGGTAAAGATTTGGGGTTATTGCTGTCCTGAAACTGTTTTCGGTGCTGCACCGTAAAAATTCGTGAAAATTCTCTGTTTATCTTTTGGACCTGCGATTTCTTGTGCATATGCCCCAGGTTATATCCAAACTTTTCTTAGTTGAACACTTTTTGATTTGAGCAACAGAAAATCCCTCAAAAATTCGTCCATTATCAGCTGTCCAGTTTTGACAGATTTCTGCCAATATTTGTTTTTGCCACTTTATCGCTTTCTTTTGAGTTCTTTTTGATCATGGAACTCTTGTGGAAGTTGCTACAGTAGTATATACTTTATATGTGGTGGTTTTGGGTTGAAACCTGAAGCTAAAAGAGGATGAATATATTTTATGCTTACACTAATGTTGCTAATAGAATTGTGTCTAGTTTTGTATGAAGGAAGTTTTCAAGTGTAGGGATTGGAGAATGATGAGATGAGTTGAAGAATGGACAAAAGCTCAAGCTTGGGGATGCCCAGCACCCCAAGAAATATCCAAGAAGTACAAGCGTCAAAGCTTGGGGATGCCCCCGAGGCACCCCTTCTTCATCGGCAAAAATCAGGTCACCTTTCAAAACACTATATTTTTATTGCTTCATGCACTATGTGTTTTTCTTGGAGCGTCAGTTGTTTTAGTTTTCTTAGTTGGTTAGGTTTGTTTGTTTGCTGCAATAAATGGTTAGATCACATCAAATTTCCTTTGGAGGAGATGTACTCGTTTTCATTTGCAAAGAATGCTCTAGTTTTCACTCTTATTAATCGAGCATTCTAGTTTTTCTGCTACTGCTTTTGGTTTTCATTTTCGCCTTGAATTGCATTCAGATCTTTTCATATCTTTTCATCAAGGTGTATTTTTGCCTCTGATCTTTATTGGTTTTCATCAAAAGAGGTATCTTTAAAAATTTCAAATGGTGTTGGAAAAGAGAAAAAGCTTTGTGCAAAATAGTGGTACAAGAAGGAGCTTGTGTAGACTGCGGCTTAGGCTTTTTCATGTCATGCTAGATGTCTTTTTGATAGTATGCTTAGTGGTTTTGCTGTAGCATGACTTGTCTCAAATAACTGAGATTGCTTAGTGAGCCTTTGAAAAAATCATGCGTTGTTTTTATTATATGGAAGCATTATTTTGGTTTTCTCCTTGATGCTTTATTTGGGTTGACTTGGCGCATGCTCACACATGTTAGACTCTTCCAAAGTCGCCATTAGCCTTCATGATCATTTAGTTTTTGACTTTTGATGCCATCGTATGCTTCTTTTAATGTCCCTTTGTCGCTTTGCATGATTATGGCCATTATTGCTCTCTTAGTCGGTCGCTCCCAGTCTTTTGCTATCCCTCGCCTTGTACTGAGTATGAGCTCTACTCGTGCATCCAACTCCTTAAAGCCAAAGTTTTCCAAAGTGTCCACTATAAATTCCTATGCATGGTATTTGTAAGCCATTCCAAAGTAAAATTTTCGTGTGCAACCTTTCAAAAACCTTCAAAATACTTCTCGTTTTGTGACACTGTTTTCAGCTCATGGGGACGTAGTGGTCGGATTTGCTATCTTCCATATTGCTTATTCCAAAAAAAAGAAAAAAAAGTGAAAAATAGAAAAAAGGCACTCCTCCAAGAATGTGAATGTTGGTGGGCACCCGATGGAATCGGTTAGCCATGGTATGTGAAAGGAAAAGGTGGGGAGGAGTGCCAAGTTTTATAAAAAGAGCACCAAAGTGCCAATCTCTCTCTCAAAAACTTGCTTTATTTTTGTATGGAAGATAGTAAGAACCCCATTGCCAGTCGTTGACAAAGACAACCACCTCTCAAAATCAAGTTTTATCTCTGTTTTACAAAATGAAAAGCTCTAGCACATGTTTAAATCACTGCTTCCCTCTGCGAAGGGCCTATCTTTTACTTTTATGTTGAGTCACCACCTTCTTTCTTTATGCACCATTAAGAGAGCATAGTTGTCATTCTTAGTGTGATATGCATTGTCCCAAAGTTCATTGATTGATTCATATTGTTGGTTTCACTTGTTCTCAAATTATTTGTATCTAGTCGCCCTCTTAAACCTTGAGGTGTCCTATGCATTTATGTTTTGCTCTCTTTGAAGGACAAGCTGAAAACCATTTGTATGTTTTTCCTTATGATTTGAACACACGTTTGACTTTCATTGTTTCATTATCATGATCTTTTGTTTGTGTTCATTTGCATGTTTACAACATGGTTGCTAAGTTCTTATTGTCATGATTATATCTTCATGCCCATGTTTAAGTTCTATTGATCCCAGCTCACCAATGCTTACATATATGATCAAGATTGTGTAGGTGCATGTCACCTCAAAAATTATTCTTTTGTTATCACTTACCTACTCGAGGACGAGCAGGAGTTAAGCTTGGGGATGCTTGATACGTCTCAAACGTATCTATAATTTTTGATGCTCCATGCATTGTTTTACACCATTTGCCTATTGTTTCGTTACACTTAGTGGCACTTTTATGCACTTTCCGGAACTAACCTATTAACGAAGTGCCACAGTGCCAGTTCCCTGTTTTCTGCTGTTTTTGGTTTCAGAAGTGATACACAGGAAATATTCTCGGAATTGGACGAAACAAAAGCCAGAAGTCTTATTTTTCCCGGGAGCATCCAGACATCCGAAGAGGCGAAGGAGAGGGGCCACCAGGCCTCCTCACACATGGCTCGCGCGGGCTAGGGTCTGGCCGCGCGGGGCCCGTGTGTGGGAGCCTGGCTCCACCCCTGACGACGCCCCTTCGCCTATAAGAAGCCTCGGGACGGAAAAACCTAGGCCCCCGATCAGATTTCCAGAAAGAGTTCCGTAGCTCCGCCGCCGCCACCGACGAATTTCGGGGGACAGAAGTCTCTGTTCCGGCACCCTGCCGGGACGGGGAAGTGCCCCCGGAGCCATCTCCATCGGTCTCCATCGCCTTCTCCGCCGTCTCCATCGACCTCACCGCCATCTCCATCAACCTTGCTGTCTCCTATGATGAGGAGGGAGTAGTTCATCCCCGGGGCTGAGGGCTCTACCGGTAGCTATGTGGTTCACCTCTCTCTCCCATGATGTGATCTTTATGTGATCGTGAGCTTTGTATCATGTTGAACAAGTACATGTTATTATTCAGATATTTTGTGTACTCTAGTGATATTATTAAAGTAATCTATTCCTCCTGTTATGGTGTAACGGTGACAGTGCGTGCATCATGGTGGTACTTGGTTTAGGCTATGATTGTGATCCCTTGTGGATTATGAGAATAATTATTGCTATGATAGTATTGAGTGATCTATTCCTCCTTTCATGGTGTAAAGTTGACAGTGTGTGCACCGTGTTAGTACTTGGTTTAAGTTGCAATGATTTCTATCTTGAATTGTGATCTGATTTGTTTATCGCTATGAGTGGTGTTTGTCAAGTACTTGATGAACTTTAAGGGGTGCTTCTGTAGCCACTACGCGATGATTAGTGTTATTCAATAGGAGAGTAATTCAGAGTACCTTAGCAAGGAGAAGTTACTTGTTCATTCATGTTATATTGTTGGGAGTGTGTCCACTAGTGAAAGTATGATCCCTAGGCCTTGTTTCCAAGCATTGCACACCGTTTACTTGCTATTTTGTTACTTGTTTGCTTGCAGCGATATTTACTTTAAATCACATTTGCTACTTATAATCATCACTACTACTTGTATTTCACTATCTCTTCGCCGAACTAGTGCACCTATACATCTGACAAGTGTATTGGGTGTGTTGGGGACACAAGAGACTTTCTGTATCGTAATTGCAGGGTTGCTTGAGAGGGATAGCTTTGACCTCTAACCTCCCTGAGTTCGATAAACCTTGGGTGATCCACTTAAGGGAAACTTGCTGCTGTTCTACAAACCTCTGCACTTGGAGGCCCAACAAGTGTCTACAAGAATAGAAGTGCGTAGACATCAGTTATTCACTTGACTGGCAGCCGGCTTTGGGAACCGAGCTATAGCCGGCTGCCCTAAAAACGATCAAACTCCCGCCAGCCGGATGTGTACTTCGTATGGAGCGGATCTCGAGCCCAACCTCCGTCCCCCGGCTCTGTGAAGCCGGCTGGACAGGAACCAGCAGACCACATACGAAGGAAAGCCACAGGGAAAACCATAAACGATAAAAGAATCGCTCAACTAAGCGTTGAGGGTAGTGTTCATTGGCCATGCGTTGGCCAGCCCGAGCCGGATGCCCAACAAACCAAAGTACTACTTCTCACCCCGCGGCACGCTCCCACCCTAGGCCGGCATTCGGCTGCCGGTCCAAGGGAGATGAACCAGCACCAGGCTGACGGTTGGGGGTAGAAGAGCCGAAGGGTGGGGAGATTAAGGAAAAAGTTGAGGGAGCCAGGCTAAGGCAGGCCAGTAAATGGTCGATGATCATGCTTTTTGGTGTTTGGGCTGAGCAGCCACGTCAAGGAGGTTCAAAGCTAGAGCTGCCTCATGCGACATTGGCACCATTTGCGAACGAGCTAGTTTGAAGCCAGCTGTCATCCCAGCTGCCCCAAAACTCGGGGCTAGGGGGAAAGGGAAATGGCCCTCAGAAACGAGCCATTTCCAATCCTTCACCGGCTGTTCGATCAGTTGACGCTGCAACATGATTAGCAAGAGAGCACCGAAATCAAAGTCTGACGTTCACAAAGAAGCGGTTACGGCCGGCAGTTTGTAGACTCACCCCAGCTGTAGCAAGGTTCACACGAAGGTCGGAGAGGGAGAAGCATGTTGGCTCCGGTCTCGCCCGAGCTTGCATAGGACGCAACCTCTACTCCTATCTCCTTAAGCCGGCATCCGCCCGCACCTTTCGAAGCCAGCTAGCAGGGGCATCTTCCGTCATGCTGAAGTTGGATGAGCTCGCTGGAAATGTCTCATCGGGTTGGCAGCTATCTAAGCCCTCACCTACAGGCATAGGCAACAACGGCCCTAGCACAAGAAGAGCGCTAACCGGGAGATCGTCATCGTGCTCAGATAGAAATAGAAGACATTCACGCAAGAACAAGCAAAGTGAAACAAGCATTCGCAAGGGCAACAGACGGAGGAAGATAAGCTTCACCGAAGCACAAGTTTGACGATTACAAAAGTTCCCTAAGACATTACTCTAAAATACTAAGTTCTTCTCGCGTCGGAGATGCTCGCCTTCCTCGGCATGGCGCGAGTGCCGCATGGACTTCGTCTGGAGAAGTCTGCGCTGGATGTTGACGAGATCCGCATGGCCAAAGAGATGATGCAGCACCCATCTTCACGACCAAGAGGCGAAGGTGTGAGCGCAGAGGGTGCCGTCAAAGATGTAGACAATGAAGTCACGCCTCCCATCATGGCGAGTGAAGAGGAGGAACCAGCCCGCATGCACGCCATAATCGGCAAAGAACTTCGACCACCCGTTGCGGAAGTAGCACACCCCATGGCCATCGTAGTAGACCTCGACGCGGTACTTGGGATGGCCAACGCTGCACTCCCGCAGCATGGCGTAAGCCATCTCCTGGCCTTCCATCGTTTCCATGAACTGAGATGGGAGGCGAAGGAGGTCCTTAGCCCCGGCGAGCACCGGGACTATAAAGGTGGTGTTGGGGATATACCAAATAGGTATACCAGCGACGTAGTCCTAATTCAGCAAGCCAGGGTGGCCCATCAGGGGTGGTATGGCGGATTCGCCATACCGGGCGGCCCAGTTGCTGAAGTTGCCACGACGGTACTAGATGCAGGCGCTTATGGCGGATCCGAAGACAGGCCCATGGCGGATTGCTAATGACGGGCCCATGGCGGGTTCAGTGACGGCCCATGGCGGGTGACCTTGTAGCGCACGCAGAGGACTTAGTCTAGGACTCCAAGTTGTATCCGCTCCGGTACCATCGTGTAGCCCACACCAGGCGCCTTTATAAGCCCGGCGTGGAGCAGCCCTTGAGGCAGAGAAGAGTTAGATCAGACTAACCTTACGGCCAATCGCATAGCGAAACAGCCAACCTCATCATTGTAATCAAGCACTTGTTGCCATATAGTGAATTATAGCAGCACGTAGGGTCTCGCCACCGTTGCGGGATCTGAAGCTGGGTATACTCGTGCTACCACCGTCCTGGATCGCTCCTCCGTGTTCACCCCCTTCCACAAACCGCCATACCCCTACCTCTATGGCAGATCTGTTGACGAAACCACGACAGTTGGTGCCCACCGTGGGGCTAAGCGCGTCTGGAGCGCGGATCCAGGCGGGATCCGCCTTTGCAGGCATCGGCGACACCGTCGCCATCGGGCGCGTCCTCTACGATTCCGGCTTCCCCATCTTCCCAGCGGATAACCTCTGGGTGCCGGCTAGAGAAGACCCTGCTCGATTCACCGTCATCCCAATTGGAGATATTCATATCTTCATTGGAGAGACAAACCCTACCCCCGCTACGGAAACCAATTTCCGGCGGATTGGTATGGCTGAAACCCCCAAACGGACCGCTTTCGAGCTGGATACAGAGGAGGACTCATCTAATCTGGAACTTTCCAAGATTCCCAGATCGGATCTAAAAAATAATCCCACCCAGCCCGCCCTAGAGGTGGAGGAAGTAGTGGAAGACCGCAGTGAATCCACCATGAGTAATCTGGCGTTAGAGACACCGCGGTACTACCTTGTTGCGTTCGCAGGTATCACTTCGGGATCTACCTCCAATGGAGAAGATAGCCCAGGTGAATCCATCCTAGAGGCACTTAACGAAAGTGGTGAATCGGATGACTGGGACAGCAAAGGCTATGATTCTGACCATTACGATGCCGCCATGAGGAAACTCGAGGCGGAATTGGCGCAGCAGGCACTTGAAGAGCAACAAGCAGCGGCCAAGCAGGTGTTTGTCACCAACAAAGGAGATGATGCCGGGCAGACAACTGGCGATCCGCCATCTCAGGCAGTCCACGACAGAGATGCCGGCAATGAGCAGGGTAACCCGCCACCAGCCGCTGATCCCGCCGCGGAGCAACTTCCCGAGATTCATGGCGGTCCAAGGCCGCTACCCGCCATCGCCGAGGACCAGCACTAAGAAGACTTCACGACCATGCTGGATAAGGTCGTCTACGGAACTCTAGCAGATCCAATCACCCCTGACTATATTAGAGATGTGAACGATCTCGAGAAGAAGAGGCGAGCACTCCTCAAGGAAGCAAAGCGAGTCGAGAAGATGGGCCAGCAGGTTGATGACGACATTGCTAAAGCTCAGGACACGCTGAAGCTCGCAAGGAACATGGAAGAGAAGTATGCCACTCTCATCCAGAACCAGATCAACGAAGGAGGCGACCCGCAGCTGGTACGAAACCTTGAGTTCACCGTACCAACGGCGGAAACTCTGGCCAGGATGTACATCAAGAATCCGCCATACGTAGACAAAAACCGCAATGAAGTTAGGGCTACGCCCATTGAGAACATCGTGGCCGCAAAGGAGCTATTGGAGCATAACAAGAGCCCAGCAGCCCTAGAGACGGCGGTTAAACTGATGACCAAAGCATTAGTGCAGCAGGAGAAGGCTACGTCGTCACGGCGGCTCGAATCTGACCCTGCGCTATGCAGGTCCAGTACTGCCTCTAAAGCTCAGGGGGCTGGCAATTATGGTGGACGTCCTGACAACGAATCTCATACCGGATCCTCAGAAATCCGAAGAAGAGAAGCTCGCAATCAGAGACACGCCATCCCAATATCCTCCGATGACAAACCAAATGGCAAAGGCCCACAGAGAAATCCATCGCCACCCCGCAAGAATTACCCAGCTTACGGATACCAACAAACCACTGCTGCTCCTCGCCATAAGACCAACATGCTGCCACCAAAGCATAAGACGTTCGAAGTCCCCAAGGGAGGAATTGTCATACGCGACAATGATGGCAAACGAGGACGAAGCCGTGACGCTGGACGCAGAGACGATCCGCCACGACGGGAAAACAGCAGGGATGGCGGATCCAAGAGAAGGGACCGATCTCGCCATGCCGACGGCGCGCACCGTGACGGTGACAAGGACAAGCATCGCTCCACTCGCCGCCACGATGACAAAGGGCAGGGCTCTCGCCGCGATGACGACGATCAATCTCCACGAAGAACGGAAGGAAGCCGTTGTAGCTACAAAGATCAGTCGCAGGACGGCGAGAGTAAACGACGATGCGACCCTTCGCCATCCCCACCAGGTAGCCCCCACGGCGGCGGAGGTGGCGGCGGCGGGCCAGCAAGGTCGCGCAACTCTCGCAAGGATCCGCCGCATCAGAAGCCCTATGACGCTCGTACCCATCTAAATGAGATTGCCAAATCTCAAACGGCCTTCTTCCTCGGCCCAAAGTGCTTTGGACCACGGATTCGTGATGAGCCCATCCCGTGTGGGTTCAAAATCGAGAAAAATATCCGCCAGTACAATGGAGTCGATAGGCCTTTGACTTGGCTACAAGACTACTTCAACGCAGTACAATTCGCCGGGGGATCTCCCAATGTTGCTGTCCGCTATTTGCCCCTGATGCTATCCGGCACCGCGCGGCAGTGGATAAATGACTTGGCAGAAAACTCCATCCAAACCTGGTTCGATATGCAAACTGCATTCACCGAAAATTTTGAGGGGACTTACAAGAGACCCCACAACATTGGTGACCTCCAACGGTGCCGACGAGCCGACGACGAAACCTCCCGAACCTTCCTCGCGCGATGGATTGATATGAAGAACTCCTGTGAAGGGGTCACTGACGAATCCGCCATCCTCGCGTTTATTGACAGTTTGGAGAGAGGCCAACTGCTCCGCCATCACCTGTTGCGAGAAAGGAACGAAGGGAAGTTGACCCTAAACTCCATGATCACCATCGCAAGCAACTACGCGGCCGCTGACGATGACGCCCGCGAATCTCTGAAGGCTTCCGCCATCCAGAACACTGGAAAGCGGAATAGCGGTAACAAACGGAAGAATCCGCCAGAAGAGCCGCAGGCTCCGGACATGGTGGCCACAACCTTTGCTGACAAGGGTCAAAACAGCCAGCGCGGCCGAGGACGCGGTGGTAGCGGTGGCTAGCCGCGGAGTTCTGCAACTCCCGCTTTGGCGCCATCCGCTCCCGTGTCTTACGACGAATACCGCGATATGCCATGTTTTGCCCATCGTGACGCATCGGGAAAGTGCAACCACACCAACCGGAACTGCAAGTTTGTCAACGACCTCAAGGCGGATCAAGAAGCTGGCTTCAAGCGCAGCCGGCGACAACGACCTCGTGGCAAAGGAAAAGCGGACAAAGATAAGGAGTCCAGGGATGGCAGTGATATGGACGAAGACCATGTGCCCAAACCCGCCGAAAAGGCAGAGGGTGGTGCTGGCAAGGGTAACCCAATCAAGGACAAAAAAGGTGCCTTTCACACATTCCTTGGACCCCCCATGGCTAAGGCACAGAGAGCCGCTATGCGCTCACTCAACGCCACCGTGCCAAAAATCCGCCAGTACGTCAGATGGTCCGAAGTACCGGTGCACTGGAGCCGCGATGATCATCCAGAGCACATCCCAGATGGCTATTATGCCATGGTGGTATGCCCTGTAATCCATGGCTATGAGTTCTCCAAATGCTTAATGGATGGCGGCAGCAGCCTGAACATCATGTACGTGGAAACTCTGACGAAGCTTGGCCTTACCAAGACCCAACTCCGCCATAGTGCGGTCACCTTCTATGGGGTGGTTCCTGGTCGCCAAGCTAAGTCCATCGGGTCCATCACACTCAAGGTTGCCTTCGGTAGTGAGGAAAACTACAGAGAAGAGCCCATAACCTTTGAGGTTGTCCCGTTCAAAAGCACTTACCACGTGATCTTCGGGAGCCCAGCCTTCCTCAGCTTTCATGCAAGGCCATGCTACATCTACAATCAGCTGAAGATGCCGGGACCGGATGGCATAATCACCGTTTATGGCAGATTCCGAAAGGCAAAGGAGTGCGAGGAAGGAGAAGCCGCCTTCGCGGAAGCAGTGTTCTTCGGCGAGGAGTTCAAAGAAATCCACGCCGCTACGGACCCCGCGGAGATGCCGGCATCCAAGCAGGAGGTTTCCGCCTCCCCGCCCACCTTCAAGCCTACAGTCGATACAAAACAGGTGGAACTTGTCGCTAGCGATGCCGCCAAGACCACCGCCATTGGGACAAATTTGTCCCCCGCATAGGAAAGCGCGCTCGTCAAGTTCCTCCGTGAGAACCGGGACATCTTCGCATGGCAGCCATCTGACATGACGGGTGTACCCAGGGAACTCGCTGAGCACGCTCTGCAGATAATTCCTGGCTCAAAGCCAGTAAGACAAGCCATGAGACGCTTTGGAGATGAAAAGCGCCGCGCCATAGCAAAGGAGATTTCCAAGCTGTTGAAAGCAGGCTTCATCAAGGAAGTGATACATACCAAGTGGGTGGCAAATCCGGTACTAGTTCCTAAGAAAAACACAAAAGTTCTGCGCATGTGTGTAGATTACACTGGCCTGAACAAAGCATGTCCAAAAGACCTTTTCCCTTGCCTCGCATTGACCAAGTCATTGACTCGACGGCGGGATCAGAGCTACTGTGTTTCTTAGACGCCTACTCCGGATACCACCAGATCAAGATGAAAAAGTCCGATCAGCTCGCTACGTCGTTCGTAACACCTTATGGCACATATTGCTATGTCACAATGCCATTCGGTCTGAAAAACGCAGGAGCAACGTATCAGCGCACCATGCAAAAGTGCCTGGCGGATCAAATTGGACGAAACATCCACACATACATGGACGACATCGCAGTTATGTCCAAGAAGCAAGATGGCCTTATAGCGGATTTGCAAGAGACCTTTGACAATCTCAGGAAGTACAACATGATGCTTAACCCAACGAAGTGCGTCTTCGGGGTCCCAGCTGGACAACTCCTAGGATTCATCGTCTCCCACCGCGGAATTGAGGTTAACCTGGAGAAGATCAAGGCAATCCTCGACATCTCTCGGCCCATCGACCTAAAAGACGTACAGCGACTCACAGGCTGCGTGGCAGCAGTGAGCAGATTCATCAGTCGTCTTGGCGAGAAGGCTTTGCCACTCTACAAGCTGATGAAGAAATCAGACGAATTCGTCTGGACCGACGAGGCAGACGCTGCACTTAAGGATCTGAAGAGAGTGTTATCCACTGCACCAGTCCTTGCAGCTCCCGAAGACCAGGAACCCATGTTACTATACATGGCGGCAACCAACAGGGTAGTCAGCATCGTCATGGTGGTAGAACGTAAGGAAGAAGCGCATGAGTATGGCGTACAGAGACCAGTCTACTATGTCAACGAGGTCCTGACGGAGTCCAAGCAGCGCTACCCTCACTACCAAAAATTGGCATACGGAGTTTTCCTAGCTTCTCGTAAGTTGAGGCATTACTTCTATGACCATAAGATCACAATGGTAAGCAAAGCCCCACTGAAGGACATCATCAACAACAGCGACGCAACAGGGCGAGTTGCGAAGTGGAGCATTGAATTGGCCTCTTTCGACATCGAATACAAGCCTCGCACCGCCATCAAGTCTCAGGCTTTGGCGGAGTTTATGGCGGATTGGAAGGAAGCGCAGGAAACTACGCCCGTCCCAGAACCAGAGCATTGGGTGATGCACTTTGATGGCTCAAAGTTGCTACACGGCTCGGGGGCTGGAGTGACGCTCAAATCTCCTAAGGGAGATGAGCTAAGCTATGTTCTCCAGATTCACTTCCCCACCACCAACAACATCGCGGAATATGAAGCGCTACTACACGGGCTACGTGTCGCAAAGGAGATCAGCGTACAACACATCATGTGCTGTGGAGACTCTGACCTTGTGGCTCAGCAGGTGGCTGGCACATAAAAAGCTCGGAATGAAGTAATGGCGGCATACAGGGACGAAGTGGACGAGATGGCCAAAAGTTTCCTCGGCTACGACATAAAGCACATACGGCGAGAAGATAACATGGCGGCCGATACCTTGTCCAAGCTGGGATCCAGCCGTAAGGCAGTTCCGCCAGGCGTATTCCTCGAGCATCTGCGCGTACCATCAGTTAAGATGGTGGATCCAGAAAATCCAGAGATAGCGAGCTCCCCTGTTATGGCGGTTTTGCCTAGCAATCCGCCATGGGCAGAGCCCTTCCTGGAGTATCTGACGAACAAGAAGCTTCCCGAAGACGAAGTCCAGAAAAGACAAATCGAGCGTAGAGTCAAGGCGTACACCATCATAGATGGCCAACTCTACAAACGAAGCACCTCGGGAGTTTTCATGAAGTGCATATCCCAAGTGGACAGAATCAAAATACTAAGAGAGATCCACGAAGGCGAATGTGGGCATCACGCCGCCGCCAGATCCCTAGTAGCTAAAGCATTCCGCCATGGGTTCTACTGGCCAACAGCTAAGGCAGATGCAGACCGCATTGTGGAGCTTTGCCATGGTTGCCAGATGTACTCTAAGCAAACCCATATGCCTGCCACAGCACTGCATACGATCCCTATAACTTGGCCTTTTGCAGTCTGGGGGCTGGACATGGTGGGTCCGCTAAAAACAGCACCTTCGGGATTTACGCACCTTTTGGTAGCGGTAGACAAATTCACGAAGTGGGTGGAAGCTAAGCCCATCAGAAAACTTGATGGCAAAACCGCCCTAAAGTTTGTCAAGGACATTGTGGTCAGATTCGGCATCCCACACAGCATCATCACCGATAATGGCACAAACTTGTCTCAGGGAGAAGTTGAAGAATACTGCCATCACAACGGAATCCACCTTGACCTAGCATCTGTGGCACATCCACAGTCTAATGGCCAAGTTGAGTGGACCAACGGACTAATCATGTCAGGGATCAAGCCACGCCTAGAAGCACCGCTACATAGAGCAGCTGGAGCCTGGGCAGAGGAGTTGCCATCTGTACTGTGGGGTCTACGGACCATGCCAAACAGATCAACTGGCCTCACCCCTTTCTTCCTAGTCTACGGAGCAGAGGCAATCTTGCCAAGTGATGTTTAGTACGATTCTCCAAGAGTCGATGCCTACAAGGAAGAAGATGCAGAAGCGTCCAGACAACTATCTGTGGACCTGCTGGAAGAAGAACGAGACCTAGCAGCCTAAAGATCCGCCATCTACCAGCAGAATCTCTGCCGCTATCACAGCAGGCGAGTTCGCCAACGCTCATTCAAAGAAGGTGATCTGGTGCTACGCCTCAAACAGCAGAAGTCCCACAAGCTATCCCCGCCTTGGGAAGGACCCTTCGTCATCAGCAAAGCTCTACTGAATGGTTCCTACTACCTCGTTGATATTCGTGAGCTAGATAAGCGACCAAGTAAGAAGCGCAAATGAAGAGACCCTGACGATATCTACGACGAGACAGATCGTCCATGGAACATCGCACAGCTACGTCCTTTCTACACTTAGCATTTCTCTAGCTATGTAACAGGCACCTCTATATGATCAATGAAATAAAGCATTTGGTTCACTCTTGATTTTTTCTGAGTCTTTTACCTCCTTTATTGTTCATTTAGATCGTATAGAACCTTTTGCGCAATTGTGCTCTGCACTTGCGTATCTTTTAAATCCGCCATAAGCGGTCCGCGTAGCTTTTTTATGTTTTGATCTTCATTCGATGTTCTCTGTGTGGATTCCAGAGTAGTGACTTTTTGATGATCTAAGCCGCCATCTGCTCAGGGTTCTGGACGGTTGCTATTAAGTATCGTCGCCCTAGAGGATTGTTCGTGCGAAGATTTTGCCATCTCACGAAAAGTCAAGCACAGAGAGCCGGATGGCGGATCGCATAATCCTACGCGTGAAAAATTTTAAGTGTTGTTTTTTGGGCATGGCAAAAACTGCAAGTTGCATAAAACTAGGCCTGGCAGTTTCTTCGCGCAATTAAACCACTTCATAAAAAACAAAACTGCAAGAGTTTAATAGCATTCCACTGATCCGCCACAAGCAGATCAGTCACAGTGCAGACACATCACACGCAGTTTAAGTTTAAATTACAGACCCACTCAGGGGCCGAATTAATGCAAAGTATTTTTCCTGCCATATCGCAGGGCACATCTCAAGAAGATGTCGGAACCTTGGAGGACACCTCGTCAATGCCATCACCACCTGTAGTTGCCACGGAGGCAGATGCCGAAGCTTGGCTTGGCGACCCTGGCAGTTCATATGCTTCATAGTATACATTCAACTGAGTGCCAAGGGCACATAGCTGATCGTATCCAAGCATGCTCTGTCGGATGGCGGCCTCATCCACCGGCGCGCCGTCCTCGCCGCTCTCAGGGATGCCGGAGATGAGCTAGTCCAGGTCCATCTCGGGATAGTGGGCCTTCGCCAAGGTCAGCGCTGTTCTGGCACCACCCCGAGCAGAGGACAGCTTCCAGTCTACCACCAGCCCTGGCACCAGTAGCAGCTTCTGCGTGAGCGCGATGGCGGAAAGGTTGGAAGAACCCGCTATCTGCAGGCTCCCGCACGCTTGGCGACCAGCGCTGAGAAGGCCATCTAGCTCCTTCCTCGCTGCGTCGGTGGCCATGCGCAAACCTTCAGCGGTGTCCATCTCCCCCTGCCCCAGAGCGACTGCGTAGCGGAAAAAGAAGACGCATCATGTACGGCATAGCGGAAATTGAAAAAGCAAGTTATGAGAAGTGGTACCTAGCAAGTTGTCTTGGAAGTGATGGAGGAGCTCGTTAAAGCCTTCACGCCGCTTCTCAAAATTAGCGGCGGCTTTGTGGAGATCCGCTATCTCCTTGTCCTTCTTCTTGCCCTGGTTCTCCTGGTCCTTCAGCTGCCTCTCGAGGGTGGCGTTTTCAGCCAGCGATTTCCGGAGCTGTTCATTCAGCCCATCCATCGCAATGGCATGGCCTTTCTTCATCCCCTCAAGTGTGGACTTGAGCTTGGCAGCGTCTGCATGGCGGAATTTTGTCAGCTCAGCATTGATTGAATAAGCATAAAGGAAACTTAAGGTAGATTACCGCTATTCTCAAGCTGCTGCCGCAAATCCGCCACAAGAGCGCCTTTCTCCGCCAGCTCCTTCTCCTGCGAGCTGACGACCTGGACCAGGTCCTCCACCACCTTCTTGTAGTTCTGGCAAAATTTGAAGTGTTAGTCACTCTTAGAGCATCATGATGGATAGAATCCGCCATAATGCTCGGGGGCTACTCATGTTGATTTTTTAGTCACTCTTAGAGCATCCTGATGAAGGATTATCTGCCATGATGCTCGGGGGCTACTTATGCTGATTTTTTCTCCTAAGAGCTTTATGCCGGATAATTATCCGCCATAACGCTCGGGGGCTACTCAGTATGAAAATTAAGTTCTCTATAGAGCACTGTGTGAACCACCAGCGCTCGAGGGCTAAGATATTCTAAAAACTTACAGAAGTCAACCTTGGAGCCCCATAGCGGATTAAAATTGCGAATCAGCCATGGCGCTCGGGGGCTACTGGGAGTACATACCTTCTTCATAGTTGATGTTTTCTCAACAAAAGCGGCAATGCCACTGGACAGCTGGTTGCTGGCATCTTCCTGGCTAGAAATAAGATTGACGACCTCAAGTTGCTTCTGTCTCCAGTATAAGCTGCCCCCAGACGGAGTATCCGCCACTTGACCCTGAGAGCCAGAAGCCTTTTTGCTTTGAACGACATCATTAGCCGCAGCTTCAGTCGTTGGGTTGATTTCTGGCATGGGGTCAAACTGACCACCAGCATCCTCCATATCAATATCGATACGAACAGAGGAGGGGGCTGGTGCATCAAGGGTGAGCGGGATAGCGGCAGGGGAGGGCTTAGCTCGCTTGGAGAACGGCTCCTTGACAGTAGGCTTCTTTCTTCTAAGAGAAAAGGGATTAGAAACAGAAAGCAGCAAAACAATGAAAAAGGGTGTCCAAAGATTACCTTGATTTGGGCAGATTTATGGTAGCGGTACTTTCGGATGGCGTTTCTAGCTCCGCCCTGCGTTGAGGTTTGAAACGACGGGAATCAGCAGATTTCCCACAACCACCACGAGTTTTTCCACTACCAGCCCGTTTCTTGGGAACCACCTTCTCCTGGGTCGTATGGGCTGTGTCTTCAACATTCCCCGCCATTTCCTCTTTGTTTCCGCTAGAGTGAACTACTTCCTCCTTAGTGGCGGATTTGAGGTTGGAACAGCGAAGGGGATGGGCAAAGTGAGCAGAACCAAGCGATTTGAGCTGATAAGAAGAAAAATATTATGAAATGTCAAAGTATCAAAAGATATGATGGCGGAATGGGAACTTACCGAAGGGCAGCTGCCATTCTCAAACATAGCCATGCCAAACTTCAAGGGTTTCTTCCTAGGAGACTTCATCAAGGAACGAATGCGCTTCTCGACAATTTTGGGGTCCAGCTCCTGGTCTGAACAACGCATGCCATCATTTGCACCTAGTATACTCGTGCATCAGGCGATCGCAGTGTTGTAGCGGATGGATCCGCTGGGATATCCAGCAGTTGATGGTGTCAATCCCCTTCAGGCCATCTACAGATAGCTTGGCAATCCGCCGAGCCAAGAGCTTGACATAGGGGGTGGCGGATTCATCGTTGACAGCCGTCCAGGAGTCGCGAGACTCAGCAGCTACGTTCTTGAATGGAGGAAGGCCGCGGGGTTGAGATGGCGCAGGCTTGTCCGCCATGTAGAACCAGGACCCTCTCCATCCGATGGTGGAGTCCAGTGGCATGATGAAGGGGTATTCTTTCGACTTGCGCGGAAGGAAGCAAACAGTTCCGCAGGTTCAAAGAGATCCGTCGTCTTCATAGTTGGCACGCACGGAGAAATAGAGTTGGAAGAGGTCTACCCTAGGGCGGATCCCGAGGTATCCCTCGCACAAAGCTACATAGCCCGCCATAGACACCAAGCTGTTTGGTGATATGTGATGGAGCTGTAGTCCATAGTACTTCAGAAGATTCATGAAGAAAAGAGATGGAGGCATACTGAGACCCCTCTCCACGTGGAATTTGAGCATCACGATCTCGGAGGGGTTAGGAAGAGGCACTGGGGCCTTGAAGTCAGTCCACCATCTGGATTCAGCTTGAGGAGCCACGGTGCCCCCGCTTTCCATGGCCTTGACGTCAGAGTCCTTAACATGGGATTTCTGCCAGTACCCATGGAGGTTCTGGGGGATCTGTTCTTCTGCGTCCTCTGCTTCCTCCTCCTCAGCTTCACCATCCGCTGCGGGGTCATCTGGGTTTGCACCTGCCATCTCCTCCTCAGCTTCGGACATGTTGTCCTCTGGATCCAAATCTGCCATCCCAGGATGTTCTCCTTGGACTGACTGTTGCAGAGGGGAATCTTCCTCCTCAGCATCGGAATAGTGGCGGGCTGGCGATCCGGGATTCATGACTTGAGTGAAATGGTCAGGCGGAAAATGCTACCGGCGGCGAGGTCTTCCGCGGCGGCTCATCGGAGATCGCGAAGCTCTCGTGGTGGCGCTGAAGAGAGAGAGAGAGAGATGGGGGTGAATGAGGGGTGACCGGCCGGGGGTGAGAGGCCGGGGTATATATAAACCCCGGGCCTCAAGATTCGTGCCCGCCATCACCACCGCTCATCTTCATCGCAGAAACCCTAATCTGGTGACACATCTCCAAGGGTAAAAAGGTAACTTGGTGAAAACAGTGCGTGCACTGTAAATCTTGCCCTAGAAGGAACTGTGTGCCGAAATTTACGGCGGATTTCAACGGTATGATCCACTGGATCCCGAAAATCTCGCTAAGATAACTACATCGCTTGATCCGTTATTTACGGCGGATTGATAGATGGAAGAAGGAACATCAAGATGACCGCCATCCTAGCAAAAAAGAGCTATGGCAGAAACGACCTATCAAGGACAAGCATGGCGGATGTAGATGGTGATCTTGAAGTTCCCTGGGGGCTACTGTTGGGGATATACCAAATAGGTATACCAGCGACGTAGTCCTAATTTAGCAAGCCAGGGTGGCCCATCAGGGGTGGTATGGCAGATTCGCCATACCGGGCGGCCCAATTGCTGAAGTTGGCACGGCGGTACTGGATGCAGGCGCTTATGGCGGATCCAAAGACAGGCCCATGGCGGATTGGTAATGACGGGCCCATGGCGGGTTCGGTGACGGCCCATGGCGGGTGACCTTGTAGCGCACGCAGAGGACTTAGTCTAGGACTCCAAGTTGTATCCGCTCCGGTACCAACGTGTAGCCCACGCCAGGCGCCTTTATAAGCCCGGCGTGGAGCAGCCCTTGAGGCAGAGAAGAGTTAGATCAGACTAACCTTACGGCCAATCGCATAGCGAAACAGCCAACCTCATCATTGTAATCGAGCACTTGTTGGCATATAGTGAATTATAGCAGCACGTAGGGTCTCGCCACCGTTGCGGGATCTGAAGCTGGGTAAACTCGTGCTACCACCGTCCTGGATCGCTCCTCCGTGTTCACCCCCTTCCACAAACCGCCATACCCCTACCTCTATGGCAGATCTGTTGACGAAACCATGATAGGTGGACCACCCCTCGGCCGAGGTGTAGGCCGGCGGCTAGAGCGCCGACAACGTCGGCTGAAGCCGAGACGAACCAGCCGGGTGAGAGGCCACTGCGTGGGACCTCACAAATCCAGAGGCGACGGCCCCGAGGGCAGCAAGGGTTTTCTTATTCTTGCTGCCCGGCGGCCGCCTGCGGCGGCGAGACGAAGAAGTTGGTGTTGTCGCTGGCGCTGCCTTCGCCCCGCTCCCCCTCAGGTGACCAGGCCCCCATTTCTTTAGAGCGCCTTCATCACCAAGAGCTGGAGCTGCCCCAACAGAGGGGGCGGCAGCGGCCGCAGATAGCCAGGGTCTTCTAGTTGTGGCTCCCCTTCGGAGGGTCGCGTTTGCGGGACACGGGCGGTGCCGCTGCTGGCATCGCCACCTTTTTCCTGCTCCCTTTTGAGCGACCGGGCCCCCGCTTCTCTGGGACACCTTCGTCTCCGGTGCTGGAGCCTCCAGGAGAAGACATGGTTAGGCTGAGCTCAAGCAGAAGGATCGAGGCAAGGGATGAAGAGGACTGTGCCTTCGCCCCCGAGCGCCCCTCAGTATTTAAGGAGGAATGGTGCGGGGGAAGAGGTAGTGGGATCGACAACGCCGGACGCTTCGAGAATCGCCCCATTCTTTTTGTACTAAGTACACCCACGAGAAGGCAACTGCCATGGCCATCACAGTGGATCGTGGGAGGAACCGACGGGACGTGTTGCTGACGCATGCCAGGTTACCCCACGTGACGACCCGGGGAGTTATTATGGTTGCTGCAAAGTCCAAGTGATGGGATGTTATGCTGTGGCACTGTGCCGGTGGCAGCGGCGTGGGTTCAAAGCCCAAAGCAGTACAAGTGCCAAGGAGCCGGACACTAGCTGGAGACCAAGAGCGGTCGCCAGCTGGTTCGGTCCTGGAGCCGACATGTCTCGAGACGGCCGGTGACACTCCACGAGACTTGGCCTCAAGATCGACGGTCTCTGAGTCAGACGAAGAATCCTGGGACTTCGACGAAAGCGTGTCGACTTCGGTGAGGAATAGAACCCCCCCGGAGCCCCATGCTGACCCATGCGACTTCGCCAATTTCGGGGGCTAGTGTCGTGGGGATGACTTTTAGGGTAGGCCATGGGTAGAGCCATCTGTCGGCCTGTGTCCCAGGAGTCTCCACGATGCCAAGTTAAGAAGACTGGTTTCGGCCAGAGGACCGGCTGCGCCAGCAGCCGGCTGGAAACTCCACCGAGGAGAGCCAGAGCCGGTCCATACTGCAAAGTTCCTCCAACGGCTGTTTTGCCAAAAGTGGCCTGACCCCAACAAGATTGACAGAAGCCAGGAGCAGGCGTGATGCCAGCCACGCCTGGTGACGACGGTTAACTCAACAAATGTCCTAGTTGAAGGACTTAGGATCGGGGAGATAGGGCATCGGATGAACTCGAAGGTAAAATCAGTCAAACAAGGTGTGTATCAAAAGTAAACTTGGGTGTTGAACCTGGCTTGCTTTCAATCTGTCCCTCACCGTCCCCTCCTGGCCCCTATATATAGGTGGCCAGGTCTCAAGGATCGAGTAGGATCCGATACGGATTACAATATCGACATATGGTAAGAACTCGTATTTCGACTAGTATTACAATTGGGCCTATCTTAACGGGCCTTAGGAGGACTCAACTAATAGGCTCTATTATCTATACCCTTGTCAGTAGCCCCTGAGATTCTACCATAATTGCAGATTCGGGTTGAAAGGATATAAGGGGCAACTAGAGGGGGGGGGTTAATAGGCGCTACACAAAATTTTACCTTTTTCAATTTTAGGGCTTGACACGATGCAAATTCACTAGATGTGCAAACTAGATGAATTTCCTAAGTGGCAAGCAATCTAGTAGACAAGTAAACAAGTAAGCAAGTAAGCGAGTAAGGGTAAGAAGTAACCGAGAAGAGGAGACCGGAGACACAAGGATGTATTCCTGTAGTTCCTTCCTTTTGAGGGGAAGTATGTCTACATTGGAGAGGTGTGATGACACGGAGTCGACCAATGCCACAGAGGCTCACCTTATTCTCCGGTGAGCAAGCTACAGAGGCTAGCTCATTCCACTAAGCGGTGGTATTGGGGGAACTCATTGAATCCCTTACACGGAGCTTGGGGCACACATCCACAACCAAATTGGAGGCTCCCAAGAAAGCTACGGAGGCAAGAAAACCACAAAGACAAGAGTAATCTCAAATTACACCAACTTTCCAAGGAACCACTAGCAACGAATCCCTCAAGCAAAGGAGGGGAAAAAGAAATTCCTTCAGTGGAGATGTAGATCTGGACCTCCTCCTTCGATCCCCAAAAGATCTGAGACTTTGAGTGGTTGAAGGTAGAGATCTAGATTTGAGGTTGGCTCCAAATAGTGTCTTGTTCTTGATGAGGATGAGCAAGCTGGAGAAGATGAGGAGGAGGGACATAAATACCCCTCCCCAAAATGTATCCGCTGATGCCGCCAGGGGCCAGATTATCCAACCCAAACTTGGACTGGATATTCCGGCCACCGAATATTCCGGTCCACTTTTGGAAATATCTGGCCAAATATCCGCCCATAGATCTGGTTGACACGCACCTTGCCTTCTTCTGGTCCTTAGCCGATTTCAGAGGGGGCCGGATTATCCGGCCCACTTTTGCAAATATCTGGCCAAATATCCGGCCCTGGATCTGGTTGACGTGCATGCTAGTCCTTAGCCGATTTCAGAGGTGGTCAAAATATCTGGCCCACTTTTGGAAATATCCGGCCAAATATCCGCCCACAAATCTGAGTGACGCGCACTTTGCCAACTTCTAGTCCTTAGCCATTTTCTGGGGTGGCCGGATTATCCAGCCCACTTTTGTAAATATCCGGCCCTAGAATTCTGCACACAAACATTGTTAATATCTCCTGGTGTTGTCAACTAACACACAAAACTAGGGAGGGCTAGAAAATGTCCTAACAATCTCCCCCTTTTTGGTGTTAGATGGCAACACTAGGATTTGCAATAGTATAGCGATCAAATAAAAGGGAGCTCCCCCTAAAGATGTGCATAAGTTCAATTGGAGCTCCCCCTAGAGATTAGCAAGAATACAACATGGGAACATAATATCTTAACAATGAGCATAATAACTTAACAAATTCCGCAATAAACTTAACAACTAGGGAAGTTCACCAAACACCAAGGACAAGATAAAAAAATTCACCAAACCAAATAACCGGAAGCACAAGCTTAGAGCTCCCAACCCTAAGAGCAAATCCCCACGGAAGACCTACTAGAACAACTTCTCCCCCTTTGGCATCAAGGCACCAAAAAGGGACAAGAGCATGCTACACGCCCCAAAAAGTCACTCAAAGTCATCATCATCGTCGTTCTCATCTTCCTTAAAGTCATCCTCAGTCCCTTCCTCTTCTTTCTCTTCCTCGTCATCAAAATCTTCCTCAAACTCTTCCTCTTCATCATCAACACGAGAGGTACGACCAACATAGAGAGACTACTCCATCGCACCCCAATCATAAGTGTCGGTGTGCCACTCATTGTAGGCAATGGGAGGAGTAGGAGGAGAAAGAGCAGCTTGTTCCCCACTGAGCTTATGAAGGATCTCACGCTGAGTATCAATGATAGTCTTGCCCTCACGGTAGGCATCATAGTTCTCACGATGAATCTCAACTTTCATGCACAGAACATGCTTCTGAAACCAGCTCAATCTCTTCAAACGCTTGGGCACATCCTTGGACACAAACTTGTTGTGCGGGGCACTAGAGCGAGCATCCCTCATGAAGGAATCTGGAGCAACTGGAGCAACTGGAGGTGGAGCTGGCTTGGACTGCTTCACATAGAGCCTCTTAACCTTGTGAGGCACACACTGCGCACTGAAATCTTGTTCCTTGAAAGTGTTTTGATCAGCCTCATGATGAAAGGAGCATATGGAAGGGAGCCCTTGCTGACCATGGCATCAAACATCTCATTGAAGATAAAGTCCATCACATCAAGAGTGAAATCCCTACCAGGGTCGGTAGACTGAGCGCATCCATGAGCGTAGATGAGAAGATCCACCAAGGAACTACGGATAGCATCATTGTTCCCACCACTCGGAGCAATGTTCCCCCTGAAGATATGCACAAGAAGATCATACAGAGTAAGCAAACCAGCACACTGACCGGGAATCCCTTTAGGCCCATACAAGTCACAAAGCAGGTTCTTGTTGACTGGAAGCAGAGTGTGAATACGGTGACCAACCGGGTTTGTCGAACCATCAAAGGGGTAGCCCAACAAGGAGGCAAACCGAGTGAAGGAGGACTCACAGTAATGAGTCCCGGTCATCCACTTGAACGTCCTGTCAGCATCTCCTGTAAAGCCCACTGTAGCATAGATGTAACATCCCAAATTTATCAAATATAAAATTCAATCATGCATACATGGCATATTGCATATCATGGTCATTTCCAAAGTTTTGAATAATATTTCTTCAAATAGTATTGTTCATTTACCAATTTAACCAAGTATTTGAAAACAAAAGGGTTTCCAGAAAGAAAGAATTTAAAATAGTTCTATTAGTTATTTGGGAGCTATTTCAAATTTCTTTAAGTATTTCAAAAGTGTTTGATTGCTCCATAACCAGGAGCACTACCTTTTGAACACAATTTTATTAAATTTTGAAAACCAAATATTGTGGGAGGTTATTAATCAAAATTTAATCCCCTAGATATTTGAATTTTATGTTCCAATACTTATTTTTATTTTCTTTTTCAAACCATCACTAAACCTCTGGTTTGTGTGTTAAAGCATACTTTTTAAAGTACAAAAATGCTCAGATTTGATTTTATTCAAATCAGAATTGCTTAGCATTTGCAAAAACTGAAAATAGAAAATAGAAACAAAAGAAAAGGATAACAGAAGAAAAAAATAAAGAAAAGAGAACCAGCAACCGACTTGGGCCATGCCCGGGGACCAACCGGCCCGGTTACCCCCCAAAACAGCCCAGCCCCACTCTCCTCTCTCTCTCTCTCTCCGCCAAGCGGGTCCCGTCTGTTAGAACGTTCCTCTCCCCCTGATTTCTCTCCTGGGAATGGAAACGCTCGCCAGAGTTACTCCCCCGGTGATTTCTCGCAGGTTAATGGCCATCAAGACCTCTCCTATAAAGCCTCGCGCCCTCCTCTCCTTTCCCTTCCTCCCTCCTCTCAATTCGGAGCCGCCAGGCTGCTCAAATTGCTCGCCGTAGCATCAGACTTCCACCACTATTTTCATCAGAAACTAGCACTCCGATGAGACCACGCTACCTCCTTCTGGTCCCCGCACCTTCCTTTCTCCCTTGCGCATCTCGCTGACACGGTTTGGTGAATTTTCGTGCATCAGATCGATGAGACCATCCCCAAGCCGAAGCCACCGTCCGCCTCTGCAAGTTCGGCGAGGAACCGCCGACGAGCCCGAGCACCTCGAGCTCTTCAATCTTGCCACCATACTCGCCATAGTAGCATGAACTTAGTCCGCAGGTCCTTCAATGCCGGGAGCCCCTGCAGCGACGAGAACGTCCACGCCCGAGCCAAAGATCGCCGGAACCCTAGGCTGCTCCGATGAGCTTCTCCCCTTTCCTCTCTGGCCGTCTGATCTAGATCCCGCGGCCCAGATAGAATTCCTTTACCGAAATGGTATCGACCAATCGTAGTAGGCCACGTCATAGATCTCGTCAGCCCCTGGTCAACCAAGTCAAAATTTGGTTTTAAAATGCAAATTCAAATACTAGTTTTCTACTGTAAATTGTAAAATCGATATAAAATAAAATACTTGGCCAAAATCTGCAAATAAGATATCCCTGAAATCCTTGAAATGTGTAGAACCCATTTCTACAGAGAAACATCAGTGGTTCTGTGAAAAGTTTTGATTGAAAAATAAAAAGGCAAAATGACTTTCAAACCCTAATTAATACATAACTTTTGTTCTGTAAGTCCAAATGCTACAAATTTGTAGTCTATGGAATCCTTGGAACATATAGAACACTTTAGAATCAAAAATTTCCAAAGTTGAAACGTGCACAAACTTGCTACTGTTAAATTTGTTCAAATCACTATTTTCATTACCATTTGAAATCTAAAGACTATTTTTGAGTGAAACCACTTGCAGTAGCTCCATGTTACTGTCATCTAACCAGTGGTATCTCAAACCTATTTTTAGAGTACAGTACCAAACCAGGACCTATTTTCAGAAGTGTTATCTTATTTTGTCAAATGAACTATTTGTTTAATGCATTAATAATTGTTTAATAAAACCTTTCCAACACCACACTTGTTTTCTAAATCTTCATGTTTCATATTATACAACATTTTCACACACTCTCTTAGTGTGCGAAATTACAATGAATTTTGCATACATGCATACATGTCTTTGATTGTCATTAGAAATAGATTATTTATTGCTTGAATGTTTTGTTTGTATAGATTGTGAAGAGGAGCAAAACAACCTTTGTGACTGTTGTGAGTGTGCAAGATGTTACCAAGGCAAGTGACACACATGTCCCTTTAACCATTTTCCTTACTATATGCATTAGTGTATTCACTACTTGTAGTATGCATGATAGGTGGTGTTTTCAAAGAAAAGAGTTGCTTTGCTAGATCCTAGTAGTGGTTAGCTATCCCTTAAAACCCTACCTGTTAGGATGCTAAATACTTTGAAAAATTTGATGCCATGCTATGATCACTTGTTAAAAGTGTTTTGTGAACAAATTAAGAACTTCAACTAAAATGAAACACCTGGGTGGATTGGTTTGATGATGGAGGCAATGTTGAGTGGCTACCCAGGGCTACACACCTGGCTTTTAACCCAGGATTTGTGTAGTTGTCTTCGCCTGGGCGCTCACTTGTGGATTGCCACCCAGGAATAAAGAGGTTACCATATCTTCCATGCTTAGAGTACTTCTAGTGCAGCCTTATGACAATATGGGCTCTGTCTTGACTGATTAGATGTGAGGGTGCAACTTATGTGCAAGAAGTGGGCTGGTAGTTGAATGATAGATTGGGAACGGATCTTGCCAGTATGGTTGCTCTCTCCTTCTAAAAGGTCTTGTCTCATTTTGTGTATGGGCGTAAAATGTGTCTTAAGGTGAAAGTGCACAACCCCTGCAGGGTGTCAAACTAATCGATTAGCCGTGTTCCCGATCATGGACAATTTGAGTCTCTAAACATGGAATGTATGGAAGAATCTCATCACCATTTATGAATGATTAAAATCTGTCTAGAAACCCCTAGGTAGGGGCTCAGGGCCATGCACTCCGAGGGATGGTGGTTTCTGTTGTTCCGACTTTATTGAATTTCGCACAATACTACATAACTTGCAACTATGTAGTATTTGGGGGTTATTTCGACCCTTGAAATAAAATTTTGGAAGAAAAGTTTTGGAAGAGAATAGGACAAAATTGGCTTTATGCAAACTAGCCAAGAGATCCACCAGCCAAATATCATGTAGCTAATTCTTTCACAACTGCCACCAAATAAGTGTCATTTGCCAGTACATCATTGTACTGACCCCCATTCAAGGGGCTGCATAATCCAATGTGCAGGTTCTTCTGATGAGGAATAAGATGTTAGGATCTCGAGTCTACATACCAATATGACTGCCTGTGGTGCATGGTGAAGATGGAGGCTCATTACTACTCTACTTCCATTGTGTTCGAGATGTGTTAAACTCTGTTAAAATGTTTTAGTCCATGAGACTATGGTGATTTGTAATAATTTGGGAGACTTATGTATCCGGATCTGCGTGTAATCTTGATACTATGCAATGAATACTCTATTTTGTTCTGTGGTGCTATCATTGATCTAGGGAATAGCACTTAACCCAGGTGTTCCACCTTAATCCAAAGGTGGGGCATTTCAAAATGGTATCAGAGCATAGTGTTTCCTATAGGATCGAGACCCTAGGATTGGACAGCCATAGGACACAAAATGTTATTTTTAAATATTATGCAAAATAATCATGATCTTATTATCTTAATCATTTTATTCTCACTTGTACTTCTCATTCCTATTCTGACCTTTTCTCTCTTCTTTTCAAAATGTTGTAGATGGACACCTATGATGAGAGAGTTGTTGCTGGTGAGGGAGACTACCTTTTCACGAATGTGCTGCTTGACCTTGCCACCCTGCTTCAGATACCACCTCCAGTTTTCTGTGGGAAGATGCAGTACAAGGAGTATGGCATGGAGAAGTGGTTGATCCAAACCACTATCCAAGGAAGACTTGATGAAGAAGGAGAATCCACAATGGAGTACACTAAAGCATATGTGGACTGGAGGTATTCTATGGAGATTGCCATGCAGGGCACCATCGCCCGCATTCGCCAAAAGTACAGAGCTCTAATTCCATATCCCTCAGCCTATGGGATGTTTGGAGAGCGCTCTGAAGGAGGAGTCCCGATAGACCGCAGAGGTCAGGAGTTCCACTCCCTCCTGAGAGGCTACCTCACTGAGAGGGAGCGTTGCTCAGTCAGCCTGGAGAACATGCTGAAGAAGCAGATTATCAACCAAGACCAGTTCAGAGAGCTCATGGATCGTACCACTACAAGAATCATGGAGACCGAGTCTGCACTTGTTATGATGGATGAGAAGAAGGACCCTGGCAGTTTGGCGGGAAGATCCTTCAAGATGACATCTGGTCTCATCTTCTAGAGAAGACCATACTGCTTCAGTATGACAACATGCGAAAGTTGGGAGATGAGAAGAGGCAGGTCGAGGATGTCAATAAGGAGCCAAAGTCTGAGAATGAGAAACTAAAGATGAAGATTGCTGAGTTAGAAGCAAGCCAGAAGAAGGAAGAATCTAAAGAGGAAGAAGACCCCGAGGAGAGACTAGTGTATTCCTCTAGTGATGGTCTATCCTATGAGGAATAGGAAGCCAAGGCGCTGAGAGACCTCAAGAATGCAGAGTGTCGAGACCCTCTACCCCTCTCATGCCTCAAGAGGGTTAAGAGAGGCTAGTTGACCACCATCACTATCTATGTATCATTTACATTAGCACGTTTGTATTGTCTTACCGTGTTGGTATGACAGTGCCATTTACCTTTCGCACTCTAAATTTTTAATGTTGTTTCTAAACTTGTCAAGTTGTGTGGTTTGAAGTTAAAAAAATGTATCTATGGTTGTGAGTTGTTTTAATTGTTGATTGAATGGCTTGTTGTACTATGCATGGGTAGGATTTTTCTCCTTTAGCTTTATCTGTCTATTACTCATCTATGCTATCAATTATCCCAGATGCCGCCTCACCGTGCCCCCAACAACAACAACAACAACAACAATGAAAATGAAAATGAGAACAACAACAACAACACCAACACCGTGATTCAGCAGTTAGTGGTAGCTCAAGCACAGCTGATGCAGATGATGACCCAATTCATCCAAGCAAATGCCAACAACAACAACAATAGCAATCCTCCACCACCACCACCGCCACCCCCACCCCAAGTGGATAGGTTGGCAAGGTTTCTGAGGTTGAGACCCAACAAGTTCTCATCTGCTACTGAGCCAATAGTGGCTGACGACTGGCTGCGTTCAGTCAACAAGGATCTGATCACATGTGAGTGCACTGATGCTGAAAATGTGTGCTTCACTGCTCACTTACTTGAAGGGCCGGCAGCTATGTGGTGGGAGACATACCAGATTACTCATCCAATAGATGGTCTGGACTGGGTGTGGGGACCCCCGGGATCTAAGCTATACAGAGATGTTATGTGTATTAGTCACGCTAGCAACGAGTGATACTGGGGTTACCAGTCCCAGGCCGGAACACCATCGGCAGGCAGGCCGGAATTAAACATCGGCTCTACACATCTCGAAGCGCCGTGAAACTAATCATAACCAAGACTGCATAACAGAGAGCTCGAGAATCTTAAACCCCTCTCGTGCACTTTATATCCCTACACGCATCATGCACGAGATGGGTAACCAAAGTTGGTACACAACAGTGACTCTATGACTCAAAGGTAACATTGCAAGCTCTTACCAGAGCAAAGAACCAAAGTATTACAAACAGAGGTCACTGACCAACATTTCATCAGACAACGGAAGGAGGTTATGCTATTAGACATAGCAAGCATAACATGGCCTAAGAGGCCAGAAGCATAACAGCGACAACCCATTCCGCAGCCCCAAGCTGCTGTCTGGGAACCCCAAGCTACTCGTCGGTGTCGATCATCATACGGAACTCACCTTTGTTGTGGAACTTACTCTGCAGCAAAAATATCAACAAGGGGGGTGAGTACATAGGGTACTCAGCAAGACTTACGTATCCTATTAGCTAAACTTTGTTAAGAAAGGCTTTCTGTGGAGTTGTTTGCGTAAAGCAATCTTTATTTGCATAAAACAAGTAAGAGTAGAATCTCGACTACTCAGAACATTTAAAAAGAGGTAGGAAAGCGATAACTTTGATCATTGAGACATCCACCAAATCATCAACAGCTGAACCTATCCACTAGGATCACCTCCTCGAAACCCCAGAGGAAAGCAATCCTATTCACACTTTGCTTTTCAAGTTTTACGATGAGGTTAAAGTTCTCTATGATCAAGCATCTGTCTCCAAGTCGTCCATAACCGTGGACACGGCTTTTCGAAAAGATTTAACCCTGCAGGGGTGTACAACTTTACCCACACATGACGACCGTCCCCTGGACCCTTGCAAGGAGTCTTAGCGGGGTGATGGCCGCCTACAACCTTTACCTCACGTCGACCTATTCCATGAGCCACGCCAAAAGGTTCTAGCCGCCATCGCGAGATCGGCCGTTCTCCGACGCGGAACCGTTTGTTGCACGGCGAGGTTGGTTTACCAGAGGAATCCACCTCAATCAACCTCGGCTGCATTCCTGTATGATGCACCTCTTCTCTTTTCCATCTCTTTCCAAAACATTTTCAATGCGTATGCCAAATGGAAATCCCGAACTAGGTAGCTCATGGATAAGTCTAAGCAAGTTAGTGAGTCGACGGGAGTCCCATACCTCCACGTGTGGTCGTACGCTCAGTCTTGGATCAAGAGACAAGAACTCGGGTCCTAGGGCGACAAGAATGAGTCAAACAACCACATCCCAATGTGGCGGCTCATCCAAGCCTTTTAGCATGTTTAAACACACAAAACTCATCATACCACGTCATCCTGTCATACTAGATTCATTTGCGGCTCTGATTCATTAACCATATGTACCAGAGTAAACAGCTAAGCATGGCTAAGCATTTCAGATATAAAGCTCTAGCGACACACACACAAGCAAAACTTAGTCATGCTAGGAGCAGTGGATCAGGGTATTTAGGCGACAAGAATGGAACATGCATTAGATAGGTTAACTCTACCTACCGATAAAAGACAGTTGAACCGTGTATTGCAAAATAGTAAGTTTTGAAATACTTTGAAACATAGGTTCAGAGGGGGGGCTGCTTGCCTTATTGCTGATAACCAAAGAATAAAATAGATATCCAGGGTTCTTCTTCTTGACTTGTTTATTGATGGATAAATATTGATCCTTCGTGTGGTCGATCTTGACATCGAAATCGTTGCTCACATCGATCTCCGGATCCTACCGGGGAAGGTTGAAACACACCGGAAAAGAATAGCATTCAATACATGGCATCGATGCACAAACAAATATGATGATATGACAAGTTTACGATGCTAAAAATAAACCCTAATACTAGCTAGTCAGGTATTGGGGTTTTCGGACGACTCCGAAACAGAGATCCGATAAACCCTACATTTCACCGGAGGGGATATAATCGGTTCTTCTAATTAGGCAGGGTTAAAGTTGTTTATAAATGCATGATATTGACACAAACATATAGAGTTCATTTTTCTGAGCATTTTGATATATTATACACAATTTCCTGATAAACAGATAACAAGATATGCATTTTACAATATTTACAACAAATTCTAGAATTTCCTGGAATAAAATAAACGTGCAGGACTTTTTTTTCACCCGGGCCAAAATGACCCAGGGCAGCTGACCGCTGGGGCCCGAGGCCCACAGCCAGGCCACGTTGGCCAGAACGGCCATGGCCACAACGACCTCGTCCTGGGCAGGACATGCCCGCGTGCACCGGGCGCCGGCCGGCCGGTTCCGGCGGCGGAGCAAGGATCTGAGGGGAAGGCAGGCAAGGGGGAGACGCGGCAGCTCACCCCGAGGACGGCTGCAGGGCCAGCAGGGGCGGAGGAAGTTGGGCGGCGGCGCAATCGGAGGCGGCGGAGCTCCGAACCTGCAGGGGAATCGGCGATGGGCGGCGGCGTTCCGGGAGCTCCGGCTCGATTCAGCGCAGAGGGAGAAAGAGAGCAGCGAGGCGGAGGGGCTGGAGGTGTCGGCGAGGTGCGGGGGCAGCCGGAACAGCGGGGCGGAGCAGCGGCCATGGCGGCAGCTCGGTATAGAGAGAAAAGCACGGGGAGCAGAGGGAGAGCGGCCAGGGAGGAAGGGAAAAGAAGGGCGGCTTCTTCGTGGCGTCGATAGACTTCTCCAGGAGGCTCCTCGGTGGCCTAGGCGGCAAGCAGGAGGTGGCCACGGTGGGCACCTGGGAGCCTCCACGCAGGTGCTCCCGGTGTCCGAGCGAAGAAGACAAGAACACTTTTGCAAAAAACCCCCTAGCTTTGCAGGTTTTCTCTGGAAAAGCAAAACAACACCCTTTTGTATGATTTGATGCTTTAAACTTGGTTAAAATCATCTGAGAAATTCTAGGGGCTTTTCTGCTAATTAGCAAACCCTGAATTATTTTTATTTGACACTTTGAAACAATTGCAAAACAAGAAGTAGTTACTTGAACAAAGTTTTGATTTGGTTCAAATTCAGGGTTTCCACTTAAAATTCAAATGCGAAAATTTCAGAGTGAAATTTAGATGATGCTTATGATGCAAATGCAACTATTTACAAACATGGGCTGTTACAGCTCTACCCACCTTACAAGAATCTCGACCCCGAGATTCCTAGGTAAGAAAAGAGGGAAGGGTCGCAACGGTCTTCAACGATCTTCACAAAGTCACAATGATCTTCTCTGTTGAAGAGATTGACATGTTGCATCATGACAAGTTGAATTCTTCCTTTAGGATCTTCAGTTCAACTGTACTGATGAAATGAGGGAAAACTCTGGAAAGATGAATCTTCTCAAAGATCGAGTATCCCATGGTCAACTCATGGAAAGAAGGTTTCATAAACATATTTTGAGCTGACAAACATGAAACACCTGAAAGTGTGAGAAGGAATGGGAAAGTTTCAAATTTGGTACACAAAGCCATGAGTACATTTGAGTTGTACTCGCAAACCATATAGAGGAAGAGCATTGGATGTGCAATATAGTTGTAGGAAAAGAAGGCTCAACTCTAGTTTGCTTTCTTTGAAAACATGGTTTCTCGTGTCGATATAGCATGTCTAGAACCTTGTTCTACGACATCTCTATATCCGTAATAAAGATTGTATAGAACATTTTTAGTAAAACTTCGAGAAGAGGTAACCCAAAAGAAAGGGTGGAACAATGGCCAACGAAGTGTGAAAGATTAGCCATGGAGTGGAATTGGTTTTGATACCATGAAGGGGCACACCGTTGAAAGGCGTGTCTCAAAGAGTTCACATGATTAAAAGTCTTGGGCCATCATGTGACTGACGAATTCACACAATGTTTTAGTTGATTAGAACTTCAAGTATAGACAAAGGGGAGGGTGAAACACTTCGAGTGTGAAAGATCATTCACAGGGTGGATTTGCTCCGAAGGAGTTGTTGCCACAAGACAAAGATTATAGAAGATTAACCAGAATACATTAGTTTTGCTTCTAATGTTCTCCTTGATGTTCTAGATGCCAATAACAAGCTTATGACAAGCCTTCAATCAGTCATCAAGTAAAGGTCGGACTTCAGGATTGGAAAGAGACCATAAGGGGTAACATCCTCATGGAGAGTGGTTGTTTTTGAGAAATCAAGGGAGTATGTCAATAGGCCTTCCGACTAGTTGTGTCAACCACAACATCAACCTTGCCGAATTTCAAGGAGACCTATGTCAAAACCTTGAGGGACACTAACCATCATTGCTGCTTGAGATTCAGCTCTAGTTAGATGGAATCATATTGCAGACTTAGTATGTCTGAATGGAAAGTTTCAATGGATGCCATCGGGTAGCGTTGCTAGATTCTCAAGATATCGACTACCAGTGTAGAGCTCTGAAAATATAAGTAAGATTGCGATTGCCAAAAGATAATTTGCAACAACAGGAGCTTATTGCAATGAAACACAAGCGAGTCCTTGTTGAGAAACATGAAAGAAGATATTGAAGTTCTTGGAATTTTCCTCGTTCTTGAATAAATCAGTCAGTGGCTTGTTGTGCATATAGGAAATTTTCAAAAAGATGGAGGCAACAACCTGTCATCTCAAGAATACTCCGCACATGCATGACCAATTCGAGATGATTCCCGAGGAAACAAAGAAAATTCTTCTTGAATTCATGGCGACATCTTTCAACAATTGCACATGAACCAAGGAGAGAAAGTCACTTCCAACATCCAGAACACATACTTCGTGATGACACAAGGATGGTTCTAACAAGTTTCCAACATTGGTGCCAAATGTCCATTATGAATGTTTTTCAAACATGGAGAAAATAAGAATGTCGTCGATGGGCTCAACAACAAGCTTATTTAGATGCTCCAAGAAGATGGACTCATATGTTGCAGGAACAAGGCAAAAGTACTGGTCAGACCGAAGGGAATGGTGATGTACTCAAGTGAAAACCACAAGTAGAAACACCATCAAGATAGTCCTTGGGACTGAGTTTGATTTGACGATAGTCCAAACTCGAATCAAAGACTGGGAGGATAGCATATCCAAAATATGATACTATCTTGCTTCAACACGAACAAAACTAGATATCCCTTAATTACGAAGGAACAAAGTCAGATAGAACTTTTGTCTTTTAACTCTCCAAGTTGTTGTTTAAGCTCAACCAACTAGTCCAGGGTATCCAGTATAGATTCTTGGAGAAAAGAGCGATTTAGAGAACTAGCTTACTCATGAACTTGACAACACGGTCATGTGAAAACATGGCAATACTTCTGGTAAGACCTCCAGAATATCACGAACCACCGGTATGTCACTGATTTTAAGAGTGAATCTTGCTTTATAAGGAAAGGAATGTAGTCTTGAGAGTTTTGGCACAAACCTAACTCTTTGACCGAAGATGTGTGCCTGAGTTATGAAATTGGCAACACAGTGAAACTTCACTTAGCGATCGGTTAACCAGGCATGCCAAGAATGACAAAAATGCTCTTGGGAATGGAAGCAATAAGAATTGCTAAGAATCCGAGATAGCCACATCAATATGCATACCCAACAATCCAAGCATGACCAGCTCAGAGAAAGGGTGAGCAAAGATGTGTAAGAGCATCACTTCATCAAGAAAGTCATGCGGCTTAGCACAACCTCTTGGTATGAAAGAGTGTGATACTCTAAGGTGGAACAAAGCAGAAGCTGCATAGAGCTCATAATCTGCGGATTACAACACTTTGACCTGGTCCTAGAAATGGACGAGGTACTGGAGTTTGTTTCTCCTGATATTTTGGGGTGGAATGGCTTGACAAGACCACAAGAGTAATATGCACTGGAGGACACCAATGCAATACACATCTTGGCTGCCAACTGGCAGACGAGGGTAGGAAAGAAGCTTAAGAGAAGGAACACTCTTAGAAGGAATCCTTAAATGTGGATGCACAAGTTAACATCTTATGTAAACCAATGCTGAAAGGAAGGATGTGGCAGAGTCACGGACGTAGAAGCGAGACTCACTAGGAGACTCTTGTTGTGATCCATTTAGTTCCATGAGAGAACCTCTGCCATAGCAAGTGGAAGGAAAGTCCTTTGTTGCCGCAATTCAATTATGACTACAACCACAAGCTTGAAAGGCAAACCATTGTGAGTTAATGATAAATCATTAACACAAGGGTTCAATAGAATGGATCTTGGGTTAAAGGCCAGCTTCATGTACTGGAATCCAGCACAATCCGGGACCTTCGGTTCAAGTCCATGGGTAAAACACGAAGAAAGGAGTACTACTACCTGAGCAACTCAGAGGATGCCACGGGTAGTAATCACGAGGTAGCTACCAGAACAAGGTATAGCTTTGAGAGGCATACAAGGTGACAGAAATCCTTGAAGCCTAGAACAAAATGATGTGGAACTCTCAAAACAAAGAGATCATGATGGAAAGAAATCTTCTAGTTGCATCTTCTTGTTTTAGCTGAGAGTATGAGGATACTATGTAGGTCAACTGGTTTAGAAACGACATGCCCACGAGGGACCTAAATTTTGAATGACCAGAAGAGATAGAAAAGCTTTTTCCAAATCAACATGAAAGGATAAGAAAGCTTAGAACTAAGATTAATGGAGATAAGGAGTAAAAAGAAACCTTACCTACATTTTGCAACTCATTTTTAGCTTTCAAATAGTTTTCATAAGCACTAGACTCAACAACGACCAATAGCAAGGGTTTCCTACAGACAGTCCTGCTCTGATACCAAAACCTCCACGTGTGGTCGTACGCTCAGTCTTGGATCAAGAGACAAGAACTCGGGTCCTAGGGCGACAAGAATGAGTCAAACAACCACATCCCAATGTGGCGGCTCATCCAAGCCTTTTAGCATGTTTAAACACACAAAACTCATCATACCACGTCATCCTGTCATACTAGATTCATTTGCGGCTCTGATTCATTAACCATATGTACCAGAGTAAACAGCTAAGCATGGCTAAGCATTTCAGATATAAAGCTCTAGCGACGCACACACAAGCAAAACTTAGTCATGCTAGGAGCAGTGGATCAGGGTATTTAGGCGACAAGAATGGAACATGCATTAGATAGGTTAACTCTACCTACCGATAAAAGACAGTTGAACCGTGTATTGCAAAATAGTAAGTTTTGAAATACTTTGAAACATAGGTTCAGAGGGGGGGCTGCTTGCCTTATTGCTGATAACCAAAGAATAAAATAGATATCCAGGGTTCTTCTTCTTGACTTGTTTATTGATGGATAAATATTGATCCTTCGTGTGGTCGATCTTGACATCGAAATCGTTGCTCACATTGATCTCCGGATCCTACCGGGGAAGGTTGAAACACACCGGAAAAGAATAGCATTCAATACATGGCATCGATGCACAAACAAATATGATGATATGACAAGTTTACGATGCTAAAAATAAACCCTAATACTAGCTAGTCAGGTATTGGGGTTTTCGGACGACTCCGAAACAGAGATCCGATAAACCCTACATTTCACCGGAGGGGATATAATCGGTTCTTCTAATTAGGCAGGGTTAAAGTTGTTTATAAATGCATGATATTGACACAAACATATAGAGTTCATTTTTCTGAGCATTTTGATATATTATACACAATTTCCTGATAAACAGATAACAAGATATGCATTTTACAATATTTACAACAAATTCTAGAATTTCCTGGAATAAAATAAACGTGCAGGACTTTTTTTTCACCCGGGCCAAAATGACCCAGGGCAGCTGACCGCTGGGGCCCGAGGCCCACAGCCAGGCCACGTTGGCCAGAACGGCCATGGCCACAATGACCTCGTCCTGGGCAGGACATGCCCGCGCGCACCGGGCGCCGGCCGGCCGGTTCCGGCGGCGGAGCAAGGATCCGAGGGGAAGGCAGGCAAGGGGGAGACGCGGCAGCTCACCCCGAGGACGGCTGCAGGGCCAGCAGGGGCGGAGGAAGTTGGGCGGCGGCGCAATCGGAGGCGGTGGAGCTCCGAACCTGCAGGGGAATCGGCGATGGGCGGCGGCGTTCCGGGAGCTCCGGCTCGATTCAGCGCAGAGGGAGAAAGAGAGCAGCGAGGCAGAGGGGCTGGAGGTGTCGGCGAGGTGCGGGGGCAGCCGGAACAGCGGGGCGGAGCAGCGGCCATGGCGGCGGCTCGGTATAGAGAGAAAAGCACGGGGAGCAGAGGGAGAGCGGCCAGGGAGGAAGGGAAAAGAAGGGCGGCTTCTTCGTGGCGTCGATAGACTTCTCCAGGAGGCTCCTCGGTGGCCTAGGCGGCAAGCAGGAGGTGGCCACGGCGGGCACCTGGGAGCCTCCACGCAGGTGCTCCCGGTGTCCGAGCGAAGAAGACAAGAACACTTTTGCAAAAAACCCCCTAGCTTTGCAGGTTTTCTCTGGAAAAGCAAAACAACACCCTTTTGTATGATTTGATGCTTTAAACTTGGTTAAAATCATCTGAGAAATTCTAGGGGCTTTGCTAATTAGCAAACCCTGAATTATTTTTATTTGACACTTTGAAACAATTGCAAAACAAGAAGTAGTTACTTGAACAAAGTTTTGATTTGGTTCAAATTCAGGGTTTCCACTTAAAATTCAAATGCGAAAATTTCAGAGTGAAATTTAGATGATGCTTATGATGCAAATGCAACTATTTACAAACATGGGCTGTTACACTGGGACACCTTCAGAGAAGGCTTTCGTACTGCCAATATATCCTCGGGCACTATAAATGTGAAGAAGGATGAATTCCGTAGTCTACGATAGGGTGGAAGAACTCGGAAGGAGTACATGGATGACTTGTGTGCTCTGTCCAGGTATGCACCTGAAGATATTGATACTGATGCAAAGAGGAAGGAAAAATTCCTTAGTGGGCTCAAGGGAGAACTCAAAATACCCCTGTTAGTGGCCTATGCTCCAAACTATCAGTCCCTGCTTGATCAGGCCATCACGCTGGACAACAACATCAAGAAAGAAGAGAACCGTAAAAGGAAGTTCAGTAACAACAAGGGCCATGTGGAACCATTCCATAAGAAACACCACTTCAACAGCCATAAGCATAGCAGCTCACACAAGCATGGGGGTTGTTTCAGCAAAGGAAATGGTACACCACTTCAACAGCCATAAGCATAGTGGAGGCTTCAAGGGAAACAACTCTAGTGGACATCACAATGGACACAATGGTCAGCATCACCACAACACTGAACCCAAGAAGGAACTCTCTAACATCACTTGTTTCAAGTGCAAGAATGGTCACTATTCCACCAGCTGCCCAGAAAACAAGTCCATTGAGCTTGCCAAGCCCAATCCATTTCAGAAAGGGCAAGTGAATCACCTCAACGTGGAGGAGGTGATGAATGAACCTGATGCAGTAATGGGTATGTTCCCTCTCAACTCATTTATAGCATTAGTTTTATTTGATACTGGAGCATCTCATTCATTCATATCAAGAACTTTTGCAAACAAAAATGGGTTCCCCACTAAAACCATAGGAAAAACCATTAAAGTAAGTTCCCCTGGTGGAGAATTGATAGTCAATGCCGGTTGCAGGAATCTGATTCTAGAAATTGGTAGATATAAGTTCCCAACCCATCTAGTAATTCTAGACTCACAGGGTTTAGATGTAATCTTGGGCATGGATTGGATGACTACCTATAGAGGAGTCATAGATTGTGTGAATAGAGCAATTACACTCACCACCCTAGAAGGGAAGAGAATTAGATACAAATACTGGCTGGATTTTAATGATATTAGGCTAAACCATCTTAAGGGGGTTAGCCTAGAGGAAGTGCACATAGTGAATGAATACCCAGATGTGTTTCCTGATGAGCTACCAGGAATGTCACCTGATAGAGATGTAGAGTTTCTCATTGATCTGCTACCGGGCACTAGCCCAATAGCAAAGAGACCCTACCCCATGTCTTCCGATGAGTTGAAAGAACTCAAGAAACAACTAGCAGAACAGTTAGGAAAGGGATTTATGAGAGAAAGTTCATCATCATGGGGAGCACCAGTTCTGTTTGTTGAGAAGAAGGATAAGAGTCAGCATTTAGTGATGGACTATCATTCGTTGGATGAGGTGACCATCAAGAACAAATATCCACTTCCAAGAATCAATGACTTGTTTGATTAGTTGGAAGGAGCTAGTGTGTTTTCCAAGATCGATCTTAGGTCTGGATACTTTCAGCTCAAGATTAGAGAACATGACATTCCCAAGACAGCCTTTGTCACTAGATATGGATCGTATGAGTATACGGTGATGCCTTTTGGTTTAACCAATGCACCGTCATACTTCATGAACATGATGAACAAAGTGTTCATGGAATTTCTAGATAAGTTTGTCGTTGTCTTCATTGACGACATACTAGTCTATTCAAAAAGCAAAGAAGAACATGAAAAACATCTTCGGGCAATATTGGAGAAACTCCGAGAACATAAGCTGTATGCTAAATTTAGTAAGTGTGAGTTTTGGCTCAGCGAAGTAGGATTCCTTGGACACATCGTAACCAAGGATGGAATTGCAGTTGATCCAGCCAAAGTGACTGCAGTGACAGAATGGGAACCACCCAAGAATGTTGGGGAAATTCATAGTTTCTTAGGACTGTCCGGATATTACCGGAGGTTCATCGAGAATTTTTCAAAGATAGCCAAACCAATGACTGAGTTATTGAAGAAACAAAAGAAGTTCAAGTGGACTGAAGCTTGTGAAAATAGTTTTCAAGAGTTGAAGAAGAGATTGGTGTCTGCACCTGTTCTGTGCTTACCTGATATAGAGAAAGAGTTTCAGGTGTATTGTGACGCTTCACGTTAGGGTCTAGGAAGTGTGTTGATGCAAGGAGGCAAAGTAGCAGCTTATGCCTCTAGACAACTCAAGAAACATGAGCTCAACTATCCTACTCATGACCTTGAGTTAGCTTCGGTAGTTCATGCCTTGAAGACCTGGAGACACTATTTGATGGGAAAGAGATGTGAAGTCTTTACCGACCACAAAAGTTTGAAGTACATCTTTACTCAGAAAGACCTCAATATGAGACAAACAAGATGGTTAGAACTCATCAAGGATTACGATTTGAGTTTGTAATACCACCCTGGTAAAGCAAACATGGTAGCTGATGCCTTGAGTCATAAAGCCTATGTGAACTGTCTATCAACAGAAGTGTTGCCAGAAGATCTATGTAGGGGTTTGAGAGACCTCAGCTTGGAAGTAGTGCCAGAAGGTTTTGTAGCCTCACTAGCAGTGCAACCAACTCTGATGGACAAAATATGCCAAGCTCAGAAAGGAGATGATGAGATAGAGAAGATTAAAGAAGATATGAAGAAAGACAAAGCTAAAGGCTTCAGTGAAGATGAACAAGGAACTATCTGGTTTGAGAAACGTATTTGTATGCCCAATGACCCTGATCTCAGGAAATTAATTGTCGGTGTAATGGATACCGGGGTATCCCGGTCCACCTGCTCTTGGGCCCCTTTATCGGCCCATCTTCAGCCCAGGGGAGGAATGACGACCCAAGACTACGGAGAAAACCCTCATGAGGAGGCGCCTCATGAGGAGAACGACGACTGAAACCGCTAAGGACCAGAAGACCTCCTCACGGGCCCCTGCTGGTGAGGAGAGGGACCACGCCCATGTCAGCTCGGCCTGATGGCATGCAGAGCAAGAAGATAGGGGCAGAAGACCGCGTACCGCCCACGCTACCCCCGATAGGGAGGAGACCAACTTTCGCTGTGTCTGCATAAAGCAGCACAGTGGTTGTTGGCCACCCCCTTAAAATAGCGTGGATGGTGCAGGGCGCCAGAGGAAGACGTCAGCTTCCTCCACCCACTCCTGTGGACCGGCGCCACTGCTCTGCGAAGACTACATCCACCCAAGAGTATAGTCTACAGCTGTCCTCCCTCCTTGGCCGTATGTGGCAACCCCTTCCCCAAGATGATAAGGGAAAGGAGGTGCCGGGCACTATAAAAGGAGGGGGAAGCAACCCTTAGAGGGGATCGAATCTTCATCTTCTTCAGGCTGCTAGTTGGGCATGCAGGTTCTTCAACCTTTGGCCAACTAGAGCTTTGTAACCAAGGCCTTGTACTCCTCGCGAGGTGTCGCGTCATAATACAAGAAGGTAGGAAGTAGGGGTTTTACCTCACCATGAGGGCCCTGAACCTGGGTAAGGCTCAGTGTCTCTCTCTGCAGTGCGTTGTGCGTTCGATGACTTGAGGCTTCCATCACCGTGTTTCATTGCAATCCAAGATCTCCCACGTTCAGCCCCCTGCATTCGAATCTTAGGGTCCGTCGCGTCGTACCCCGTGTTCTTGCGACATGAAATCCATCTACATTTGGCGTGCCAGGTAGGGGGCTGTGGTGTTTTTTCTTCTAGATCTGCTTCGACATGGCTGACGCCAACGCAAGACTCGAGCGTCTTCGCCGCCGCAATGCTGTTCGGGGGCAAACTGAGCCCATCTTCCGTCATCGGGAAGCTTCCACCGGGGAAGAGGAGAAGGAAGATCTAGAATCCTCTTATCTTCTATCCGGGCAAACAGAGCCCTCGCTCTCCTTCACCGCCACCGCCACTTCTCGCGCTCATTCTGGGAGTCAGTTAACTCCTGTGCAGGCTCTCGCCATGGCGCAGGAGCTACTGCACTATCAACCCACTGATGACGGGTGTGAGGGGTGGCGCGCTCAAATCGCCGAGCTCGTCGCCATCGCCAATGAAGACCCGGCCTTGGGAGGAACCCAGGGCGCGGGGGGCCTAGATCCAGCATCGGGGCATGGTGCCCCGAGCACCAGAAATGGGAAGGTCGCCAAGGCCAAAAGGGTGGCATCCCGTGCCGCATCTTCGCCGCGCGGGGAGCCAAGCTGCCAAATCGTCCAACGCGCTTTGGAAGACGCACGCGTCTCCCTCGAGCGCCACCGTGAAAATCATGACCGCGCCATAGACGACATCGGCTAGGCTGGCAAGAATGTCAGGACACCTGGTGACCCCATCTACAACCTCGGGTGTCTTGCCCTTACTCGCCAGCAGCGCTACGTGGTCTGGCCTGACAAGTTCAAGCCGGACATCGGTGCGCATTATGATGGGACCACCAATCCCGTCAAATTTCTCTAGCTCTACGTCATCGCCGTCTAGGCCGCGCGTGGAGATCAGCATGCCATGGCAAATTGGTTCCCCATGGCCCTCAAAGACACTCCATGGACTTGGCTCATGAATCTTCCTCACGAATCCACGACTTTATGGAAGGATTTGTGCCGTCAGTTCGTGGCCAACTTCATGCCCACGTACGAGTGCCCCACCACCAAGAACGATCTTAAGGCGGTGCGTCAGTACAAAGGCGAGACGCTTCATCAGTATATCCAGCGCTTCAGTCAGATGAGGAACAAGATTCTCAGGATCTCCAATGAAGAGGTCATCTCCGCGTTCTCCACGGGCGTCTTCGACATCAAGATGAGGGAGATGCTGTCTGTGAATGATGAGCTGACTTCCGTCGTCAGGCTCTTCAAGATCGCCGACCATTGCGCCAAGGCCGAGGAGGGGAGGCTCTTCATGCACAACTTGTCGGAGGCGCTTCCCCCAAAGCTGAAGCCCAAGGACCCCAAGCGTAAGGAGGCTGCCGTCCTTGCCGCAGAGCCTGATCATAAGCAGTGCCGCGGGGACCGCTCCGAGCACGATAAAGGTCGACGTCGCCGCTTTTGCATTCTCCACAAGAAGGACACCCACAATACCGAGGATTGTTGGATTGTCCAAAAGTTTCATGAAGAAAATGGTGTCACCAAGTGCCGCAGAGGTGGCCGCAGCTACGGCAAGAGTGGATCTCGGGGCGATCGCCGTGACAACAACCGTGATGAGGGTCGCCGCCGCGATGGTTTATCTCGAGAAGATCCCGAGCCGCTGCCGCTGCCTCCACCAGCAAATGATCATCGGGAGGAGAACCAGGGGGCTATCAAGAGCCGCGAGATTTCACCGCTTGTCTCCTGGGTGGAGCTCAGGCTCCACTGTCTAACCGCCACTTCAAGCACCTGTCATGAGAGATCGCGGTGGCATAGCCCGGCGCCGCCAACCACTTGATGAAGTGGTCTACCAGCAAGATCGGCTTCGATGAGGAGGATCATCTGGCCTCCACCAGGGGCGTAGGCACAATTCCCCTTTTGTGCACACCGACCATCAACAATGTCATCGACAACCGTACTCTCATCGATGGAGGGGCAGGCCTCAACATCATCTCAGTTGAGATCTTCGAGTAGATGCGGGTCCCATGCCATCGCTCATGCCAACTCGACCGTTCTTCGGTGTAACCGAAGGGTCTACAATGCCAATAGGGTAGGTACACCTGCCCATCACCTTTGGCACTCAGGACAACTACAGGACGGAAAGCCTCGACTTCAACGTCACCTACATCGCGCTGCCGTACAATGCCATCCTTGGCTACCCAGCCTTGGCAAGGTTTATGGCGGCAACGCACCATGGCTTCAACGTCCTCAAGATTCTGGGCGCCAACGACACGATCACCATGCGCTGCAATGAGAAAGATGCTCTCCGATCTGTGGAGCATGTCGATCGTGAGGCCGCCACCATGTTCCCCGCCGATGAAGATCTACTGGAACACTCCGGCGACCCCATGAGGAAGAAGCAGCTCGTGTCTCAGTTGCGTGCTGCTGTGAAGAAGGTCTCTTTTGAGCCCAACCTGCCGGGCTCGACAGGGAAGAAGTTCACCGCCTCTGCATCGCCTACTCCAAGTGAGGAACTAGTCCAACCGATGCTGGACATGAGCATTGGGGAAACTACGGTGCCCTCGGGAAGAAGGCCCCAGTTCACCCAAGAGTGCTCTGCAACGAAAAAGGTCCCGCTTCAGGCTGGGGGCTGCGAGAACTTCATCACCATCGGGGCAGGGCTTTCCCCCAAATAGGAAAGCGCGCTCATCACCTTCATGTGGGCAAACTCTGACATGTTCGCTTGGACTCCATCAGATATGCCCGGCGTTCCCAGGAAGGTGATTGAGCACCACTTAGCCAAGTGCCCTCAGGCACACCCCGTGAAGCAGAAGACCAGGAAGCAAGCGCAAGAGAAACAAGACTTCATCATCCAAGAAATAGAGAAGCTGAAGAAGGCCAAGCTGATACGTGAGGTAGCCCACCCCACCTGGATAGCCAATCTGGTGGTCGTCCCAAAGGCAAATGGGAGTGGGCGCCTCTGCGTGGACTTCACAAGTCTGAACAAGGCCTGTCCCAAGGATCCTTATCCACTCCCGAGGATAGATCAAATCATCGACTCCACCACCGGTTGTGACCTCCTTTGCTTCTTGGATGCATTCTCCGGCTATCATCAGATCAAGATGGCAAGGGAGGATGAAGAGAAGACTGCCTTCATCACGCCCTGTGGTGTGTACTACTACATCTGCATGCCCTTCGGCCTGAAGAACACAGGAGCCACCTTCCAAAGGCTCATGCGTAAGGCCTTGGGGGCTCAGATGGGAAGAAATGCAGAAGCCTACGTTGATGATATCATCGTCAAGACTCGCGAGAGTCACTCCTTCATCGAGGACCTAGAGGAAACCTTCGCCAACCTAAGAAAGGTGAGTATCAATCTCAACCCCGCCAAGTGTGCCTTCGGCGTGTCATCGGGAAAATTGTTGGGGTTCCTCGTGTCTCATCGCGGGATAGAGGCGAACCCTAACAAGGTCAAGGCTATCAAAGAAATGCCTCCTTCGTGCAATCTCAAGGAAATGTAACGCCTCATGGGATGCAAGGCAGCCCTAGGGCGCTTCATTGCGAGGAGTGGGGAAAAAGCTTTGCCCTTCTTCAAGCTCATGAAGTGCACCGGGAAGTTCGAGTGGACTCCGGAAGCTGACAAGGCCTTCGCTGAGCTGAAAAGGTACCTCACGAGCCCACCGATCATGGTTGCCCCAACATTCCGCGAGCCCTTGCTACTCTACATCGTGGCAACCCCAAGAACTGCAAGCGTGGTCCTCATCGCAGAACGAGGCAACAAGGTAATCGCCAAAGAAAAAGTCGATCCTTCCTGCCCGGGGGCTCCTCGCGAGGCAGAGGGGGTTGTTCCCTCAGTCCCTCAGGAGGAGCCACCCACTGTGACTTCGCTGACCGAGCTGCTCTCCCAGAGTAGTGCTCCTATACCTCCCGAGGAGGGACCTCCCGAGGAAATCACCAAGGTGCAAAAGCCTATGTACTTTGTCAGCACGGTGCTACGTGACGCGCGGGAACGCTACACCGTGCAGCAAAAGCTACTCTACACCCTGCTCATCACTTCAAGGAAACTACGTCACTACTTCAAGGGCCACCCGATTAAGGTGGTCACTGATCGTCCCCTGGAAACCATTCTACGCAACCCCAATGTCACCGGGAGGGTGGCAGAATGGGTTGTGGAGCTTCAACCCTTCGAGATCTCCTTCAAAACTACTAAGGTAATCAAGAGCAAAGCTCTGGCTGAGTTCACCGCCGAATGGACTGATCCATTCGCCGATGAGCCTCTGGAGGAGGAGTCAATACTTCTAGGAGAGTAAGCCCCAGGCCTCTGGGTCATGCACTTCGACGGCGCCTTCAACCTTCTCGGCGTGGGGGCTGGCGCTGTCCTTACCTCTCCCTCTGGAGACAAGCTCTTCTACGCCATCCAGCTCTGCTTCAAGCCCGAGCACAAGGTCTCCAACAACATCGCGGAATACAAAGGACTGCTCGCCGGCCTAAGGGTGGCAAACGTGTTGGGCATCAAGTGCCTCATCGTCAAGGGAGATTCACAGCTGGTTGTGAACTTCTCGAACAAGAGCTACACTCCAAAGGATGAGCACATGGCTGCTTATCTGGAGGGGCATCGAAAGATGGAGAAGCGCTTCCAGGGCCTGGACCTAAAGCACATCCCGAGAGGGGAAAACGTGGAAGCGGATGAGATCGCCAAGCGCACCTCCCATCGCTTGGCACAACCTGCCGGCATCTTCGAGGAGCATCTCTTCAAGCTGTCCGCTTCTCCACCGTCGCCTAGGCCGGACTCTCCGCCTGCACTACTGCCACCACCGGAGCAGGGGGCTCCGGACTGCGGGCCTCCTTTGGGTGACCACGTCCTTCTTGCATTGGCACAACAGGAGGGAGTGGATTGGATCCTCGAGCTCAAGGCCTTCCTCGTCAGCAGCAGGCTTCCTAAGGATGAAGAGGAAGCCGAAAGGATAGTGCGTCAAGCTTCGGGCTACTGCGTCAAAGATGGTGACTTGTACCGGCATCATCCTAACGGCGTCGCTCTGAAGTGCATATCAACTCACGAAGGCCAAGAGCTACTCAGGGACATCCACGCTGGTGATTGCAGGCATCACGCTTCTGCTTCAACTCTCACCGCAAAGGCATATCGAAGCGGCTTCTACTGGCCTTCTGCCCTTGGGGATGTAGCGGAGATGGTCAAGAGGTGCGAGGCATGCCAATTCCACGCCAAGCAGATTCATCAGCCAGCGCAGGAGCTGCTAACCATCCCACTCAATTGGCCCTTTGCTATTTAGGGACTGGACATCCTTGGTCCATTCCCCCGAGCACAAGGGGCTACCACTACCTCTATGTCGCCATCGACAAGTTTACCAAGTGGGTGTAGGTGGAGCCGGTGTGCATAATCCCGGCCCGGTCCAGAGTCAAGTTCATCTGTGGGTTGGTCTGCCGCTTTGGTGTGACTAACCGCATCATCACCGACAGCGGCAGCCAGTTCACCAGCGGGCTATTCCGGGAGTACTGCACATCGGCCGGCATCAAAATCTGTTTCGCATCTGTCACTTACCCTAGGAGCAACGGCCAAGCCGAGCGTGCCAACGCTGAGGTCCTTAAAGGACTCAAGACGAAAAGCTTCAATGCCAAGCTCGAAGCCTGTGGTAAGAAGTGGTTGGACAACCTCCAATCCATCTTGTGGTCCATCAGGACAACTGCCACCAAACCCACTGGAGAGACCCCTTTCTTCCTGGTCTATGGGGCGGAGGCTGTTCTTCCCACCGACATCAAGTTTGGGTCGCCAAGAGTGCTCGCCTTCGATGAAATTCGCCAAGAGGACCTCATCAAAGATCACCTCCTCCAGCTCGAAGAAGTTCGGTGCCAAGCCGCGTTCCATGCCATGAGGTACCAGCAAGGACTGCGCCGCTACCATAGCTGCCATGTTCGCGCAAGAACTCTAGAGGTCGGCGACCTCGTGCTGAGAAGAGTACTCTCTCATGAGGGCCTGCACAAGCTATCGCCAATGTGGGAAGGCCCCTTCAAGGTGACGCACATCGCTAGGCTGGGCTCGGTGCGGCTGGAGACCGCAGAAGGCGTGCCAGTGGGGAACCCGTGGAACATAGCTCATCTGCGAAAGTTCTACCTATAGGTTCCTCACAAGGAAGAAGACCGTTTTCACAGCACTTTGTATCAGCTTAAACTGCTCTTCAGCACTGATATTAAGTTATAGTGCACTATAACGTCTCTGCTTTGGCATGATATTACAATGGCATGAAGTCCATTTATTTTCTGTTGTACTCCACGCGGAAGGAGGCTAGGCACGGTGTCTATGCTGGGGCCTTCGCCCGGAAAACAGCAAGCCCGAAAATCCTGAAGGGAATGAGCTCTGATCGGGGGCGACGGCCCTGTTATCAATCACCTCCAAGTACCCATGGTGCTTAGTTCCTCGTGAAGTACACCGGAAAATAAAAAATCTTTGAGAAAAGTCCAAGGTGTGCCAAAGGCACCCGCTAAGGACCGACACCTTGTGAGCAACCCTTATGAGCCTCGTGAGCAACCCTCACGAGGGAGCCAGGATGCGTCGATGCACAAAGCATCCGCAAGAAGATTCCCTCTCACGAGGAAGGCCTAACGTGGTAGGATTATTAAAGACCAAGGCCGCTCCGATCAATCTTGTGAAGGAGACGCAGATCTGGAGGTCCACGCCAGGCCCTTCACCTAGTGAGCAACCCTCAACGAGGTGTCGACGGTCTCTGGGCTCTCTTAAGCATCGACGTTTTCATGTCTGTGAGGGTCCAGCTTCCCTCATCGATAAGGAAGGCCCCGTGAATCGCCACGCGTGGCAATTTGCTCTTAGCTACTGGCATAGATAGTGCCGCGCTCCTCCATGACGGAGAAAGTCCCTGTGCCGGTCACAGGGGCATCTTATTCGCCTTCTTTTTTTGTTTGTTTTATCGACTAGTTTTTTCATTTTAGGGGATTTGGGGTTTTTTCTCTTTTCCAACTCTCTCTTCAACTTCTTGTCTCTGGAATCATCCAGCGTCGCTGGCGCCGACCCCGTCCTGAGCTCTGTGGCACTGGGAGGCCTCCCGTTGACGCTAACAACTCACCAGGGCTCTCGAGCGTGCGAATGACCAAGACAATGGAGAGCAACAGGAAGCCAAAAGCAAAATAGCTAACATGGAAATTTCATTAGAGTACCCCCAGCAGGGGAAGGAGCAAAAGCATGGCGGGGCATACCCCACCAGCGAGAACTACACAGCAAAAGAGGGGAGGAGACTAGCTCCCCTCCCCAGAAGACTACCGCCCAGCAGGGGAAGGATCTCCTCTTCACTACGCCGCGGGCTGGGGGTAGGTGCGGCGGACGCCAGCGGCGGTGAAGATCCGCACCAAGGCCTCCAGCGTCCCCAACTTGAAGCGAAAGATGAGGTGGTCGCCGACGCGGAGGCGATGGCCGAGGGCAAAGGCCCTCCAGCGGCCGGAGAGGACGGCGTTGCCGCCCGCTCCGAGGAGGATGTCCATAGGCCAAAAGAGATCTGGCCTGCTCTGCTCCCCCAGAGTAATCTCCCCGGCGGCTGCGCCGAGGGCGTAAACCACCCTCCGGACTGCGTCGGGCAGCCAAAGGGAATTGAAGCCCCAGACATCGATGACGATGAGGAGCTCCAGGAAGCGGGATGCTAGGGCAATGAGGGTCCCCAGCATCACCGCTGCCAAGGGCCGGGGAGTGGCCACCACTTTGGCCATTGGCGGGGCTGCCCCCTGCAGCCCTGGCCCATCTGCACCAGGGGAGGGAGCCTAGCGCGGCCTCCACCTCCTGGAGAGCACGATCAATGCTCCCCGAGGAACGGGGAGCCGGCGCCGCCGCCAATGGTGACGGCGAGTTCAGAGCGGGACCCCGGAGGGTCAGGGCGCCGGAGGTTCCTGGGGTGGCGCAGCTCGCCTCGTCCTGCCTCGGCGCGCCAATGCGCAGGGGGCCACCGGTGCTGGGCATCCCCCGGGCAGGAACCTTCTCCTTGTTCCTGCTGCCCGGCGGGCATCCCCGGCGCTTCGTCCCCGAGCTTGGTCCAGCGGCGGAGGAGGCGGAGGGATCCATGAGCTTGGGGGCAAGGAAAAAGAAGTGGCACTGGAGGAAGAAGGTGAGGTGCCGGAGGTCTCGAGGAGGCTGTATATAAGGGGATGGCTGGCGTTGTCGCGTCCCATCCCAGCGCGTGAATTGAAGCGTTGGTGCAGCGCTCTGTAGTGAAGCGACGCGCCATCATGACGGTTTGACGCCTCGGGGACTGCAGCGTCACCCGCCGTTTCGTCTCACCAGCTGTGGCCACGCCATGTGTCCACGGCCTCTGCATCTTCACATGGTCCTCTGACCGCGCGCTGACGTGCGTGGTTGGTGGGCCCAGCTGCTTCTAGGGTCCCTGGCCCTTCGCTCCTTCCAAAGGGCGCGTTGGCGGGCCAGGCCCCTAGGGGCTACTGTCGGTGTAATGGATACTGGGGTATCCCGGTCCACCTGCTGCTGGGCCCCTTCATCGGCCCATCTTCAGCCCAGGAGAGTAATGACGACCCAAGACTACGGAGAAGACCCTCATGAGGAGGCGCCTCATGAGGAGAACGATGACTAAAACCGCTAAGGACCAGAAGACCTCCTCACGAGCCCCTGCTGGTGAGGAGAGGGACCACGCCCACGTCAGCTCGGCCTGATGGCGTGCAGAGCAAGAAGATAGGGGCAGAAGACCACGTACCGCCCACGCTACCCCCGACAGGGAGGAGACCAACTTTCACGGTGTCTGCATAAAGCAGCACAGTGGTTGTTGGCCACCCCCCTAAAAATAGCATGGACGGTGCAGGGCGCCAGAGGAAGATGTCAGCTTCCTCCACCCACTCCCATGGACCGGCGCCACTGCTCTGCGAAGACTATGTCCACCCAAGAGTATAGTCTACAGCTGTCCTCCCTCCTTGGCCGTATGTGGCAACCCCTTCCCCAAGATGATAAGGGAAAGGAGGTGATGGGCGCTATAAAAGGAGGGGGAAGCAACCCTTAGAGGGGATCGAATCTTCATCTTCTTTAGGCTGCTAGTTGGGCATGCAGGTTCTTCAACCTCTGGCCAACTAGAGCTTTGTAACCAAGGCCTTGCACTCCTCGCGAGGTGTCACGTCGTAATACAAGAAGGCAAGAAGTAGGGGTTTTATCTCACCACGAGGGACCTGAACCTGGGTAAGGCTTGGTGTCTCTCTCTGCAGTGCATTGTGCATTCGACGACTCGAGGCTTCCGTCACCATGTTTCATTGCGATCCAAGATCTCCCACGTTCAGCCCCCTACGTTTGAATCTTAGGGTCCATCGCGTGGTACCCCGTGTTCTTGCGACATGAAATCCATCGACATTAATATTCCAAGAAGCTCATAAGACCCCATACTCCATTCATCCTGGTAATACCAAGATGTACATAGATTTGAAAGAAAGATTTTGGTGGAAAAATATGAAGCGAGACATTGCTGAATACATAGCCAAGTGTGATGTGTGCAGTAGAGTAAAAGCTGAACGTCAGAAACTAGCTGGACTACTTCAACCATTGAAAGTGCCAGACTGGAAATGGGATCCAATTGGTATGGACTTCATCACTGGTTTACCCCGCACAAAATTAGGATATGAGTCAATTTGGGTTATAGTCGATCGTTTGAATAAGATAGCTCACTTTATACCCGTGAAGACCACTTACACTAGTGCAAAGTTAGCTGATATTTACATGAAGAGGATTGTGAGCCTTCATGGTGTTACAAAGAGTATTGTGTCAGTTAGAGGAACTCAATTTACCTCTCACTTCTGGAAGCAACTTCATGAATCATTAGGAACTAGGTTGGAATTTAGCACAGCATTCCACCCATAGACAGATGGGCAAACTGAAAGAGTAAACCAGATTTTGGAGGATTTGCTGAGAGCATGTGCACTAGACTATGGGTCTAGTTGGGATGACAATTTGTCTTACGCAGAGTTTTCCTACAACAACAGCTATCAAGCTAGTATTGAGATGGCACCATTTGAAGCTTTATACGGCAAGAAATGTACCACACCTCTACTATGGAGTGGTGTAGGAGAACAAAGTTTCTTCGGACCTAACATCATTCAAGAAGCTGAAGAGAAGGTTAAGTTGATCAAGAATAGATTGAAGATAGCACAATCTCGTCAGAAGAGCTACGCGGATAACAAGCGTAGAGATGTCACCTATGAAGTAGGAGATAGAGCCTATCTCAGAGTGTCACCCCTTCGTGGTGTCAAGAGGTTTGGTATCAAGGGTAAGTTAGCACCCCGATTCATAGGACCATTCAAAGTCCTATCCCGCAAGGGAGAGGTGGCTTATGAATTGGAACTACCCGAGATTCTTCCAGCTGTACACAACGTCTTCCACGTGAGTCAGCTAAAGAAATACCATCCAGAGATGTCAGAAACACCATTGAATGATATGGTACCCCTCGAAGAAGTTCAACTAGAAAGTGACTTGACTTATGAGGAGAAACCCATCAAGATACTCGAAACAACAGAAAGAACTACACGCACCAAGATCATCAAGTTCTGCAAAGTACAGTGGAGTTACCACACTGAAGAAGAAGCCACTTGGGAGTGTGAAGATAATCTTCAAGAAGACCATCCACACCTATTTGCTAGCCTTTCCGAAGCTCTAGGGCGAGCTTCATCTTAAGGGGGTTAGTCTGTAACATCCCAAATTTATCAAATATAAAATTCAATCATGCATACATGGCATATTGCATATCATGGTCATTTCCAAAGTTTTGAATAATATTTCTTCAAATAGTATTGTTCATTTACCAATTTAACCAAGTATTTGAAAACAAAAGGGTTTCCAGAAAGAAAGAATTTAAAATAGTTCTATTAGTTATTTGGGAGCTATTTCAAATTTCTTTATTAAGTATTTCAGAAGTGTTTGATTGCTCCATAACCATGAGCACTACCTTTTGAACACAATTTTATTAAATTTTGAAAACCAAATATTGTGGGAGGTTATTAATCAAAATTTAATCCCCTTGATATTTGAATTTTATGTTCCAATACTTATTTTTATTTTCTTTTTCAAACCATCACTAAACCTCTGGTTTGTGTGTTAAAGCATACTTTTTAAAGTACAAAAATGCTCAGATTTGATTTTATTCAAATCAGAATTGCTTAGCATTTGCAAAAACCTAAAACAGAAAATAGAAACAAAAGAAAAGGATAACAGAAGAAAAAAATAAAGAAAAGAGAACCAACAGCCGACTTGGGCCATGCTCGGGGACCAACCGGCCCAGTTACCCCTGAAACAACCTAGCCCCACTCTCCCCTCTCTCTCTCTCTCTCTCTCTCTCTACCAAGCGGGTCCGGCCTGTTAGAACATTCCTCTCCCCCTGATTTCTCTCCTGGGAATGGAAACGCTCACCAGAGTTACTCCCCCGGTGATTTCTCATAGGTTAATGGCCATCAAGACCTCTCCTATAAAGCCCCACGCCCTCCTCTCCTTTCCCTTCCTCCCTTCTCTCAATTTAGAGCCGTCAGGCTGCTCGAATTGCTCGCCGTAGCATCAGACTTCTGCCACTGTTTTCATCGGAAACCGGCACTCTGGTGAGACAATGCTACCTCCTTCTGGTCCCCGCACCTTCCTTTCTCCCTTGCGCATCTCGCTGACACAGTTTGGTGAATTTTTGTGCATCAGATCGATGAGACCATCCCCAAGCCGAAGCCACCGTCCGCCTCTGCAAGTTTGGTGAGGAACCGCCAATGAGCCTGAGCACCTCGAGCTCTTCAATCTTGCCACCATACTCACCATGGCAGCATGAACCTCATCCGCACATCCTTCAACACTGGGAGCCCCTGCAGTGACAAGAATGTCCACGCCCGAGCCAAAGATCGCCGGAACCCTAGGCTGCTCCGGTGAGCTTCTCCCCTTTCCTCTCTGGCCGTCTGATCTAGATCCTGCAGCCTAGATAGATTTCCTTTACCAAAATGGTATTGACCAATCGCAGCAGGCCACGCCATAGATCTCGTTAGCCCCTGGTCAACCGAGTCAAAATTCGGTTTTAAAATGCAAATTCAAATTCCAGTTTTCTACTGTAATATGTAAAATCGATATAAAATAAAATACTTGGCCAAAATCTGCAAATAAGATATCCCTGAAATCCTTGAAATGTGTAGAACCCATTTCTAAAGAGAAACATCAGTGGTTCTGTGAAAAGTTTTGATTGAAAAATAAAAAGGCAAAATGACTTTGAAACCCTAATTAATTCATAACTTTTGTTCTGTAAGTCCAAATGCTACAAATTTGTAGTCTATGGAATCCTTGGAACATATAGAACACTTTAGAATCAAAAGTTTTCAAAGTTGAAATGTGCACAAACTTGCTACTGTTAAATTTGTTCAAATCACTATTTTCATTACCATTTGAAATCTAAAGAGTATTTTTGAGTGAAACCACTTGCAGTAGCTCCATGTTACTGTCATCTAACCAGTGGTATCTCAAACTTATTTTTATAGTACAGTACCAAACCATAACCTATTTTCAGAAGTGTTATCTTATTTTGTCAAATGAACTATTTGTTTAATGCATTAATAATTGTTTAATAAAACCTTTCCAACACCACACTTGTTTTCTAAAACATCATGTTTCATCTTATACAACATTTTCACACACTCTCTTAGTGTGTGAAATTAAAATGAATTTTGCATACATGCATACATGTCTTTGATTATCATTAGAAATAGATTATTTATTGCTTGAATGTTTTGTTTGTATAGATTGTGAAGAGGAGCAAAATAACCTTTGTGACTGTTGTGAGTGTGCAAGCTCTTACCAAGGCAAGTGACACACATGTCCCTTTACCTATTTTCCTTACTATATGCATTAGTATATTCACTACTTGTAGTATGCATGATAGGTTGTGTTTTGAAAGAAAATAGTTGCTTTGCTAGATCCTAGTAGTGGTTAGCTATCCCTTAATCCCTACCTGTTAGGATGCTAAATACTTTGAAAAATATTGATGCCATGCTATGATCACTTGTTAAAAGTGTTTTGTGAACAAATTAAGAACTTCAACTAAAATGAAACACCTGGGTGGATTGGTTTGATGATGGAGGCGATGTTGAGTGGCTACCCAGGGCTACACACCTGGCTTTCAACCCAGGATTTATGTAGTTGTCTTTGCCTAGGCGCTCACTTGTGGATTCCCACCTAGGAATAAAGAGGTTACCATGTCTTCCATGCTTAGAGTACTTCCAGTGCAGCCTTATGACAATATGGGCTCTGTCTTGACTGATTAGATGTGAGGGTGCAACTTGTGTGCAAGAAGTGGGCTGGTAGTTGAATGATAGATTGGGAACGAATCTTGCCAGTATGGTTGCTCTCTCCTTCTAAAAGGTCTTGTCTCATTTTGTGTATGTGCGTAAAATGAGTCTTAAGGTGAAAGTGCACAGCCCCTGCAGGGTGTCAAACTAATCGATTAGCCATGTCCCCGGTCATGGACAATTTGAGTCTCTAGACATGGAATGTATGGAAGAATCTCATCAACATTTATGAATGATTAAAATCTATCTAGAAACCCCTAGGTAAGGGCTCAGGGCCATGCACTCTGAGGGATGGTGGTTTCTGTTATTCTGACTTTGTTGAATTTCGCCCAATGCTACATAACTTGCAACTATGTAGTATTTGGGGGTTATTTTGACCCTTGAAATAAAATTTTGGAAGAAAAGTTTTGGAAGAGAATAGGACAAAATTGGCTTTATGCAAACTAGCCAAAAGATCCACCAGCCAAATATCATGTAGCTAGTTCTTTCACAACTGCCACCAAATAAGTGTCATTTGCCAGTACATCATTGTACTGACCCCCATTCATGGGGCTGCATAATCCAATATGCAGGTTCTTCTGATGAGGAATAAGATGTTAGGATCTCGAGTCTACATACCAACATGACTGCCTATGGCACATGGTGAAGATGGAGGCTCATTACTACTCTAGTTCCGTTGTGTTCAAGATGTGTTAAACTCTGTTAAAATGTTTCAGTCCATGAGACTATGGTGATTTGTAATAATTTGGGAGACTTATGTATCTAGATCTGCGTGTAATCTTGATACTATGCAATGAATACTCTATTTTGTTCTGTGGTGCTATCATTGATCCAGGGAATAGTACTTAACATAGGTGTTCCACCTTAATCCAAAGGTGAGGCGTTTCAATAGAACTGAATAATAAGCTTAGGATCATAGTCACACTGAAGAGTCATAAGTCTTGTGAGGCCTAGCCTCTCCACCACCTGGATAGCTGGAACAAAGTACTCCTTGGACTTCAGGTAAGCAAGATCAATGGGGTGCATCGGGCGAATGGGCTTACTCATGGGAACAAAGATATCCTCATAGATGTAGAGCTGCTCCGGACACCAGAAACGACGGTCCTCAATGTGAACTGACCTCGGCTGGGAGGTGTACCAATCAAGCTGGCTCAAGGTTGAGTAGGTGATAGAGCTCATCTGCTTGTAGTTGACTCCTGGAGATTTTCCTTTGTTGGCTCGAGCAGCCTTCTTAGCAGCTCTTTCAGCTACTTGAGAATCTTTGGTTGCCTTAACCTTTCTGAAGGCTGCACGCAATTTCTGACGGATTGACACCTCATCTTCAAGAATACCATCTTCATTCGGACGGAGGTAATGAGGACAACTCCTCTTGGCTGGTCTGGCACCTGTGAAGAGAAGAAGTGGGGAGCACGATGATGAGGGTGCACACAAGTACCAGGAACATACACTAGAGTGATGAACATAGCAGAGGAACGCATGACAAAGATGGTAAAGGAAAGAGAAAAAGAAATCACATACCAGGCCAGATTATCTGGTCCAAAACTGGGCCGGATAATCTGCCCCCTAGCAAAAAAATTCTTAGTTCTTTCCCTAACAAGTCAAAAGCGTAGATCGGCTAGGTGAATCACTAAAGTATACAACAAGGCCAAAGGAATGACCAATGGGAACAACTAGACTCCAAGATCTAAGCAAATAAATCTCACAAGAACTTCACCACTAGGGCTAAGAGATGCGAAATTTACCCTCATCCATTTGAGGAACTGCTTGGAGGAACTTATTCCCGAGGAGAAGGAGAGCACGGGGCTTGAAGATCGGCCGGATCTGGCGGCCGGGGAGGCGCCGGCGAGCAAGGGACGTTCCTGGTGGTAGAGGAGGAGAGAGAAGGGGTCGGAGGTAGAAGAACTGCCAAAGTGGGCAGTTCACCCTGAACCCCTATTTGTAGGACAAACCGCAGGGCCGGATTATCTGGCCCAAACTTGGACCGGATATTCTAGCCCCCGGATAATCCGGCCCAAAAGTGGCCCGGATAATCCGGCCTGGAACTCCTTTGCTCAGGAAAATTGTGGCAAGAAAGGAATTGTGTGCACGGAGAGAATATTTTAGGGAAGGGATGGGCTTAGGATAAAAGACAAACATGGAGTGGTTCTCGGCACTTGAAGTTGCAAAATGCAAGAAATCATCGAAAGACCAACCCAGGTGCCTTCCCATATCAAGAACAAGAAGCTCAAAAACAAATAAAAGATTTGCAATGATATGACTCTTAAAAGGAAGAGGTCGGTGGTCGAAGCCACCATATATGAGTGTTTTGGCATTGGACCACGAAGATATATCTTGATTCCATAACCAATACTCATCATTTAAGCTCACATATCACAAAATGATATTAAGAGAATAATTTCATTACTTTTGGCATTATGGGGGGAGGGATAGCCCAATCAATTAGGACCACACTCCCTCTATATCCATGCCCACATCTAGACTAGAACACGTGCTATCATATGGGAATGAGTGCACACTATCAAGCCACATTGCAAGAATCAATGATATTCAACTCATGCATCAACTCTTGGAATCTTGCTTCATCAAGGGGCTTTGTGAAGATATCGGCGAGTTGATCATTTGTACCTACATAAGATAGGTTAATATCACCTCGATTGACGTGGTCTCGGATGAAGTGATGCCGGATCTCAATGTGCTTCATCTTGTTGTCTTGAACCGGATTATGAGCAATCTTGATGGCACTCTCATTGTCACACAAGAGTGGAACCTTGTCGCAATGAACTCCATAGTCCTTCAACGTTTGGTGCATCCAAAGGAGCTGAGCACAACAACTTGCCGTGGACACATACTCGGCTTCGGCGGTGGAGAGAGACACACAATTTTGCTTCTTGGAATACCAACTAACCAATGACCTACCAAGAAATTGGCAAGCCCCGGAAGTTGACTTCCTATCCACTTTGTCTCCCGCCCAATCCGAATCCGAGTACCCAACAAGCTCGAAACTTGATCCCTTCGGGTACCAAAGACCAAAAGTTAGGGTATGAATCAAATATCAAAAGATTCTTTTCATGGCCATCAAATGACTTTCCTTTGGGGCGGCTTGGTACCATGCACACATTCCAACACTAAGCATGATATCAGGTCTAGATGCGCAAAGATAAAGTAATGAGCCAATCATAGAACGATAAAGCTTTTGATCCACCTCTTTACCACTAGGATCAAGATCAAGAGTAACCTTTGTCGGCATGGGGGTTTTGGCTCCCTTCACTCCGGAGTCCATGTTGAATTTCTTGATCATATCTTAGATGTACTTGGCTTGATTGATGAATGTCCCTCCTCTCAATTGCCGAATTTCAAAGCCAAGAAAGAATTTCAACTCTCCCATCATTGACATCTTGAATTTGTCCATCATTAGCTTTGCAAATTCATCATTGAAGATAGCATTAGAAGAGCCAAAAATGATATCGGCTACATAAATTTGACATATGAAAAGCTCCCCATTGACTTTCTTAGTAAAAAGAGTTGGATCAATGAGTCCTATTTCAAACCCATGGTCTACTAGTAACTCTTTAAGATGCTCATACCACGCGCGTGGGGCTTGCTTAAGGCCGTAGAGTGCCTTATCGAGTTTGTAGACATGGGTCGGGAAATAAGGATCCTCAAAGCCCGGGGGTTGCTTTACATATACTAATTCATATAGAGGACCATTGAGAAAAGCACTCTTCACATCCATTTGATGTAACTTAAAATTATGGTGGGAAGCATAAGCAAGAAGGATACGGATAGACTCGAGGCGAGCCATGGGAGCATAGGTCTCCCCATAATCAATGCCTTCCACTTGAGAGTATCCTTGGGCAACCAAGCGAGCCTTGTTCCTCACAACGATCCCATTGGCATCTTGTTTGTTCTTGAACAGCCATTTGGTTCCGATGATGTTGCGGCAATCCTTAGGCTTTTCCACCAAAGTCCAAACATTGTTGCGCTTGAAGTTATTGAGTTCTTCGTGCATAGCTTCTACCCAATCCGGGTCTTCAAGTGCCTCAAACACCTTTTGAGGTTCCACACAAGAGACGAAGGCATGATGGGTACTAAAGTTGGCTAATTGTCTCCTTGTAGACACCCCTTTCCTCACACTTCCAATCACACTATCCAAAGTATGGCTCCCCTTGTGGAGAGCATCTTCCACTTTCCTTGCACGGCAAGCTTGACCTTCTTCAAAAGACTCTTGAGAAGCCACTTAGTCATCACCACTATTTTGGTCCTCGCCTTGACTTTCAACTTGAGCTTGATCATCTACATGAGCATGCTCATCATCTTGAGCTTGGCCTTGATCTGCCATTGGTGAAGAATCACCGCCGTCCACTTGGTCTTGATCTTGGCCTTGCTCACTTGGGTGAGGGTCTAGAGCTTGTCTTTGGTTAGCATCAATCGAACCTTGTGAAGCTTGTGGAGCTTGTGAAGGTGAAGGCTCCACTTGAGTAGAGCATAGTCCTTCTCCTTCCGCCAAAAGGTGTCCCTCAATGGGTATGAGATATCCCACATCTATTCTTCTTATGGCATAAGGAGGTATTTCATCACCTACATCACAAACACCACTTTGCTCCACACAGGAGCCGTCATTCTCATCGAATCTCACATTAGAAACTTCAACAACATGAGCGGACTCTTTGTCAAAGATTCTAAAAGCATGAGATTCGACGGCATAACTAACAAAGATACCCTCAAGAGCTTTAGAATCAAACTTGGACAAATGGACACCCTTTCTAAGATAGAAGCACTTACAACCGAATACTCGAAAGTATTTGATGTTAGGCTTGTTGTCGGAGAGGATCTCATATGGAGTCTTGTTCAAGCCCTTGCGAAGATATAGCCGATTAGAAGCATGACAAGCGGTATTGATAGCTTTGGCCCAAAAGTTATATGGAGACTTAAACTCCGCCAACATTGTCCTAGCCATGTTCATCAAGGTCCGGTTCTTGCGCTCAGCTACACCATTTTGTTGCGGAGTGTAGGGCGATGAGTATTGATGCCGAATTCCCTCATCACTCAAAAATTCATTCACGGTGTAGTTCTTAAACTCCGTCCAATTGTCACTTCGAATCAACAAAATATATTGCCCATATTGACGTTCCACTTCTTTGACGAAGTCCATGATGGTTTGTTGGGTCTCGTATTTGTGCTTGAAGAAGTAGACCCATGTATATCTTGAGTAGTCATCAATAATCACCAAGCAATAATTCTTTCCTCCTAGACTTGCATGAGATGGAGGGCCAAAGAGATCCATGTGAAGAAGCTCTAAGACCCTCTTAGAAGAAATGATCGTCTTGCTAGGATGAGGAAGTTCATGCATCTTTCCTTCAATGCAAGCTCTACACACATGATCTTCGGCAAAGGTTAGATCGGTTAGTCCTAGGATGTGGTTTCCTTTGTAGAGACTTTGCAAAGTTCTCATATTGACGTGACCTAGCCGGTGATGCCAAAGCCATCCCACGTCAACTTTAGCCATTAGGCAAGTCACGGCTTTAGTGACCTTCTCCGAGAAGTCAATCACATATAAGCCATTTTTGACATGCCCAACAAAAGCTACTTTAAGAGACTTGCTCCACAAAAGAACCACAATCCCAATATCAAAGAAAGTTGCAAAGCCCATATCAGCAAGTTGAGCTACAGAAAGTAAATTACAAGAGAGAGAGTCTCAATAAGCATGACATCCTCCACGGTAACATTTTGAGAAATGACAACTTTACCAAGACCCAATACCTTTGACCTAGAGGAGTCTCCATAGGTGACGTAGCCCGCACTAGATGAACCGGTATGAAGCTCCTTCACCAACTCTTTGCTTCTGGACATATGATTGGTAGCACCACTATCAATTATCCATTGACCCACACCGGAAGCAAAGCCCTACAAGAAATCAAGTCTTGTTTTTAGGTACCCATTTTTCAATGGGTCCTCTTTTGTTAGTAACAAGGGTCTTAGGAACCCAAATAGACCAAGCAATGCGTTCATTAGGTGAACCAACAAATTTGGCATATATATGCCCATCATAATCACCACAAAGAACATAGGAAGGGTTATATTTTCCCGCAAAGTTGTTGTGATTGGGCATTGCCTTTTTAGCATTCCCAACCACCTCCTTCACAAGCTCTCCCTCCTCCTCAAAAACATTGCCATCCTCATCAAAGCATATGTCATTTGGGATGCACTTCTTAGGAGGAGGAGTAGGCACAAGAAAATTTGTCTTCTTGTTGTTCTTCTTCTTGTTCCTCTTCTTCTTGGACTTGGAGATGAAACCAATTCCGGTCTTGTCACCATGTTGCTTTTGTGCACTCAAAAGCTCATCAAGCCTTGTGTCACCATTGGGGGGATCTTTCTCATAAATGGGGTTAGTGTGACAAGTACTTGCAACAAAGGTGCTAGAAGGGAACTTAGTTGCTTCTTTAGCAATTATAAGATTTAGTTTTTCATTTTGCAACCTAAGTTCATTAGCAACAGATTGAGCGATGTCTTGATCACTTTTAAGCCTAGCAATGTCCAAATTATGAGACTCTTCAAGACCCAACTTGGATGCCTCAAGTGCCATCCTTAGGTCTTGCTCAAACCTCAAGGGATGAGAAAGTGAGGCAATTTCATCGGTATACTCACGAGCATGCCCTTCTAACTCAAAGATGTGTTCCTCATTTTTATCATTAAGTTCAAGAGACTTATTATATTGATCAAGGAGAATCTCAAAGCGAGCTTTGGTATCCCCATGCAAGGTTGACATGAACATGTTGAATTCATTAGACTCTTCCTTGTCATGACTAGTATCGACACAATCAATCAAAGATAGGCTTCTAGGTATGATGGGTGTGAAGGTAGGCGATACCTTCATAGCGTGAGCCATTAGACATGTCCCCTTGAAGTTGGAGCGCTTGGACTCATTTGCGGAAGTGAAGAGGGATGACGAAGAGGTAGGCTTGACAAAGGCGATGGTGTCCTTGCCTACTTCTTCACCATCACTTGAATCATCACCGGAGGGATACTCTTCTTGAGTCGTCAAAGCGTGTATTGGAACGGTTTTCTTCTTGTCAAAGTTTCTTGGAGGGTGTGACTTGGCCTTCATCTCCTTATGGACAAGTCTTCCATTGTGATCCTCCACTCTTTCATAGGGACAATCCGCAATGAAGTGGTGTTGATTACCACAATTGTAGCAAGTCCTCACTCAACTTGTGGCTTTAGGCTTGGAGGGGCTCGATGACTTCTACTTCTTCACGAATGCCCTTTGAACAAGAGCCGTGTGTTCGGCGTGAGCATACTTCATATCCTCGGGGATTCCACTCATTGACTCATCCTCTTCCATCAAACTTGCTTCTTCATAAAGTGAGACTTTGGCCTTCAAAGCAAAGTTGGGAGCATGTACACCACGTGCATGAGCTAGAGCATCATCCATATTCTTCTCGGAGATCTTCCTTGCCATAATATCTTGCAAGATGTCATGAGCGGTTATCTTTTGGAAGTTGGCATTTCCCTTGATTGAATTCATGGTGTCTTTGAAGAAAGGCAAAAGAGCTTGAATGTACTTTCTCTTCATCCACCTCCAATCGTATTGAGTGGATCCAAGATCAACGAGCTTCACTTGGAGAGCCGAGAGGCGCCTATGGAGTTCTTCCGGACTTTCACCATCAAACATAGCAAAGTTGTCCGCATCGTTATGAGCTTCATCATACTTGGATTCTTGAATGCTCTCATTGCCGATGAAGAGGTTTGTGAGAGTATCCCAAGCTTCCTTGGCGGAGGAGATGTTGCGGACGAATGCCTTGTCCTTCTCGGAGATAGCCATGTGGATGAGATGCAAAGCGGAGGCATTGAGTTGCTTGTCAATTTGCTCCCAAGGTAGCAAGTTGTTCAAGTCCTTGGAGGTTGGATGATAACCCTGCTCAATAATTCTCCAAAGCTCAATAGAAACAAATTTTATGTGAGAGCGCATGTTATCTTGCCAATTGGCAAAGCTAGAAGCATCAAGAGGTGGAGGTGGGCCGCATGAAGCAAGGTGTGGCATTTGAAGGTGTCTTCCGAAGAAATAGCTCGTAGGATGTGGAATTTCCATGCTATGTCCCTAAGAGGTGTCATCTTTCTTAGGTGGATCCTTATTGCTCTCCTTCCCATCCTTGTCCGGGTCATCCTCGTTTAAGGATGGTTTATCCTTATCCGAGGTTTCAACCGGAGTTGGTGGAGTGGTACTAGATGTCCCACTAGTGAGAGCATCAAGTTGAGATTTTTGGCTTTCCATGGCTGCCATCATGGCATCCATACGTGTCATTATGTTATTGAGATCCGCCTTCGTGGCGGGCTCCTCGTCGCCCATTAACTCTTAGGTGGTTAAGCCCAATCAAAGAGCATGAGGCTCTGATACCAATTGAAAGGATATAAGGGGCGACTAGAGGGGGTGAATAGGCGCTACACAAAATTTTACCTTTTTCAATTTTAGGGGTTGACACGATGCAAATTCACTAGATGTGCAAACTAGATGAATTTCCTAAGTGGCAAGCAATCAAGTAGACAAGTAAACAAGTAAGCAAGTAAGCGAGTAAGGGTAAGAAGTAACCGAGAAGAAGAGACCAGAGACACAAGGATGTATTCCCGTAGTTCCTTCCTTTTGAGGGGAAGTACATCTACGTTGGAGAGGTGTGGTGACACGGACTCGACCAACGCCATGGAGGCTCACCTTATTCTCCGGTGAGCAAGCCACGGAGGCTAGCTCATTCCACTAAGTGGTGGTATTGGAGGAACTCACTGAATCCCTTACACGGAGCTTAGGGCACACATCCACAACCAAATTGGAGGCTCCCAAGAAAGCCATGGAGGCAAGAAAACCACAAAGACAAGAGTAATCTCAAATTACACCAACTAGTGTTTCCAAGGAACCACTAGCAACGAATCCCTCAAGCAAAGGAGGGGAAAAAGAAATTCCTTCAATGGAGATGTAGATCGGGACCTCCTCCTTTGATCCCCAAAATATCTGACACTTTGAGTGGTTGAAGGTGGAGATCTAGATTTGAGGTTGGCTCCAAATAATGTCTTGTTCTTGATGAGGATGAGCAAGCTGGAGAAGATGAGGAGGAGGGGTATAAATACCCCTCCCCGAAATGTATCCGTTGCTGCCGCCAGGGGCCGGATTATCTGGCCCAAACTTGGACCGGATATTCCGGCCACCAGATATTCTAGCCCACTTTTGGAAATATCCAGCCAAATATCCGCCCATAGATCTGGTTGACGTGCACCTCGCCTTCTTCTGGTCCTTAGCCGATTTCAGAGGGGGCGGATTATTTGGCCCACTTTTGTAAATATCTGGCCAAATATCCGGCCCTGGATCTGGTTGACGTGCACTCTGGTCCTGAGCCGATTTCAGAGGTGGTCGAAATATTCGGCCCACTTTTGGAAATATCCGGCCAAAAATTTGAGTGACGCACTTTGCCAACTTCTGGTCCTTAGCCGTTTTCTGGGGTGGCCGGATTATCCAGCCCACTTTTGTAAATATCCGGACAAATATCCGACCCTGGAATTCTGCACACAAACATTGTTAATATCTCCTAGTGTTGTCAACTAACACACAAAACTAGGGAGGGCTAGAAAATGTCCTAACACGGGTTGAATCTCTAATCATTAAATCTTCAACTTGATCAACTCTTGACTTCTTCTTATCTTCAAATCTTTGACTTGGTCTTTAGACTTATTTTCATTATAATATCTCGCAAGGGGTTTTGATGAACAAGCCTAGCAACTTTGACGGATCAAGAGGCCAGTTAACTGCCGGAACAGTTACTTGTCACCTACTTCAAATTCAATCCCCTTGGACTTGAATTCGGGAAACCAGTCAAACCCATTCTTTTGCCGCATTTAGGACTTACAAAGAATGAATCCCAGTGGTTCTCATGGTACCCAGTGTGTCCACCAGGATTTTCTTCACGTCATAGACATGGATACATACCAGCAGAGCGCATCCATGTGCGTATACCAGGCCACGTAGGACAGATCCTGGGGACTTACCTTCATGATATATTTCAACCACGGCATTCAAGTTTTGTCGTGATGACACAACTCGAGAATCGTATGTCACAGCCTTGTTTGACTGATGGAATATCCAAATTTTTTGAGTTATACTCGTTAACTTTCCATGAATAACTCCCGATGGGAGTAATCGCTCTGGATTTCGTCGACTATGTAGTCAAAGCTTCATTGTTGATGGAATGTAGGTGATTTGCACTTCTTCCATTAATTCTTTGTCATTAGCCGTAATTCCTCATCTTTTTTGCTTGTTTGCTTCTTTTCTATCGGGTGCGCGCTCAGCGCTCCCGATGGGAGTAGCCCCCGAGGCTATAGCCGAATTTTTTTCGGGTATAGGCTCAAAGATATAAACACTTCATGTTCTGCTTGTTGTCTCTCCCCATTTCTTTTTCCTTTATGTCATAAGCCCCCAAGTCTGAGGCGAGGTTTTCCGTACCTTCTTTGATAGATATTTTCCTTCTCTCTTCTCTTCCACCTCTTGTTGCTTTCTTTTTTTATTATATATATTGATGCTTCATTATCATCTGCCCTGCGCAGAATGTAAAAAACATTGTAAATATTTTATGGGCCTTGATTTCATGAAGGCCCATTATTATGTGCTTATAAATAAAGCATGTTTGGTGAGGGTAAAAACCCTAATTAGATTCTTCCTCCGCCGCATCTTCTTCTTCTTCTCATCTAGGGTTTCTCCTGGGTAAAAATTGTCTTCATGGCCGATGCTGGTGGATCGCGCCTGAACCTCTGTGCTCCGATGGAACAACAGGGTCGCGGCCGCCCTAGCGGCAGCAAAAGTAAGGCAACACTTGCTGCTGGAGGAGCTTCATCATCCACTCTGGTGAAACAGTGTCCCGGCTGTCTGGTTGGGAGTAGAAATATACCCAAGGTGCCTCCTGCTGCACCAGGTCCAAGTGTTCCTCCTGGTAATGCTTCTCCTCTTCAGGCCAGGGTGTATTCTTTCTTCTGTATCGCTGGCGCACAGTGCCGTGAGATTCAGCGGTTACCGCTAAAATTTACCAAGTTCATGGACGGGCGAGAACTGCGAGAAGCAATTCTTCGAGAACATTCTAGGGGAGGTACTCCTTATGAAGTGGAGGTCTGGTATGATGGCGCCGGTGAACAATACTTCAAGGGTGGCTGGTCGCAGTTTGTAGAGGACAATGACATCTGGGAAGGTTTCTTCATGACTTTCGACTTCCACATTGGCATGTTGAAGTTTGACATGAAGATCTATGATGGTACCCAGTGCCAGAAGGAGTACGAGGCTGAAGTACACTTTCACTAGAATCTCTCTATGTAACCTCTTTTCCCGATTCTCTTTTGTCGTACTATCTGTAATAAATAGTCATGTTTGAATCATATGTTGTGCTTGTTTTAATAGACCATGGGAACGAATTGTCATTCCGAGGTATGCTTGCAATATATTAGCGGGTTCCTTTGAACCAATTATATTGTTGCAGAATATCGGGTTGCTCGAAACCTAGTAATATGTCTCAAATAACCAGAGATCTTGATAACATATTAGCTTTATTTCGCACGACTCGAGGGTTAGAGCCCCCGAGCGGAAAGGAAAATATTTATACAAATTGTCAAGTTGACCCAAGGAACCCGACTTGTGGCCTCATGTTCCGGGTTCAGAGGGTCATAACTCGAAGTCATGATGTTGCCATATTTCTTCTACGTGTAAAAATGCCATAGTTGCTCTGCATTCCACGGGTTGCTCTCATCTTTTCCTGTTTTCTTGTCTTGTAATCGATAAGCTCCTCCTGGTATTACTTCTGTGACAATGTAAGGTCCCACCCAAGGGGACTCTAATTTGTCATGGCCGTCCTGTTTGAGTCATAAGACTAGATCTCCCACCGCGAAGGATCGTGGACGAACTCGACTACTGTGGTAGTTCTGCAGACTCTGTTGATATTGTGTGGCCCTAGCAAACACTTTATCTCTTGCTTCATCTAGTGCGTCGACATCATCTTGCAATGCTTCTATGGAAGTTGTTTCATCGTAAGCCGTGACTCTTGAAGCTTCGTGTGTAATTTCAACTAGAAGCACGACTTCTGCACCATGGACCAGGAAGAAAGGAGTTTCTTGAGTAGCCGCATTTGGTGTAGTTCTCAGACTCCAGAGCACGGAGGGCAATTCATCTACCCAAGCATGCTTGGCTTTCTCTAGAGGTGCTAAAAGCCTCTTTTTTATCCCGTTGCATATTAGGCCAATGGCTTTTTTGAGTTGCCCGTTTGTCTTCGGGTGTGCTATAGATGCAAATTTGAGTTTGATCCCCAAACTTTCGCAATAATTCTTAAATTCTTTTTACATGAAGTTTGTCCCATTGTCTGTGATGATGCTGTATGGCACTCCAAAGCGAAACACTATTGATTTGATGAAGTTAATTGCTGTTGTTGAGTCTTGAGTTATTAGCAGGGCCGCTTCTACCCACTTAGTAAATTTGTCGACTGCCACCAGCATGTAAACATGCCCTTCTGGCCAGAATTTGTGTAACTTCCCTACCATGTCGAGACCCCACTGTGCAAAGGGCTAGGACAATGGTATTGGTTGCAACTCTGCCGCTGGTGCGTGCAGTCGAGATGCAACTCTTTGACAAGCTTCACACTTTCGAGCTATGTCTTTTGCGTCCTTGATGGCTGTTAGCCAATAAAATCCTGCTCAAAAAGCTTTGGCCACGATGGCCCTGCTGCTGGCGTGATGGCCACATACTCCTGCATGTATGTCTTTTAATATCACTTGTCCTTATTGAGGCGTTACTGATATGTCTCAAACGTATCTATAATTTTTGATGCTCCATGCTTGTTTTTACACCATTTGCCTAGTGTTTCGTTACACTTCGTGGCACTTTTATGCATTTTCCAGAACTAACCTATTAACAAGATGCCACAGTGTCAGTTCCCTATTTTCTACTATTTTTGTGTTTCAAAAAAGTTACACAGGAAATATTCTCAGAATTGGACAAAACAAAAGCCGAACATCCAGAAATTCACCAAAGCTTCCAGAGATCCGAAGAGGAGACGGAGTGGGGCCATGAGGGGCCCACACAACAGGGCAGCGCGGCCTAGGGCTAGGCCACATGCCCTATGTGTGAGGCCACCTCGGTCCACTTCTGACGATGCCCCTTTGCCTATAAAGACTGCTCAACGGGAAAAACCTAAACACCCGATCAGAATTCCAGAAAGATATCGTGATCTGCCGCCGTCATCGACCCAAGATCGGGAGGGTCCAGAAGCTCTTCCCGACACCCTGCCAGAGAGGGGAATCACCACCGGAGGTCTTCTTCATTGCCATGCTTGCCTCCGGAGCGATGAGTGAGTAGTCTACCTTGGACTATGGGTCCATAGCAGTAGCTAGATGGTTGTTCTCTCCACCATGTGCTTCATGTTTAGATCTCATGAGCTGCCCTACATGATTGAGATCACCGTTATGTAATTCTACATGTTGTGTTTGTTGGGATCCGATGAATATTGGTGTTATGATTAAGTTGATGTTCTGAAATTTATCTTATGTTATCTCTATGTTGTTTATGATCTTGCATGCTCTCCGTTGTTAGTAGCTATCTTGGCCGAGTAGTTGCTAGTGACTCCAAGAGGGGGTATTTATGCTCGATAGTTGGGTTCATGCCTCTATTGAATCTGGGGGAGTGATAGTAACCTCTAAGGTTATAGATGTGTTGTTGCCACTAGGGACAAAACAACATTCATATGCTCGAGGGCATATGCTTTGTTTACATTACACACTTTGCTTAATGCAATTATCTGTTGTTCGCAACTTAATACTTGTGGAGTTCTTGGATTGATTCACCACAAGTGGATTATTAGTCATAGATGCAGTTGATGGCGGTCTATGTATTTTGTTGTAATGCCCAGAGTAAATCTCATAGTGATCTTCTTGACATATGCATGTTATCTTTATTCTATCAATTGCACAACTGTAATTTGTTTATCAAACATGTGTTATTTTATCTTATGGAGAGACACCACTAGTGAACTATGGACCCCGGTCCAATTTCCTTTATATTGCTATCACCTATTTACTTTACTCGCACTGTTTACTTTATCGCATACTACTATTGTTTTCCACTTGATACGCTCATTCCTTTGTTTACAGCAAACCGGTGAGATTGACAACCTCATCGTAAGTTGAGAGCAAAGTATTTGGTTGTGTTGTGTGCAGGTTCCGCGTTGCAGCTGGCAAAGCAAAGCACTGGACGAGGCGCCTTATAAATTGTCTGGAGCTGTCGCGAAGCTAGCAAGTATCACCTTCATTAGTTTGGCTTGCTCTTGTTTGGATCGATAAACCTTGGTTTCTTACTGAGGGAAAATTTGCTGTTGTACTCATAATATCTTCCTCTTGGGGTTCCCAACTGGACGGTGATTTTCATATACACACCGTGGCGCATCAAGCGTATTTTCTGGCGCCGTTGCCGGGGAGGAAAAAGAAGACTTCTGCAAAGGGAGTTTCGCATGCACATCCTTTACTTTGTTTTAGTTTTGCTTTACTTTATTTTTACTTGCATCATTTTATCAAAAACACAAAAAAATTAGTTTCCTTTATAGTTGTTACTTTATTACTTTTAGTTTATTATGTTGTTCCCTAAGTACGTTTTGGAGGACCTCTCAGTAGATAGTGGTTCTATTATTGGGAAAAGTAACATTGAGGAGTCCTTTAATCATATTAGTATGCATAAAGATGTTGAGGAAAAGTCTTTGGCTGAACTTGCTCCTAGTTATGAATTTGCTTCTGCTTATTTAGTTCACATGTTGGAAGCTAGGTTCGTTAGCCTTAATCATTTTATGCAACACATGTTTCTTAAGCTTCATGATATTAAAGACTCCGAAAAGAAAGCTTTTATCTTGGAAACTTTGCGTAGAGAATTTAGAGATGTTGTTATTGAAGCTAGGAAAGTTTTTGAGCATTTTAATAAGCTTGGCTCGCATGTAGAGGTTGTTGGTACAAACAATGAAGAAACCCAAATACCAATACCTAGCAAACTCTTGGGATTGTATGAAGCTTTTGAAAATAATTTTGATTGGATCTATCCCAAAAATCTTTTTAGTGAATTGAGTGAACCAAAGCGTGATCACAAGGGGTCTTCAAAAACTTATGTGGATGCAATACAATGCCTTGTTGAAAATACTTCTGCAATTGATATTAATGCTACTTTCGATATTACTTGATTCAAACTTTCTACGTCTAGCTCAAAGGCGTTAAAGAAAAGCACTCTTAGGAGATAACCCATTATTTTATTTTCAGTTCTTTTTCTTTTATTTGAGTCTTGGAAGTTATTACTACTGTAATAACCTCTCCTTATCATTTTTATCTCGTTGTTGTGCCAAGAGAAACCTCTAATTTGAGTGAGGTAAGATTTGAGGATGTTGCTGTCCTGAAATAGATTTTCGTACTATACTGTAAAAATTCGTAAAAAATCTTTGAATATCTTTTGGACCTATGATTTCTTTTTCTTATTCCTCAGGTTATATCCAAACTTTTGTTAGTTGAACACTTTTTTATTTGAGCAACAGAAAACCCCTTTAAAAATTGGCCTTTATCAGCTGTTCTATTTTGACAGATTTCTACCACTATTCATTTTTGCTTCTCGAACGCTTTCTTTTTGAGTTCTTTTGATAACAGAACTTTTGGGGAAGTTTCTACAGTAGTATATACTTTATATGTGGTGGTTTTGGGTTGAAACCTGTAGTAAAATAGGTTGATTTATTGTTATGATTACACTAATGTTGCTAATAGAATTGTGTTGAGTTTTGTATGAAGGAAGTTTTCAAGTGTAGGGATTGGAGAATGATGAGATGACTTGAAGAATGGACAAAAGCTCAAGCTTGGGGATGCTCATGCATCATCCTAAGAAATATCCAAGAAGTACAAGCATCAAAGCTTGGAGATGCCCCCGAGGCACCCCTTCTTCATTGGCAAAAATCAGGTCACCTTTTAATACACTATATTTTTATTGCTTTATGTACTATGCGTTTTTATTGGAGCGTCAGTTGTTTTAGTTTTCAGTTTAGTTTAGTTTTGTTTGCTGTAATAATTGGTTGGACCCCAACAAATTTCTTTTGGAGAAGTTGCCTTGCTTTTCATTTGCCAAGAACACTCGTTGAACGATAAGAGTGAAACAGACTTGATCGAGTATTTTTCTTTTTCTGCTACTGCATTTAGTTTTCATTTTTTCCTTGATTTATGTTCAGATCTTCTTATATCTTTTTATCAAGGTGTATTATTGCCTCTGGACCATGTTGGTTTTCATCAAAAGAGTTGGATTTAAAAAGTTCGAATGGTGTGGGAAAAGAGAAAAAGATTTATGCAAAAAGTGGTACAAAAAGGAGCTTGTTTAGACCGTGGCTTAGAGTTTTTCATGTCATGCTTAATGTACTTTTGATAGTATGATTATTGGTTTTGTTGTAGCATGACTTGTCTCAAATGACTGAGATTGCTTAATGAGCCTTTGAAAAAATCATGCATTGTTTTTATCGTTTGGAAGCATTATTTTGGTTTTCTCCTTGATGCTTTATTTGGGTTGACTTGGCGCATGCTCACACATGTTAGACTCATACAAAGTCGCCATTAGCCTCTATGATAATTTAGTTTTTGACTTTTGATGCCATCTTATGTTTCTTTTAATGTTGCTTTGTCGCTTTGCATGATTATGGCCATTATTGCTCTCTTAGTTGGTCGCTCCCAGTCTTTTGCTAGCCCTCGTTTTGTACTGAGTATGCGCTCTACTCGTGCATCCAACTCCTAAAAACCAAGTTGTTCCAACATGTCCACCATATATGCCTATTAGCAATTTGCTATTCCAAAGTACATTTGACTTGCTTTTATCTATCCTTCGAATTAAACTCTTATCAGTGTTATGCAAAAATTGATCAGTAAAGCTCTCACGAACCTGATGGCACACTTTATTTTTCTCGTTCTTAAAAATTTGACATTGTGGCTCTCCTATGTTGAGTTGTTATGCTTGCAAGTTGTAAGTTGGAAATTAGCCCAGCCATGCTGTCATGGGGCAAGCTTTCGACATTGCACTTCATTTTATTTGAGTTGATATCGTGATCTTTTGTTTATGGATACTCGCGGTGTGAAATAAATTGGAATCTTGTGGAGTTCATGGAGTTTGTATATATGTTAGAGAAACGCCTGGGCCACCAATCTAAGCCATGCATAATTCATGGTGGAAATATGCATCATGCCCATAGTGAACATTCGACGACGCATCTCAAAATAAAAAGCTATACAAATGGTAAATAAAAGAGATGCCGAGGTGTTCATTGTCTGCTTGTCCTGTCATTTTGATGTGGGCTTGTTCCATGTCATCGGGCATGGAGGTACCCCGTTGGCGGTTCTCGATGATACGTGTATACTTATAATGACAAGAACTTGCTTGGGACCTAAGCAAAGTAGCATGAGATTTGGGTATTCGTATTCACGGGACACGAGGTTTTCAACTTATGATTTGTCAAGCATATGCTTCATAATTGTACTCGTATTAACTTTAACCATTCAAGATGCTTATGATGTGGGCAATGAGAGCTCAAAGCTAGTAAGTACCATAACTTTTGAAGGTTTATAAAACTTGCAATCACTGCTTCCCTCTGCGAAGGGCCTTTCTTTTACTTTTATGTTGAGTCACCACTTTCTACCTTTATGCACCGTCTAAGAGAGCATAGTTGTCATTCTGAGTATAATGTGCATTGTCCCAAAGTTTTCATTGATTGATTCATGATCTTGGTTTCACTTGTTCTTAAATTATTTGTATCTAGTCACCCTCTTAAACTTGAAGGTGTCCTATGCATTTATGTTTTGCTATTCCATGAGGGACAAGCTGAAAACCATTTGCTATGTTTTCCTTATGATTTGAACACACATTTGACTTTCATTGTTTCATTTTCATGATCTTTTGTTTGTGTTCTTTTTCATGTTATAACATGGTTGCTAAGTTTCTTCTATCAAGATTATGTCTTTCATGCCCATGTTTTAAGTTCTTTTGATCCCAGCACTCAATGCTTACATCGATGATCAAGATTGTGTAGGTGCATGTCACCTCAAAAATTATTTCTTTTTTTATCACTTACCTACTCGAGGACGAGCAAGAGTTAAGCTTGGGGATGCTTGATACGTCTCAAACGTATCTATAATTTTTGATGCTCCATGCTTGTTTTTACACAATTTGCCTAGTGTTTCGTTACACTTCATGGCACTTTTATGCATTTTCTGCAACTAACCTATTAACAAGATGCCACAGTGTCAGTTCCCTGTTTTCTGCTGTTTTTGTGTTTCAGAAAAGTTACACAGGAAATATTCTTGGAATTGGACGAAACAAAAGCCGAACGTCCAGAAATTCACCGAAGCTTCCAGAGATCCGAAGAGGAGATGGAGTGGGGCCACGAGGGGCCCACACAATAGGGCGGCGCGGCCCAGGGCTAGGCCGCGCCCCCTATGTGTGAGGCCGTCTCGGTCCACTTCTGACGATGCCCCTTCGCCTATAAAGACCCCTCGATGGGAAAAACCTAAACACCCAATCAGAATTCTAGAAAGATATCACGATCCACCGCCATCATCGACCCGAGATCGGGAGGATCCAGAAGCTCTTCCCGGCACCCTACCAGAGAGGGGAATCGCTACCGAAGGTCTTCTTCATCGCCATGCTTGCCTCCGGAGCGATGAGTGAGTAGTCTACCTTGGACTATGGGTCCATAGCAGTAGCTAGATGGTTGTCTCCTCCACCATGTGCTTCATGTTTAGATCTCATGAGCTGCCCTACATGATTGAGATCACCGTTATGTAATTCTACATGTTTGGTTTGTTGGGATCCGATGAATATTGGTGTTATGATTGAGTTGCTATACTAAAATATATCTTATGTTATCTCTATGTTGTTTATGATCTTGCATGCTCTCTGTTGTTAGTAGCTATCTTGGCCGACTAGTTTCTAGTAACTCCAAGAGGGGGTATTTATGCTCGATAGTGGGTTCATGCCTCTATTTAATCTGGGGGAGTGACAGAAACCTCTAAGGTTGTAGATGTGTTGTTGCTACTAGGGAGAAAACAATATTTATATGCTCAAGGGCATATGCTTTGTTTACATTACACACTTTGCTTAATGCAATTATCTGTTGTTCGCAACTTAATACTTGTGGAGTTCTCGAATTAATTTGCCACAAGTGGATTATTAGTCATAGATGCAGTTGGATGGCGATCTATGAATTTTGTTGTAATGCCCAGAGTAAATCTCATAGTGATCTTCTTGACATATGCACGTTATCTTTATTCTATCAATTGCCCAACTGTAATTTGTTTACTCAACATGTGTTATTTTATCTTATAGAGAGACACCACTAGTGAACTATGGACCCCGGTCCAATTTCCTTTATATTGCTATCACCTGTTTACTTTACTTGCACTGTTTACTTTCTCGGATACTACTATTGTTTTCCACTCGATATGCTCATTCCTTTGTTTACAGCAAACCGATGAGATTGACAACCTCATCGTAAGTTGGGAGAAAAGTATTTGGTCGTGTTGTGTGCAGGTTCCGCGTTGCAGCTGGCAAAGCAAAGCACTGGATGAGGCGCCTTATAAATTGTCCAGAGCTATCGCGAAGCTAGCAAGCATCACCTTCATTAGTTTGGCTTGCTCCTGTTTGGATCGATAAACCTTGGTTTCTTACTGAGGGAAAATTTGCTGCTATACTCATCATACCTTCCTCTTGGGGTTCCCAACTAGACGGTGATTTTCATATACACACCGTGCCACATCAGTTACACACCACTGCAGAACGCCAGTTATGCTCTCTTTGTATAATTTTCCTTGTAACACGACAAAAACGCTTTAGATCGTCGTGTTATTCTTTTAGCTTCCACTGCATCTTCTGGTAACTTCTTGTTTATCATATACGTTAGATACAGTTGCATCTATGTTTCTTCTATCATCATGACTTCTTCCGGTTCTGGTGTGCTTCCATCGGTTTTCTCAACAGCCCCCGAGCCTGTGTAGTAGTCGAACTTTTGATATTTTTTATTGATCTTTTGACTATTTCTTCCCAAAACACTCCTGATGGTATGGGCAGGCATTGTGACCCGATATTTGCTAGATTGTCGGCTTCTTCATTGTTGTTCCTGCTGATATGCAAGACTTCACACCCATCAAAGGTTCCTTCGAGATATTGATATAAGTTCTTGTAAGCCATCATGTTGTCGTTGACAGTGTGGCATCTATTCATAACTTGTTGGACGACGAGATTTGAGTCCCCAAATATTTTCAATCTAGTTGCTCCGCATGCCTTCGCCATCTTCATTCCGTGAAGCAGAGCCTCGTATTCGGCTTCGCTATTAGAGGCCTGAGGGAAACTCATCCTTAAAACATACTTCAATTTATCACCTTGTGGTGATATCAGGACTACTCCTACGCCTGCGCCTTGGATTCTTTTTGAACCGTCGAAGTACATTGTCCACACACTCGATAAATCTGGTGGTCCTGTGCTCTGTAACTCCAACCATTCTGTTGTGAAGTCTGATAAATTTGGGATTTGATCGCCTTTCGCTTCTCATACGTGATGTCCAAGGAAGATAGCTCAATTCCCCATAAGGAGACACGTTCTATTGCTGAAGGGTTATTCAATATGTTGGATAGTGGTGCTTCGTTGACCACTATAATTGGGTGTACCGCAAAGTATTGCCGCAATTTTGTTGTTGTAAAGACACTATATGCGAGCTTTTGATAATGCGGGTACCTCTGTTTTGTTGGAGAAAGTACTTCACTGATGAAATATACTGGCCTCTGGACACCGTGGGTTTTTCCTTCTTCACTTCTTTCGACTACTAGTACTGTGCTCACCACCTAATGGGTTGCAGTGATATAGAGTAGTTATGGTTCTTTTTCTTTTGGTGCGACCAGCACTGGTGGCGTGGAAAGCACTTTTTTTAGCTGTGCGAAGGCTACATCTGCCTCTTCTGTCCACTCGAATTTATCATCTGATTTTTCATGAGTGCATAGAAAGGGAGTGCTTTCTCTCCCAATCGAGCAACAAAGCGACTTAGTGCCGCGACGCGTCCTATGAGCTTCTGTATGTCATGTAGTTTCATTGGTTTCCCCATTGTTAGAATTGCTTGGATCTTTTCTGGGTTCACCTCTATTCCTCTTGCTGATACCAGGAACCCTAGGAGTTGTCCTGCTGATACGCCGAACGAACATTTTGTCGGATTAAGCTTGAGCTGGTACCTGTTCAGGTTGTCGAAGGTTTCTGCCAAGTCATTGATTAGAGACTCCTCTTTTCTTGTGGTGATGACTACGTCGTCGATGTAGACTTAGATGTTGCGCCCTATTTGGCTTCCGAGGCAATTTTGCAGCATCCGTTGGTAGGATGCTCCTGCGTTTTTTAGGCCAAAGGGCATGACTTGATAGCAGAACACCCCGTATGGTGTGATGAAGGCTGTCTTTTCTTTGTCTTCTTCTTCAACTCGATCTGGTTGTAACCAGAATATGCATCCAGAAAGAAAAGTCTTGTGCACCCGCTGTTGAATCAATTATCTGATCAATGCGAGGTAGAGGGAAGCGATCCTTTGGACGGTGCTTATTGAGAGACGTGTAGTCGACGCACACTCTTTGTACGCCTGTATTTTTCTTGTGTACAATGACTGGGTTGGATACCCAAGTCGATGATTTTATTTCTCTGATGAATCCGGCATTTTCTAGCCTATGCAGCTTGGATGCTATTGCCTTCCTTTTGGGTTCGTCAAATTGTCGTAGTGGTTGCTTGACTGGCTTTGCTTTAGGATCCACATTTAGTGCGTGCTCGACGAGTTCCCTGGGAACCTCTGGCATGTCTGAAGGACACCAGGCGAAGATTTCCTAGCGCTCACGGAGGAACTCGATGAGCGCGCTTTCGTATGCGGGATCCAGGTTCACTATGATGGAAGCGGTCTTGTTCGGGTCCGTAGGGTGGACCTGGATTTTCTTCGAGTCTTGAGTTATGCCGAAAGCCTGATCTGGCAGGGATCGTCCAACGTCAGGTAACACGTTGTGATCGGTTTCGCCTTTCAGTCTTGCATACTCTGCTATCATGCCGAAAGTTTGTGCCAGTCTATTGAATTCTTTGTCACAAGTGTTAGATACTTCAAAGCTTCCTTGTACTGTGATCGTTCCTTTGGGTCCTGGGATTTTTAGCGTGAGATATGCGTAATGAGGTACTGCCATAAACTTTGCAAATGCTGGACGCCCTAGGATTGCGTGGTATTGTGAGGGCCAGTCCATAACTTCAAACTCCAGCTTCTCTCTGCAATAATTGCTGCTGCTGCCGAAGCAAACGTTGAGTTCTATTTTTTCTAAAGGATAATTTGCGGCTCCTGGTACTATTCTATGGAAAGAACAGTCTGTTGGCTTTAGGTTTTCCAATGAGATGCACATTACCTTCAGAGTTCTTGCATATATTAGGTTTATGCTGCTTCCTGCATCCATGAATACTTTCCCGATATCATATCCTCCTATTTGCGCATTTAACACCATTGGCGAGTGTCCCGGCCTGGGTACTTTCCTCGGGTGGTCTGCTCTGCTAAACCTGATTGGTTGATCTGACCACCGCAGGTACTCCGTAGTGGCTGGTGGCGATGAAATGGCTAAGTTTACTTGTCTGGATATGCTCTTTCGCTCTTTCTTTGACTTGGGCACGGGTTGGATCATTGCCGATACTTTCGACTCCAGGTGCTTTGCTAGCTTTTGTACTTGATACCCTTGACTTGTATTTTTCTTTCCCTGCCACGCTCCTTAGCTTGAGCCCATGGCACTTTGCAACCTTAAGAAGGTTCTGCAATCCTTCATCTGGTGGTTAGAGACTCTCTTTCCATCTAGATACGCGTAGTGGTTTCGACAAGGTCCATATAGCATGTCTTCTGCCGATGGGCCAAAGTATTTTGGCTTTTCTACTTCCTGATTGCCTCTTGTCTGGCCCTCCTCGTCCTTTCTTTTGTATCCTGCGGCTACTTGATTTTGTCTTGCGTGGCTATCTCCGCTGCGGTATTTTCTCCTCTGCCTGCTCGTTCTGTCGACTTCTGGTGAACGTCCCCTTTTGTTGTTATATGCATCCTCTCCGTCGGCGAATCTGTTGGCCTCTTCCATTAACTCAGCTACTGTCCTTGGTTTTGTTTTTCCTATCTCTTCCACGAAGTCCGAATGATGAAGGCCAGCCGAAAAAGCATCTATCGCTCTTTCGTCGGAGACGTCTTCTGCTGAGTTTTTGATTACACTCCAGCATTGTATATAAGAACGTAGAGTTTCATCTTTCCTCTGCACACACGACTTGATTTCTTCCAGTGATGCTGGGCGCTTATACGTTGAGCAAAAATTTCTTGCGAATTGGATCTCTAATTCTCCCCAACTCCCGATGGAATCATTGGGTAGGGTGTTCAACCAGGACCGTGCTGCGCCGGTGAGGTGTAATTGTAGACTTTGCATGGCTGTTGCTCTTGTTTCCCCTAGTATCTGTACTGCCTGCAGGTAATCCGACAATCATAAGGTAGGCTCTTACGACCCATCATACTTTTATTGATCGTGTGGTAATTTGAATCCTTTGGATACCCGCGTTTTGCGAACCCTGCGGGTAAAGCACAACGCGCCCATCTCTTTTTCATCGTCTTCGTAATTTTCTTCTTTCCAGGCATGACGCGAGTTGTTTACTCGTGCTTGCGCTATTATGTTCCTTGCGTCCTCCTTCCTCTTTTGTCGCCTTCCTTCTTCTGATGATTCACTGGATCGTTTTGTGCGGTTTTGCGCTTGAGCTCTTCCTTTCGCCTTTCCTTGTAACGTGTTGTCTTTTCCTCTAGATACTTTCCCATTAGCTTGTCTTCTATTAATCCGAGACTTCGTATTGCGGCTTGATGCACATGCTCCCGCGGATCTCCAGGCTCTGGTTGTGTGGTTAACAGGTACGCCTGTGCTGCTATCAATGCTGCTTCTGGTGTTTCTTGTACAAAGTCTTCTTCCTCTTTTGATGGCTGCGCGCTCACACTTTTCACGTAGCTTTCTTCTCTCCTCTGTGTTGTTGTCCTTCTGTTGTGCTTTGGGTCTCTGTGCCTTTCCCTGTTGTATTCTGAATCATCGCTATACTCATCCCAATATCCCCCACTTGGCGTGCTGTTGTCATCTCGGTTTCTCATAAACATGTCTCTTTCCTCCCTTAGCTTCTTTTTGTGTTGGTGCAGCGGGTATTGATATCCCATCAAAACTTCTCTTCTTGAACCTTCGGGTACTTCTGTGCCATGATTGATAGCTGACATGATGATTCTCCACTCTCCGGTTGAAACGTGGATTTTCTCCTTTTCCTTTTTACTGTTACTCCTTGATTTGTCGACTTGCCTGTCGGCCTCTTTGTTTCCTTCGTGATTGTCCTCTTCTGCTGCTTCAGTGATAATGACGCATAGCTGATGTACACTTCTGGAGATGCCACTGCTTCTGATCGCGAAATCCCTTGTACTATCGTGTGTTTTAACCGCTGTTGCTTTTGTGTCGAGTTTCCCCTGAGTTTCGTCGAGTTCTTCGATTTTCTTTTGCATGTCTTCTGTTGTTGTGAGACTGATCGGTGAATTTACTTCGCTGGAGGAGTCCACTGATGATCCTGATATTGTTATTCTCTCATCTTGCCGACGGATCTGGTTTTGCCGGATCCGACATGCGAGTTGAACCCGAAGGTCCGACATAGATGCTTAGACTTCCGATCATCAGCTCCATCTCTTGACTTTCGTCGACTTCTGTATTGTTGCTGGCTAAAAGCAAAAAAGCCGTCGAATTCATGATTCCAACGCCCAGAGTCCCCACGGTCGGCACCAATTGACGAGGGTTAACTCGACAAATGTCCTAGTTGAATGACTTAGGATCGGGGAGATAGGGCGTCGGATAAACTCGAAGGTAAAATCAGTCAAACAAGGTGTGTATCAAAAGTAAACTTAGGTGTTGAACCTGGCTTGCTTTCAATATGTCCCTCACCGTCCCCTCCTGCCCCTATATATAGGTGGCCAGGTCTCGAGGATCGGGTAGGATCCGATACAAATTACAATATCGACATATGGTAAGAACTCGTATTTCGACTAGTATTATAATTGGGCCTATCTTAACGGGCCTCAGGGGTACTCAACTAACGGGCTCTATTATCGATACCCTTGTCACCCGGTCTCCACCAATCAGCGGGCAGGAGCATTCCCCACGAAAGGATCCGAGGCAAAAGGAAGGGCATATGCCTCCCAGATGCCGGTCCAAAGGGGAAAAAGACACTTTATAAAGTTGCCACCGTCAGACGAGCAGTCAGGGGCCAGAGGATGACGACGAAGACGCAGCCACGGAGGAGCCGGTGGCCGGGCAGCCGGCCAACAAAATTGTAACCAGGCCCCTGCCTATATAAAGAGGCCTAGACCCTTAGACTACGGAGATCCGATCCTTCTTCTTCCTCCTCTAGACCAAACAGCTCGAGGAGCGTTGTAACCACTGTGAAGCTAATACGAAACAAGGCAGGAATTAGGGGTGTTACCGCCGGCGTGGAGGGCCCTGAACCTGGGTAAACCGTGGTGTCTATGTAACACAAATCCTAAGCCGGACCCATCGTCGCAAACCGTCGAGCCCCTTCGATAAGCCACCCCTATGGCTACTGTCTCTAAATTCCCACGACAATAACTCGATGCAAACATTAGTCCATAGGGATTGTCATTAATTATCAAAACCACACATGGGGGCAAATGCTCTTTCACCCTCCCAACCGTGGCAACCTCGACGTGAGCCTCTCCAGCGGCGGCGCCATTCCTCTAGCACAGAAGGTTGTGCGTCCCTCACAGTCACCCTGCTCGGCCGGTTTCGTCGTCGTCTCTCTCCACCACCGGATCATCTGTTCCCTCCCGCCCTTCACTTGGAACTGACCGCTCGATGCCATTTTTATATGTGTTGGGAGTCAACACTCGGCTATCACACATACATGTATTGATAAGTTGATCATTCCGTTCGTCCCGTCCTATTCCCATCAGAAAATTGTAATTAAAATAAGCCTCAAAATCTTATTCCAGCAACAATTTTAGTCTTATGCTTTGTACATTAGAAAATTAAGGGGGAATCTAAACTCACCCTGGATTTGTCTAGTAATATTGCATTTTCATTGTAGCAAGTGATCACACTTAAAATAAGGAGCAACATAACACATGGAGGAAGCTGGCTAGTAGCCAGCAACACCAGGCAGTAAGGCACCAGAAAACACATGGTAAAAATAACGAGTTCCATTCAATGTTTCAACATTTCATTGCTAACTTAAATTGCAAATGCATCAGAAACATTTCATTTAGTTGCATAATCTACTCCTAACAATCGATGGTTGGTATAGTAAGGAGGCTACATGGGAATTATTTGAAGAGAAAAAAACAGGACTCGAGAACTGACATGATCCAGACATAGTTGCGGTGTGTTTGCTTGTTCATGTTGTCTCTACTATCACAACAGGCACTCCTGCAAATGGCCATGATCTTAAAGTGACTAGACATGGTCGGTTAAACATTTCTTCCACATCTTTGAACTCGAGACCCAGCCCTAGAGCTTGGATGTGTTTAGCTGGTACGCCTGCTTTCCGTAGGGGTTCTTGAGCCTGCAAAACAATTTCATGGAACGCACTTTAGTCAAAATTTTGTCTTAAATAGATGAACTGAAGAAAAAAAGTGTATATTCGCAGCAAAAGCAGATATTAAGACTGCTCAGATATTAAGACTGCTCTGACCTCCTTGGAATGGTAAATAGTGGAAACTATTTCGTGAATAAGCCGACCAATTTGTTGTTATCCGGAACCACTGAGCTGCACAAATATCTGCCAGTTGTGTCGGATGTTTCATACACTAGAATGTGGCTCCGTGCAACATCGTCGATGTGAATATATCCCATTCTTCCATATGAAGTGGACCTGTTCATGTCATCTGCAAAAGCATTAATAATAGTTAGCCACAAATTACAAATCGCATAAAATATTTTCTTAGACCTAAAGATAGGGACTTGCATATAGGAAAAGGCTTGAAAAGGGTAAACTAAATCTCTGAAGACTCACACTCACACTCACAGTAAGTTTTAGTACCCTATTAGAGATAAATTACTAGAAAAAACTTACATACCTTGAAGTAAGCCAAGGATATCTAAAGCAGTAGTACATACTTCATGGGATAAACTGGGTCCAATAACAAATGAGGGGAGAACTGTCACAGCGTGAATATTTTTCTCCTTGGCAAAGTCCAATGTTGCTTTCTCTGCAAATATCTTTGCCACGACATACGATAGCCATTTGCGTGCATAGAAGAGAAATTTTAGATCAAAGTTTTATACGGGAATGTAATTCGGTATACAATTTATAATGTTCGATACACTATCTAACAAGTCTTGGATCAGAAGTATGTCAAACAAGCTACGCTTCAACGATATCTTACAAGAGAGAGTAACACAAGCATTCTGCTACGCCAAATACGGAAATACCTCTGGTCAATCATCTTGAAACTAGGCTGCTCCGTGCAAGAGGAGGATGGGCCGCTCGCCGCAGACTCGCGGTGGTCGCGTCGGAACGAGTCCAGATCTGCAGGCTACAGTGGCGGCGACGAGAGTCTCGATGCCGGTCAGCATCAATCCAGAGCCGGGAACAACAACCATGACTACAAGAGGAATAACTTTCTTGTTGGTATATCTCGGCCGGCTGCCAGCACACCACAAATCGTCGAAAATTAGCTAACCCTAGAGGTGCGGGGAATCGTGAGAGACTGAATGAAAAAAGAGGGACAAGATCTATCAGCGCGTGGTGTGGGTACAGTTCGGTACAATATCTGATATTTTGAGGGTGCTTCATGCAAATATGCAATGTCAGGGTCGGCCCTCACATTCGAATAAGATCCTGTGCCTAGATTTATCATCCAACGTCTCGTGCAGATCTTTTACTGCTGGAGTACTTGGTTGGTTGGAGTTATACCTAGGCATCTTCTCGGGCCGGGTTGGGTCGGGCTAAGATAAATCCCAAAACAGAAAATGGCGGCCCAGGCCTGGCCTGGCCTCACTGTCGTCTGAAAATATCTACCCAGACCCGGCCCGAGTGAGCTGTTTCCTGTCAGGCCGTCGGGCTTTCGGGCCGGGCCTTCCCAAAATCGTCCGAATATGTTACCCAGGCCCGACCTGAGTAAGCAGTCGGGCCATGTTTCTGCTGCCCAGGCTCGCCCATCGGGCCAAAAAATGCGGCCTAGGCCCGAGATTTTTGGGCTGGTCGGGCCGGGCTACCCATGCCCAGGCTTGGTTGGAGTACACCATACGTGTATCTAATCTAAACTACTCTCCGATCTATAATACTTTTCGTTACTATAGATGTAACTAGACATATTTTAGTGGTAAATACATCCATATTAGCGAAGAATAATATGGATCGGAGGGAGTAATAAGATTGCTAGAGGATGTGATGGTTGTGAACCGTGGTACATATAAAAATGGAAACTAAATCGTCATACGTCAAAAAAATCGGATCTTGTTCTATGCTTCGTACGTAAAAAAACCGGTTCGCTGCTTTGCCACCGCCGCTTCTCCGTCGGCCTGTCCGAAAAGAAAGAGGGAGGCGAGGTGGAACCACACCTCCATCAGGCTTTGTTCGGTTGCCCGACCCTTGGGGGAACACAAACTAATCGCTCCTGACCCGCGTGGGTTAGTCAGATCTGGATTTAACCCCTGCCCAGATGAAACTGCACGTTCGGTTAGCCCCGACGCGAAACTCACCCCGGCCAGATCCCTCCCAACCCCGTTCATTCCGTCATGGGTTCTACGATCGCCTGCCGAGTCGTGGAACAAATCCCGAGCGGTGAGCAGCCGCGTATCGCGGGAGGCCACGAGCCCACGACTAATTAAAACCCTCGGGGGAAAAGAGTGACATAGAGAATCAACTGTAATCTCGTCTAGGTTAAAACCTCTTGGGGAATCAAACTTATGGAACCGAACAGGGCCTCAGGCCGTCCAAAACCGGAAGGGAAGAGCGAGGTGAGGTGGAAGCCACCGCCGCGAAACCTCTTGGGCACCGCACCGCCTCGCTGCTGCGAGCGCACCCTGACGCCCCGTGCCCCATCCTACCTTGCACCAGCAGCTCTGACCATGGTCGGCCAGCGCCCGCACGGGGGCGCCCTCGCCAGCGTCGGTGTTGCCAGCGAGACAGTGGAGGTTGGTACGGGTGGCGACGATGGGGAAAGGTGTTTTTTCCCGGTGGCCGCGGCCTGGGTTGGGGATGACGGGGCCGTAGTGGCGCGGGGCCGTGAGAGGCGCTGCGGTCTGGCTTATCTCGCTTCGGCCACCCCGTCTCGTGTTAGAGAGCCCTATGGCATGCGACCTTGCCTGGCAATTCCGCTCCCAGTTTCAGTCAACTTTGAGTAGCCTTCTCTAAATTCACCTTCTATCTCTGAAAATTAGCAGCTACAAAATTATTTAGCATATACTACCGTCAGCTTCTGTTGTGTCATAGTTTAATTATTTAGTGTAGTGCAGTTAATGCACAATATATTTGATCATTTTTAGATACAAAGTACATTTGATCATTGTGAAACAAGAAGATTTGTTACATGGAGACAATGGAAGGTGCGATACCCAGTCCATGTTCATTGTTGCCGAAGCTTGCCATGAATGAGATGTCACACCTATGTAAATTTGGAGTTAATCATAGTGTTATTATAGCAGGTCTGTGCACAACGGGAAAATCAGATAACATTAACGATGACATGAATATGGTGCAGCAACTGGTTCAGTTTGATTTTGCACCTTCATGATTAACCCATGCTGAGGAAGTGCCTAGCAATCCAATTCCCCATATGAAAAACATTCATCAGAAATTCGGAACATCAATGAATTGGAGAAGTAGAGACAGACTCACTTTCCAGTTTGCCACTAGACACAGCCACACAGGAAGAACATCTAGACAGTTCCAAACGATGGGACTCTGAATGTGAGCAAACCAATTGGACACTGCTACGGATGACTACACGAACTATGCAGGGATTCAAGAGGATATGAGGGATTCTAGCGGTAATTGGGCCAATATGGATGACATCAAGTGGCTCAGGGCAGTACACTAAGCATGTCAGATTTAATGTTCATGACCTGGAGTAGTAATATGTTTAGTACTTGCAAACTTTGCTTCTAAAATTAAATCAGCACTTGACATTTCTTGATCAACGTGTGGAAGTGTGGATTGACAAATCAACGGGAAAAGGGGTTAGCAGCAGCCGAGTTGCCTTTATTGTACTTTTCAGTTTGATTCTTGTGCAGCTTGTTGGCTGATAGTCTAAACTTAAGGCTGGGCTACATGCTGGCAAGTGCTGAGCTTGGGTAGTCATCGGCGAAACGCTGACTTCGGCAGCGCAAGACACTGGCAGGGAAACTCGGCAATCGCCGGCCTCCACAAGGTCTAGGACTTGAACCGCATTGTGCGGCCCCGCAGCGCGGCCTCGACGACGTGCACCAGTTGATCTGCTCCTCCAACAGTGAGGAGCTGTCCAAGAATCCCAAGGACTTGCTCCTGACCCCACTGGGCATGCCTAGGTGCTTCAAGTTCAGGGAAAACGGCTACTTCGGCAGGAGCCTGCCAAGGAACCGTTGAGATGCCTCCATGCTGCCCTAACGACAACCTCGATTCCTAGCTACATGATGCCACCAGTTGTTCTGGTGCCAAGGCCAAGGCCAAACATGGCCAGCTCGCGGAGGCGCACTCATCAACATTGGTGTACCGACGAGGCAGCGGAGGCCGATACATGTGCCGAAGAAAAGAGGGAGGTGCTATTGCCAGCTACCAAGGCTGTCGGATGGTTCGGCCCATCTGCTCATGGACAATAAAGGATAGAGGTGCGAGGTGATTTCGTTTAGCCTATGGTGTTGTTTATCTTTGCTGGTTCCAGCTCCATCTAAAACCCGGATCTTATGGGTGCAGTATACACTCCTAAACTAGACAAGCGACCGTCATAGCTTTATATGCATTTTTGATTCTAGGCTGTTCATTGGTTGGCTTCTGCATTTTTGATCTAAAAGTTTGATCTTTATGCATGCATGGGTATCATGACTGAACAAAACCTTAACCAATAAGTAGTAGACAAGCGTTCGATATTGTCTACTATCTACGAGTTGCAATTTGCAACCATTGTTGATACCAACTGTGGTGGGGCTGATAAGGAAATAGGACTGGGTGAATGAGTGTCACCTAGAAATGTATTATGTTACATACACATTCAATCATATTTGTGAACATGTACTAATAATGAGCTCTAATTTATACAATCGATGGTGTCTATCGGAGAAATTGAAAGCCCGCGTTAGAAATAGATCAATTATATTGGATCATCAGGTGTCAAGCTGCCTGATGCGTGGTGAATGACCAGCCCGTTGGGAACCCCAAGAGGAAGGTGTGATAAGTATAGTAGCTCATTTTCCCTCAGTTAAGAAACTAAGGTTTATCATTCAGGAGAAAAGCAGACAATTGACGGCTGAAGGTGATGCTTGCTAGTTTGCGATAGCTCCGGACAATTTATATATGGCGCCTCGTCCAAGCTTTGCTTGCTAGCTGTGATGTCTACGCACTTCTATTCTTGTAGACACTTGTTGGGCCTCCAAGTGCAGAGGTTTGTAGAACAGCAGCAAGTTTCCCTTAAGTGGATCACCCAAGGTTTATCGAACTCAGGGAGGTTAGAGGTCAAAGCTATCCCTCTCAAGCAACCCTGTAATTACGATACAGAAAGTCTCTTGTGTCCCCAACACACCCAATACACTTGTCAGATGTATAGGTGCACTAGTTCGGCGAAGAGATAGTGAAATACAAGTGGTATAGATGATTATAAGTAGCAAACGTGATGTGAAATAAATATCGCTGCGAGCAAACAAGTAACAAAATAGCAAGTAAACGGTGTGCAAAGCTTGGAAACAAGGCCTAGGGATCATACTTTCACTAGTGGACACACTCCCAACAATATAACATGAATGAACAAATAAATAACTTCTCTCCACTATGGTACTCTGAATTACTCTCCTATTGAATAACACTAATCATTGCGTAGTGGCTACGGAAGCACCCCTTAAAGTTCATCAAGTACTTGACAAACACCACTCATAGAGACATCCAAATCAGATCACAACTCAAGATAGAAATCATTGCAACTTAGACCAAGTACTAACACGGTGCACACACTGTCAAGATTACACCATGAAAGGAGGAATAGATCACTCAATACTATCATAGTAATAATTACTCTCATAATCCACAAGAGATCACGATCATAGCCTAAACCAAGTACCACCACGATGCACGCACTGTCACCGTTACACCATAGCAGGAGGAATATATTACTTTAATAATCACCACTAGAGTACACATAACATCTGAATAATAACATCTATTTGTCTAACATGATACAAAGCTCACGATCACATAAAGATCACATCATGGGAGAGAGAGGTGAACCACATAGCTACTGGTAGAGCCCTCAGCCCCGGGGATGAACTACTCCCTCCTCATCATAGGAGACAGCAAGGTTGATGGAGATGGTGGTGAGGTCGATGGAGACGGCGGAGACGGTGATGGAGACCGATGAAGATGGCTCCGGGGGCACTTCCCCATCCCGGCAGGGTGCCGGAATAGAGACTTATGTCCCCCGAAATTTGTCGGTGGTGGCGGCGGAGCTGCGGAACTGCTTCTGGAAAATTGCCGACTCCTTTAGGGTTTTCCGTCCTGAGGCTTTATATAGGCGAAGGGGCGATGTCAGAGGGCAGCCAGGGGATCCTCACACAGGGGCGGCGTGGCCAGGGCCTGGGCCGCGCCAGCCCTGTGTGAGGGCGGCCTGTGGCCCCTCTCCTTCCTCTCTTCGGATGTCTGGATGCTCCCGGGAAAAATAAGACTTCTGGCTTTTGTTTCGTCCAATTCCGAGAATATTTCCTGTGTATCACTTCTGAAACACAAAATAGCAGAAAACAGGGAACTGGCACTGTGGCATCTTGTTAATAGGTTAGTTCCGGAAAATGCATAAAAGTGCCACTAAGTGTAACGAAACAATAGGCAAATGGTGTAAAAACAAGCATGGAGCATCAAAAATTATAGATACGTTTGAGACGTATCAAGCATCCCCAAGCTTAACTCCTGCTCGTCCTCGAGTAGGTAAGTGATAACAAAAGAATAATTTTTGAGGTGACATGCACCTACACAATCTTGATCATATATCTAAGCATTGGTGAGCTGGGATCAATAGAACTTAAAACATGGGCATGAAGATATAATCATGACAATAAGAACTTAGCAACCATGTTGTAAACATATAAATGAACACAAACAAAAGATCATGATAATGAAATAATGAAAGTCAAACGTGTGTTCAAATCATAAGGAAAAACATAACAAATGGTTTTCAGCTTGTCCTTCAAAGAGAGCAAAACATAAATGCATAGGACACCTTCAAGTTTAAGAGGGCGACTAGATACAAATAATTTAAGAACAAGTGAAACCAACAATATGAATCAATCAATGAACTTTGGGACAATGCATATCACACTAAGAATGACAACTATGCTCTCTTAAACGGTGCATAAAGATAGAAGGTGGTGACTCAACATAAAAGTAAAAGAAAGGCCCTTCGCCGAGGGAAGCAGTGATTAAATATGTGCTAGAGCTTTTCATTTGTAAAACAGAGAGATAAAAATTGATTTTGAGAGGTGGTTGTCTTTGTCAATGACTGGCAATGGGGTTCTTACTATCTTCCATACAAAAATGAAGCAAGTTTTTGAGAGAGAGATTGGCACTTTTGTGCTCTTTTATAAAGCTTGGCACTCCTCCCCACCTTTTTTCCTTTCACAAACCATGGCTAACCGATTCCATTGGGTGCCCACCAACATTCACTTTCCATGGAGGAGTGCCTTTTTTTCTTTCTTTTTTTCTCTTTTTTTTTCTTTTTGGAATAAGCAATATGGAAGATAGCAAATCTGACCACTACGTCCCCATGAGCTAAAAACAGTGGCACAAAACAAGAAGTAGTTGAAAGTTTTTGAAAGGTAGCACATGAAAATTTACTTTGGAATGGCTTACAAATACCATGCATAGGAGTTTATAGTGGACACAATGGCAAACTTGGTTTTTGGGAGTTGGATGCATGAGTAGAGCTCATACTCAGTACAAAATGAGGGCTAGCAAAAGACTGGGAGCGACCAACTAAGAGAGCAATAACGGCCATAATCATGCAAAGCGACAAAGCGTCATTAAAAGAAGCATAAGATGGCATCAAAAGTCAAAAACTAAATGATCATAGAGGCTATAGGTGACTTATTTTGTAGTCAACATGGTGTAAGCATGCGCCAAGTCAACCCAAATAAAGCATCAAGGAGAAAACCAAAATAATGCTTCCATACAATAAAACAACGCATGATTTTTTCAAAGGCTCATTAAGCAATCTCAGTTATTTGAGACAAGTCATGCTACAGCAAAACCACTAAGCATACTATCAAAAAGACATCAAGCATGAGATGAAAAAGCCTAAGCCGCAGTCTACACAAGCTCCTTCTTGTACCACTTTTTTGCATAAAGCTTTTTCTCTTTTTCAACACCATTTGAAATTTTTATAAACACCTCTTTTGATGAAAACCAATAAAGACCAGAGGCAAAAATACACCTTGATGAAAAGATATAACAAGGTCTGAACGCAAATCAAGGTGAAAACGAAAACCAAAAGCAGTAGCAGAAAAAGAAGAACACTCGGTGAAATTGTAAGAATGAAAAACGGAGTGTTCTTGGCAAATGAAAAGCGAATTCATCTCCTCCAAAAGAAACATGATGTGATCAAACCATTTATTGCAGCAAACAAAACTAAACTAATAATGAAAACTAAAACAACTGACGCTCCAAGAAAAACACATAGTGCATGAAGCAATAAAAATATAGTGTCTTGAAAGGTGACCTGATTTTTGCCGATGAAGAAGGGGTGCCTCGGGGGCATCCCCAAGCTTTGACGCTTGTACTTCTTGGATATTTCTTGGGGGTTGCATGGGCATCCCCAAGCTTGAGCTTTTGTCCATTCTTCATCTCATCTCATCATTCTCCAATCCCTACACTTGAAAACTTCCTTCATACAAAACTAAACACAAATCTATTAGCAACATTAGTGCAAGCATAACATATAATCAACCTATTTTTGCTTCAGGTTTCAACCCAAAACCACCACATATATAGCATATACTACTGTATCAACTTCCCCAAAAGTTCCGTGATAAAAAGAACTCAAAAGAAAGCGATAAAGCGGCAAACACAAATATTGGCAGAAATCTGTCAAAACTGAACAGCTGACAAAGGTCGAATTTTTGAGGGATTTTCTGTTGCTCAAATCAAAAAGTGTTCAACTAACAAAAGTTTGGATATAACCTGGGGCATTTGCACAAGAAATCGCAGGTCCAAAAGATAAACAGAGAATTTTCACGAATTTTTACGGTGCAGCACCGAAAACAGTTTCAGGACAGCAACATCCCCAAATCTTTTACCTCACTCAAATTAGAGGCTTCTCTTGGCACAAAAACAAAATAAACAAGATAAGGAGCGGTCATCACAGTAGTAATGACTTCCAAGACTCAAATAAAAGAAAAAGTACTAAAAATAAAACATTGGGTTATCTCCCAAGAGTGCTTTTCTTTAACGCCTTTGAGCTAGGCGCAATAATTTGCAAAGATGCTCATGTGGGCGCCATATAAAAGCTTGAGGCAAATGCGCCATATCAAAACTTGAAGCAATAGAGAGCATCAAAAAGCAAATGTGAAAGACATTTATATCTGAACCACTTCCTATGCATAGGAATCTTGTAAGAAAATAAATCAACGAGGCACAAAGTACCAAGCATGGATAGATAAAATAAGTGCCACTGCAAGATTTGCAACATAAAGAGGGGAAACTTAATATTGTTGAGATCCATCAAACCATGTTTCCCTCTCTCATAATAACTTTCAGTACATCATGAATAGAACTAACAATATAACTAGCACATAAAGCATCCCTATCATGAGCCACATGCATAAAAGAATTAATACTCACCACAGGAACAATAGTAGTAGGAGCAGATTCAACAGAATAATTATTCTCATCACCATAATCATCATAAATAGGAGGCATATTGTAATCATAACTAATTTTATCCTCAATAGTAGGTGAACTGAAAATATTATACTCATCATCATAGGCTAGAGAACTACTATGTCGCAAAGCATACTCATCAAACATATCATCATAAGAAGGAACATCACATATGGGAGATAAAATATCATCAGAGCAAACTTTCTCCACTAAAGCTGGGGAGCTAAAAATATCATGCTTAACAAAACCAGCTTCCCCAAGCCTAGACTTTTCTATAGCACTAGCAACAACGGTGTTCAAAGCATTCATACTAACAACACTATTAGCATGCAAATTAAGATCCAAAGGTTTTTCAATTTTCTCTTCAAACACTTCATATCTAAACTCAGTAAAAAGACTACAGAACTCTTTGTTTTCCATTAAGCCTAACTAGTGAAAATAAAAACAAGAAACAAAAAGATGTAATTGCAGAATCTAAAGGAAATAACTCCGAGCACTCACACAGGAGGATGCGAGTACCTTTTACCTTACCTCCCCGGCAACGGCGCCAGAAAAGAGCTTGATGTCTACGCACTTCTATTCTTGTAGACACTTGTTGGGCCTCCAAGTGCAGAGGTTTGTAGAACAGCAGCAAGTTTCCCTTAAGTGGATCACCCAAGGTTTATCGAACTCAGGGAGGTTAGAGGTCAAAGCTATCCCTCTCAAGCAACCCTGTAATTACGATACAGAAAGTCTCTTGTGTCCCCAACACACCCAATACACTTGTCAGATGTATAGGTGCACTAGTTCGGCGAAGAGATAGTGAAATACAAGTGGTATAGATGATTATAAGTAGCAAACGTGATGTGAAATAAATATCGCTGCGAGCAAACAAGTAACAAAATAGCAAGTAAACGGTGTGCAAAGCTTGGAAACAAGGCCTAGGGATCATACTTTCACTAGTGGACACACTCCCAACAATATAACATGAATGAACAAATAAATAACTTCTCTCCACTATGGTACTCTGAATTACTCTCCTATTGAATAACACTAATCATTGCGTAGTGGCTACGGAAGCACCCCTTAAAGTTCATCAAGTACTTGACAAACACCACTCATAGAGACATCCAAATCAGATCACAACTCAAGATAGAAATCATTGCAACTTAGACCAAGTACTAACACAGTGCACACACTGTCAACATTACACCATGAAAGGAGGAATAGATCACTCAATACTATCATAGTAATAATTACTCTCATAATCCACAAGAGATCACGATCATAGCCTAAACCAAGTACCACCACGATGCACGCACTGTCACCGTTACACCATAGCAGGAGGAATAGATTACTTTAATAATCACCACTAGAGTACACATAACATCTGAATAATAACATCTATTTGTTCAACATGATACAAAGCTCACGGTCACATAAAGATCACATCATGGGAGAGAGAGGTGATCCACATAGCTACCGGTAGAGCCCTCAGCCCCGGGGATGAACTACTCCCTCCTCATCATAGGAGACAGCAAGGTTGATGGAGATGGTGGTGAGGTCGATGGAGACGGCGAAGACGGTGATGGAGACCGATGGAGATGGCTCCGGGGGCACTTCCCCGTCCCGGCAGGGTGCCGGAACAGAGACTTCTATCCCCCGAAATTTGTCGGTGGTGGCGGCGGGGCTGCAGAACTGCTTCTAGAAAATTGCCGACTCCTTTAGGGTTTTCCGTCCCGAGGCTTTATATAGGCGAAGGGGCGATGTCAGAGGGCAGCCAGGGGCTCCTCACACAGGGGCGGTGCAGCCAGGGCCTGGGCCGCACCAACCCTGTGTGAGGGCGGCCTGTGGCCCCTCTCCTTCCTCTCTTCGGATGTCTGGATGCTCCCGGGAAAAATAAGACTTCTGGCTTTTGTTTCATCCAATTCCGAGAATATTTCCTGTGTATCACTTCTGAAACACAAAATAGCAGAAAACAGGGAACTGGCACTGTGGCATCTTGTTAATAGGTTAGTTCCGGAAAATGCATAAAAGTGCCACTAAGTGTAACGAAACAATAGGCAAATGGTGTAAAAACAAGCATGGAGCATCAAAAATTATAGATACGTTTGAGACGTATCAAGCTGCAACGCGGAACCTGCACACACACAAACAAATACTTTGCTCCCAACTTGCGATGAGGTTGTCAATCTCACCGGTTTGCTTGAAACAAAGGTTATGAGTGTATCGAGTGGAAAATAGTAAAAGTATGCTAGTAAAGTAAACAGTGCGAGTAAAGTAAACAGGTGATAGCAATATGATGGAAATAGGACCGGGGTCCATAGTTCACTAGTAGTGTCTCTCCATAGATAAAATAGCACATGCCGGGTAAACAAATTACAGTTGGGCAATTGATAGAATAAAGATAAACGTGATATATCAAGAAGATCACTATGAGATTTACTCTGGTCATTACAACAAAATACATAGACCGCCATCCAACTGCATCTATGACTAATAATCCACTCACGGGGATATCGTCCGAACACCCCATGAGTATTAAGTTGCGAACAACAGATAATTGCATTAAGCAAAGTGTGTAATGTAAACAAAGCATATGCCCTTGAGCATATGAATGTTGTTTTCTCCCTAGTAGCAATAGCACATCTACCACCTTAGAGGTTTCTGTCACTCCCCCAGGTGAAATAGAGGCATGAACCCACTATCGAGCATAAATACCCCCTCTTGGAGTCACTAGCAACTACTCGGCCAAGATAGCTACTAACAACGGAGAGCATGCAAGATCATAAACAACATAGAGATAACAAAAGATAATATTCAGTACAGCAACTTAATCATAAACACCAATATTCATCGGATCCCAACAAACCAACATCATAGAATTACATAACGGTGATCTCAATCATGTAGGGCAGCTCATGAGATCTAAACATGAAGCACATGGTGGAGAAGACAACCATCTAGCTACTGCTATGGACCCATAGTCCAAGGTAGACTACTCACTCATCGCTTCGGAGGCAAGCATGGCGATGAAGAAGACCTCCGGTGGCGATTCACCTCTCCGGCAGGGTGCCGGGAAGAGCTTCTGGACCCTCCCGATCTTCGGGTCGACGGCGGCGGCGGATCGCGATGTGTTTTAGAAATCTGATCGGGTACTTAGGTTTTTTCCGTCGGGGGGTCTTTATAGGCGAAGGGGCGATGTCAGAGGTGGAGCCAGGGGCTCTCACACCATGGTGGTGCGGCCAGGGGCTGGGCCACGCCACCCCTCCGTGTGGGGCCCTGGTGGCCCCCTTCCTACTCTCCTTCGGATCTCTGGAAGCTTCCGGGTAAAATATGACTTCAGGAACTTGTTTCGTCCAATTCCGAGAATATTTCCTGTGTATCACTTCTGAAACACAAAAACAGCAGAAAACAGGAAACTGGCACTGTGGCAACTTGTTAATAGGTTAGTTCCGGAAAATGCATAAAAGTGCCACGAAGTGTAATGAAACAATAGGCAAATGGTGTAAAAACAAGCATGGAGCATCAAAAATTATAGATACGTTTGAGACGTATCACTGCCACTCACATAGCTAATTTTGTTAATTTTAGCACATTTATTTTGATAAGTTCAGATTATATATAGGAATTAGCTGCTACTACCTACATCCCAAGGCTTAAGGCCTATTTTTTTCAGAAAGTCAAACTATGTCAAGTTTGACTAAGTTTTTATAAAAAATCATTAATATACAAAATACAAAATTAATATCATTAGATATATAGTGAAATATATTTTCATGTGGTATCTACAAAATATCATATTTGTTGATTAATTCTTCTAAAAGTTTGGTCAAACTTGACATAGTTTGACTTTCTTAAAAAATATAGGCCTTAAGCCTTGGGATGGAGGTAGTACATCTCAGTATTATTGATTGACCAATGACAACTAGAGTAGTGACATACTCTTTTTTATGAGAGTGTATTGACATACTAATGACATAGATTTAGCATTGTAATAATGTTGTCCGACTTCATGTGAAAGAAAGAGAGGCAGTGGCTATGGTGGAAACCCAAGCAGCCGCCACCATCTTCCTCGTCCTTGTCGTTTACGACCGGGAATTGACGGGTCTCCGCCTCCTCTGCTTGTCACTCCAGTGGTCAGAGGAGGTCGGGACCTCGGACATACGCTCGGCGTTGTTGAAGGGTCCCTAAGTTAGAGTTTTGTCTACCGCTATCGTCGTTATGGTGGCTATGGTGGCGTTGTACGGGATAAGAATAAGGTATTCTGGCCTCCTTGTCCACCTTGTTGGCGGTGATCTCGCCAGCAGTGTTGAGGAGGGCGGGAATCCATCTGGTCGTCGTTTCTATGAAGTGGTGGATCACATCCAGTTTATGTATTTTACAAGTTTGGTGTTAGAAGCTTCGGATCAATACAAGGGTTCAATGGCGATGATTTTGGCTTTAGGGCGCTGGTCCTTAGGGGCACGTGCACGAAGACTTTTCGACTGTCATCAACAATATCAAGCCGACTGTGGTATGGGAGCGGCGACAACGACGCGTTGGCGGCTCGCTCTAGCGGTAGTAGTAGCCATTAGGTGGTTCAAGGATCTCAATGTAATTTTTATTATGTTCAGGCTGCCTTGTACTTCTTGTGAATTTATGGAATAGATTCGTATATTTCTCACAAAAAAATATAACTTCCATGACAAGTGGGCATTTGGATTGAAGCCCGTAGCAACACCACAACTCATTCAATTTAATTTGTTTTTCTATTCCAAAATTTGGAAAATTATGGGATGTTAGAGTTGGTCCCCGCTAGCCTTAGCTCGATCGGCGCTGTTTCTTGCCGAAGAGGCGAGTAACAGCATCCCAGCCGCCTTCTCTTAACTGCTAGCGGCACCCAAACCGCAAACATATTTAATAAAATTTACGCAAATTTGAATGAAAAAACATCATTTGCTCTATTAGATTTATGTGCAAATTTGAATGGAAAAAATATTCGCTGCGCCTAAAAAAAGGACCCACTGAACGTACGATACTGTGGCGTGCGCTATAAACCACCAAACGCACGATATGGTGGCGTGCCCTACCATACTACCGAACGCACGATATGGTGGCATGGGACCAGCGCCACACCACTAGTAATCGGGGTAATGGTGGCGAGCAATGTCACGCCATCATTACGCATCGAACAGTGGCGTGAAATTAGTGGCGTGGTGGATCCCCGCTAGCAACGCCAAAATCGTCGCGCTACCAATGGGCTATTCTGTACGGGTGATAATATGTATCCGAACCCACAACCTCTCTCAGAATGTGAACTATTATGTCTATAGTATGAGTATTCACTTGTTTTCACTTGCGTATCCCTATCCACCCCGTGCGGCGGAAGTCGGAGACATGACGTCGTCCTACTCCATTTTTAGGGGAGGTGAAAGAGCAACTGGTGTAAGTTCATAGATTCAAAGGAAGTAAAAGTTGCAATATGGAGCACATTACTAATGGTAGATATATTTTGAAGTATAATCATATGCATTTTATAGATCAAGATGAAATAATAAATTATGCAGAAATATAATGTTAAAATACAGTGAGGAAAAGTAATTTGAAAAGCCGTAACAACGTACCACTAGTAAAAGATAAAATAGGTGGTTGTTCCAAAAAAAACTCCAAGGATCCGAACCAGACAAACCTGGAAATGGACGGGTGTCCAAATCCAAAAACGTACTGTCCACCTGACATCCAATTCCACGTGATCCGGTCCAGCTCTAGTCCATATTATTTCGGAAATCCTTGGCGACGCAGCTGCGACAAAACAGCGCCCTCGTCGCACACTCTCGTGACCGCTAGATTAGTATTTGAGATTAGCGACCGGGTGTTCTGCAGTCAGCGGTTAGGACTCCACTCGCTCGTCTTCAATCCAACTCCCGCGCCGCACTTCTGTCGCGGGCAGCCTGATTTTTCAAGCTCCGCCGCTGGATCCCCGCCGATGTATCCCCGGTGCTACTGCCGTCGATGCAGCTATGGCCAGCCACGGCGTGGCGGTCTGGCGGACGGAGAGCTCCTTCTTGAGGCGACGGCGACCGAGGATGTCTAGGCCCGCGTCCTTTCGATGCGACGACTCCAGATGCAGGCGCTGATCATCCACTGTCTCCTGAAAGTCTGAAACGATTGCTGGGAAAATCCTAGAATCTGGTCGAGGCAATCCTCCATTGCCACCACTGGAAACAGCATCCCCCACCTCCCGATTCCCGTGCTCCTCGCCGCCCGGCGCTCTGCTGGTGATCCCTCCAGCACGCGTTCCCCCGCCGTAGGATTCCCCTCCTGCGCGAGCTCCCGCCACCGGCCTCCCCTCCTGCATGCACGCCTTGGACACCCACATCCACCGTGCGCCGGCCAGAAATTTGAGGCAGCACGCGCCGCTACTCCTAGTCCTAGTCGCTGGCATATCAACCATTCATACGAGAGAAAAGAAAGAGAGCGCAAGGGGACTGAGGACGGGAGAGGGCTGGGGCGAGGTGCCGAGGTGGAGTACAGCCGGAGTATCGACCGTGGCGACACCTACTAGGAAGAAGAGCGCCACCTATGAGGTGGCCATCTCCGTCACGCAAGGATGCTCCAGCGCCTGGGAACAGGAGACGGTGGCTCGGACCAGAAGAATCAGCCGGAATCAGCGGCGGGGAGCATTGACTGGAGGATCTTTTTAGTTGCCTAAAATCCTATAATAATTGCTAAAAATGCTATTTTATTGTTTAGTTGTAGTTGCCTAAAAATCACATATAGGTGTCATTTTAGTCTAAAAAAAATTACACAATAGTTGCTAAAAAGGCTAGTTTGTTGCCTAAAATCACACAATAGTTCCTAAAAAGGCTAGTTTATTGCCTAAAATCACATAATAATTGTTGGCTAAAAAGTTAGTGTAATTGTAATGTGCCCTAGCTTCAGCTTAATTACCACATTCTGAAGTTCCCTGCTGTTGTGAAGTGTGCATCTCCATTCGCATTGACGACGATCGATGTTTTACGAGAAGTCAAGAGTGGCCTTCGGGAAAGTCCAGAGAAGCGCTCGAGAACTCAAGTGCGATACTTAGGAGGGGGGAGGGGGGACTCTTGAGCTCATCCGGAGAGATGCACTGAAAATCCATCATATGCTAGTTGCCAAAAAATGTCGGTTTATTGTCTAGCTGTAGTTGCCTAAAAATCATATATAGGTGCCAATTTGTTGCCTAAAAGCACATAATAGTTTCTAAAAAACTAGTGTGTTGTGTAAAATCATAACAAATTTAGACAACTTCATAACAAATAAAAGCAACTTAAATAGCGACGGAGAAGGCCAGTTTGTTGCCACAAATCACATAATAATTTCTCAAAAATGCCAGTTTGTTGCCTAGCGGTAGGTGTAACTTGCCTAGCAGCAGTGTAGCTACTAAAATCTGATGTTTTTTTGGATGTTGTGGAGTTGCATAAAAATGTTGCGAAGTCGCTTGCAAATTTGCATCGGTAACGTCGGGCGCTTTATTGGAAGACCAAAGCGACGCTTGGACAAACTACATGTAGAAAACTTTAAACGTTATTGGAGAAGGTGTATCGGGACTTTCAAACCTTATTGGGAAAGGTGTATAGGGACTCCATACAACCCATGTTATCATCCGGTGATGAGCTAGAATCTGGGGGTGGAGGTAGGCAATTTTGCTGCAACGGAAAGCAGCCCCACCACACTGGTATGTAACTTTGTAACAGCACCATGTAAAAAATTAATATAATTGTAGACGATTTTCGTGTAGCGGTAGGAAACGTCTCAATAACTATAGGCACTGCCCCCTACCTCCATACTTCGTTGTTGCCCCTACTTCCATTACCATCGGCTCTCTCTCCCTCTATTAAGAGAGTCAACGCATCCGCCGGCGGTAAAGACAAAATTCCATGGTTGTCAGGCGAGAGCGTGACGCGCCGGTGGATGTGAAGTTGCAACTGACCTTTCTAAAGTTTGTTATCGCCACTCTGAAGTTTCCTAGAGCTGTTGCAAAAATTGACTATCGTTCCTGTGAACTTTTCACTATTGATGTCATGTGGTTTGCTTAGTTGCTTCTAGTTGTTGTGAAGTTGACAACTGTTGTTATGAACTTGCAAGTTGTTTATAAAGTAGCTCCTTAACTGGGACCAAAGTTGCTTCGTCGCATACCAAAGTTGCATCATTGGGCAACAAAGTTGTTTCGTCACGCAGAAAACTTATCGCGTCATGCACCAAAGTTGTCGCATCAGGCACCAAAGTTGCTTTGTCGAGCACCAAAGTTGGATTATTCCAAACCAAAGTGGCTTTTTCGCGCACCAAAGTTGCCTCGTCGGGCACCAAAGATGCTCCTTCACGCACCAAAGTTTGGGCGCCTCTGTCGGCGGTAAAGACGTGATTCCTTGGTTGCAAAGTTGCCTATCGTTGGTGTGAGGTTGCCTACTATTGTAATAAAGTTGTCGATAGCTACGCGAAGTTGCCTATCGTTGGTGTGAGGTTGCCTACTATTGCAATAAAGTTGTCTATTGCAGTATTGCTACGCGAAGTTGCCTAATGTCGCTATAAATTTGCCTACCACTGTCATCAAATTGTCTGCCGCTGCAGCAAAGCCGTCTGTTGATGTTTGATTGAAATAGCCTACCCTACCTGACCATGTGCACCACGCCGAATTATAGGTCCTCCAGTGGTAGGAGCACATGGTCAGATGGATTCATGATTCATCTCCTCTATTGAGCACGAGGTTTAGCGATGGAGTTTCTGAGCGCTTCTTCAAACTTTCATGCGATAGCAATTCTCCAAGCACCTCTCTCATCTTTCTTTCTCAAGGTCCGTCTCGTGTTCTGGTGAAGCATCGCCCTAGCTACGGATCATCACAGAGCAGGGGGATTTGAGGAGGAGAACGCGAAATTGCCGCGAAAACTCCATAGGCACCTTTACAGTATCCATGAGCAAACTTCAGAACATTTGTAAGCAACTTTATAACATCTGAACAAAAATGTAAATTTTGATAATCCTGCTCGGGCAAACTGCAACTAGTGCTAGGAAACAAACTGGAGTAGTATAATTTGTGCAACTATAACATAATCTTAGGCAAACAAATTGAAAATTTTGGGCAGATACAACTTTCACATGTGGGACCGACCGGTCAGTGCATCTTCCCCTCTCATCGTCATTTTCCCCAACCTCCCAGGCCCGGAGGTCTCATTTTTACACAGGGGCAGAGCCCTTGCGCACATCGATGGCGGCGCAGCACACAACCTGCGCCTCCTATAGCCTCACTCGGCGCGGCATGGACACTTGTGGAGAAGGTGTAGGTGGAATCCCGCGCGGCGTCGGGCTCAGTGCCAGCGGGGCGACCGACGTGTAGCGCGGGAAGCATGGCGGCACGTCCCATCCCGCCGGCGGTAGGAGCTCAAGGAAGGCAGAAATCCGGGGGGTGGGGGGCGGGAGCTACGGGAGCAGGGCCTCACCTGCGCGCTAGAAGAGGAGGAGTAGGGCGGCCGCGCTGGCTACTGCTGCCGAGGTGAGGAGAGCGGCGGTTGGGGAACAGACAGACCTGCGTCGTGCCGGAAGGGAAGGAGGGGTGAGGCGGCGGTGTGGGAAGGAGGGGCGAGGCAGCGGCACGGGAAGGGGGCGAGCAGGGATGGAGCAGCAGAGGATCTCCTCCCGGTGGTGGTCGGCTGGTCGCCATGAACACGGGGATTCTGGAGCGGAGGTTCTGAGAGACGAGGCCGTGCTAGGAAGAGGAACTCGAGTGAAGAGCGTTCAAGATCAGGGTGGGTCGGGTCTTTGGTTTGGGATAGGGTACCTGGTACCGACCAGAACTTGCCCTTTTTGGGCGTGTGATGGAGAGTGCGTGTTATCGCATGCGCGATGCCTAGACGCATCCTATATTATTTTACCTGATATCCAAGTCCATCCAAATCCAACTAATTTTAACATTGGATATCCAAAATCCAATGGGCCTTAATCGTAGCACCGGAACATCATCAAAATTAGCAATGACGGGAACGGTTGGTCGGGACAGTCCCCGGCTCGGTCTCCAGATGCAAGCGCTACTCCGCGAGATCGGCAACCCCGGTGGCGTGTGCCTGGTGCCGGCGAGGATCGTGCTGGAGACGGAGCTCGGCCACGTGCCTGGTGCCGGCGAGGATCGTGCTGGAGACGGAGCTCGGCCATGCGCCTAGTGCCGGCGAGGGTCGGCCGCCGATGCGCCCGACGCTGCTGCTCTGGACGAAGCGGCGCTGCTATAGGCGGCGGAGAGGCTCGCCGGAGTCGGGGTGGAGGCGGCATCGGAGAGGTCTTGAACGGACAGCCGCCAGCAGGATAGATCGATAGGTTCCTCTTTTTTCTGAATGGAGATCGGTCCAGTGGATATTGGACGGTTCCAAGTCTGAGGTCCATACGTGGGCGATTCAGTTTGCGGTCACCAAGTTCCTTGCCACAGGCTCACAGGTGCCTTAGTTCGCTGCAATCACCCTGGGAGTCCAAAAGCCCTTAACAAATTGCTCAGAGGGTCTTTTTTTGGTGAAATTTGTTTGAGCCTGAATCCTAGTGTTTGAATTGGGGAAAAAACGTCTGAACTCATAATTCCCGTTCCGCTGCCGCTTGCTGAGCCCACCTTGTCAGGTTTACCCGTTATTCTAACAGAACTAGACTTTGTCAGCGTTAGAGTTCCGTTGCCACCGTCTTCTTCCACGTTCTGTCGTCCTCCCCTGTTCTGTCTGCCCGCCCAGCTCGCTGTCGACCCCTCGCCGTCGCCATGCCGGAATTGAGCTCGCCGTCGCTTCACCGGAATCGAGCTCCCCGTCGCTGAAACCACCCTGGTGCTAGGATCTCCCACATAGGGGCAAGGGCTCCCCAGGTCGCAGTTCCGGCTCCTTCCTTCCCCCATAGATCTGAGCTCCCCAGATAGGAGATCTAGAATCGCTCCCTCTAATGTCTCTAATGGAAGCACGACACCTATGGAAGCGCGGCACCAATGGAAGCGCGACAATCTCAGAGGAGATCGGCTAGCTGTCTCTAATGGCGACGGCGGCGGTGGCCGTTCCTGTGGACTTGGTGGCGGAACCTCATGAACATCTTGTTTCTTGTTATGTTAATTTTCACCGAATTCATCTCTGTAAATGCGAATCTCAAAAATGAAGAACAATAAATGTAGATTTCAGATCTGAAATTTACAGGAGAAACAAAAAATCTGAAAGTTCATAATATTTGGTTGCTTCAAACTTATAGAAGCTAGTTAGTAACACAAAAGGCGGCTTTAGCCTTGTCTATACAAAAGCTATTCTTCAGAGTTAGTCTAACACTAACTATACTTAACTGAAGAAACTAGGGGAGAGCAGCCTTCTTGGAAGTTGGCATACCAAAATGCTGCGAAGGGCTAAAGTTCATTGCTAAATCATCCAGAACTGAACGATTTCTCTTCCCGCCTAACTCCTGCTGCTTTTCTCCATTCAGCATGCACGTCGTGGCTTCCCCTTCCTCGGGCGGCTGCGCTCGCCCTTGGGGGAGGAGGGCTTTCCGCTCTTCTGGCAGAAAAGCGTCTGGTTGAACCTGACCAGCAGCGCCGCCGCGAGGCATTCTTCAAACGAGTAGTACGGCAGATCTTGATAGGTGTCGTATTTCCTGGTGAACCGTAGTCGCAATGATAGATCAGTGTAGTTGTGGTTCGCCGGCGGCGCATAAGCACGCCATATCGTAGAACTCGATATGGACCAATTCCTCGCCCGCTGCAAGTTCTTGTTGGTCTTCGACGCCGGGAAGGCGGTGAATGGCCGACGACGACGCTTCCCCAGCTTACCCCACTTCAGCTTCATAGCCCTTACCTCAGACAGAGCCAGTGAGCATCTAGACCTTAGGGAAACCCTCCTCCCCTCCTGCAATGCCCCCGCCGACAACGCCAACTTGGGGAAGTTCATGACAGCCGCTATTGGCACCTGCACACCGGCTTTGACAAGGCAAGTCATTGCCTGCCGGATAGGGGCTTGATATTGGAGCGTCGGCGGCGGCGGTGCCATGAGCTATGGCGAGCTTTAGGGTTGGGATTGTGAAGTGGGGAGTGAGACAGGGGAGGAAGACGCGTAGCAGCCTTAATCTGCCCCGTGCCCAAAAAAAAAAAGTTGTCCATGTTGATCTACTTGGGCTTTTACTTCATTTTTCTGGGTCCACTGTCAGTTAGACTGGGATTGCTTTATGGGTAAAGTACTAGATACCTCTACCCCTGGCGACCTCAACCCTAAATCACATTTCCAGTCTCCTTCCTCCCAAACCAGCGGCTTCTAGGGGTTGGCCGCCCCGCCCACAGCGACTGCTCGAACCAACGCCGGCCGGGTGGTGGTGTTCGACCCCCACGGCGTCCTGCACGCAGGAATCCCTTCTCAAGGTAAGTGTAGGGTTTTCCTGCCCAATGCTTCGATCTAGTACTAGTTCAAGGGGCGGCACTAGTTCAAGGGGAATGTTCCAAAAATATTTCTACTTCTGTAATGATAGTTCAGTAATTTCGCAATCGATATTTCGCAAAAGGAGTGGTTCATATGGTCACTGAGCCTGCTTGATTGTTCTATAATCAGAACCATATGGTTGCTATGTATGTTGCCCAAACTTGCATGCCCTGCCAAAACATTGGTTACCTATTGTATTTTAGTCTTTGTTCGGTTCGGTTTGTTGCCAAAATATTTAAAATGATTGAATGGGTGCTCTTATTCCATTTTAAATTGTGTTGTACCTCGGACACAACATTGCTCCATTATGCTAAAAGGGGAAATCTAGGACATGCTCTTGGTGGAGCTTTTAGAGGGGAGTCATGGTATGTGATGTAGTATCTTGGAAAAATAGCAACATTGCTCCAGTTTAAATTGTGTTGTATCTCGGACACAACATTGCTCCACTATTGGAAGCTATGCAATGCTACTGGATATATTGACATGTTCTTGTTGAGATGAATTTTAAATGATAATTGAAAGCTATGTCATGCTCTTGGTGATTTCTATATCAAATATTGCATTCCACATCATGTTTTTTGGTGATTTTTAATTTGTTATTTAGACGAAGAATATAGATGTGATGGGTTATGGGGTGACGGCACCGTGAGTTTGACCTAGAATTCAAAGTTGAGCAAAGGAAATAAAAATAAAATCAAATAATTGGAAAACCAGCGCATGGAGTCATGGTATGTGATGTAGTATCTTGGAAAAATAGAAAACAGGGCATGCCAAGGATTCATAGGCACACTCTTCACAAATTTGGCATGCTTTTGGGAGCTTACGGCACCGTGAGTTTCACCAAGTTTTTCCACATGCTTTTGAAATGGAGGTCAGTTTCCAATGATCATACATAGTTAGGACATATTACGGCACCGTGGTGGAGCTTTTTAATTGCTATTGGAAGCTATGTAAATATATTGGGTTTAAAATCCTGTTCTAGTATACATATTATAATTGAAAGCTTAGCCATGCTATTGGTTATTTCTATATCAAACATTGCAAGCTACATCATGCTTTTTGGTGATTTATACTCCCTCCGTTTCAAAATATAAGTTGTTTTAGCTTTGTGAAGCAAATGTATCTAGACACTTTTTAGTGTGTATTCGAGTGAACCTACACACTAAAGTATGTCTAAATACATTTGCTTCAGAAAGCTAAAACATCTTATATTTTGAAATGGAGGGAGTAATTGATTATTTATAAGAAGTAAATAGATGTGATGGGTTATGGGGTTTAGGGCTCACGGCACCGTGAGTTTGACCTAGATTTCAAAAGTGAGCAAAACAAATACAAATAAAATCGAAAAATTGGAGTACATTTTCCAAGCAAGCTCATCCAATATTTTTCCATACATAATCATCCACCTAATTATTAAGGTTAAGACGATCAACATGGCTATTGTAGCCCTTTAGCTTCCAGAATCTCCTAGCTATCTCAAAGCCTAGGCGAGCGTCTAAAGCGGCATATTTTAGTTGGTTGAAGCTCAATAGAACTTTTTCCCAACCAAAAATGAGTTCATCTTCTTCATCATCTTCTTCTTCTTCTTCTTCTCCCTTCTTCTTGTACTTCTTCTCCTTCTTCTTCTTGTCCTTCTTCTTCTTGTCGTTGTCCCTCTTCTTCTTCTCAAGATGTGTCCCAATAGTAGCATTGGCCAAATCATAGAGACTCGGCGTTAGCTTGCTAGTGGGGTTTGGGACAACTTGTTGAAGATCATACGCGGACGGAATAACAATTCCATATGGCCTTAGCTTGCGCAGATCGTTGTTGATAGCCGCACCACAAAACTTGATGGTGGTGTCCTTCAAGAAGTCCTTGAGTAGTTGCGGCACGCCATTGGCCTTGCAAATTTGAAAGACCAATATCTCGGATGCCACCGAGAGTTGAAGGACGGCGGCACGTTGAGGGCGCGCATGAGTGGTGAACTCACAGTCCAAGCCCACGCACTTGACCGATGCGTTGTCGAGGAACCGGCGCTTGACCAAGCGGATCCACTTCTCCACCCTCGAAGCACGGAGAGTCTCCGTGATGGTGAAGTTCATCTCTTCGATGACCACATAGTAGATCCGAGTCCGGGGCCAAAGTTGCTCCTCCATTGTCGTCGAGGGAGAGAGAGCTCGCGGACGCCGACGGTATGTGGTGATGTGTGGGAGAGGTTTTGGGGAAGAAGAGGCTAGGGACATGTTTTGGGGGAAGAAGATGATCAAATATGAGTGCTTTATATAGTGAAAGAGGGAAGATGAGAGGAGCACGCCGGCGTTGATGTGAATGCTGGCGAGTTTCAAGGTCGCCGGCGCCGGTTCCCGATCACAGCGCGCGACTACGAAGCGTCGTCGCTCGGAATGTCGATCGAAATCCGAAGCGTCATCGATCGATAACTGGCGCGAAGTGGGCGGTTCATTTGAACGGGTCATTGGTCCCGGCTCGTGGAAGGAAGGAAGGCTGTGGTGCTCGAATCATAGTGGAAATTGCTATTGGAAGCTATGTAATGCTATTGGTTATATTGTCATGTTCGTGTTTTAAAATGATAATGAACTGTCCCTCACACAATTACAGGTTACAATGCAACGTCATGAAGCATGCTACGACTGTCCCTCCGACGATGAGAACTGTGTGATTGGGCACAGTCCCAGGACTTACCAGTACCACACCCATCTAGGACCGGCGCTGACAGATGAAGGTAATAACTTATACATGTCTGGTTATAGAATTTGAGAGATAGGACATATATCTCATTTATGAAATAATTCATGTAGGTCCCATCGTTAGGGGTATAAAAGGGGGGGCTCTTGACCTAGCACCTTGGGAGCTAAATAAAATCGTTTATGGAAATGATGTACCAATGTCTTATGTAAGGATAGGACTTCTCAAATTGCTCTCACGGAGGCTTGATAGTGCTAATCCGGTGATCCCTTTGTATGTCTGCTCTGTCAAGAAGTCTCTGACAGCTAAAGGGAAGTCAAAGATGGTAAGATTTCATTGTGCACAGTGAATACTAACGTGTTTGCTCAACTGCATGACACCCTAGTATCTATACTATCATATCAGGTATTTTCGAAGCCGTACAGCCAGCTCTATCTCAAGCAGTACCTGGAAGCAGGAGATATTATGGTGCCAGCCTGCGCCAATGACCCGTATGCACCTGAAGGTGAAACTGAGCAGGATGTGCATTACGTCAAGCTTCGGATGGGCAACGATGGTCGTGCCCAGATTACAACTAACTGGAGCACGCTTGTGACCACCTCACGCATGTCCGTTGATGACATGGCTGTGTTCGAGCTTGAACCAGATGAGGAAGTACTGTTTATCCATCTGATGAGTAATGTGCCGATAGGTAAGCCAGTTAAGTGATAACTTGAACTACTAATCTGGTGGTGTATGCATCTGCACCAACTCAACTTGTATGCCAGATATTAAGGGTTTAGTACTAATTCTGATCGGCTGGTTTATGCTATACATTAAGGCTTGAGTTGTAAAACTTCTATGACATGTTATTCTATATGCTATTACGCTATGCATTCTCTTATCTAGATTTTGGATGCCATCTATCTAGTCCGTCTAGCCGCTGGACTAGACAATTTTGTTTCCGTTCGAATACAACTAAGCTTAATTTATAGACATATTGACCATCAGTGCATCACAGAAAGCACAACACGTTGCAATCAGTTAATACAAACAATTTAATTCACAAAATCATGTACGAGTTAAGGCACTTCATCATAACAAGATGGTTTTAGTAAATAGAGTATAAGCATGCAGAGAAGAATGCAAGTAATCATAGCCTGCGCAACATATTGGCATATGGTTTAGACTACCAGGTGACACAATAATATAATAACATAATTAACTAACTGATAGCAACTGCGCAACATATATATGCTACATTTTTTCAACATGAACAGACATAGCCTCCTGCCCCACATTCAAGAAGGTGAAGATGCACACATTCCCTTCTTCTATCGACGCTTTTTAGAGAACCTTAGGCCAGTTTGCTGTCATTTGGGCAACACCGTTGCCCTGATGGGTGAAGCTTACATTATAGAAACCATCTTGCTCACTGCAATATGTTGGAATGGTGCATGGAAGATAGCGGGTGAGGTGGGCATTGCTGTACTTTGCTGAAAAGTACTGGAGTACAAGAATACAGTCAGTTTTTGAACATAGATTCATGTGCATGAGAAGATTAAAAGAGTCAAGCAGATTACCATTTTTGCCTTCCCACGAAGGACATGTGACTTCTTCATCTCACAGATATAGTATGGAACTGTTGGCCTCAGTTTACCAACCATTGCATTGAGATCGGCAATCTGGCGACCAGTGAGATTGATATTGCTTGCATACACACAGTGCTTGTCGAATTCCAAGTCACCAGTTATCTTGGGACCTAGAAAGAAATGCACTACTTAGTGATCTTTATCTCTATAAGAATGTATTAAAAGATCATCAGACCCATGTTAGACAGATTCACACCTCTGCGAATGAAGATAGTCTGAGCAGGGCCACGATAGGATGAGAGTGGGCCCGATGTGAGTCTACGTGCCTTGGATTTAGGTGTCTTGGAAGATGACATAGTCTCACAATCTAGATCAGTACCTTGATATGAAGGGAGGGGGTAATCCCTATTGGTTGTGGCTTTCTTGCATTTGTTGATAGCATAAGAATACTTGATTTTAAATAGCTTGAAATAATCGACAGAACGGTTCTTTCGGCTAGTACAGGCATCAGCCTAAAAATAGAGATTATGCTTATTACAATGTTGTGTAGCACCTAAAAACACAATTGCCAGAAATAGAAATTTGTATAACCTGCACCTTAGTGGCGATATGGTCAATCGTTGGGTCCATCTGGAGACTTGCAAGCTTTTCTGAAAGAAATGGGCACATATTTAGTGCAGGCATCTATTTCTTTGGAATAATAAACTATGCTATAATTAGCAGTATGTGCTACTACAATTTGCAATGACAGTACGTCATTCCATATCCAGTATGAAGTGAAATGTACTACCATATCCAGCGACAACTACCCAATAGAGTGCGTACAGAGGTTCCCCAGCCGTGCCGCCCATCCCAAAATTGAAACTCGACATAATTCAGCATACTACATGAATTTCATTGAAATTTAGATGGTTTTTACAAAATACGGCGAAATATGAAATAGACTAAAAGAGGTGGTCTTCGTCGGAGTCCTCGCCGGCGGCGTAGTTCACCGATGCGGCCGATGGTGCTGGCGGTGAATCGTTGGACGGCCCAGCTCCGTCATCGGACAGGCAGCCGGAAACCATCCCGCGGCGGCGACGGTTCTCCTCCTCCGCGCGCTGGCTGCGGTCGTGCTCGGCCTCCTCGAGGGATGAGATGAAGGTGCGGTGCTCCTGCGCTCGCTGCGCCGATGCGTTGAAGGAGGGGAGAGGGTACTGATGCTCGCGGCGCTGGCGCTCCGCCGCCACCTTCGCGAGCCCTACGGCCACGTCCGCCCGGAAGAGGCGTCTCTCATCCTCCGCCATCGCAGCCCTTGCCGCTTCGATGTTGCGGCGGTGGGCGTCAGCGCGGGCAGCAGTATGGTCCTCCGCCAGCCTTGCCGCTGCCACCCTCCTCTCGGCGGCCATGAGCTCCTGCGCCGCCCGGTCGCGGCGCTGCGTCTCGAACGACGCTACGATCGCTCTCTGTTCTGCGGCGGCCTCCTCCGCCTCCGCGTCCGTCGGCAGCTCGGCGAGGAACTCCTCATCGTCGGAGTCCTCCTCCTCCTCGCCCTGCGGTGGAGCTGGGTCCTGCGGCGGCGGCGGCAGCGGTGCTGGTGGCGCGCCGGAACCACCTCGAGGGAGCATGGCGTAGGTTGTCGAGAGACGGCGAGTCATTTTCTACCGGCGGTTGGAGGATGTGAACCTACCGTCGAGGCGACGAGGTATTTATAGCCGGGAACGGGGCGGGAAAACGAAGGAGAAGGGGCGGGAAGCGCGCGACATGGCATTCATTTCCTGCCGACGCGTGCTGCGACGCGACGGCTCGCTGCCCCGCCATTACCGGGCGCGGGAGACGAGACGAGTGCAAACGACGAAGCGACGGTCGTGCCGCTGACAGTGAGCCACGCATTACTGGGCGAGTGGAGATGCTCATAGATCTAGTACGCGACAAAGCGAAGAAAAAAAGGGAGGCGACTTAAAATCACCGTACGTGCTCGAGGCCCACCGCCGGCGATCTAGGAAGAACGCCGGCAAGGTTCACTTGGAAGCGAGAGGAGAGCGGACGATCTTCTCCGGGGACTAGGAATAGAGCGGCACTTACCAGCCTACCTGCAGCGGAGGAGAGAGGACGGTCTTCTCCGGGGACAGGATTACGGCGCCGCGCAGGGGATTTCTTCGCTGGAGCTGCTAGGGGACGGTTTTCTGCAGCGCTCGCGAGAGGATTTGGGAGAAATGATGGTAACAGTGGGGCCAGGGGAGTGGAGGCAAGGCAAGAGGGAAGGGGATCCCCTTATTACGTGCCCAGCTCTGCAGTTCAGTGGCTGACAGGTGGGCCCTGCCAGGCGTGGGACCCACATGTCAGTGAAATAAAGTCAGGGGCATGGCAGGGTGGGCGAGGAGGCCACGTTGCCACGCAGCAGCTAACCAGATGGCGGCGGCGGCGGCTGACTCCTTGCAACAGCTGTGTCGATGACGAGTGGGTCCACGAGCGTGGCAGAATAGAACACAAGACTTATTCTTAAAAAACAGAAAATACATAATCATAGGGGAGTTTTCATGAAAAATCATTAAAATTAGACCTCAAACAGTAGAATTTTAGATAAGTAAATAAAATTTTAAAACAATAATTATTCTAACAGTACAGGAGCTATATCTTGACGACATGGTGTTGATCCATGGGGTCAGTGGGAATAATCGGTAAAATTGTTTGCACCATAGAAGGTCACACGTGCACCAACACGAGAATCAAACCATCTAATTTAGTAAACAAATGCAGTGTGCACCAACATGAGAATTCAGATAATATGGGCACCAGTAATGCAACAGCAAAGTCCATATACATTAACATAGTCTTAAACATCTGGGTATGATTGGCCAGATTCCACCATACATAATAAAAACATAGTCTTCAAACATCACCCAGTTTTACTCTCCAGGGGGACAACACATACTTAAACTAATATTTTGGAAACAGAACATGAGGGCCAACAGCAGGACCGATAACCGGGATGAGGCTAGCCTTGACGAACTTTTCGAGGAATCTGCCATAGGCGGCATGCTTCGCCATGGTGTGGCCCTTGTGCTTCTGCTTGCTGCCTACGGCAACGCCATTCGCGTGCTAGATCAAGCTCTCTAAGTTCTTGCTGACGACCTTGCCGCAGAATGGACAAGTTAGCTCCTCATACCTGGTCCGGAAAGGGATCTGCCCACTCTTGAGCCGCTTAAGAACATAGCGGCTCTTGCGGTCCCTGTCATCCTTGTCGTGGCCCACGTCGTCAGAGTCGTCCTGTGAATTTTGAAATACATAAGAAGTGAGAACAACAGGAGCACAACAAAGATCAAAGGAAATAAGCTGTAAAAAAATAACAATGCTGCCAAAATGATTCTAAATTGTTGCGGTGATAGTACTATCAGAGGCTAGTAATGTTGTGTGACCAATATTTGATGAATCGAGGATGTCGTGGTTCTTACGACACGTATGCCATGAGGGGTACCTCAAGGCGATAGAAAGAGGGGATAGGCGATCTGGTGCCCAGGACGGTGATAGACAGGGATTACCCAGGTTCACGTCCCCGCGGTGGAGGATCGCTACATCCTGCTACAACTCACTATAATGGCACAATATGTACAGGTTACAATGGTTGTGCTGGTCGCGATGCGATCTGCTATGTCTTAGCTATTCTAGCTATCTCATGGCCTCAAAGGCTCCTCCACGCCGGCTTATAAAGGCGCCTGGCGTGGGCATCACGGTGGTTCCGGGGCGGATACAATATGGAGTCCTAAAGTAAGTCCTATGCGTGTACTACAAGGCAACCTGCCATGGGCCTGTCTTCGGATCCGCCATAAGCTCCTGCGTCCAGTAATCCACCATGGTATGGCAGCATTGAATCTGCCATAAGCTCCTGCCGTCTGGGAATCCACCATGGCATGAATGCGTCTGGGAATCTGCCATGGCATGGCAGCGCGGAATCTGCCATGGCATGGCAGCCTTCAATCCGCCATACCACCAGCAACTAGGCCGCCCGGTTGGCTATCCGCCATACCACCTCCATGGGCCACCCTGGTTTGCGTGTATGAGACTACGTCACTGGTATACCCGTTTGGTATATCCACAACAGTAGCCCCCGGAGTTCTTTGAGATCTTCTCTTCTGTCTTCATTGCTTGATGGGCTTTTTATCTTCGTCTTCATCTTCCTCTTCAAGATAATCGCGTGAAAGATCTTGTAGAGCTCCCAAAGAATAAATTTTATCCGCCTAGAACTTTAGGCGGACCAGTGACGTCTCATACTTGCATGGCAATTCTCCAGATACATGCTGGTATGCTACTGCGAACGAATCCAAGGCGGATAACTAGTATTTTTTCTGAGCTCAAGGAACGTTCTTTCCAGTATAAGATGTTGCCTCGAGGCTTACCAAACAGTGAGCGCAAAATTATCGCACTGCTTCTGTTTTTAAACTTCGATGCTTTTACACCATGTGTAGCCCCCGAGCGCCATGGCGGGTTCTCATAGAGAATCCATCAGGGTGCTCTTAGAGAAACTACTTAGAATATTTAGCATGTAGCCCCCGAGCACCACTACGCAATTTTCCTAGCGGTGCTCTCAGAAGACTTAGGATTTTTTGCTAGCTGTAGCCCCCGAGCGTTATGGTGGATTTTTATCCGGCGCAATGCTCTAAAGAGAACTTCACAAAATTTAGCATCGGTGTAGCCCGCGAGTGTCAAGGTGGAATTTACTTAAAAATTCGGTTTGATGCTCTTAGAGAACTTCACCAGTTATTAGATCAACATAATGTGGTCACAGCCCCCAGGCAGCCAGCTCCATGGTGGCCGGCTCCAAGGTGACCTCAAGGCATCCTGCTCCATGGCGGTCTGCTCCAAGTTGGCATGCTCCATGGCGGACTCAAGGCAGCCTGCTCCATGGCGGACTGTTCCAAGATGACCGCCCTATGGCAGATTTTGGTTGCCATCAAAGGTGACCACTTCATAGCAGATTTGGGCTGCTGTCGATGGTAGCCCCCGGGTATTTGAGCTGAGTGGCTCGAAAACACCTCAGAGCGGGCACCAGCAAAGCGTCCAAGCGTCATATGTACCTATGACATGAAAACAAAACACAATTGTATTAAATCGTTCTTGTGTTCAACGAACAAATGCAAGGCGAGTAAAACACGGCCATTGAACAGATGTTTTAAAGCTGAAACTATGCAGCAGTTGAATAACATAAAACTGTCAAGGCGGAAAAAACTCGACTATCTTGAACAGTTCATGTGCATTTAATATGATTTTTAGCAAGTGCTGGTTTATCCGTTCTTCCGGTTTATATGCTTGACTTTTTGTGAGATGGTAAACTTTTGCACGAACAATCCGCCAAAGCGATAGCGCTTAATAGCAGCCGTCCAAACCTTGGAAACGGATGGCGGCTTTAAAGTGCCAAAATGTCACTACTCGGGAATCCACATATAAAACATCAGAAAATGTGTAGGCCAGAAAACTTTAAGCTAATGCCTGATGACAGATTTTTGCATGATACCGGCGCCTTTAGAGGAAAGCCAGTCAAAATTTTACTCACGAGCGCAAGGCAAATCGTGGAAAAGTTATGATCAAAACGAAAGCGGTAAAAGACTCAGAATATGAGTGAACCAATCTTTATCATATGATCATAAACAAATATTAAATATAGATAGGGACTTAGCTGTTTGAGTGTAGTCGGAGTGATCCGCGATGGCGGTGGTGTCGTAGCAGAAGAATAATTCGCGACGAGTGTGCCGTTCGCGGCAGAGGTAAAGCTGTGGCAACGGAGACTAAACCGGTATGTTGGATGCTCCGCGATGGAGGTGACGGACGCATTTGTATAAGTCGTCCTCCCAGCTAACGGCTTAAAAGCCGGCGGGACAGCTTTTCACGACAGTCGCTCCGAGCCTTGCTTGCCTCGGCTGTTGAAATAAACCACGATTGAAGGCGGCAGAATATCTGCCCGAGACGATGAAGTTTGAAGGCAGATGATGACGTAGACGGCCGATTTGTCGACCGCAACATAGATCAAATCGGTCATGGCGGGGCAAAACCGGCCATCTGACTGAAATAATCCACGGCGGCCAAGCTGTATCCGCCATATATTGTTAGTAGTCGGCATTAGCTAAGGTACATCCGCCATATATAGTCTGCGATAGCTGGACGACCATGACGGAAACGAAATCGTCCGCAACGAAGCCCAAGCTAGCCATGTCGGGTGGACAGAGGCGTGGTCATGCATGCAGTTAGTACCTTGCCACAAAATTCACGCACGTAAAGCGTTTCTTTATGTAGGACTAATGTTAGCTTGGATTGATGCTGCACGTGACTTTATTCCCATGCTTTGAAGACTGCACCTTATACCACGCGCTTTCCGCCATAACTTTTGCGCAACGCATCGAGGACGCCACGATAATCTTCGCCAACCACGCGATGAGGCGATCCAGCGTTGTTCAAAGATGACGTGACATCAAGACGCCGGTATAGTTGGAGCTTCTCCATGCTTTTTAAGTAGACAGCGGCAAAAGTTATAGCCAGCTGATGATGAGGCCGTGATGAAGTGGTCCGTGATGACTGATGGCGGCATAGCCGTCCGTGGCTGAGTCGAAGATGAACTTATCGGCGGCAAAGTTATACGAGCCAGTGACGATGAACTTATCGGCGGCAAAGTTATACTAAGCCAGCATCGATATAAGGTGACGCAGTCCGAGACAGCGACAATGCCGGCTGTCATGGAGCTATAACCGGCTGCGACAACAAAAGTAGTCTGTGATGGCGGCAAACTCAGCTGTGGCGGAGAGCAATCCTCAGCAGCCGCAAAGCCGACGATGGCGGAGACAAAATTTGTAATACAGGAGGTAAGGTCCGCGGGTAATCTACAGCGGCGGCGAAGCCAGCGACGCCGAACGTATATTGAGAAGTGGCGGATAGCGGTATTGTTCATGGCGGACTTAAAATTGTAGCATGCGACGATGAACATGACCATGGCCACGAATCTGGGATGATATCGGCCGCTACGAAAGCGGAGTCTAGGCGGCGGATGGGATGGCATCCTTGGCGAAGTCCTAGACTGTTGCGTTCATGGCGGAGCCGAAGTAGTCTATCAGTCCATGGCGAAATAGAAATAATCCACGGTGGCGGAGAAGCCGGCGACACCAAGCGGATGAAGAGACGTCACGGAGCCGGAGCCAAAGCCGAAGTAATCTTATGCCGGCAACGATGGGAGTCGGCCGCCAAGTCGTCTCCGATGACCAAAAATCCCAGAGTAAGATTTGTAACCAGCTGCATGGCGGAAATCAGCTATGACGGAAGCTCCTGCTGTCCCTTGGGCGGAAATCAGCTATGGCGGAAATCTTATCCCTTGAGCCAAAGCCGAAGTAACCTTATGCCGACAACGACGGAAGCTCCTACTGTCCCTCATGGCTGCCTTGGATCAGGTGAAGTAGCTAGTATTAAGACACCAAGAATAGCAAACCACGTGAAGTAGTCTGTGATGGCGGGACAAAACCCGGCCATATGACGAATTAATCCGCGAGGGCCAAGCTGTATCTGCCATAAATAGCAGCAGTTCGCGGCAACCAACATCCGTCATAAAGCAGTCTGTAATTAAGCTCATATGATTATGCATGCAATTAGCGACTTGGCCGCAAAATTCATGCACGTAAGGTGCTTCTTCATGGACTAATGCTAGCTTGGGCTTGAATGCTGCACGTAGCCTTATTCTTTTGCTTTGAAAACTGCTGCACGGCGGAAACGGCTGCGCGGTAATCTGCAGCGATGCCGAAGCGAGCCATGCATAGCAGAGAGTACATGGCGGCAACGGCAGGACAAAGTCAGAGCCGACCGCCAATCGAAAGGGCCTTGAAGTAGGGGTTATCCGCGGCGGCGGCGAGGCCAGCAACGCCAAGCAGATGTAGTGATATGGCAAATCGACAATCAGATACGATCGGCGCCGCCTCGAACACAAGGAATCATGACAATCTGCCAGTGTGAGGGCTATTACGTCGAGCCCCCGATTGCCTAGCCTAGGGCGGTAATGAACTTTCTGCCGATGTAGCAGATGAAAGCGATCCGACCGCCGTCGAAGACTGTGAGAAATCCGCCCGGATCGATTCCAGACACCCTTGCCCCACGGTGGGCGCCAACTGTCATGGTTCTTACGACACGTATGCCATGAGGGGTACCTCAAGGCGATAGAAAGAGGGGATAGGCGATCTGGTGCCCGGGACGGTGATAGACAGGGATTACCCAGGTTCACGTCCCCGCGGTGGAGGATCGCTACATCCTGCTACAACTCACTATAATGGCACAATATGTACAGGTTACAATGGTTGTGCTGGTCGCGATGCGATCTGCTATGTCTTAGCTATTCTAGCTATCTCATGGCCTCAAGGGCTCCTCCACGCCGGCTTATAAAGGCGCCTGGCGTGGGCATCACAGTGGTTCCGGGGCGGATACAATATGGAGTCCTAAACTAAGTCCTATGCGTGTACTACAAGGCAACCTGCCATAGGCCTGTCTTCGGATCCGCCATAAGCTCCTGCGTCCAGTAATCCACCATGGTATGGCAGCATTGAATCTGCCATAAGCTCCTGCCGTCTGGGAATCCGCCATGGCATGAATGCGTCTGGGAATCTGCCATGGCATGGCAGCGTGGAATCTGCCATGGCATGGCAGCCTTCAATCCGCCATACCACCAGCAACTAGGCCGCCCGGTTGGCTATCCGCCATACCACCTCCATGGGCCACCCTGGTTTGCCTGTATGAGACTACGTCACTGGTATACCCGTTTGGTATATCCACAACAGAGGACACACTATGGAATCATCACATTAATAAGCGCGGTAAATTAGGAAAATGTTAATTATAAATTCCATGCATCAGATCAATCATTTTTTCCCAAATAAAAATCTTGTTATCATAGTCTCCACAATCAAATTAGAGTCAGATCACAATGTGAACAGTACGACGAACAGAGGGGACTAAATTATGACATTCAGAATGTAATCTGATAACTACTAACTGATAGATATCATATGAGCAATAACAATATGAACAGTACGACGAACAGAGGGGATCGATCAGAACAGCTCAGAACCTCGGTGCTGTCGTCGGAGGCCTCCTCCTTGAACGGTACTGCTTCTTTGCGGCCTTCTTCAAACAAGTACTCGATGGAGTCACGGTCGTAGCCGGCGCCGGCGTAGTAGTCATCGTCCGGCACGATGATGACTTGGCCTGCATGCTGGTTCTGCAGATCTGCCGCCACAGCCACGGGGTCCTCCATCTCCACTTCGTCGACGGCGCGCCGAGGAGCGGCTGGTGCTCCCGAAGAAGACTCGCCCACCACCGCGGCGATGACCGCGGGTGCATCGCCAGAGCCTCCGACCGCACTAGACTGCGGCTCGTCTTCATGAGCGCGCTTCATCTTGCAGATGCACTAAGGAATGAGATTGGTGGTGCGGTGGTGGAGCGGATTGGGGTTTTTCGGCAAATTGGGGAAGAAGTGGTCGGAGAGACGATGAGACCGATGTGTTATATAGATGCTGGCGGTTTGGTTTCCTCTCGTGGACTCATGGGTGTGGAAGCGTGTAGTCATGCATGACATGTGGGACCCCCATCGCTTCGTTTATGAGAAAAGAGTAAATTGGGGAAGCAATTGTTTTGGGATCCAATTGTTTTCCAGGCCGCGAGATCGTGGGATAAATAGTGCGCGACGTGTCGCTGGCACGCCGCGTAAGTAAATGCAGTGTAGCGCTTCGGGGGTGCTTTGAAAGTTGAACCACACCCACGTCGCTTCGTCAGAGAAGAGCAAGTTGGGGTAGCAATTGTTTTGCAGGCACGCCGCGGTAAATGCCAGTCTAGCACTTTGGAAATTGAACCAGTCACTTCGTTTTATTTCTGAGAGAGCGCTAGACCGACGTGTCACCGCGGGCCCCGGTACGACGGCCCACTTGTAAGTGAGAGGCTGGTATCGTGGGTAAGGATGTACGTACGTTAACCTACAGGCAGCAATTAAAGAGTCTGGTTCTTGGGCCCCTCGTTGTTTGACTACGGGCAGCAGAGCGACAGTCTGAAAAAAGAGATAGCGTGCAAGAGGTCCGGTCTCGTCTGACTTGCGGAAGGAATAGAGAACAAAATCTTACTCCTACCATTGAAATGCTTCTCATCGAGGTCACCTGCTCCATGAGACAAACGAGTGAGACAAACTAGTCCAGGTTTAGCATCCGAAGCGTGTGGGGACCCACTTGTCTGGGTAAGGTTTGGTCCGACGTGTGTCTGGGGCCCCACTTGTCAATAGAGTTCCGGGCCTTAGTGGGGCCACATGTCATTAGGGTTATGATTTGTGGCCAGTGCAAATTGTGCGTAGCAGCGGGATAAGAATTGACAGGGCATCGAGATTTGAAAGGCAAGTAAATTGACGAGACACACCGCAGTCTGACAAGGCGTGCTCAAGAGATCTCAGTAGCATCATCATCGCTCACACTACTCTGGCGACTAGTTCAGTAGATCGAGGAGTTCCCTTCCATGGGAAAACAAATGAATAAATGAAGGAAACTCCATAAACCACCAACTACTGCTGCCATATAATGAATTATTTTTGCCCTAAATCCTTTTTAATCCAATTTTGCACTGGGGCTACAAGAAATGCACACCAGGAAAATTGGGGAAAAATACGGGGATGTCCCCTGGGGGTGTGGGACCCTAGAACCAAGACCAATACATGGTTCCCACCCCACCTGGCAGACATCGATGGCACCGACGAGTCTGACCTAGATCTCGGAGGGGGGCCTAGGGAATTCAAAAAAAATCAAAAAAATGGAAAAACACTGCATGGAGTCATGGTGAGTGATGCACCACCTAGGAAAAATACCAAACATGCCATCCCAAGGGTTCACATGTGGACTCTCTCACAGAGAGGTGTTTCCAGGCAGGAGTTCTCTTGTTCTTCCTTGGCAGATGACCATGGTTTGTGCAAGTTCCACAGCAAACTTTGGAACCATGGTCCCATTTTTGGTGGAGATGTGCATCTTTGCATTCCCAACCACTTTTGCAACTAGTGTTATTCCATTTTCCACATAAAAAATGCATTTCCCATTTTCCGGGTGCCCGGAGGGGTCAAAACAGGTGCTTTTTTGTGAAGGGGCCACCAAGGGCAGTGTGCAGAACATCACCACTCTATTTTTCATGGGTGGGGGACCTTCCAGGGGTGCCACATCCAGGAGGATAGGAATTATCTGGGCTTGCTGCCATATAATGAATTATTTTTGCCCTAAATCCTTTTTAATCCAATTTTGCACTGGGGCTACAAGAAATGCACACCAGGAAAATTGGGGAAAAATACGGGGAGGTCCCCTGGGGATGTGGGACCCTAGAACCAAGACCAATACATGGTTCCCACCCCACCTGGCAGACATCGATGGCACCGACGAGTCTGACCTAGATCTCGGAGGGGGGCCTGGGGAATTCAGAAAAAATCAAAAAAATGGAAAAACACTGTAACGACCCGGAAAACCCCCCCATATTAGAATTGTTTGTTCTTTTCTTTTTCGCGTCATCTTGACGTCGTGCATCATCATGCATAGTATCACCTTGCATGTTTTTGACAAATCTAAAATTATTTGGAATAATTTTTTTCGCTCGTATGGTTTTATAAGAACCCTCCTCTCTCTCTTTTCTTATTTCAAATTAAACTAGAATAACATTGTTTGCAAACCTTGAATCAAAATCAAGTTTTTAAAAGGGTTGTGTGGAACTGCTCTGAAAGTTGTTTTCAAATTCTGTCCAAACCCTCCTCTTTCTCTCTAAATTCAAATTCTAAAAAAATAAAATGTTTTAAAGAAAACCTAGCCAGCCTTTTTTTTCCGGGCCTACTTCCTTCCTACCCGGCGGCCCATCTCCAACCGAAGCCCATATTACCTGTTCGCGAGGAGACTCTATGTTGTTCTGTCGTCTTCCTCCTTCCTACGTCATCACTGTACGAACTGTCCCATCGCCCTCCATCTCTGCGAGCTTCATCAGACGGTCTTCCGTCCTTCCCCTTCTCCTTTTAAGCAGCGCTAGCCCTGCAACCCTAGTTCAGCTACTCCCTCCACCGCTGCCACTCTGTTTTCTCTCTCGTTTTCTTGCTAATCCTTCCGTGCGCGTCGCTCGCCATCTCCTCGCATTAGGCCATCACCGCATTAGCAAGGCAAAACCTCCAACTTGGACTAGTTAAAGAAGTTTGTGCCCCTACTGTTTCAAGATCTGCATCGTTACCAGATTGGTTGTCCTTTGGTCCTCATCCCCTGCGACCGTAGCCTCTGCTCTCTGCACCTGCACGTCCCCGGTGCCCTGCAGCTCGTATGCAAGCGCAACATCGTCAGTCCTCCTGCTCGAACGCGCCGACGCGGCCGCCTCCGGCATGTCAAGATCTTCTTCCAGCAACTTTGTTGCCCGTCCGCGTGTGAGCGCCCTCGCCGCCGTCTCACCGTCGTGCTCTACTCCATGTCCTCTGCGCGACGCCCGTGCTCGCCTCCGTCTCCAATTCCTGTATGTCCCCGAGCATCTTCGCTCCCGTCGCCGTTCTGTCCGTGTCGTACGTGTACGATTTGCTTCTCAAGTCCGCGACTTTGACAGCTAAATGACCATGCATCGCCTGCAGAACAAGATTGTTGAGTGCCAGCCTGCAGCAGGTGCCCAACCATCGCCGCGCTCATCCTCGACCTCTGCAACCTCTCCGCTCCCGCAGCATCGTCGTCCTCGTCCGCGTCAGCCAGGCGTCTCCGTACGGTGCAAGGTTCAAAAGGCGCAGCGATGCATTGTCTTCAACATCCAAGTCCAGCCCAGCTGGTTCGTTCCTTTGTCCTCGATTAGCAGATCTTGAGTTCGAATCCTATATCTGGCAAATAAACGCCACACTTTTTCCTCCATTTTGGTACAGATCCGATGCCAACTGGGCTTCGGCCCATCAGTATTCCTCCGCCCTGTCGCCGGCGTGCATCAGTTGCTATCTGTCGCCTCTTTGTCTAAGGTCCGGCCCAGTTTTCGACCTCCCCAGTTTTTTCTATTTTCTGAAATTACTGCAAATATGCAAATTTTGCCAAATTCATATCTTTCAATCCGTAACTCGGAATAAAAAGTATTTTATATGAATTTCTATCAGAAAAATGTGTAGAATCTGATCATGTCATTCATACTACTGTTTGTATCTCGCATCATGTCGTGACGTGGTATTTTGCATCTCACTAATAAATAACATATGGAGTAAATGTGATATGCCAATTATGGTTTCACCACTTCATTTAATCTTGTGTAGATCACCCATGCCTTGTCTTTGCCATGCTAATAAACATTTAAAATTGCCGCGTAGTAAACAACTTCAACCTAATGTGTGTGTGTCGGAATTCGATTCCGCTTAATTGGATAAGTTGCATTGCATCATAATTGCCATGTCATGCATGCATGCTTCACATGATCATGCCGATTCTTTTACCGTAGTAGTAAGTGTTGCATCCGTTGTTTGTTGTAGCGATTTGCTTCCTCCCGGATAGGACGCTTCGTGGTGATGTGAGCAACGACAAGTTCTTCGGGTGTTCTTCAACCATCTTTTCAGGCGAGCCCTTTTCTCTCTACCCATTTAATACTTTTGCTCTCGCTAGCTCTATATTCTAGCCTTGTGTCGCGATGCTTTGTTCGTGTCACGTGTCCTATCCACCTGTTTATCCAAAGCAAAGCCATAGAACCTTCCATACATCCTATTAACTGTGTGCTTGTTGTTTGAGTTGGCCTTGCGAGTCGTAGGCATATTCAGGTTGTTTCAAGTGGTTTTATCTTATCGGGTTGGGAAAGTTATCACATGCTCTACTTTATGGATATATGTTGTTGGAGATACTCATGGCTTACTTTATTGTTAATAGTTAAAATTGAATTAAGCAGAGGCATCGGTGAGTCATTTTGCCAGTTTTCTGACGGCTCACTTGTGTCCCCTAGGACCCCGAGATCGCATGAACTGTTCTGAGACTGAGCGCTCTAACCATACGTGGGTACGTTTACGGGCCTCCCCTCGATCACTGCCGGAATCTACACACTTGTCCAGTGGCCACAACTAGTTTGAGGTTTTCTATTTGGGTTTTGCGTGCATGCAGCTCTTGTATCTTAATGGTCCGATTTACTTTGGGGGAAGCCGTGGGTGCCTTGTAACCCCTTGTTTGCTTCTGCATGCACGTATAGGTTGCGGCACGGGCGTTTATCGCATGCTGAAGAGGGTCGCCTCCCGTGGGTGGAGTCGAGCCTCGGAAGCCGTCCTCGCATCAGCTAGGTCCGTCTCAGAGATTCGGCCGGACTCTCGAGCGGGGTAAACTTAGTCAGGTGGCTTCCTGGACTTGTTTGTAGTGAAGGAGAGTGCGAGTCGTGACTATCCAAATGGCGCACCTGTTTTTATTAAGGGTGCGAGACTTGCCTGAAGGATTGTTCGAGCGTATGGGTATATTTGGGCATCCCTGCAGGGTTAAATCTTTTCGAAAAGCCGTGTCCGCGGTTATGGACGACTTGGAGCTGCACTACTCGATCATAGAACAACTTGCACCTGCTATTTCAATACTAATAAACTTGTGTAGTAAGCCAGCACAACTACAACAATAAACCTGCAATAAAACTTGGTAACTGTGTGAGTGCCTTTGATACTTGCTTCTTCGTTGGGTCACATGGAGGTGATTCATCGGCTGGGTTATGTTTGGTGTTAGTTTCTAGTTGGTTACTTTTATGCGCTCTCTTATCTTATCTTTTTAGATGGAAAGTTATAGTGTGTCTCTGTAGCTTGATTCTTTTGTTGCCGCTAAGTCCACCATATAGCCTGTAGGCGAGCACAGCCGAATTCCAGTCTCGCGAGTACGTGCCTCGGTACTTACCCTCGTTTTTCTTCTTTTTCCTTTCTCTTTCTTCCTCCTTGTTCGGCAACCTTTGGCCCGACGCTGTTCACAGGTATGGGAGCGACGACGTTAGCAAGGTTACCCTTCCGGCTTGGCCTGGGCAGGGTTTTGGACGCCATCGTTTATCTTCAGGCCTCTTAGGCCCATTTGTACTCTTGTCCGTACTCGGATACTATTTGCTTTATGTATGATTTGGATTTTTGTATTGTATATTTGGATTCTTGACTCGTGGAGTCTTTGCAGTTATATTATATTCTTTTGTGGGTTCCATCGTGAACTTGTGTAACTGTTGCTACTCGATTCCACCCGCATACGTGGATCTCGGGGCGAGATCCTTTGTTAGTGGTATCAGAGCCCAGGTTTTGTCGATGCCCACGGGTCCAGTTTGTCTGTAGGATAACCTTGCCAATGGACGTGTTAAGTCTAGTATCAAAACTATTTTGTTAAAAATGCGTTGGATAGTTCTCAATAGGTCTGCATTTTTCTCCTTACCTTCTATGCTTCTCTCCTCTTACCTTTGCGAGTTTTGAGTCTTCTCTTTTTCCTAATTTCCTGAGTTATAGGTTTCCACGTGGGTGGACGATCTCTTGCCTTTATCCTAATGGGTCCGTTCTTCAGAAGGTCATCGTGGTCAACGTGAGCAAGCATGCCTTGTTGGTGGTGTCGAGAAGAAACCTCTTGTTAGTGGTGTCGCGGAGTTCTACACGATGCAAGCAGATCCGATAGTTTACCCAACTTTTCCCCCCCACCTTATCGCGGATCTCGGGGCGAGATCCCTTGTTAGTGGTGTCGATTGTAACGACCCGGAAAACCCCCCCATATTAGAATTGTTTGTTCTTTTCTTTTTCGCGTCATCTTGACGTCGTGCATCATCATGCATAGTATCACCTTGCATGTTTTTGACAAATCTAAAATTATTTGGAATAATTTTTTTTCGCTCGTATGGTTTTATAAGAACCCTCCTCTCTCTCTTTTCTTATTTCAAATTAAACTAGAATAACATTGTTTGCAAACCTTGAATCAAAATCAAGTTTTTAAAAGGGTTGTGTGGAACTGCTCTGAAAGTTGTTTTCAAATTCTGTCCAAACCCTCCTCTTTCTCTCTAAATTCAAATTCTAAAAAAATAAAATGTTTTAAAGAAAACCTAGCCAGCCTTTTTTTTTCCGGCCTACTTCCTTCCTACCCGGCGGCCCATCTCCAACCGAAGCCCATATTACTTGTTCGCGAGGAGACTCTATGTTGTTCTGTCGTCTTCCTCCTTCCTACGTCATCACTGTACGAACTGTCCCATCGTCCTCCATCTCTGCGAGCTTCATCAGACGGTCTTCCATCCTTCCCCTTCTCCTTTTAAGCAGCGCTAGCCCTGCAACCCTAGTTCAGCTACTCCCTCCACCGCCGCCACTCTGTTTTCTCTCTCGTTTTCTTGCTAATCCTTCCGTGCGCGTCGCTCGCCATCTCCTCGCATTAGGCCATCACCGCATTAGCAAGGCAAAACCTCCAACTTGGACTAGTTAAAGAAGTTTGTGCCCCTGCTGTTTCAAGATCTGCATCGTTACCAGATTGGTTGTCCTTTGGTCCTCATCCCCTGCGACCGTAGCCTCTGCTCTCTGCACCTGCACGTCCCCGGTGCCCTGCAGCTCGTATGCAAGCGCAACATCGTCAGTCCTCCTGCTCGAACGCGCCGACGCGGCCGCCTCCGGCATGTCAAGATCTTCTTCCAGCAACTTTGTTGCCCGTCCGCATGTGAGCGCCCTCGCCGCCGTCTCACCGTCGTGCTCTACTCCATGTCCTCTGCGCGACGCCCGTGCTCGCCTCCGTCTCCAATTCCTGTATGTCCCCGAGCATCTTCGCTCCCGTCGCCGTTCTGTCCGTGTCGTACGTGTACGATTTGCTTCTCAAGTCCGCGACTTTGACAGCTAAATGACCATGCATCGCCTGCAGAACAAGATTGTTGAGTGCCAGCCTGCAGCAGGTGCCCAACCATCGCCGCGCTCATCCTCGACCTCTGCAACCTCTCCGCTCCCGCAGCATCGTCGTCCTCGTCCGCGTCAGCCAGGCGTCTCCGTACGGTGCAAGGTTCAAAAGGCGCAGCGATGCATTGTCTTCAACATCCAAGTCCAGCCCAGCTGGTTCGTTCCTTTGTCCTCGATTAGCAGATCTTGAGTTCGAATCCTATATCTGGCAAATAAACGCCACACTTTTTCCTCCATTTTGGTACAGATCCGATGCCAACTGGGCTTCGGCCCATCAGTATTCCTCCGCCCTGTCGCCGGCGTGCATCAGTTGCTATCTGTCGCCTCTTTGTCTAAGGTCCGGCCCAGTTTTCGACCTCCCCAGTTTTTTCTATTTTCTGAAATTACTGCAAATATGCAAATTTTGCCAAATTCATATCTTTCAATCCGTAACTCGGAATAAAAAGTATTTTATATGAATTTCTATCAGAAAAATGTGTAGAATCTGATCATGTCATTCATACTACTGTTTGTATCTCGCATCATGTCGTGACATGGTATTTTGCATCTCACTAATAAATAACATATGGAGTAAATGTGATATGCCAATTATGGTTTCACCACTTCATTTAATCTTGTGTAGATCACCCATGCCTTGTCTTTGCCATGCTAATAAACATTTAAAATTGCCGCGTAGTAAACAACTTCAACCTAATGTGTGTGTGTCGGAATTCGATTCCGCTTAATTGGATAAGTTGCATTGCATCATAATTGCCATGTCATGCATGCATGCTTCACATGATCATGCCGATTCTTTTACCGTAGTAGTAAGTGTTGCATCCGTTGTTTGTTGTAGCGATTTGCTTCCTCCCGGATAGGACGCTTCGTGGTGATGTGAGCAACGACAAGTTCTTCGGGTGTTCTTCAACCATCTTTTCAGGCGAGCCCTTTTCTCTCTACCCATTTAATACTTTTGCTCTCGCTAGCTCTATATTCTAGCCTTGTGTCGCGATGCTTTGTTCGTGTCACGTGTCCTATCCACCTGTTTATCCAAAGCAAAGCCATAGAACCTTCCATACATCCTATTAACTGTGTGCTTGTTGTTTGAGTTGGCCTTGCGAGTCGTAGGCATATTCAGGTTGTTTCAAGTGGTTTTATCTTATCGGGTTGGGAAAGTTATCACATGCTCTACTTTATGGATATATGTTGTTGGAGATACTCATGGCTTACTTTATTGTTAATAGTTAAAATTGAATTAAGCAGAGGCATCGGTGAGTCATTTTGCCAGTTTTCTGACGGCTCACTTGTGTCCCCTAGGACCCCGAGATCGCATGAACTGTTCTGAGACTGAGCGCTCTAACCATACGTGGGTACGTTTACGGGCCTCCCCTCGATCACTGCCGGAATCTACACACTTGTCCAGTGGCCACAACTAGTTTGAGGTTTTCTATTTGGGTTTTGCGTGCATGCAGCTCTTGTATCTTAATGGTCCGATTTACTTTGGGGGAAGCCGTGGGTGCCTTGTAACCCCTTGTTTGCTTCTGCATGCACGTATAGGTTGCGGCACGGGCGTTTATCGCATGCTGAAGAGGGTCGCCTCCCGTGGGTGGAGTCGAGCCTCGGAAGCCGTCCTCGCATCAGCTAGGTCCGTCTCAGAGATTCGGCCGGACTCTCGAGCGGGGTAAACTTAGTCAGGTGGCTTCCTGGACTTGTTTGTAGTGAAGGAGAGTGCGAGTCGTGACTATCCAAAATGGCGCACCTGTTTTTATTAAGGGTGCGAGACTTGCCTGAAGGATTGTTCGAGCGTATGGGTATATTTGGGCATCCCTGCAGGGTTAAATCTTTTCGAAAAGCCGTGTCCGCGGTTATGGACGACTTGGAGCTGCACTACTCGATCATAGAACAACTTGCACCTGCTATTTCAATACTAATAAACTTGTGTAGTAAGCCAGCACAACTACAACAATAAACCTGCAATAAAACTTGGTAACTGTGTGAGTGCCTTTGATACTTGCTTCTTCGTTGGGTCACAAGGAGGTGATTCATCGGCTGGGTTATGTTTGGTGTTAGTTTCTAGTTGGTTACTTTTATGCGCTCTCTTATCTTATCTTTTTAGATGGAAAGTTATAGTGTGTCTCTGTAGCTTGATTCTTTTGTTGCCGCTAAGTCCACCATATAGCCTGTAGGCGAGCACAGCCGAATTCCAGTCTCGCGAGTACGTGCCTCGGTACTTACCCTCGTTTTTCTTCTTTTTCCTTTCTCTTTCTTCCTCCTTGTTCGGCAACCTTTGGCCCGACGCTGTTCACAGGTATGGGAGCGACGACGTTAGCAAGGTTACCCTTCCGGCTTGGCCTGGGCAGGGTTTTGGACGCCATCGTTTATCTTCAGGCCTCTTAGGCCCATTTGTACTCTTGTCCGTACTCGGATACTATTTGCTTTATGTATGATTTGGATTTTTGTATTGTATATTTGGATTCTTGACTCGTGGAGTCTTTGCAGTTATATTATATTCTTTTGTGGGTTCCATCGTGAACTTGTGTAACTGTTGCTACTCGATTCCACCCGCATCACGTGCACGCTCCAACGTGCACGCGGCGCTTGGTGGTGCGTTTCCAAAGCGACATCATATAGATTGTGGCGTGATCGCTACGATCTGCAAGGTGCCGGTTTTGGGGCGTTACAAACACTGCATGGAGTCATGGTGAGTGATGCACCACATAGGAAAAATACCAAACATACCATCCCAAGGGTTCACATGTGGACTCTCTCACAGAGAGGTGCTTCCAGGCAGGAGTTCTCTTGTTCTTCCTTGGCAGATGACCATGGTTTGTGCAAGTTCCACAGCAAACTTTGGAACCATGGTCCCATTTTTGGTGGATATGTGCATCTTTGCATTCCCAACCACTTTTGCAACTAGTGTTATTCCATTTTCCACATAAAAAATACATTTCCCATTTTCTGGGTGCCCGGAGGGGTCGAAACAGGTGCTTTTTTGTGAAGGGGCCACCAAGGGAAATGTGCAGAACATCACCACTCTATTTTTCATGGGTGGGGGACCTTCCAGGGGTGCCACATCCAGGAGGATAGGAATTATCCGGGCCTGCTGCCATATAATAAATTATTTTTGCCCTAAATCCTTTTTAATCCAATTTTGCACTGGGGCTACAAGAAATGCACACCAGGAAAATTGGGGAAAAATACAGGGAGGTCCCCTGGGGGTGTGGGACCCTAGAACCAAGACCAATACATGGTTCCCACCCCACCTGGCAGACATTGATGGCACCGCCGAGTCTGACCTAGATCTCGGAGGGGGGCCTGGGGAATTCAGAAAAAATCAAAAAAAATGGAAAAACACTACATGGAGTCATGGTGAGTGATGCACCACCTAGGAAAAATACCTGATAAATAGAATAACGCTGCATTTTCCATTTTTCTAGTGGCCAGAGGTGTCAAAACAGGTGTGTGGGCCTTTCAAAAAAACTATATTTAAAAAACACGCCGTGGATCGTCTAACTTCCACACCCTAACTTTCTGACTTTGGGTCACTGAAAGTAGGCCCCACGTGTGGTTGGCCCTACTAATCAGTGACACAAAATGGCTTGATTAAGTGGCGGTTCCTGGCCTACAGACAGTCAATCAGCTATCCTTCTTCTTCTACCTCTTCTTCTACAAAATTTACGGGCATGGTTGCACGCCGGGCGAGGAGATAGATGTACATGTATGGCTGGGCGTGCGCGTCGTGTCGCCGCTAGCTTCGACCCAATGCAGAGTCCCATCGAGTTCAATGCCCAGTCCCATCGTGGCAGTGCGCAGTGAAAAAGCAAGGGGCTACTGCTTCCTATTCGTTCGTACCTACGGTGACCCTTCATCGACAAGGTACCAAGGGCTACGCTTAGATTCAAACGGACGGCCGAGATTGCTTGAGATGGTGCCCAGGAGGCAAGGACACGCTGGTCAGTTGAAGCTGGTCCTTGACCGTGTAGCATTCTGCAGAAACCCACTTCCTCTGCTTCCTCCTGCCTTCCTTGCCCCTCCCTCCATTCTACGACGAAGCCATGCCTCCCAAGAAGCGGACCCGACCGGCGTTGAAGACCGATGGGGTCAAGACTAGGGCGGCGGAGAGGAAGGAGTTAACCCGCCGGCAGGCAGATCTCCATGCAAGCAGCCTAACCAGTCAGGCCGAAGCCGTCCTCTCTTTCAGCGCACCAACGGACGAGGTGGACGTTGTCTCCCCCGGGTGGGTTTAGGGTTAACGACGCCTTGATCTTCCGTTTGTTTGTTCTTTCTAACTTCGTAACCTATATGATTTTGTAGGCCCCCAAAATCGACGGATAAGAAGCTGCCCATGAAGACCATGGACCCGTCAATGGACTTCCTGATCAAGCCCGTTCCCCGCCTAAGCAAGGTAATCACATGCCATCTAGTGTACTTGCTGATCAAGCCCGTTTACCATTGTTCATAACCTGCCTTTCGCAATGCGGCTAGGTGCTACGCATGTAGATCTGTATAGATTCAGTGTATAGATTCACTCATTGTTAACCGTATCTAGTTTACTTTGAAAAACTAAAAATAACTATATATTTGTGAAAAGAGGCAGTATTAGCATTGATCTCTTTTATTGCCTGCCCTAAACTACGGTGCAGGAAGCGAAGGAGAAGATCGAGGCAGATGTGGCCGCACTGAATGTCAAGATACAGAGCCAACTGGACGAGAAACATTCCCTCGAGCTGCACTGTGCTAGCCTAGGCTCACATTTGGATCAGGAGAAGGAGAAATCACGAAATTTGGCGCATGAGGTTGACAAGCTTACGGCTGCGAAAAACTTGCTCGAGGGGCATATGGACTACCTTGTGAAGACGCAGGAGCAGATGAAAATGTTGCTGGACAAGGATGGGTTGACCATCAGGACGCTGGAGGTGGAAAATCGGAAGCTAAATGCCATGTGCAGCGACCTTCGTGTGCAAATCACCAAGGGCCTCAAAGAGCAGATCAAGCAGAGCGAGAGGACCGTGGTAGCCTATGAGGCCAGAGACAAGTCCAGAGATCTCTTGAAGCTGATGACCGAGAGCACTCGCAAAGCAGCCGGTCTGCTCGAGGCTGTTAAGAAGGAGAATATCATGCTGAAAGCCAAGATCAATGAGTCGGAGCGCCTCCAGCAGGATCAGATTGCCTCCAAGTAAGAGGAGATACGATGTAGTCTGCGCGCTACGTTTCATCGTCCTGTATGTCTGAACTTTGTGTTAACTAGCCGGAATCTTATGTTATCTGAACTAGTAGTGAAATGTTAACTGAACTATGATGTTGGCTTAATGCTCTCTCTGTTATATGGAAGCAATTGTTGTAGGTACGCTATTGCTTATAGATAACTTGAAATGCTGAATTACATAGACATAACTTATTCATCTAAAATTTGTTTCAATCTATCTAACTTGTCCTTATTAACTGCTGCTTGCTTCAAGAGATCTGCAATGCAGTTCTCCAGCCTTTTTTTCTCCTCCTTCAGCTGGTCCCTCTGCTTTTCTGCCTTGGCCATATTGTTGTTTATTTCTTCGAGCTCCTTCTTATCCTGTGATAGCTTGTAACATTCATCAGCAGCAGCACAAGCATCACTAATTCTCCCAATACTTTTCGATTTATACAACTCCCATAACTTGACCAAACTTTTCTTCAGTGCGTCAGGCCACTCCGGATCAATCCACTCCACTATTCCACACTTCGGACCATCCTAATGATCAGCAGCATAGTATAACAAATATAAGAAACTATGAAATAAAGAGAGAACAACGGTATTCAAACATTCATTTTGCAATATAAATAATCCAAACCTCCTTTGCGCATCCTATAAACCTTTTCCCTTTGTTAGTGCCTTCGAAGGCAACAAATTTCCTTAGTTTCAACCCATGGTCACATGGTGCCTCCCTCTCGATCGCCAAACCATCCCAATCTGGGTCGTAGATGGTCTGTGCCACCTAAAACAAAACCTAAACCTAAATTCCTAACCCCATAAACCAACACGTCGAATAAAAGGAACTCACATTGGTCCGGCAGTAGTCGAAATCGGAGAGAAGGCTGCCGCTGCCGTAGCTTGTATCGTCGCCATCATTACAAGACGGCATGGTGAAGGAAGGAGAGAGGGGGGTAGAACTAGAGGAAGAAGAGAGAGGTGGTAGAGCCGGCGTGCGAGGTAGTGACTCAACGGTCAGTTTGAACATAAATATCTCTTTTCTGCCTACTACCCATGCCTCCTACTACCCATGCCTCGGGATTTCTATTTTCGTGCCCTCAGCAGTTGACGTTTGGTCTCAACACATGCACCGCGCGGCTAACCGCTGCTCACCGCGGCACGCGTCCGTGGGACGCCACAGAGCACCGCGAGGTCTTTCCCTTCGCCACCACACTCCCCTAGCACCTATCTATACACGCCAGAAAGGAGAGACACTAGTTTTCTCTACATTGCTCGCGTTCATGTCCGACACCGTCAGTCAAAGTGTTGAGGTCGTCGTCGATGTCCTCAACCATTTCTTCTCTTCTTTGCATGGTTAAACGCATCTAGTTCATATCTATCTAATGCGTCTGGTCTCGCCTCATGCAGTTCTTTGTGGACGTCGATCTCATCTCGGCACCCCGCAGGCCACCACCTCCGTGCCATCGCTGTAGAGCTCCGTTTAAAAATCTAATCATACCCCTGTATTACCCCCTGTACAGCGTCATGGAGTACAACTACTACCCATGCCTCCTACTACCCATGCCTCAGTGGAAAAAAATAATTTATATGCTTTCAAAAGGAAAACAACACATAAGTTGGCAATTGATTTTGGATAAATTAGGTAAATTATGCAGAACAATGACTGTCCCCTACTAGTTGGTATTTTTTATAATATTTGATTTTTAGTTTTTAATATTTCAATTAAGCATAGTTTTACTCTTCAAAATTTGAAATGTATTTTACAAATGTGAATCTACACAGTACAAGGCATGTGGATACACGATATGATTTGTTTGTAATATAGTCCCTCCGTTTAGAAATATAAGATGTTTTAGCTTTATGAAGCTAATGTATCTAGACATCTTATATTTGCGAACGGAGGGAGTAATACAACAAGTGATGTAAACAACGCTTATTATTTCAGCAGTCATTTTATTACAATATCTCAATATCCCAGAAATGAATTTATTACATTCTCGCAACATAGTTCTACAATAAAATTACAAACTGACACTAGTTTTTAGAAAAAGTTTGAGGCAGACAATATGAGATACAACATTTTCTAAGATACAACTGCTTATTGCATGGAGCAGCTACAACACACTCACAAACATTTACAGAGTGATGCAGAATGAAGGAGATGGATCAAATAGTGACCAGAATTGGGTTGCACTTCTCACTGTAACATACCAGCACCTATGAAGCGGGAAGCTCAAAACTTCAAGATGACAGGTCTACAACAGTCTCATCATCTCCAACCATTTCTGAAATTGCAACAACAAAAAATACCTTCTTACTCAATTTCTTCCTTCGGAAAATCTGCATGAGATCGTCATCTTTAACAATGTCGATGAAATCCCTCTTCTTAGAGTGCCACCAACGTAAACGTGCCTGCTGATTAGGGCTCCAAGGACATCTCTGCTTTAGCCGCTCAAGAATCTGGTCAACAGTAACTGTCTTGGGATCTACCATTATTTCCATATGATCGTTCTGCACAGCAAATTCTTGGCCATCATCTAGTACTGCAGTGTAAGGATCCACTTGCAAAGCAATTAGATACATTTGTGAATGGTCAATAGCTGCTAGTTTACAAGCATCCATACCACTGGGAGCACCACCATCTGGATCAACACCTTTGACACCTAACTGTGCTTCTGGTGCATCAACATCATCAACCATAACAAAGAGATCCAAATGACGAGTATCCTTATACTTCTCCCAAATCTGCAACAGCTGATGGGAGTGCTCAAGTTGTTCGTACACCTGATTCATGTTCATCCACACAAACTTAGCTTTCTGTTTGGATCCCCAAGGAATCCTAGCGTGAAGAATGGCAACAAGCTGCGAAACAGACACAATCTCACTGCAATTCACATTCATTTGCACAGACTGCGAAGCCACACACCTCTCCAAGCCATAATCTAATCTAGCAATGTACTCATGCACTCAGATATTTATTTTGTATGTGTTCTCTGAATCATCGCTGTCTCAAAAATATTGGGAAACAAAAGATACAAATTAGTTGCTTCTCTCTAATCATACCACAATTTGGGAAAACATAAGACAAAAAGTATGTTTTCTGCATTTGGATAAATTGGAGCCTTCAGATCTGAACATTATTTGAGATGACTTCCATAAGATAAAAAAACTGGGTTTGCATGTTGGTTGGTTTGATAGAGATTGAGGATTACTTGCATACAAAATAATACCACAATTTCGGAAAACATATGACAAAAATCAGTCAGTTTCTTCTATACAATTGTTCAGATACTGACGGACAGTTACTCCTGCCGTTCCATAAAACATCTTAGTGCTATCGGGATGTAAGAGAGGGATCTAAAATATTCACCTCTGCTTTCTGGCGCTCACAGTCACAGTAGAAGGCCCAATTCCGTTCATCTTTGGGATTTGGTCTTTTCCTCCAAGGCGGTGCCGCGCCAGCGACGCCGGAGGGCTACCGCTCCGATTGCTCTTGGTCGGCGGCGCCACCGCCGGGCCGGCTCTTCGCTTGGTCGGCGGCGCTACCGCCGTCGGGCAAGCTTTCCGCTTCTCGCTGCTCCCCGCTGCTGGCTTGTTGCAAGATATCTGGCTGTTTTCCTGGCTTGCAGCTCCAGCAATCGCCGCTCCTGGCAGCGATGGTGCCTCTCGTTTCCTGCTGGTAGACATGCGCCGCCGCCGGAGACTACGAACTAGGGGGGGGGGTCTAGGGTTGGAAGGACAAGAAAGAGATTTGTTCGTACTGAGAGTTGCAGGTGGAGTTGACATACTGTCAACTAACGAGACAACATAACGGAGACACCTGACAAGCAGGACCCACTCGCTCGCCCCATAATGGAGAAATACTGACATGCGGGACCGTAATGGGCCCAAAACGGGAAAAGTCACGCCAATATTTGGTTTGCCTTCATTTCATCCAGAATGGGCCATCTGAGGAATTACCTACCAAACTTTTCAAATCGCGTCTATTACAAGCAACAAAGGCACCTGTGAGCCTGTGCCAAGAAACTCGGCGACGCAAACAAAATATCCCTCCATACGTGTCCACTAGTATTGGACCTGATGTCCAGTGCGCGTTCATGTCCATATTAGTTAAGGTCCAAAGCCCGTGGATTTCACACCAAACACGCTGTTACCTCTGGGATCCCTGCTGCGGCGGAGAGAGCTGAACCCTAATCGTCCCCGTCTCTCTGGATCCCCCCCCCCCCGCCGCCGCTGCCGCCCATGGAAGCCGCCACCTGGATTCCACCTACCATTCTCGAGTGCCACGGTTTCGACGCCGTCGGCCCTCTCGACATGCGGTGCTACATCGCGAACCTTCGCAACTCCACCACCGCCCGGGGCGCGACGAGCAGCGGCTTGCAGATCCAGGTAACCTATCGAGCCGCCCGCCCGCCGCTCCTCTCCTACTTGTGCGTCCACTGCCCGAGCCTGGCTTTGAGCCGTCGAAAGTCCAGAGTCGTCGCGATCGACGCCAACCTTGTGCTCCTCCGCGTCGCCATCGACGTGCAGTCCTGTGAGTACTTCTTATACAGGCCTCGAGTCCATCAGCTGGACCTGCTCCCTAACCCGCACCCTGGGAGCTTCGACGACTCTGCAACCGCCGTCCTCAGCCGCGAAGACGGCGCCTGGTACGCTGTTGCCGCTATCAGCAGTTGGCGCCCTGTGCGCGAGGACAACAACGACTCGATCATTAGGTGGGAATTTTGCCTCCACTTGTACCGCTCCTCTGATTCCAAGGGGTGGATCACCATGCCCATGTCAGTGGAGGAGCTTGTGAGGGACAAACTTGTCCCGTTACCCTGCGATGCGGAGGGTGGCATGCTGTATCACAAGACGGCCAAGACGCTCACAATTGGTGGTGAGCGTGGTACCATCGCCTGGGTGGACCTCTGGCGTGGCATCCTCCTCTGTGATGTACTTGCGGAGCGACCAGTGTTCCAAGACATACCACTACCCATACCTGCAAGGGGAAACTGGGGTCGTGTTCTTGAGCATTGTGAGCCCAACTATATCCGTGATGTTGCCATCAGTCAGCACAAAGATGCTATCAAGTACGTTGAGATGGAAATCTGGCCACCAAGAAAGCTGGATACCCCTGATTCCTATTTGGAATGGGTGCGCTGTAAGGCAAGTATCACCCAGGTCACCCCTGGTGGATGGAAGGCCACAACATGGAGAATGCCTATACCGGTTGGTTCAGTCACAGATTGGCAGCCTGACTGTGAAGTTGAAGTCAAAGATGTCACCATGGATACCAGCGACCCACATCATTGTAACCTATCGTCTATGCTGAGCGGCAGCGACACCATGCAAACATTCCAGAAACTTCCGATGGCATACCCAACCATAAGCATCAATGAGGATATTGTCTACTTTGTTTCTAGTACCAAATCCACACACCCAGGAAAATTGGAGTTGGTGATTGCTGTTGATGTGAGGAAAAAAATCCTGCAGGAAGTAGCCAAGCTTGATGTCGAGAAGAACTTCATTATCATGTCCACCTTCTGTGGGATCTGCAGATATCCAAGGAAGAATATAGGTAACTAACTTCTGTTCTGCTACGTGCTCCATGTTTCTTTTTCTTTCTGTTTTTTTTCACAACTTTACCCTGTTATGAGCTAGAGTTTAACTACTTGGCACACTTAATTCAGGGGCCAGTGCAGTTGTTAGTCAATAGAGATAAGTTAATGCGTGTTGTGTTTGTGTGCAAACTGTCTTGTAAATTTGTGCAAAAAACTGTTTTGGAAAGAGACTCACAAGTACACAACTATCATTATCCTTAGTGTTGGTGGTTGAGTTCTGTTAAGTTGAGAAGCTATACATTGTATTTTTGGCATATGCTTGTTGATTAAGTGAATTACATGCTTCCCTTAGTGTTATAATGGTAGAGGATAAGCATGCAAGAAACAGTGCTCAATATTTTCCTGGGATGGCTATTGAAACTGCATTTGAGAATACAATAAGCTCCTCTGGGTCACCCAAACCAACCTGGATAAGTGATTCTAGCTACTGGTTTTGGTGTCTTATTGTTGTGCTAGTAACTGACTACTGTTAAATTTCTAGTGGATGGAAAATAAAACAGCTATTTCTCTTGACCACTTATTATTAACATGGGCTGTAACACTTTGATGCAGGCACATCAGTAGAGCTTAAACGAATTGAGAAACAAGCTGTTAAGCAAACTGACAATCTTGAAACTGGTGAACCACACTTGAAGGAAACAAGGCAGCCTGTGGATGCGAGGGCATTGGAGACGTTGGTGAGATTCTTGGAGCTTCCCGACGCAAGATGTGGGATGCAGAAATTGCCATGGAAGAGCTAGTTTAATTAACTTATGAAAATTATGCGAAAAATAAAAGTTTTCTGGCATTGGTACTTGATTTATCTTGAACATGTGTAGTCTCAGCTCTCTAGAGCTACCTTGTCCAATCTTTATAAATCTGAATCCTAGCAAACTTGCTCTATTTCTTTGAACAAGCGTCAATGTTTTCTTGATTTTGCTATTTCTTAGTTGAACTTTGCTGAATCTCAATCACGCCTGTTTAAAGATGGAATTGCTAAATCTAAGTTTCGTGATATTTTGCTAAATCTTAGTCATGCCATGGTTTAGGGATGGCAATTTTACCCATAGGGGTACTTGCGGATATTGGGCATGTTTGGTTTGTGTCCCCAACTACCCTACCAAAAAATTGGTCATACCAAATATCCTTTTGCATGTTTGGTTTGCTGCCAATTATTTGGCTGCCAATGGACTACTTAATATTTCCTTCACTGATTCTTACCAAAATTTTGGCCACCCATGGGGTAACAGGTCATCGTACCTGCATGAGCGCACACTTTTCTCAATGAGCAGGTTATGTGTACCTAGAGATAGTACTTATATTCTACCTATCAAGTTAGAGTAAATTACAAGAACCCAAATACTAAAGAGTGCTTGGGTGCTGGTTTGTAAATCGAGCACTCGGCCGTTGGACCAGGATGGATCATTCCTGCGTCGCGCATCAGTTGGCAGATTGCACCTGATTGTCCCACGTCAGATATATGATTGGGACCTGGTTTCCGTTTAACAGTGGTTAGGTTAACCTAACTTAAAAATAAGTTCAATGGGCTAAATGGTTTACCTCAAAACCCGTTAGGTTTTTCGGGTTCGATTTAAACAGATCAAAGGTTATCTCATCCTCCCGAGCGCCTCCTCCGTCCCTCCCGAGCGCCAGCCGCCGCCCTTCATGTGTCCCTCTCGAGTGCCGCGTCGCCACCCCTCCTCTATCCCTCTCGAGCGCCAGCCGCCGCCCCTCCTCTGTTCCTCCCGAGCGCCGCGCTGCCGCCCCTCCTCCGTCCCTCCCGAGCATCATCGACAAGCTGCCAGCAGCCAGCCCGCGCTCCCGCCCTCTCTTCCATTACCGTCCGGAGCTGCCGGTGGCCCGGTGTTCTTCCTCCCCTTCTCCAACCTTGAAGCGGCCATCTCCAGTGAAGTTACCGCCACAAGCGTGTAACTAAGGTACCTGACGACGCCGACGACCATCTCAGGTAAGTGGCTCATTTTCTTGCAATCTTCCTCTTTTGCAAATGGGAGATCCTGAATAAGAAGTAGAAGAACAAGAATAAGGAAGTTCTCTGTTTCTGCACCTTAGGCACGTTTTACTTCCTGTTAGCTCTTGTTAAGCCTGTCACTATGATCGAGTTTCAGTTAGTGTCTTAGACAAAATAAGGTCAGGTGTTTATGTTTTTGTACATGACACATCTGACAGTAGATAGGTTTCATCTTCTATTCAGCTTAGACTTAGTGTTGACACCACGTCTAATCCTTGTGGGATGGCACGAGTTGTGGAGGGCGTGGAGTGTTTGTAGGGGTGATGGACATGGCGATGGTGGGATGGCACCGTCAGTAAGCCAGTCTCTGATCCTAATTTTTAGCGTTTTCAGTTGTAACTGAATTAACGAATAAAAGGAGAGAAGAAAGTGAAAAGTGGTACTCAGTACACCACATCTTCCTCCATCGTCCGATTTTGTACTTGCTAGACGTTTTCACCCCGAGATCTTCCTCCATTGTTTGATTTTGTCTTTGCTAGACGTTTTCACCCCGCCAGTGAATTACAGTCGCTGGATGCTGTTACTTTTTTTGTCACCTCCTTCTCTGAAAAGGTCAATGACATATGGGACCAGGACGTGCGGGGGCAAGCGAATGATGGAAATGATGCCTTTTTTGTTTCATCCTGGCTAGAGATCATTTACCAAATGCAATTGCCTTTTTTTGTTTCAGTTTACAATTTGTATACTAACTACTATCTCCATCCTAAGGTTTAAGGCCTATATTTTTTTCCAGAAAGTCAAACTATGTCAAATTTAACTAAGTTTTTATCAAAAATCATTAACATACAAAATATAAAATTAATATTATTAAATAGATAGTGAAATATATTTTCATGTGATATCTACAAAATATCTTATTTGTTGATAGATTCTTCTAAAGATTTGATCAAACTTTACTTCGTTTGACTTTTTGAAAAAAATATAGGCCTTAAGTTTTGAGATTGAGGTAGTATGTACTAGAATTTTGTGAGTGAGCTTGGACAAAAGAATAAAAGCTAAAAAAGTGAGATAATGGCTATTCTATGCTCGCAAGATACTAACTAATCATACAAAATTATGTGCTAGCTTCCTCCAGGTACCAGCAGCATATAGTGGCATGTGTCAACACTACAGGATATAAACTTATGGCTTGGTATCTGACCCAATCCTGCCATTTGTGCCGATGGGTTTGCTTAAAGGATATAAACGCTATTTTTCTTCACTTTATCATTGAAAGAGAGATCCCTCAAGTACAAGTAATTTATGACAAACTTTCTTTCCCATGGTTCGGGTGGGCACGGATATGGATGGCAGGACAGGAGTTAAGATCCCTCATTCCTGGTGGCTTTGCTTAAGTTCTTTCCACTCATGGTCTTCAAAATTATCCGGATAAAAAAAGAATCTGTTGTCTTAGAAGGATTAGGAATTCGTATTGCGTGATTCATAAATACTGACAGACGGCTGCTGCTATTAATTTTGACCATCAACCAGAAATAAAATGGCATATGTAAATGCAGATTTTCAGGTCCTTTTTGATTACTTGCTTCCGGTCAAGAACCATTTGGTTTTGTAGTGCAAAATCTTCCATTAGGTTTGGCCAGGGAGACAAGGGGGTACACTCCTCTATTGTATATATCTTCAATGTTTGAAGTCAAAAATACACTACCCTACAAAATATTAGTTGCATACTGCCGACTTGAAAAGAGAAACGGATTTGCTTTAGTACTTAGTAGGTAAATGTTGAATCCCTGATTATTATCTATAGGTATAGTGATTAATGACCAGGAGAAAATCCAAAGAAAAGGTTTTCATTATGTACTAAAATGGTTTTTGTGGTTTTTTATGGACTTAAGGTGCTGGAAAGGCATACCAACAAGGAAAACATGAAGTGATCTTTTCGAAATCTATCTCATTAGGATATCCAGTGTGTTTGTACAATATTTTTCTTTTCACATCGGTCAACATTCCAGAATTACACGTTTATCCATACCCATCTGAACTCAAATTGCCCATACCCAATAAAACTTTGTAATTGCCCAATGATTGTGGATTACCCGATGGGTAAGATGATTACAGGAAGAATCCAGATATATAGTTGTGCTAGAACCATGCTCCTCTGTATCAGTCAGAATGTTTCCTTGAGTTACATCACCATTGCGATTCATTATTTTTTCTCTATTTTTAAAAAAATAATCAAGTAAATTACAAAGTATATTACTAATTTAACATCCAGTTCTTTGCTCCTTTTTCAACCATGCTCCAGAGGAGATTACTCTGCTTCAAGCAAATAATTATACTCTCACGGTGGACGATGAAGCAAGGTGGACAACAGAAGCATTAAAAGTTGAGCTGACGAAAGATAAGAGAGATTGCAAGCAGTCGAACAGCAATAGAAGAACTTAAAGATATTTATTGCAGCATTTGCTGCTCAAAGGTATAAAACAGCAGGTTTTGGATGATTGCATATCTCATTGCCCCAGCAATGCTACACGTACGGGCAAAAACTTACGGAATCCTATCTACGGACAGACGTGGATAACAGCGGATGATTTGGGGACCTAAAATCATGGAGGAGAAAAAGGCATGCACCAACCGACTGCAACCACGTCAGTCCGTAACCTGGCTCCCGTAACAAGGAGTCCGTAAGTCTAGCATTTTTGCTCATTGCCCCATACCAGCTTGGATTGGACTGCTAGGAGAACTACACATCATGCTCCCCGCCTGCAAGTTATATAGAAACTTGTATCTCCCATTTGTTGCAGTTTGCCAATATTTCTATTTCAGATTCTCATTTTAACTGCCATATGGACTTCAAAATTTATATGCCAACTTCTTTGAGTTGGAGGGCTCTATTTTTTCTAACTAGCTGAGCTATTTAAGTGATTCTTTTGTCAATTATTTTTATGTTCCTAAATTTTTGTGCCTACCGTTCTGCCCTAGTACAGTTATGTTCTTAACAATCTCTTGTGAACTGACACTAGAAGAAAAGTGCCCATCTACCACGACTCGCACTTTCGGTCGTTGCTGAAGACCTCCCTTCTGCCACAATTTTGGTCGGTTTCGTGGTAGATTGAAAAACTTTTTTTCTCGTTTCCGAGCCCCTCTACAGCCATGGATTAGGCCAAATCGTGCTAGATGGTCGTCCGGCGTGTGGTAGATGTCGATTTTTTCGATTTCGCTTCCGACTTTGGACTCTGACCGACCATTTCAGGCTGTGGGGCCGTGATGTCAGTGTCTCTAGCAGACTTGTTTTTTTGTTCCAAGCTCACGTTGCTCGATGCAACAATATATGGTCTGGACCGTAGGTCCATGATGTCAGCCTCTCCATTCGATTATCTATTCTACATGATTGCTGGCTATTTGCTTTCATTTTTTGAAACCGCTCGCTCTGATAATGTTCATGGACGCTGCAGTCTAGTGGGACCTTGATGTTAGCCTCTCTGAATAAGAAACCTCTACTATGTTCAGAATATTCATGGACGTTGCTGTCGGGTGGGTCCTCGATGACAGTCTCTCTGAATAACAAACCTGTGCTATATATAATTTTATATAATGTTCATAGTCGCTGCAGTCGAGTGGGTCCTCGATGTCAGCCTTTCTGAACAACAAAAATATGTGCTAAATATGTTGATAATGTTCATGAACACTGCTGTTGGGTGGGTCCTCGATGTCAGACCCTGAACAAGAAACGTGTGCTATGTTGAGTTATTTTCTTCAGCGTGATTGTTGGCTACTTGACTGTTATTTCCAAACCAGCTCATGAAATTTGAATTTCTAAAGGTCAAGGACGTTGCTGATAGGTGGGTCCCCTACTTCAGACTCTCTGAACAACAAACGAGTGCTATCTGGTGGCTCTTGTATTTTATCTTCGAACCCGCCCCTAAAATCCGAACTTGATAAGGTTGGGGGATGCTGCTGACGAGTGGGTCCCAGATGTCAGAATATCTGAATAATACGTATGCTATCTGAATTTTAATTTTGTTCCCCGTGAATCTTGGCTATTAGGCTGTTATTTTTTAACCCGCCCCTCAAATTCGACTTGATAAAATTGAAGGACGCTGGTGACTGGTGGGTCCCAGATGTCAGAATATCTGAACAATTGTGCTATCTGAATTTTATTTTGGTTCCCCGTGAATACTGGCTAATTGGCTACTTTGAACCTATCACTGAAATTCGAACATGATAAGGTGGATGGACGCTGCTGAGTGATGGGTCCCCGATGTCAGACCATCTGAATAAGAAATGTGTGATCTATTGGATTTATTATTTTATTCCCTGTGATTGTTGCATACTTGACTTTTATTTTTGAACCCGCCCGTGAAATGTGATAATGCTGAGGGGCGTTCTGATGGGTGGGTCCCTGATGTCAGCAGCGTATCATAGAAATTAAAAGTCCCTCTACTTGATAAGGTTGAGAGACGCTGCTGATGGGTGGGTCCTAGATGTCAGAATCCATGAACAATACGTGTGCTATCTGAATTTTATTTTTGTCCACCGTGAATGCTGGCTACTCGGCTGTTATTTTTGAACCCACTCATGAAATTCAATTTGATAAAGTATGTTTGAGGGACGCTGCTAACTGGTGGGTCCTATCAGAGTCTCTGAACAATATGTTAGACTCCGCTGATGGGTCGGTCTAGGATGTCAGACTATCTGAAAAAGAAATGTGTGCTTTGTTAAGTTGGATTTATTTTGTTACCCATGATTGCTACATACTTGACATTTTTTCAAACCCGTCCATGAAATATGATAAGGCTGAGGGATGCTTCTGACAGGTGGGTCCCTCATGTCAGCATGTATCGCATTTTTGCAAAACAAATCACCTGGGCCACCTTTGTGCTCCCGCCTACTCGGACTGCTATGGCGAGCTGAGCCCTTGATAAATTTAGCCCAGTAATAAGGACCGGTTTTTGGGTTACACTTCCTTTTTTGCTATTAGAAAAAAGGTATCTTTGTCCTAAAGATAAAAACTACAGAAGATACTGATATACAGCATGTACTACCTCGTAATATATAGCTGCTGCTGAAAGGAAGCTCCATGAGGCTTCATGTTTTGCGCCTTGCAAGTGTTTTTGAACATATGTTTGTCATTATATTTTGACTGCACCACACCAAAGAATAGTATGAGTTCATGAGTTCACACAATACAGCCAACAGAAGCACATAACAATAATATTACTAGACAATGACCTGCAGTCTATGTTAACATAATATAATAGCTTCTCATGGAGATGGAGACATGCGCGTACCATCATGTTCAACACAATGCATCATGAAGAAAGGGGTATTACTATAGACCACTCTCCAGAACAACTTGCATATCTAGGAGAACGGAATAGCAAGCCAAAACCACATTTAATATGCTTCGATTCATATTGTTCCTCCAGTGAAGGGTAATAACCTGCACACCTGATCACCTGCTCGCAGGACTTGTAATTAAATATAGTCACCTTCAAGGATCTGGCATCAAGCTTCTTGAATACCATGAAGTATCTTGTGTCTTTAGGTCATGTGCTTTGACGAACTGTGACCATCCTTCGTCCATGAAAATCTTGCCATCTTCGTTCTTCAGGACGACACCCCAGATGCAGCAAGTGGAAGTCTTCAGTTTGATGGTCTCTGGGCAATCATCAGCCAACCAAGTATGATGAAAGCAATAGGGGATGGCAAGCAAGTCTATCGCAGGCCGAGCGCTCTCTTGTCTTCTTTCATGATGAGCTCTTCCCAAGCTTGAGCTTCTTGCTTGAACTCTGCAAACAAAATGGCCTCGATCAGATAGGCTCTAGCTTCTTGCTTGAACATAGCAATTGCAAATATATACCTAATCAGAGCACTGTTGCCTTGATTAAAAAATGGTGAGCATTGTTCTTATCAAGCACACACAGTCAGAACGTTAAGCTTTGTCTGAACCTAGCTAGGACGATACATACATATGACCCGATATATCAGTTCAGCAAATTATTTTGACATCATATATAAACCGAAACCAAAACGATACAAACCCTATCTAGCTACGGGGATATAATGTACTATATACATGAAAGAATTATGCCCTAGAGGAAAATAATATTGGACTTATTTGCATAATCCATCAAATTCATAATAAGTTTAATACTATGCTAGAACTATATCAATCAGAAACATTGACATAGGTGTAGTATTAAATGATTGGGAGTCCTCGGTAAAATCCTGGTTTACTGGTTCATTGATCAACTGATGATTAAGGTTTGGGATTTCTATTTTCGTGCCCTCAGGTCCTTAGTTGTACTCAGTTTTCCCCAGCTCCTTAGTTTTTCCTCAGTTTTGTCCAAGCCCTTGGCTGAAACCGTCACCAGTGCTGGAACGGCCGGTTGCCCGACGGTTGAACACCTTTGACCGTTAACTGCTGACTAGTGGGGCCACATAGAGCCCGCAAAGACACATCAGAGCATCCATCTTTGTTTGACCGTAAGCATCGCCGTATCCCTGACCAAAACGCGGACGAGTGGGGCTTTGGTATATCGAATGACAAGTGGGGCCATGACGCTGATACAAGGGGCAATACACGGGTAGGATTAGATTTTTAAACGGAGCTCTACAGCGATGGCACGGAGGAGGTGGCCTGCGGGGTGCCGAGATGAGATCGACGTCCACAAAGAACTGCATGAGGCGAGACCAGACGCATTAGATAGATATGAACTAGATGCGTTTAACCATGCAAAGAAGAGAAGAAATAGTCGAGGACATCGACGACGACCTCAACACTTTGACTGACGGTGTCGGACACGAACGCGAGCAATGTAGAGAAAATTAGTGTCTCTCCTTTCTGGCGCGTATAGATAGGTGCTAGGGGAGTGTAGTGGCGAAGGGAAAGACCTCGCGGTGGTCTGTGGCGTCCAGCATAGCGGGGCGACATGGCCGTGCCCACAGCGGCGTGCATGTTCGGCATTGGCATCAGCATGCACGTTCGTCATTGGCCTCGGCGGTATCTCTGGTGTGTCAGTGATCGAATGAGGAGACGGGATTGAGGGTGCATCCCGACGGTGACCTAGCAGTGGCGGCGAGCATGCATAGCCATTCTGACCATGCCGATATCGGCATCGGCATCGTTTGGAGGCTGTGGTGCTCGAATCATGGTGGAAATTGCGATTCCCTATTATTTTTACATGCATAATATATAGAAAATAGCTAGATCTCTAAATCGATGCATATGAAGCTACATATATATTCTTGGTCATAATCCCCTTATCTAAAAGGGATGGATGCATGGCTTCACGTCGTCGTCGCTTTCATCGTCAGTATCTTCGTCGTCCGTGTAGTAGTACTTCCTGCACAATGTTACGTCGAACACCTTCACTGTGAGCACATCATCGCCTTCATATTTGAAGTGTAGGATGTAGCCGAAATCCACAACGTGCGCGATGGTGAAATTCTCCCAGCCCTTGTCGAGGTACATCCGGTCTTGTCCGTCAAATAGGACCTCCACGGTCCATAGACGAGGACCGCAGTCAGCTGCTCGCAGATACACCTTTGCGGGCTCCTGGCCGTCAAGATAGTCCGCAAACTTTTGTGGGAGTGCCTGCAAAGAGATCGAGCGCCGATCGTTTGAAATTAAAGGCTTTTTGGAACATGCACATAATTAATCACATGCATCATATATGTGGGAACTGATGTCTACGCACTTCTATTCTTGTAGACACTTGTTGGGCCTCCAAGTGCAGAGGTTTGTAGAACAGCAGCAAGTTTCCCTTAAGTGGATCACCCAAGGTTTATCAAACTCAGGGAGGTTAGAGGTCAAAGCTATCCCTCTCAAGCAACCCTGCAATTACGATACAGAAAGTCTCTTGTGTCCCCAACACACCCAATACACTTGTCAGATGTATAGGTGCACTAGTTCAGCGAAGAGATAGTGAAATACAAGTGGTATAGATGATTATAAGTAGCAAACATGATGTGAAATAAATATCGCTGCGAGCAAACAACTAACAAAACAGCAAGTAAACAGTGTGCAAAGCTTGGAAACAAGGCCTAGGGATCATACTTTCACTAGTGGACACACTCCCAACAATATAACATGATTGAACAAATAAACAACTTCTCTCCACTATGGTACTCTGAATTACTCTCCTATTGAATAACACTAATCATTGTGTAGTGGCTACAGAAGCACCCCTTAAAGTTCATCAAGTACTTGACAAACACCACTCATAGATATATCCAAATTAGATCACAACTCAAGATAGAAATCATTGCAACTTAGACCAAGTACTAACACGGTGCACACACTGTCAACATTACACCATGAAAGGAGGAATAGATCACTCAATACTATCATAGTAATAATTACTCTCATAATCCACAAGAGATCACGATCATAGCCTAAACCAAGTACCACCACGATGCATGCACTGTCACCGTTACACCATGGCAGGAGGAATAGATTACTTTAATAACATCACTAGAGTACACTATAATAATTAAGCATAGGAGTAGCATAATATCTGAATAATAACATCTACTTGTTCAACATGATACAAAGCTCACGATCACATAAAGATCACATCATGGGAGAGAGAGGTGAACCACATAGCTACCGGTAGAGCCCTCAGCCCCGGGGATGAACTACTCCCTCCTCATCATAGGAGACAGCAAGGTTGATGGAGATGGCGGTGAGGTCGATGGAGATAGCGGAGATGGTGATGGAGACCGATGGAGATGGCTCCGGGGGCACTTCCCCGTCCCGGCAGGGTGCCAGAACAGAGACTTCTGTCCCCCGAAATTTGTCGGTGATGGCGGCGGAGCTGCAGAACTGCTTCTGGAAAATTCCCGACTCCTCTAGGGTTTTCCGTCCCGAGGCTTTATATAGGCGAAGGGGCGATGTCAGAGGAGGGCCAGGGCCTCCTCACACATGGCTGGCGTGGCCAGGGGCCTGGCCGCGCCACCTGTGTGTGTGGGGCCCCTGTGGCCCACCTCATACTCCTCTTCGGATCTCTGGAAGCTTCCGGGTAAAATAAGACTTCTGGCTTTTGTTTCGTCCAATTCCGAGAATATTTCCTGTGTATCACTTCTGAAACACAAAACAGCAGAAAACAGGGAACTGGCACTGTGGCAACTCGTTAATAGGTTAGTTTCGGAAAATGCATAAAAGTGCCACTAAGTGTAACGAAACAATAGGCAAATGGTGTAAAAACAAGCATGGAGCATCAAAAATTATAGATACGTTGGAGACGTATCAGCATCCCCAAGCTTAACTCCTGCTCGTCCTCGAGTAGGTAAGTGATAACAAAAGAAATAATTTTTGAGGTGACATGCACCTACACAATCTTGATCATATATGTAAGCATTGGTGAGCTGGGATCAATGGAACTTAAAACATGGGCATGAAGATATAATCATGACAATAAGAACTTAGCAACCATGTTGTAAACATGCAAATGAACACAAACAAAGGATCATGATAATGAAACAATGAAAGTGAAACGTGTGTTCAAATCATAAGGAAAAACATACAAATGGTTTTCAGCTTGTCCTTCAAAGAGAGCAAAACATAAATGCATAGGACACCTTCAAGTTTAAGAGGGCGACTAGATACAAATAATTTAAGAACAAGTGAAACCAACAATATGAGTCAATCAATGAACTTTGGGACAATGCATATCACACTAAGAATGACAACTATGCTCTCTTAATGGTGCATAAAGAAAGAAGGTGGTGACTCAACATAAAAGTAGAAGAAAGGCCCTTCGCAGAGGGAAGCAGTGATTGCAAGTTTTATAACCTTCAAAAATTATGGTACTTACCGGCTTTGAGCTCTCATTGCCCCCATCATAAGCATCTTGAATGGTTAAAGTTAATGCGAGAACAATTATGATGCATATGCTTGACAAATCATAAGTTGAAAACCTCGTGCCCCGTGAATACGAGTATCCAAACCTCATGCTACTTTACTTAGAGTCCAAAGCAAGGCTCTTGTCATTGTAAGTATATGCATATCATTGAGAACCGCCAATGGGGTACCTCCGTGCCCGATGACATGGAACAAGCCCACACTAAAATGATAGGACAAGCAGACAATGAACACCTCGACATCTCTTTTATTTGCTATATTGTTTAGCTTTTTATTATGAGATGCGTCGTCGAATGTTCACCATGGGTATGCTGCAAATTTTCACCATGAATTATGCATGGCTTAGATTGGAGTCCGGCGTTTCCCTAACACATATACAAACTCCATGATCCCCACAAGATTCCCAATTCATTTCACACCGCGGGCATCCATAAACAAAAGATCACGATATCAACTCAAATAAGAAGTGCAATGTTGAAAGCTTGCCCATGACTGCATGGCTGGGCTAGTCTCCAACTTACAACTTGCAAGCATAACAACTCAACATAAGAGACCACAATGTCAAATTTTTAAGAACAGGAAAAAGTAAAGTGTGCCTTCCGGTTCGTGAGAGCTTTACTGACCGAATTTCGCATAACACTGGTAAGAGTTTAATTTGAAGAGAAAATAAAAGCAAGTCAAATTTACTTGGAATAGCAAATTGCTAGTAGGTATGTATGGTGGACACTTTGGAAAACTTTGGCTTTTAGGAGTTGGATGCACGAGTAGAGCTCATACTCAGTACAAGGTGAGGGCTAGCAAAAGACTGGGAGCGACCAACTAAGAGAGCAATAATGGCCATAATCATGCAAAGCGGCATTAAAAGAAGCATAAGATGGCATCAAAAGTCAAAAACTAAATGATCATGAAGGCTATTGGCGACTTTGTAAGAGTCTAACATGTGTGAGCATGCGCCAAGTCAACCCAAATAAAGCATCAAGGAGAAAACCAAAATAATGCTTCCATACAATAAAAACAACGCATGATTTTTTCAAAGGCTCATTAAGCAATCTCAGTTATTTGAGACAAGTCATGCTACAGCAAAACCACTAAGCATACTATCAAAAAGACATCAAGCACGACATGCAAAAGCCTAAGCCGCAGTCTACACAAGCTCCTTTTTGTACCACTATTTTGCATAAAGCTTTTTCTCTTTTCCAACACCATTTGAAATTTTTATAGACACCTCTTTTGATGAAAACCAATAAAGATCAGAGGCAAAAATACACCTTGATGAAAAGATAAGACAAGGTCTGAACGCAAATCAAGGCAAAAACGAAAACCAAAAGCAGTAGCGAAAAAAGAAGAACACTCGGTGAAAATGTAAGAATGAAAAACAGAGTGTTCTTGGCAAATGAAAAGCGAATTCATCTCCTCCAAAAGAAACATGATGTGATCTAACCATTTATTGCAGCAAACAAAACTAAACTAACTAAGAAAACTAAAACAACTGACGCTCCAAGAAAAACACATAGTGCATGAAGCAATAAAAATATAGTGTCTTGAAAGGTGACCTGATTTTTGCCGATGAAGAAGGGGTGCCTCGGGGGCATCCCCAAGCTTTGACGCTTGTACTTCTTGGATATTTCTTGGGGTGATGCATGGGCATCCCCATGCTTGAGCTTTTGTCCATTCTTCAACTCATCTCATCACTCTCCGATCCCTACACTTGAAAACTTCCTTCATACAAAACTAAACACAATTCTATTAGCAACATTAGTGTAAACATAATAATGAATCAACCCTTTTTGCTTCAGGTTTCAACCCAAAACCACCACATATAAAGTATATACTACTGTAGCAACTTCCCCAAAAGTTCCGTGATCAAAAGAACTCAAAAGAAAGCGATAAAGCGGCAAACACAAATATTGGCAGAAATCTGTCAAAATAGAGCAGCTGACAAAGGTCGAATTTTTGAGGGGTTTTCTGTTGCTCAAATCAAAAAGTGTTCAACTAACGAAAGTTTGGATATAACCTGGGGCATATGCACAATAAATCGCAGGTCCAAAAGATAAACTGAGAATTTATACGAATGTTTACGGTGCAGCACTGAAAATAGTTTCAGGACAGCAACATCCCCAAATCTTTACCTCACTCAAATTAGAGGCTTCTCTTGGAACAAAAACAAAATAAAATGGATAAGGAGAGGTCATTACAGTAGTAATGACTTCCAAGACTCAAATAAAAGAAAAAGTACTGAAAGTAAAAACATTGGGTTATCTCCCAAGAGTGCTTTTCTTTAACGCCTTTGAGCTAGGCGCAGTAATTTGCAAACATGCTCATGTGGGCGCCATATAAGAGCTTGAGGCAAATGCGCCATATAGGAACTTAAAGCAAAAGAGAGCATCAAAAAGCAAATGTGAAAGATATTTATATCTGAACCACTTCCTATGCATAGGAATCTTGTAAGAAAATAAATCAACGAGGCACAAAGTAGCAAGCATGAATAGATAAAATAAGTGCCACTTCAAGATTTGCAACATAAAGAGGGAAAACTTAATATTGTTGAGATCCATCAAACCATGTTTCCCTCTCTCATAATAACTTTCAGTAGCATCATGAATAGAACTAACAATATAACTATCACATAAAGCATCCCTATCATGAGCCACATGCATAAAAGAATTAATACTCACCACAGGAACAATAGTAGTAGGAGCAGATTCAACAGAATAATTATTCTCATCACCATAATCATCATAAATAGGAGGCATATTGTAATCATAACTAATTTTATCCGCAATAGTAGGTGAACTGAAAATATTATACTCATCATCATAGGCTAGAGAACTACTATGTCGCAAAGCATACTCATCAAACATATCATCATAAGAAGGAACATCACATATGGGAGATAAAATATCATCAGAGCAAACTTTCTCCACTAAAGCTGGGGAGCTAAAAATATCATGCTTAACAAAACCAGCCTCCCCAAGCTTAGACTCTTCTATAGCATTATCAACAACGGTGTTCAAAGCATTGATACTAACAACACTATTAGCATGCAAATTAAGCTCCAAAGGTTTTTCAATTTTCTCTTCAAACACTTCATATCTAAACTCAGGAAAAAGACTACAGAACTCATTGTTTTCCATTAAGCCTAACTAGTGAAAATAAAAACAAGAAACAAAAAGATGTAATTGCAGAATCTAAAGGAAATAACTCCGAGCACTCACACAGGAGGATGCGAGTACCTTTTACCTTACCTCCCCGGCAACGGCGCCAGAAAAGAGCTTGATGTCTACGCACTTCTATTCTTGTAGACACTTGTTGGGCCTCCAAGTGCAGATGTTTGTAGAACAGCAGCAAGTTTCCCTTAAGTGGATCACCCAAGGTTTATCGAATTCAGGGAGGTTAGAGGTCAAAGCTATCCCTCTCAAGCAACCCTGCAATTACGATACAGAAAGTCTCTTGTGTCCCCAACACACCCAATACACTTGTCAGATGTATAGGTGCACTAGTTCAGCGAAGAGATAGTGAAATACAAGTGGTATAGATGATTATAAGTAGCAAACATGATGTGAATAACACTAATCATTGTGTAGTGGCTACAGAAGCACCCCTTAAAGTTCATCAAGTACTTGACAAACACCACTCATAGATATATCCAAATCAGATCACAACTCAAGATAGAAATCATTGCAACTTAGACCAAGTACTAACACGGTGCACACACTGTCAACATTACACCATGAAAGGAGGAATAGATCACTCAATACTATCATAGTAATAATTACTCTCATAATCCACAAGAGATCACGATCATAGCCTAAACCAAGTACCACCATGATGCACGCACTGTCACTGTTACACCATGGCAGGAGGAATAGATTACTTTAATAACATCACTAGAGTACACTATAATAATTAAGCATAGAAGTAGCATAATATCTGAATAATAACATCTACTTGTTCAACATGATACAAAGCTCACGATCACATAAAGATCACATCATGGGAGAGAGAGGTGAACCACATAGCTACCGGTAGAGCCCTCAGCCCCGGGGATGAACTACTCCCTCCTCATCATAGGAGACAGCAAGGTTGATGGAGATGGCGGTGAGGTCGATGGAGACGGCGGAGACGATGATGGAGACCGATGGAGATGGCTCCGGGGGCACTTCCCCGTCCTGGCAGGGTGCCGGAACAGAGACTTCTATCCCCCGAAATTTCTCGGTGGTGGCGGCGGAGCTGCGGAACTGCTTCTGGAAAATTGCTGACTCCTCTAGGGTTTTCTGTCCCGAGGCTTTATATAGGTGAAGGGGCGATGTCAGAGGAGGGCCAGGGCCTCCTCACACATGGCTGGCACGGCCAGGGGCCTGGCCGCGCCACCTATGTGTGTGGGGCCCCTGTGGCCCACCTCCTACTCCTCTTCGGATCTCTGGAAGCTTCCGGGTAAAATAAGACTTCTGGCTTTTGTTTCGTCCAATTCCGAGAATATTTCCTGTGTATCACTTCTGAAACACAAAACAGCAGAAAACAGGGAACTGGCACTGTGGCAACTCGTTAATAGGTTAGTTCCGGAAAATGCATAAAAGTGCCACTAAGTGTAACGAAACAATAGGCAAATGGTGTAAAAACAAGCATGGAGCATCAAAAATTATAGATACGTTGGAGACGTATCAGAAACGCGTACGTACCTTCTTGGCCAAAGGGTCTTCATAGATGACGATTAAGAACTCCTCTATGATCAATGGCAGTGTTGACGGTGGTGGTGGCAATGATGATGATCCACCACCCAGGCCGTCCCTTCCCCTTCCCCTTCCCCTTTCGGTCGGCGTCCGAGACGTGGAAGCCATGGCAATGGATCAAGTGTATGTGAACGAAGAAGAGAGAGGCAGAAACGAAGAAGATAGAGGCAGAACCTATTGTCATGAGGGATGGCCGAGGTGGGGGTTTATAAGGGCGAGATGACCATTGTGGGGTTACATAATAAATTAAGGAGGAGATGACCGTTGTGGGGGTGGTTTATATCTCAACAAAAAAGTAATGCCTAAAAGAAATGGAAATTCGTGATAGTTTATTATTTTACCGTGAAAAGTAATGCCTAAAGGAAATTCGTGATAGTTTATGATTTCACCGTGAAAAGTAATGCCTAAAGGAAATTCGTGAAATGTAATGCCTAAATGGAAATTCGTGATAGTTTATTATTTTACCGTGAAAAGTAATGCCTAAATGGAAATTCGTGATAGTTTATCATTTTACCGTGAAAAGTAATGCCTACAAGAAGTGGAAATTCATGTTTACCAAACTTGTTGAATCCGGTGGCCAACTCGTTATTTAGCATACATAGAGGGGTAGTAGTTTGCCACCGACAGATAGAGAGATGGTAGCACGATCCTGCCCGTTAGATCATAGGATCGACGGTAGGTGGGCACGATCCATGTGACAACAGCTCGACCAATCAGGCCAAGTTTGAGCTTCTGTGAGAAGGGAGAGGGTAAAACTGAGTAGTATCAAGGATACAAGGGTAAGTAAATAGTAAACAGGCTAAGGAATTCAAATAAGAGATTTAGAAAAATAAAAACACATGTTTTCTACAATGAAACCCAGGTTGGCCTACCTCAAAGTATTAGCAATTCAAATATACATGAGTGTAAAAATTATGGCCTCATTCAGATAAACTATGTTTTGGGTATAGATGTTTTGAGAAGGGGTTTGAGTGGAAAGCCATGAACCTCCATAGCTACTAGTGATTTCAGAAGTGGCGAGTTGTGTAAAAACTTGATTTATATATGATTGTTATGATTTTATTTTACGCATGAGTTGGAGGCACTATGATTTTATTTTTTTGAATTTTTTTGCGCATGAAATGACTCAATTATATGGCTTAATCCCATCTATTGACTCTCTGTTGACCAGCCACTTGAGGGTAAAATTGAGTATATTGCACTAGCCAGTATTAGTACTCGAGGGGAAAACTGAGTACAGATATTTTTCCAGTGTAAGACTCGAGGGTAGAACTGAGTACACGTAACGGTGCTGACATGCAGTCCCACAGACGCATATCGCAGTGAGCAGCGGTTAGCCGCGCGGTGCGCGTGTTGAGACCAAAATGTCAACTGCTGAGACGAACCGTCACTTTGACAGTACAGAGCCCCTCTCCCTCCCTCTGCACACAGTCTCATCATAACTCACGCACGCAACCACGCCTCTCACGTCCCATCACCTTCTCCAAAAAACCCCAGCCACCCTACTGATACGTCTTAAACGTATCTATAATTTTTGATGCTCCATGCTTTGTTTTACACCATTTGCCTATTGTTTCGTTACACTTAGTGGCATTTTTATACGCTTTCCGGAACTAACCTATTAACGAAGTGCCACAGTGCCAGTTTCCTGTTTTCTGCTGTTTTTGTGTTTCAGAAGTGATACACAGGAAATATTCTCGGAATTGGACGAAACAAGTTCCTGAAGTCATATTTCACCGGGGAGCTCCCAAACATCCGAAGACCTGACGGAGGGGGGCCACGAGGCCCCCACACACAGGGGCGGCGCGGCCCAGCCCCTGGCCGCGCCACCCCCTTGTGAGGGCACGTGGTCCACCCTCTGACATCGCCCCTTCGCCTATATTTACCCCCTGACGAGAAAAACCTAAGGGCCCGATCAGTTTTCCAGAATACATCGCGATCCGCCGCCGCCATCGACCCGAAGATCGGGAGGGTCCAGAAGCTCTTCCCGGCACCCTGCCGGAGAGGGGAATCGCCACCGGAGGTCTCCTTCATCGCCATGATTGCCTCCGGAGCGATGAGTGAGTAGTCTACCTTGGACTATGGGTCCATAGCAGTAGCTAGATGGTTGTCTTCTCCACCATGTGCTTCATGTTTAGATCTCATGAGCTGCCCTACATGATTGAGATCACTGTTATGTAATTCTATGATGTTGGTTTGTTGGGATCCGATGAATATTGGTGTTTATGATTAAGTTGCTGTACTGAATTTTATCTTATGTTATCTCTATGATGTTTATGATCTTGCATGCTCTCCGTTGTTAGTAGCTATCTTGGCCGAGTAGTTGCTAGTGACTCCAAGAGGGGGTATTTATGCTCGATAGTGGGTTCATGCCTCTATTTCACCTGGGGGAGTGACAGAAACCTCTAAGGTGGTAGATGTGCTGTTGCTACTAGGGAGAAAACAACATTCATATGCTCGAGGGCATATGCTTTGTTTACATTACACACTTTGCTTAATGCAATTATCTGTTGTTCGCAACTTAATACTTCTAGGGTGTTCGGATGATATCCCCGGGGGTGGATTATTAGTCATAGATGCAGTTGGATGGCGGTCTATGTATTTTGTTGTAATGCCCAGAGTGAATCTCATAGTGATCTTCTTGACATATCACGTTAGCTCTATTCTATCAATTGCCCAACTGTAATTTGTTTACCCAGCATGTTATTTATCTATGGAGAGACACCACTAGTGAACTGTGGACCCCGGTCCTATTTTAATCATATTGCAATCAACTGTTTACTATTCCCGCACTGTTTACTTTACTAGCATACTACTACTGTTTTCCACTCGATACGCTCATAACCTTTGTTTCAAGCAAACCGGTGAGATTGACAACCTCATCGCAAGTTGGGAACAAAGTATTTGTTTGTGTGTGTGCAGGTTCCACGTTGCAGCTAGCAAGCAAAGCTTGGACGAGGCGCCACATATAAATTGTCCGCTGCTGTCGCAAGCTAGCAAGCATCACCTTCAGTCGTCACCGTCTCCCTTCTCCTGAACGATAAACCTTGGTTTCATAACTGAGGGAAAACTAGCCGCTACACTCATCATACCTTCCTCTTGGGGTTCCCAACGGGCTGGTCAATCACCACGCACAAGGACATCTGTTCCCACATCAACTCACCATCAACCGTTCACAAGTGTAGGGATCAGCTACTTTTCTGGCGCCGTTGCCGGGGAACGAAGAAGAATAATCTCCCTCGTCAACTGGTCGCCATCAAGACTTTTCTGGCGCCGTTGCCGGGGAAGGAAGAGAAGACTTCTGCGAGGGGAGTTCTTCGCACACACATTCTTTGCTTTGTTATTTGTTTGCTTTACTTTATTTTATTTGCTTGCATTGCTTTTATATCAAAAACCCAAAAAAATTAGAATCCTTGGTAGTTGTTTTTATTTATCTGCTTTTAGTTTTGTTACAATGAGTAATCCTGAAGTAGAATTTCGTAGTTTCAAGCAACAAGGGGGAGAAAGTTTAAAAGATGCTTGGTACCGTATTAACAATGCTCATCATAGGTGTACCAAAAAGCACTCCACCATGATCCTCCTTAGAAATTTTTATGTTGGTATATCTAGCTGGAATAGGTATGTTCTTGATACTCTTACAGGAGGTAATTTTCTGGGTACTCCCGCGGGAGAAGCATGCACTATAATTGAAAGTTTAGTGGGAGTACCACCTATTCATGTTGCTAAGACTGAGACCACTTTGGAAGAGGTGGTAGAAAAGCTCAGCTCCTTAGAGAAAAGTTTGCCAAGTATCCTAGAAAATGCTAGCCGCGATAGTGAATTAATAGAAAGCATTGGTAAGAGAATTACCATTTTAGAGGCTAGCACTAATCATGACAATCAAAACTTGAGGATTGGTAAACTAGAAGAGTCTATGGAAACTCTTAGTTTAATCTTCTCTTCTCTTAAATTCAAGAAAGAGAAAGTGTTTGTTGGAAAAGAGCAAAAATTTATGTATGTTCCCAAGGTTTCTGCGCTTAAATCTCAACATGTTCTTAAAATTGGTAAGACTCTTAGTTCCACTAAGGGTGACTTGCAGGTTGAATCATCTTCGGGAACCTTCAAAGAGCCTACTGAGGTAACTAGCACTTCATCTCTTGATATTACTTGATTCGCACTTTTCTGCGCCTAGCTCAAAGGCGTTAAAGAAAAGCACTCTTGGGAGATAACCCAATGTTTTACTTTTCAGTACTTTTTCTTTTATTTGAGTCTCAGAAGTCATTACTACTGTAATGACCGCTCTTTATCTTGTTTATTTCGTTTTTGTGTCAAGAGAAGCCTCTAATTTGAGTGAGGTAAAGATTTGGGGTTATTGCTGTCCTGAAACTGTTTTCGGTGCTGCACCGTAAAAATTCGTATAAAATCACTGTATATCTTTTGGACCTGAAATTTCTTGTGCTTATGCCCCAGGTTATATCCAAACTTTTCTTAGTTGAACACTTTTTGATTTGAGCAACAGAAAATCCCTCAAAAATTCGTCCTTTATCAGCTGTCCAGTTTTGACAGATTTCTGCCAATATTTGTTTTTGCCACTTTATCGCTTTCTTTTGAGTTCTTTTTGATCATGGAACTCTTGTGGAAGTTGCTACAGTAGTATATACTTTATATGTGGTGGTTTTGGGTTGAAACCTGAAGCTAAAATAGGTTGAATATATTTTATGCTTACACTAATGTTGCTAATAGAATTGTGTTTAGTTTTGTATGAAGGAAGTTTTCAAGTGTAGGGATTGGAGAATGATGAGATGAGTTGAAGAATGGACAAAAGCTTAAGCTTGGGGATGCCCAGCACCCCAAGAAATATCCAAGAAGTACAAGCGTCAAAGCTTGGGGATGCCCCCGAGGCACCCCTTCTTCATCGGCAAAAATCAGGTCACCTTTCAAAACACTATATTTTTATTGCTTCATGCACTATGTGTTTTTCTTGGAGCGTCAGTTGTTTTAGTTTTCTTAGTTTGTTTAGTTAGTTTGTTTGCTGCAATAAATGGTTGGACCCCAACAAATTTCCTTTGGAGGAGATGTACTCGTTTTCATTTGCAAAGAACGCTCTAGTTTTCACTCTTATTTAAAATCGAGCGTTCTACTTTTTCTGCTACTGCTTTTGGTTTTCGTTTTCGCCTTGATATGCGTTCAGATCTTGTCATATCTTTTCATCAAGGTGTATTTTTGCCTCTGATCTTTATTGGTTTTCATCAAAAGAGGTGTTTATAAAAATTTCAAATGGTGTTGGAAAAGAGAAAAAGCTTTGTGCAAAATAGTGGTACAAGAAGGAGCTTGTGTAGACTGCGGCTTAGGCTTTTTCATGTCATGCTAGATGTCTTTTTGATAGTATGCTTAGTGGTTTTGCTGTAGCATGACTTGTCTCAAATAACTGAGATTGCTTAATGAGCCTTTGAAAAAATCATGCGTTGTTTTTATTGTATGGAAGCATTATTTTGGTTTTCTCCTTGATGCTTTATTTGGGTTGACTTGGCGCATGCTCACACATGTTAGACTCTTCCAAAGTCGCCATTGCCTTCATGATCATTTAGTTTTTGACTTTTGATGCCATCGTATGCTTCTTTTAATGTCGCTTTGTCGCTTTGCATGATTATGGCCATTATTGCTCTCTTAGTTGGTCGCTCCCAGTCTTTTGCTAGCCCTCACCTTGTACTGAGTATGAGCTCTACTCATGCATCCAACTCCTAAAAGCCAAAGTTTTTCAAAGTGTCCACCATACATACCTACTAGCAATTTGCTATTCCAAGTAAATTTGACTTGCTTTTATATTCTCTTCAAATTAAACTCTTACCAGTGTTATGCGAAATTCGGCCAGTAAAGCTCTCACGAACCGGAAGGCACACTTTACTTTTTCCTGTTCTAAAAATTTGACATTGTGGTCTTTTATGCTGAGTTGTTATGCTTGCAAGTTGTAAGTTGGATTCTAGCCCAGCCATGCCGTCATGGGGCAAGCTTTCAACATTGCACTTCCTATTTGAGTTGATATTGTGATCTTTTGTTTATGGATGCCCGCTGTGTGAAATGAATTGGGAATCTTGTGAGGATCATGGAGTTTTTATATGTGTTAGGGAAACGCCGGGCCGCCAATCTAAGCCATGCATAATTCATGGTGGAAATTTGCAGCATACCCATGGTGAACATTCGACGACGCATCTCACAATAAAAAGCTAAACAATATAGCAAATAAAAGTGATGCCGAGGTGTTCATTGTCTGCTTGTCCTGTCATTTTGGTGTGGGCTTGTTCCATGTCATCGGGCACGGAGGTACCCCATTGGCGGTTCTCAATGATATGCATATATTTACAATGACAAGAGCCTTGCTTGGGACTCTAAGTAAACTAGCATAGTTTGGGTACTCGTATTCATGGGACACGAGGTTTTCAACTTATGATTTGTCAAGCATATGCATCATAATTGTTCTCGCATTAACTTTAACCATTCAAGATGCTTATGATGGGGGCAATGAGAGCTCAAAGCCGGTAAGTACCATAATTTTTGAAGGTTATAAAACTTGCAATCACTGCTTCCCTCTGCGAAGGGCCTTTCTTTTACTTTTATGTTGAGTCACCACCTTCTTTCTTTATGCACCATTAAGAGAGCATAGTCGTCATTCTTAGTGTGATATGCATTGTCCCAAGGTTCATTGATTGACTCATATTGTTGGTTTCACTTGTTCTTAAATTATTTGTATCTAGTCGCCCTCTTAAACTTTGAGGTGTCCTATGCATTTATGTTTTGCTCTCTTTGAAGGACAAGCTGAAAACCACTTGTATGTTTTTCCTTATGATTTGAACACACGTTTGACTTTCATTGTTTCACTACCATGATCTTTTGTTTGTGTTCATTTGCATGTTTACAACATGGTTGCTAAGTTCTTATTGTCATGATTATATCTTCATGCCCATGTTTTAAGTTCTATTGATCCCAGCTCACCAATGCTTACATATATGATCAAGATTGTGTAGGTGCATGTCACCTCAAAAATTATTCTTTTGTTATCACTTACCTACTCGAGGACGAGCAGGATTTAAGCTTGGGGATGCTTGATACGTCTCAAACGTATCTATAATTTTTGATGCTCCATGCTTTGTTTTACACCATTTGCCTATTGTTTCGTTACACTTAGTGGCATTTTTATACGCTTTCCGAAACTAACCTATTAACGAAGTGCCACAGTGCCAGTTTCCTGTTTTCTGCTGTTTTTGTGTTTCAGAAGTGATACACAGGAAATATTCTCGGAATTGGACGAAACAAGTTCCTGAAGTCATATTTCACCGGGGAGCTCCCAAACATCCGAAGACCTGACGGAGGGGGGCCACGAGGCCCCCACACACAGGGGCGGCGCGGCCCAGCCCCTAGCCGCGCCACCCCCTTGTGAGGGCACGTGGTCCACCCTCTGACATCGCCCCTTCGCCTATATTTACCCCCTGACGAGAAAAACCTAAGGGCCCGATCAGTTTTCCAGAATACATCGCGATCCGCCGCCGCCATCGACCCGAAGATCGGGAGGGTCCAGAAGCTCTTCCCGGCACCCTGCCGGAGAGGGGAATCGCCACCGGAGGTCTCCTTCATCGCCATGATTGCCTCCGGAGCGATGAGTGAGTAGTCTACCTTGGACTATGGGTCCATAGCAGTAGCTAGATGGTTGTCTTCTCCACCATGTGCTTCATGTTTAGATCTCATGAGCTGCCCTACATGATTGAGATCACTGTTATGTAATTCTATGATGTTGGTTTGTTGGGATCCGATGAATATTGGTGTTTATGATTAAGTTGCTGTACTGAATTTTATCTTATGTTATCTCTATGATGTTTATGATCTTGCATGCTCTCCGTTGTTAGTAGCTATCTTGGCCGAGTAGTTGCTAGTGACTCCAAGAGGGGGTATTTATGCTCGATAGTGGGTTCATGCCTCTATTTCACCTGGGGGAGTGACAGAAACCTCTAAGGTGGTAGATGTGCTGTTGCTACTAGGGAGAAAACAACATTCATATGCTCGAGGGCATATGCTTTGTTTACATTACACACTTTGCTTAATGCAATTATCTGTTGTTCGCAACTTAATACTTCTAGGGTGTTCGGATGATATCCCCGGGGGTGGATTATTAGTCATAGATGCAGTTGGATGGCGGTCTATGTATTTTGTTGTAATGCCCAGAGTGAATCTCATAGTGATCTTCTTGACATATCACGTTAGCTCTATTCTATCAATTGCCCAACTGTAATTTGTTTACCCAGCATGTTATTTATCTATGGAGAGACACCACTAGTGAACTGTGGACCCCGGTCCTATTTTAATCATATTGCAATCAACTGTTTACTATTCCCGCACTGTTTACTTTACTAGCATACTACTACTGTTTTCCACTCGATACGCTCATAACCTTTGTTTCAAGCAAACCGGTGAGATTGACAACCTCATCGCAAGTTGGGAACAAAGTATTTGTTTGTGTGTGTGCAGGTTCCACGTTGCAGCTAGCAAGCAAAGCTTGGACGAGGCGCCACATATAAATTGTCCGCTGCTGTCGCAAGCTAGCAAGCATCACCTTCAGTCGTCACCGTCTCCCTTCTCCTGAACGATAAACCTTGGTTTCATAACTGAGGGAAAACTAGCCGCTACACTCATCATACCTTCCTCTTGGGGTTCCCAATGGGCTGGTCAATCACCACGCACAAGGACATCTGTTCCCACATCAACTCACCATCAACCGTTCACAAGTGTAGGGATCACCTACGCGCGCTCCCCTACCGGTGATGGAGAAGAAGAATGCGCCGGCGGCCATCGCCCCCGAGCCCGTCGCCTCTGAGCCCATCGCCTCCGAGCCCATCGCATCCGAGCCCGTCACCGCCGAGCCCATCGCATCCGAGGGCGGCGCATCCAAGCGCGGCGCCTCTGTGAACTGGGCCTCTCTTAAGGGTGACAGACCACTTCACAAGATCGGCGACTGCTTACTGGCGAACGAGGAGTACGTGGACACCTACGCTGCTTTGAGGCAAGTTTGTACAAATTGGCGCTCAGATCTACCTGAGCCCGACGTGCACCTGCACGAATGGATCGTGGTAGAACACGCCCTTCCACGCGCCGCTGAGTTCTCCTTCCTCAACCTCCGCACATCCCGCTACGTCATCATCGATCTAACGGAAGTTCATGCAAGGCTCAAATTCCTCCATATCTATAGAGTTAATCTATTTTTATTTTCAATCATAAATATCTTAGTGCTAAATGTTATCTTCATCAACTCCCTTTTAGATACTACTTCGTCGGCTTTTACCGTGGCGTCATCGTGCTTGCCCAGAGGAACCAGCCGCACAAGATACGGCTTCTGAACCCACTCACAAAGATATTGAACGCTACGTTTGAGGCGCAGATGCCATCTATGATTGTGGAGTCAGTCGCTGTAATGAAGTCCCCGACTATGGTCTTCATTTGCACAGGTTACCCCGATGAAATTGCTTGGGTCGATGAGAGCTCTCCAACTAAGGATATAGATGTACATGATTGGGGAGAAGGAAGATTTACGATCGAGGACCATTCTCTGCGTTGCATTACCCCGTTCAATGGTGAATTGTAGGCAATAGCTGTGAATGAGTTCGGAAGAATAGTGTGCACCAACAATGTCCAGTTGGAGCAGCGCGCGAGCACTGTCAGCATGAAGACACTATTTTCATTTCTAGAACTTGGAAATGATTATGATTCCAAGTTCTACCTTGTGAAGTCGGATGGTGATCTGCAGCTTGTGTTGTTGGGCGGCAGCACTGACGACAACCGGCATTTGGAGGAAGGTCAACCATTGGTGTACCATGTGGACACTGAGAGCCGCTCTCTCCATGCCGTCAGTAACATTGGCAGTCGTGCCCTCTTCGTCAATTTTAGCCGGTGTATCTCCGTCGACACCAGAGTGCACCCGACAGTTTGACCTGGCTGCATCTACTACGTGGATTTGGGTTATATCAGAGAGTATGATGATGATAGAAAGGCCTGGGATGAGTGGCCACGACGTGCGGATAGATTAGGATATGGTCCAAAAAATGAACAAAGGCCATACCGTTTGGAGGATGTATTTGCTACACACTGCAGACGGAGGGAGTTTAGTGAATATTTCTTTCATCTCATGAATTGTAGTGACGACGAAATATATGATACAGAATGAAGAACATTGTTATTGGCTGCTTTTGGTGGCTGTATATAGTTTATGTATTATACTTAGTTTTCTGGATTTATTATGCTGCTGTGAATTCATCCTATACTAGCTTCTAGATTTGTTACCATATTGGGCAAAAAACGAGGGCCAAAAGGCAACAATTATTGAAGAAAGACAAAAATAGAAGCTTCTCTAGATTTGATACTAATTTAGTGAAAAGAGAGAGAACTGTTACAGAGAGAGAGGGGAAAAAGGCGCTTTGAAAAGGTGCTCTGAAAAGGCAATGCCAATTTGGCCCGAGAGAGACAGAACCGAGCTCTCACGTACAACCAAACACGGTCTCATCCTGTCCCACGCGGTCCCTTTCTACCAGCCCCACGCGACGCGGCCCCACATGACGCGGCCCCACACATCAGCATGAAAATGGTCAACTTAACGGGAATCCTCCCGTCCGAGCTCCTTCTGAGGGTTTCAGCCAAGGGCTTGGGGAAAACTAAGGAAAAACTAACGAGCTGGGGGAAACTGAGTAGAACTAATGACCTGAGGGCACGAAAATAGAAATCCCTTGAGGTTTCCCGATCATGTTGCATTACCGCCGATTGACGATGCGATCATGCCACTTGTTGATAGTGCCATGATGGACATTATCCACAGAATAAATTGCAACAAGATAGTGTCATGATGTTCACGTTGCAATACAAAGAAGTGTTGTAGCTCAGTTCTTAGACCATGAGGTTAATGCATAATCACTATTCTGGAAGAAACTCTAATTGCATCAACCATCATCATGTAACTGGGTGACTAAAAAGGTGTCTCTTGGGTTATCCGAAGGGGTAGGTAGAGGAACATAATAAAGAGCGGGATTTGCTCATCTCAATGACATATATGGTACTCTAGGCCCACTCAGTGAGAACACATCAATGCTACACAACATGTGACTAGGTCATGGAGATGGACTATCACAGATGAGTTGAACAACATTACCGGTAATAAGATCGAACCAGGTAATGGTGAATACCAATGATCAGATCTTAGGCAATGCTATTATCAGCGAAGTAAAGGGAATAGCTTATTGACATTTACGGTTTAACGACTAAAAGAACTTCATAGAATGCACATGGGTCTTCACGAATTTCCATGATCCGACTAAAGGTCATTTACCGGAGAAGAGTTCTCGGTAATGTCTATCATGTTCTCGAACCGTCGGGTAACCATAAGGGGTCACGATGCTAGATACATTTTGGAATTATCCTGAAACACCATGTTATGTCATATGAGAGAGGGAAATAGTTCCAACTAAGTTCAAAATAGTTTCAATAGAGTCCAAAATAGTTTTGGTGGAGTCCAGAATGGTTCTGATGGAGTCCAGAAGTGTTTCGGAGTAGCGGGGAATTAATTATGATTTAAATAATATTAATTATATGAATTAATATTTGATTAAATAATTAATAAACAATTATTTCACTAAATGTGGTGATTTAAAGCCCATTAGGGAATTAAAAGGAAAGGGGGGGTGCCTAGCCCTGGCCCAGGCCGGCCAGGGTTGCCTGGGGGGCCTAGCCCTGGCCACCGCCGCCCTTGGCTCCTCCCCTGGCCGCCACGCTAGGTGGCTTGGTGGAGGGGTAAGGGTGCCCCCTTCCCCACAATATAAACCCACCTGGAGGAAGAGTCAACACACCAATTCCATGAGCCCTTCCTCCACGGCCTCCTCCTACCACCTCCTGCTGCGCCGTCCACACCCTATCCGCCGCCTCTGCCTCTCACTCGCTCTCTCTCTCTCTCTCTCTCTCTCTCTCTCTCTCTCTCTCTCCCCCGTGTGCCCTCCTGAAGGGCTGCATAGGAGACGGTAATCACCACAGTGACATGTCATCATGTTGCGGAGTTTCCAATTCCCTATTCCAGAGTCTCTACTTCCGCATCTCGGCTGTAAACTGGGTTTCAGGAGTCATCATGGTCGCCGTACATGTGCGAGTAGGCGGAGGTGCCGCTCATGTGGTGCTGGGGTCGTTGCTCCAAGATCTTCACGACCTTGAGGTCAGCTACATCGTCTTCGATAGCAACGCTTGTGCGGGAGCGTAATCCCCGTGTTTCGGTCTTTGAGGGTACATTCCAAAACTCCTACCGTTACAACATTACTAATAGATAGGTCCTTGGGCAATCGGGTTGCATAGCACATAAATTTTTGTTATCTGCGCCGAACCCCAACAGTGGTATCAGAGCCGAATCTATGCTAGTATGCTTGTATAGTTAGAATGCATCATGTGGATGCGGACCGTTGATCATCTTATTGTTAACTTCCAACGTGTATTTATTGATATCTGTGGCATAGTTGGATTGAAGCGGCCCGTGACCGACTGACGAGGGTTAACTCGGCAAATGACCTAGATTAAGGACTTAGGATCGGGGGAAGAGCGACAACTAGAGATTCCGAGAGCGAGATTGACACACAATGTACCCAGGTTCACGTCTCCACGGTGGAGAATCGCTACATCCTGCTAGTAATCTAGTATATGATCACAATGGTATTATATGGAGCCGCCGTAGGCGGAGTTGTCTATGTCTAATCTTTGTCTAGTCTAAGATCTATTCTCTGTAAGATATATATGATGTGCCTCTAGGGGCGCTCCTGCCTGGCTTTATATATGCAATCAGGCTAGGTTATATAAGTGTCCTAGTCCAATACGTATTAGAACCTTCTTTCTTCGACTCCAAATCAACATGTCGAGTCCTTGTACTTGTCCACTTCCATAATGGGCTGGACCTGGTATACTAATCCGCGGGTACCCAAAGGGCATACCCACGTAAGTAGCCCCCAAGACTCTACTTAAGTTGCGGACTCGGGTTGAGTCTCCAAAACTTCAATCTTCGACTTCTTTCAATCTTCGACTTCTTCAATCTTCAACTTTATTTATCTTCGAGTTCTTCAATCTTTGGCTTCTTCAATTTTTAATTTCCTAAATCTTCGGCTTCATATATCTTCGACTTCATATATCTTTGACTTCATATATCTTGGCTGGCCAAAAGTTTTATCGGGTGCATAATCCACTCTCCCGATGGGAGCAAATGTCGAGGTCATTTATCGGGTGTCTACCACCGATAATGGACTCAAAATTTTCTTCCTTGTTCTTCTCAAAGTGATTCATCGGGTGCGCGACCAGCGCTCCCGATAGGAGTAGCCCCCGAGGTTATGGTCGGGTACTTGTAGTCGATCATAGGCTCCAATCTTCTTCTTCTTCTTCTTCTTCTTCTTCTTCTTCTTCTTCTTCTTCTTCTTCTCTTCTCGTCGAATTCTTTCTCAAAATTTACTTTCTATCGGGTGCGTGGCCAGCGCTCCTGATGTGAGTAGCCCCGACTCTATGTTTGGGTACTTGTAGCCGGACATAGACTCAAGTTGTACTACTCAAAGAAGTTCGGCTCTTGAAGGACTTGATGACTTCGATGAATTTGTCGACTCCTGCAGAAAATATGAAGAGTTGTGAAAAACTTTGTCTCTAAAGAAATATTATGTTTGCATATTGTAATGATGATTCAATATGTAAAATATGAGTAGGAGTTTTTTTTGGTATAATTCAGTGATCGTATGTAAGACCCTTTTGTTAGCCTAGTGCCTTTTACGAGTCGATCAGCTACTCAAGGAATACGTAATTGATGCGTTTGTCGCAGTTTGAATTTTCAAGATATAGTTTATTTCCTAAAAAAATTCGTTAGCCTGACACCCAAGGTATCTGTGCCTTGCCAATCTGTTAGTTGAGCTTCTGCAACTGTGTCAGAGTTGTCAAGGATTAAATGAGGATCGCCAGCTACTCGGGCTTTCGCAAATGTTCAAAGTCAATAATATGTACGATGATTTTTCATGGTAGATCCCCCAAGTGTCAGGTGCGGCAAAAAGTAAAATAATAATCGACTCTTGGTAGAGGAAAACATAGCTTTTATCGGGTGCGGCGTAGACGCGGTTGAGGTCGAAGTAGCGGATTTGAGTTGACGTGACGAGTTGTTGTTGTTGTAGAATCGTAGCCACGATTGGAGGCGAAGTTGTTGTCGAGCCACCGAATGGTGGTGGGATTGCCGTGTCGCTTGCATGTGTGTTTGCTGATATCGACAAAATCGCAGGTCTTGAGCGTGAGATTTTCCGCACTAAGGGGCGAGTTGATGTTGAGCCCCTGGGAGTTGCCAATAGTTTGCACGAGTACGCGACGGCGAGCCCCCGAGTATGGTAAGCCGCAGTCGATGATGTTGAAGATGAAGTAGTCGAAGTATTTTTCTCTGAATTGTCCGAACAGTCCAGATAACTGGCCGGTGAAATCTTTTGCTGACTCGCAGTCTTCTGCTCATGAAGTAGCTTGATGCGAACTTGATATGTTTCTGTAGATGACGCTGTGTATCTTGAATTTTCATACGGATCGACGGGTGCATCGGAACTTGCTCTAGGAAAATGAAGATCGATCCAGCTTCAGAAATTGATGTCGGTTGCTGCCAGTATCCCCTTTGTTTTCTTCTTGTACTTGATCGGATTAAAGCATCTTGATACCTTGACTCATCCACGTAGAACTAATCCTCCTGGCCCAGCTATCTTCACGTGAAATCGATCTTCTCTTGATTCTTGTGCAAGTACCTGGAGTCCAATGCTTTCTTGACTAGTACTGCTTGCAACATAGAGATTGAGATTTTTTTTGGATAACAGTGTTGAATCTGGTTAAAACATTGCGGCTCCGGGTTACCGCGGTTTGCTCGACGCATGTGATGTCGCCTTCTTCATTGGGATTTGAACTCGATTTTGTAGACTAGGCGATGTAGGTGCAGATGTGTATGTATCCGTAGGATCCGATACAACTTTTCAAGGCCACGGTGATGAGTCAACTTCTTGCTGATGTCAAGCTGGATCCGTCGACATTGATGAAGCCTTCCAACAACGAAGCGGATGTTTTTTTTGGATGTGATCTGTTGAAGCTATCTGGCTGCTGCTGCTATCGGTAGCCGCAAAATTTGCTGATCTTGTCGATGAAAAAATTGACGGATCCCGCCCGGATGACAAAATCCAGTCACCGCGATCTCCACAGTCGGTGTCAATTGATGAGGGTTAACTCGGCAAATGTCCTAGATTAAGGACTTAGGATCGGGGAAGAGCGACAACTAGAGATTCCAGGAGCGAGATTGGCATACGACGTACCCAGGTTCACGTCCCCGCGGTGGAGGATCGCTACGTCCTGCTAGAAATCTAGTATATGATCACAATAGTGTTATATGGAGCCGTCATAGGCAGAGTTGTCTATGTCTAATCTTTGTCTAGCTAAGGTCTGTTATCTATAAGATATCTATGATGTGCCTCTAGGGGCGCTCCTGCCTGGCTTTATATATGCAACCAGGCTAGGGTTTACATGTGTCCTAGTCCAATACATATTAGAACCTTCTTTCTTCGACTCCAAGTCAACATGTAGAGTCCTTGTACTTGTCCACTTCCATAATGGGCCGGACCTAGTATACTAATCTGCGGGTACCCGAAAGGCATACCCACGTCACGGACTTCACGCATTTTACACAAGACTGGTTCCACGCTTGACGTACGGCTTGCACCATGCAAAAGTGGCTAGTCAGGTGCTAGTTTCTCCAACTATAGTAGATATCACATCTACAGCGGAGGGCCCTTAACGGGTAAACCAAAGCAACAATATGATTATTAGCATTGTGGTTTCATGCTCGAAGGTAAGAAATAGTTCTTGCGCAAAAGCCCTAGAAGCCACGTAAAATCTGCAAATATTATGGAAACGTCTAACTTTGTTTTGTAGTAGGGCGTGTGATGTGATATTATTAACCGGTAAGTTATGTTGGACATCCGGAGGCTTCACGACGGGCGCCGTGGACTTGGCGCCACACCGGTGGACAGATGGAGATCATGCCAGAGGCTCGATGGAGATCAAGCACATCAATGAAGAAACCATATCATATCACATTATTTACATTCATATTATTGTGTGAATTCTTGCTCGTTCTAGTATTAGATACACAAGGGTAGCATAGGATAAGAAAATCCCTAATCAAAATTCTAATAAATTGTGTTCTCCCTTACATGTGCAATCGCCAAGAAAGTTCTTAGTTATGTAACCTCACATGACGATAGGGGGCTATATCAAAGTTCGCATACGGCGTGGGTATAAGCCATGTATGTGCCGTGCAATACACGGAGATTAAATTTGGTGAGCCTAGTATGTACAGACATAGACTCAGAACACGAGAGACCAAAAGGTCGAGCATGGGTCGCAAAGCTATGCGATTGATATAAGTACTGTCTACCTTTGCAGTTGTATCACTTCATGTGATGATCGGAAGCGGTATGATGAATAAGGACCGTGTAATCACTAGAACAATTGTAGGTATGTTGTTCTGAGTGAGAGTTCGTCACAGTTAAATTGTTTAATAAAAATTGAACTCATATTATGAACTTTAGTATTTATATCTTTGCAAATTTGCGTAGATGATCACGACCCTTGATTTCACGCACTTTTTCAATGGTCAAGAGCTTAGTCCTGATGGGTCGAATTTCACCAATTGGTACCTACATCTGAGAAAGTCACTCCAAAGTAGTCAAACACTTTTTACAATAATTGAGCCACTGGGATTATCACCGGAGGAGCATTCGGACAAAGCAATGATTAACACATTTCGTTATAGAAAAAACTGTTATTTCATAGTCTGCACTACAATTCATAGCATGATGGTACCTGTGATGAGGAATTTCTGGGAGACTGCTACATCAAACAAGATCATAAGTGATCTGAAAAAGATGTTTGAACCTCAAGTGCACTTGATGGGACATGAATGCCTGGATGAGTTCCTCTCATGCAAGATGGAGGAACATGGATGTGTGGGACTACATCTTGTTGAGATGCTTAGAATCCACAGGCGTCTGACTGTTGAGCTGGAGTTTGAATTGCCAGACAACATTGCCAAGAGTGTGGTGTTGTGTTCGCTTCCTCAAAGCTACAAGAGTTTCGTCAAGAGATTTCTGAGAACGGCTGAACCAGTCAACCTTCATCAGCTCATGGCGAGGATCAGGCTTCATGAGATTATATCCTCTCACGTGGAGATTGATACGTCCATTTTGCATCACTATTTTATATCATAATTTGCTGTTATTCATTGATATATTTCATATTTAGAGATGATACTTATGTTGTTTTCTCTGTTTTCACATGTTTGATGATTATTGGAGAGCTTGCTGCTGGAGTCAAGATTCTGCTGGAAAAAGGACAGTCAAGGCATCATATTTCTGAAGACCAACAATTCTAAGAAAATACCCAGAAATTTTTATTTCATCAGAGGAAGGAAGTAGCCAGAAGGACGGGGCTAGGTGAGCCACCAGGGGCCCACATCACCTGGTGGCACGGGCCAGACCTAGGCTGAACACCCTATGGTGTGGCCGCCCTGGCTCACCTCTGCCAGCACCCCCTCGCATATATTGTCTCCCCAAAAACCTAAGACCAGGGGGAGGTTCGCAGATAGACTCTGCCACCTCGGCGGGACGGAAAACACATAGAGAGAAAAAACTCCCCAACATGCAGAAATCTGTCGGGGAAATTCCTTCCCAGAGAGGGGAAATCATCGCCATCATCATCACCATCGAGCTGGGCTTCATCAGGATCATCATCATCACCACCATCATCACCAACACCATCATCACCATCATCACCACACCATCCCGCTGTAACATCTTGGGTTGAATCTTGTCAAATTCTTAGGGGAAACTTTCCCAGTGTTGATTACTGATACGTCCAAAACGTATCTACTTTCCCGAACACTTTTGTTGTTGTTTCTCCTCTAATTTGTGTGTTTTGAATACAACTAACACGGACTGACGCTGTTTTCAGCAGAATTGCTCTGGTGTCTCGTTTTTGTGCAGAAATCCAACTTTCAGTAAAAATTCGGGAAAAATCATGGAAAATTCTATTTCACCGAAAGACCCACGGAGCCAGAAGACAGGAGGGAGAAGAGGCTCGAGGGGCAGTCACACTTAGGTGGCGCGGCCCAGCCCCTGGCCGCGCCACCCCTGTGTGAGGTGGCCCCAGGCCTCCTCTCGACCTCCCCTCTCGCGTACATATACCCCCTGACGAGTTATTATCAGGAAGACGGCATTTTTCCCAGATAGACTTCCGCTGCGCCACCGCCATTAGAAACCGCGATTCGGAACCAGAAACTCCGTTCTGGCACCCTGCCGGGACGGGGATTCGAAGGAGATCTTCATCACCATCACCACCGACGCTCCTCCATCGACCATCCATGATTCCCCCATCCATGTGTGAGTAATTCCCCCCGCTGTAGGTGAGGGGATGGTAGGGATTGGATGAGATTGTTCATGTAATTTGATATGAGATTGATAGGGCATAGTGCCTAGTATCTTTATTTAGTGCCTATGACATTGTTGCAACTTGTTGTGCTTAATGCTTGTCACTTTGGGCCCGAGTGCCATGATTTCAGATCTGAACATGCTATTATTTCTATGATGATACTTGTTGTTTATGGTCTTACCTACAAGTTGTATACACATATTATTGTCCGGAACCTGAGGCGCCAACGTGACAGAAATTGGGATAACCGGAGGGGATGGCTATGATGTGAGGATCACATGTGTTCACCGAGTGCTAATGCTTTGCTCCGGTACTTTATTAAAAGGAGTACCTTAATTACCAGTAGTTTCCCTTGAGGCCCTGCTGCAACAGGCTGGTAGGACAAAAGATGTCGTGCAAGTTTCTCCTTGCGAGCACGTACGACTATATACGGAACACATGCCTATGATTGTTTATACTAGGATGCTTTATCATTATTTATCTGCAATGCCCATATCTCATTAATTTCATGAATTATCTTATCCATGCAACGCCCGTTATCCATCCCTATGCCTACAGTATTTGTTCCTACTGTTTACAACTGCTACTATTACCGCTGCTATTTTACTACTGCTGTTACTGTTTCCCTGCTATCACTGCTATAAAACTGTTGCTACTGATAAACCGCTGCGAGTAAGACTGTTTCTAGGTGCAGCTGAATTGACACCTCATCTGTTAAGGCTTACATATATTCTTTGGCTCCCCTTGTGTCGAATCAATAAATTTGGGTAATACTTCCCTCGAAGACTGTTGCGATCCCCTATACTTGTGGGTCATCAAGACTATTTTCTGGCGCCGTTGCCGGGGAGCATAGCTTTATTTGTAAGTTCACTTGGTATTCATATTGTTCGCTGCAATCCTTTCATCATGGGTAAACCTCAGTGATGTCAAAGTTCCTATATTGCCATCCACTACAAGAAGAGGTACGACTCTCAACACCTCTGTCGCTCTTGATTCGCCATCTGTTATGAGTAAGTTGCTTACACCACCACACCCACACGCTACTGCTACTACTTCTGCTGAGATTGAAAGTGCCACTGATAATTTAGATGATGCTTCTACTGTGCTTGATGAGAGAGGTTCACTAGGTTCCTTTTTAGAAGCTACTATTGCTAGAGCTAAGTTGGGAAACACCACTGTTACACCTGTTAGTTCACCTGAGTCTAGGGAATGTTCTAGTGATGATTATGATGATGATTCTTACAGTGAGCTTAATGATGATTTTATTGCAGAAGCACGTGCTGCTCGTGATGCAGGTAATGTTAAAGAGCTTCTTGCTAGACGTTCTGTTAGATATAATTTGTCTCCTGATCCTAAGTTTGCTGCTTCTCCTATCAATATTAGAGACAAGGATTATGATTTCTCTTTGGATTTATCTTACATATCTATTGTTGAGAAAACTCCTTTTTGTGGTACTAAAGATGAGAGTGCTATGGAGCACATGAATGAGCTTTCTACTTTGAGTAATTTGTTTTCTGATGACATTAAGCTCCGCACTTATTTTGTCGCTAAGATTTTTCCTTTCTCGTTGAAAGATGCTGCTAAAACTTGGTTTAATAGCTTGTCTCCTGGATCTCTTACTAGTCCTATTGCTTTGGTTAATGCTTTCTTTCAGAAATATTTTCCCGCTAGTGCTCAACATGCTGCTGTGCAGAAAATCTTTGATTTTAAACAGGGAAAAGGAGAGAAATTGCCTGAATCTTGGATAAGGTTTTGTTCTTTAATTAGAGCTTTGCCTAAAGAACCATTGCCTAAAAATGAACTCCTTGATATATTTTATAATGGACTAACGGATGAATCTAAGTCATATTTGGATAGTTGTGCTGGTTGTGTTTTCAGGGAAAGAACTCCGGCTGAGGCTGAAGAATTAATGGCTAAAATAAGCCGGAATCATGATGATTGGATTTTAGTTGAGCCAACACCAGCACCAACTCCTGCGCCATCTACAGAGCCTATGCCTAAGAAGAGAGTGATGATTGAATTAAATGATGAAATTATGAGGGAGGCTAAGAAATCTCTTAAGGAGAAAGGTATTAAGGCCGAAGATGTGAAAAATTTACCTCCTATAGAAGAATTATGTAAGCCAATCCCTCGTTCATCTACTATTGAGGTACACTCTCTCCAACGCTTTGATGAAAGAGATATTCCTTATACTAAACCTCCTGATCAATGCTTAGATGAGTTTGATAATTTTATTGTTAAGCAAGAGAATTTTAATAGAATGGTGCATAATCATCTGTTGGAGAATTCTAGAGTTATTAACAAGTTGCAGGATATTGTGGAAAGAACCACCAATGATGTGAAGATACTTGCTAAACACTTTCAAATGGTTCAAACACAAGTTGATCAGCTTACCAAGGTGCAAAAAGACTTGCTAGTTAGTGCTGCAAGAGAGAAGCAAGCATGCGAAATTCACACAAGAAGTGGTGCTGCTACTCAAGACCCATTATATCCTGAAGGACATCCTAAGAGGATCGAGCAAGATTCTCAACGCACTTCAAGTGATGATATTCCTCCCAAGAAGATGAAGAAGCACAAAACAACTGCAGAATCCTCTGATGCAGGTAAAGATCCTAACAGTGTTTCTATTTCTGATGCTGAAACAGAACCAGGAGATGATAAAGAAGAAGATAAAGAAGAAGTTGAAGAAGAACCGGAAAAGAGTGATAAGAATGCAAAGTATACCAAAGAAGACTTCATTGCCAACAAGCATGGTAAGGAGAGGGAACCTTGGGTACAGAAACCAATGCCTTTTCCTAGTAAGAAACACAAGTCCAAGGAAGAGGAACACTACAACAGGTTTTGTGAATGGATGAGACCTTTATTTTTGCAAATTCCTTTGACTGATGCTATTAGAATGCCTCCTTATGCAAAGTATATGAAAGATATTGTCACTAACAAAATGAAAATTCCTAGTGAGGAAATTTCCACTTTACTTGCTAGTTATTCTTTTGATGGTAAAGTTCCAGAGAAGCTTGGAGATCCTGGTATACCAACTATTCCTTGCTCCATTAAAAACAACTATGTTAGAACTGTTTTATGTGATTTGGGAGCTGGAGTTAGTGTAATGCCTTTTTCGCTTTATAAGAGACTTGATTTAGAAAAATTGGTTTCAACTGATATATTCTTGCAGATGGCTGATAAGTCTACTACTATTCCTATTGGTATATGTGAGAATGTTCCTGTTCAAGTTGCTAACAGCTGTTTAATATTAACTGATTTTGTTGTGTTGGAAATGCCTGAAGATGATAATATGTCTATTATTCTTGGGAGACCTTTTCTAAACACTGCAGGTGCTGTTATTAATTGCAATCAAGGAAAAGTTACTTTTAATGTCAATGACAAAGAATATACGGTTTATTTTCCCAAGAAGATTGATAGGAGGAATGCTCTTAATTCAATCAAGTATGTTGAGACCATCAAAGTTGGTCAAATTATTTGTTCAGAGCAAAAGCCCAAGGAAGAATATCAAATTGTTATGGTTGGGGCTATACCTATCAAAGTTGAGGTAACATAAGCATTAAGTGAAGTGCAAAGTTTTGCCTCATATAAAGTTAGTTTGGTAACAAGACTTGATCAACCTTGTTAGCAAAGTGAATTTATATGAACGAAACTTCGTTTTCACCGCTTTCACTCCATCTTACTTGTATTTACTTTCATCAAATTTTATTCTTTCAGTTTAGTTACATGATTAAGAGTATCTCAGAGCTACTGCATGCTTAGTTTTGATTTGCTTGAAATCTTTTCATCCTCGTTTTTCTGAGTTTTATCGATATGCCAATTTCTGAAAAATCCTCGAAAATAAAGTTTCTCGAAAAATTCCAGAAAATTCATTATAAATTTTTATGTCAAAAATGGGGCAGAGAGACACCTGGGAGGCACCAGGTGGGGCAGCCACGCCACCTCACACACAGGTGGCGCGGCCCAGCCCTGGCCGCGCCACCCATGTGTGAGGGGGCCCCACCAGGCCCCTCACTCATCTCTTCTTCCCCAGCTCTTTCTCTCTCCCAAAAAACACCGACCCATTTGCCCAAGCTCGAGTTCTTGCTATTCTTTGCCTGGATTTCTCGATCTCCTTGTTCAGCCCAACATTTTTGCTGAAACTTGGATCACTTGCTCTCTGGTATGTGACTCCTCCACTTGTCCAAGTAGATTTTCTTTTGGTAAAGTATTTCTTAAGTATTTTAGCATTGTAGGTGATAGTATAAATGAGTATGCATGCTTGTTCTATTGCTTAGAAAGTATATTTTGTTGCATGATAGCTCTCTAGTAACTCACTATAGTAGTTCCCTACACTTGCTTGTCTTTAAATCATTTTTTTATGAGTTTGTTGAAAAATTTCAGAAATGGAGGAGAATGTGTATCAACTCTCTCAATATGAACTAGAAGTGCATGATGTTATGAAAGTTCACCGTGAAGAGAAGCTATTAGAGTACCGCAGTGGGGATCGCTCGAGAAGATAAGAGGTCAGCCTAGGCAGTTGTTGGAATTATACGAAGAGATTTGTCAAGGAAGAAGCTTCGCAGGAGAGGGTGGTAAAATTCGAAACATTCATTTCCCATCCATTCGATATTTTGCCTTCTTCATTACCAAATGTGTTCTTGCTAGGAAATCTGCAAGTAAATTGTCTCTCCATGATCTAGCTTTTATTGCTGCTGCTTTAAGGCATGATAGGACTTACCATTTAGGAGCCTTAATAGCTTTCCGTCTTGATATTAACCGTGAGAAAGGGGGAGTTTGTGGAGGACTTATAGCTTCACGCCTGTTAGCTTTTCATGGTGTAATACCTCATTTTCTAGATTTACCATTCCCTGAAGAGAAACTTGGTCTTGATGCTATGGTTCAACATAAGTTTATTTCTCCTCCTGCCAGTTTGATTAATTTAACATTCGAGCTAACCTTTTTCAAGAAGACTACCTGGAAGGTAGTAAAGACTGAACGATCAATCCGTTTGCCTGCACCTCTTTTGTTTAACCTTGATCGCAGGAATGGATGGTCGCTTACAGAGGATGAGCTTGACGCGTATGTGGCGGAACACCCGCCACCTGTGCGCGATGAAGAGGGCACCGAGGAGTCGGGACAACCCTCCAACACCATGAATTTCCCATATGCGCAGCCTTATTATGATTATGCGCCGTCAGCTTCATCTTCACGAGAACCGGGGTACGATTACACCTATGATGACCCACCAGCATGGAGCATCTACCAGAGCCGGCATTGATCTCCACTTAGGCCAAAAGCCTAAGCTTGGGGGGAGGTACGCCGACGATTCACTCATCTACATATTATACTTTGTCGGTCCTTTGTATATTCATGTTTCGCTTTCTTTACTGTTCTCGTTCTTGTTTTCATTTCTTCCAAAACACAAAAAGACCAAAAATATTTTCGTTGTTTCTCTCTATTTGGTTCTTTAGTTCTTTACCTTTGGTTTGCTTTATTTGCTATTTTCGGTTTGCTACTTGAAAAACCCAAAAATATTTTGCTTTGTTTGTTATCTCCTTCTGCTTTTGTTTCAATAATCGAAAACACAAAAATATTTGTTGTTCTTCTTTGGTTTTGTAAAGTTTGTTGCAGAGTTCAGTCTCCCATTACTCCATTGGAGCTTTGTATTCACTTTATATTATTCAAGCCACACAAGTGAAGAGCAATAATGACGACATACAACAATCCGAGATGTGGTAAGAGGCTGGTATGAACTCTATTTGTTTTCATTTTTGTACATATACTCATCTATGTGGACATGCTTAGTCGGTTCATGTAAGGTATATGTCATCTAATGGATGCTTTGTAGTTCTTGCTCTCATATGATTAGTTTCAATCTACTATTAGCTTGTAGCATGTCATGTAGACGCTTGCATGCATTGTTTTATTCATAGTATGGTATGATATTGTGGTATCCACCTCTGAAAACTCCATTTGAATCGACTTGGCACATGCTCAAGCATGCATATGACTGAACAAAAAGTCAATTAAGCCTCGATGATCTAATTTGCCTCAGAGTTCTTGTATCATTTTTATGCCTATATTAATTTTGTTTTGTCGCAAGCATGATTATGATAGTTATTGCTCTCTCGATTGTCGCTTCCCAGTCTTTTGCTAGCCTTCACTTGTACTGAGTATGAGCTCTACTCGTGCATACAATCACCAAAACCAAGTCTTCCAAAGAGTCCACTATAAATTCCTATGCATGGTATTTGTAAGCCATTCCAAGTAAATTTTCATGTGCTACCTTTCAAAACTTTCAACTACTTCTCATTTTGTGCCACTATTTTTAGCTCATGGGGACGTAGTGGTCGGAATTGCTATCTTCCATATTAAATTAAGTACCCCTCGACTAGGCAGCTTCATCTGCTCGTCATTAATTTTGCAAGGGAGCTGGTCAGACCATTATAATTTTAATTCTAAAAGGAAAAAAGGCACTCCTCCAAAGGATTGTGAAAGTTGGTGGGCACCCGATGGAATCGGTTAGCCATGGTTTGAGAAAGGAAAAAGGTGGGGAGGAGTGCCAAAGCTTTATAAAAGAGCACCAATGTGCTAAATTTCAAAGAACTCGGAACCGCTCTCACTTGTTTATTATGGAAGATAGTAAGTCCCCATTGCTAGTCGTTGACATAGAACAACCACCTCTCAAAAGAAATTTTTATCTCTGTTTTACAAATGAAAAGCTCTAGCAGATGTTAAATCACTGCTTCCCTCTGCGAAGGGCCATTCGTTTACTTTTATGTTGAGTCACCATCTTCTAACTTTTAAGCACTTCTTGAGAGCATAGCTGTTATTCTTAGTGTAATGTGCTTGTCCCAGAACATGGTTAATTGTGGTATAACTATCATGCTTGTATCTTTGATATTTCTACTTCTAGTCTTCCCTTGGACTTCAGAGGTGCCTCAGCATTTATGTTTTGCTCTACAAATAAAGGCAAGTGGGATACCATTCTTTCATATCATTTATGCATATTACAATCTTGTAGTTTCTCATGCACATGTTACTTGTTATTAGTGCATTGGCACTCTTTCATAGCTTGCTTGATTATGAGGTGACATTAGTTGCATATTTCTTATTATGAACTGCCTGAGTACTTGGTCACCTAGTTAGTATATATACATCATATGAGCAAATGTGTTCATGAAAGTTTCTTTTATCGCTCTCAGTTGTTAACTGAATTGCTTGAGGACAAGCAAATAGCTAAGCTTGGGGGGAGTTGATACGTCCAAAACGTATCTACTTTCCCGAACACTTTTGCTCTTGTTTCTCCTCTAATTTGTGTGTTTTAAATACAACTAACACGGACTGACGCTGTTTTCAGCAGAATTGCTCTGGTGTCTCGTTTTTGTGCAGAAATCCAACTTTCAGTAAAAATTCGGGAAAAATCATGGAAAATTCTATTTCACCGAAAGACCCACGGAGCCAGAAGACAGGAGGGAGAAGAGGCTCGAGGGGCCGTCACACATAGGTGGCGCGGCCCAGCCCCTGGCCGCGCCACCCCTGTGTGAGGTGGCCCCAGGCCTCCTCTCGACCTCCCCTCTCGCGTACATATACCCCCTGACGAGTTATTATCAGGGAGACGGCGTTTTTCCTAGATAGACTTCCGCTGCGCCGCCGCCATCAGAAACCGCGATTCGGAACCAGAAACTCCGTTCTGGCACCCTGCCGGGACGGGGATTCGGAGGAGATCTTCATCACCATCACCACCGACGCTCCTCCATCGACCATCCATGATTCCCCCATCCATGTGTGAGTAATTCCCCCCGCTGTAGGTGAGGGGATGGTAGGGATTGGATGAGATTGTTCATGTAATTTGATATGAGATTGATAGGGCATAGTGCCTAGTATCTTTATTTAGTGCCTATGACATTGTTGCAACTTGTTGTGCTTAATGCTTGTCACTTTGGGCCCGAGTGCCATGATTTCAGATCTGAACATGTTATTATTTCTATGATGATACTTGTTGTTTATGGTCTTACCTACAAGTTGTATACACATATTGTTGTCCGGAACCCGAGGCCCCAATGTGACAGAAATTGGGATAACCGGAGGGGATGGCTATGATGTGAGGATCACATGTGTTCACCGAGTGCTAATGCTTTGCTTCGGTACTTTATTAAAAGGAGTACCTTAATTACCAGTAGTTTCCCTTGAGGCCCTGCTGCAACAGGCTGGTAGGACAAAAGATGTCGTGCAAGTTTCTCCTTGCGAGCACGTACGACTATATACGGAACACATGCCTATGATTGTTTATGCTAGGATGCTTTATCATTATTTATCTGCAATGCCCATATCTCATTAATTTCATGAATTATCTTATCCATGCAACGCCCGTTATCCATCCCTATGCCTACAGTATTTGTTCATACAGTTTACAACTGCTACTATTACCGCTGCTATTTTACTACTGCTGTTACTATTTCCCTGCTGTCACTGCTATAAAACTGTTGCTACTGATAAACCGCTGCGAGTAAGACTGTTTCCAGGTGCAGCTGAATTGACACCTCATCTGTTAAGGCTTACATATATTCTTTGGCTCCCCTTGTGTCGAATCAATAAATTTGGGTAATACTTCCCTCGAAGACTGTTGCGATCCCCTATACTTGTGGGTCATCAATTACTCTTGTAGTTGATGCTATTGAGTGGAACCATTGAATTATGGTTTATGTTCAGATTTTTATTTACCATTATTTCACCTCTGGTCATGATCCATATGATGTCTTGTGAGTAGTTCGTTTAGTTCTTGAGGACATGGGAGAAGTCAAGATGTTAGTAGTGAAACTATGTTGAGTAATATTTAATGGTTTGATATTTATGTTGTGGTGCTATTCTGCTAGTGGTGTCATGTGAACGTCAACTACAATATACTTCACCTTTATGGGCCTAGCAGAATGCATTGTGTATTTGGCTACTAATTGTGGGGTTGCCTGAGCGATAGAAACCTAAACCTCAGTTAGGAAACCATTACACTAGGGAGTATAGGATCTCAGGGTTTAAGGTTGTGATTATATTTATCTTAGTTACTTCCTTGTAGTTGCGGATGCTTGCAAGGGGTATAATCACAAGTGTGCATTAGTCCAAGTTTGGGGTAGTGCATTAGCATAGGTTCACCCCCATAACACCTATCAAACCAATGAAGATTACTTAGTTGCATGAAGCGAAAGCACTTGACAGAAACTCCCGTGTGTCCTCAGGAACGTTTGGTAATCATAAGTTACACAACCAGCTTGTCTTTTGGTCTAGAAAGGATTGGGCCACTTGCTGCAATTATTACTACTGTCTTTTATTTACTCGTACTTTATTTACTTGCATTATCAAATACCCCTGAAAACCCGATTGCTAGTACTTACTGTGAATCCTTGATCAAAACTGCTTGTCAACACCTTCTGCTCCTTGTTGGGTTTGACACTCTTATTTATCGAAAGTACTATGATACATCCCCTATACTTGTGGGTCATCAAGACTATTTTCCGGTGCCGTTGCTGGGGAGTGAAGCGCTATTGAAGAGTGGAATTGGTAAAGGAAATGTTCGCTGTGAGTACTATTTTTATTTCTGTCTTTTATTTTATTTTATATGGAGAAGTCTCCATTTGGTTCCCTATTTGGGAATACTACTACCACTATTACGGTAGTGGATGAACCACCGCCTACTCAATTAGATCCTTTTAAAACACCTATGAAAATTGTTGAACGTGTTATGAATAACTGCTATTTAGGAGATGGAACTGTCCATCCAGGTGATCATTTACTCTTTATGCATGAATTATGCAAGTTGTTCAAGTGTGCAGGTATTTCTTTGAGCCAGGTTAAGAGAAAGCTATTCTCTTTATCACTGAAGGGTAGATCTGCGGAATGGTATAGGCTGTTGAAGGATGGCCAATATATTGGTTGGGAGGAAATTGTACCTCTCTTTTATTCTAAATTATATCCTCCAAGTGAGATTCATAAAGATCAGAACTGAATATTTAATTTTTGGCCTCATGATAGAGAAAGTATTTCCCAAGCGTGGGGAAGAATGAAGTCACTAATGCTCAGATGTCCCATTCATGAGTTTCCCAGTAATATTGTTATTAATAACTTCTATGCAAGGCTTTCTCTTCACGACAAAAAATTATTGGATGCTTTTTGCTCTGGATCATTTACACGTGTGAAATAAGAAGCTAAATAGGATGTTCTTGACCGTATTCCGGAAAATACTGAAGAATGGGAGAATGACAAAGGTAGAAAGATAGGTATAAATTATGATTATGAATGCATTAAATCTTTTATGGGAACCGATGACTTTCATAATGCTAGTGTTGTTTATGGTCTTGATTCACAAGTACTTGCCAACTATTTTAAGGCTTTTGCCTCTTATCTTGATGTTCCAAAGAAGGATTGGAACAATTACCATGCACCTTATAAAGATATTATTAGTTGTGTTCCTTCTAGAATTACTACAGTTTGTACCGTTGATCACATTTTGCCTGAGCCTTATTTTGAGAAACTGCCTTTCCCTGCTAAGGTAAAAGAGCATTCTATGTTAACTAGTGTGCTTAGTAAAAGTGCAAAGAAAGCTTTAGAACCTGAAGAGAAAATAACTGTTAAACCTGCAGTAGCAATAGTTAAGGACCTTGTTACTAAAAATGTAGAAGATGGACATATTATCTTTTGTGAAGATGCTTCTAACATTGTTTCACATCCTAGTAGATCTAGGAAAACAAGTGTTCCTATGCTTTTTGTCAGGATTGGTGATCATTGCTATTATGGTTTATGCGACATTGGTGCAAGTTCAAGTGCTATTCCTTATGAGCTTTATAAAGAAATCCTGCATGAAATTGGTTTTTGTGAACTGGAAGATATTGATGTGGTTATTCAGCTTGCTAATAGAGAAACTATCTCTCCAATTACTATTGTAGAGACATGAAATTTTTATGAGGTAAGACTAAATATTCTGCTGATTTTCTAGTACTTGGTTCAGCTGCTAGTAAAACTTGCCCTATTATTTTTGGTAGACCTTTCTTGAATATGTGTGGTGCTATTATAGATTGTAAAAAGGAGAAAATTCTGACTAAGTTTGATAAAGAATCTTATGAGTTTCATTTTTCTAAGTTTACTAGGGCTCCTTATGAAACTGATTTGCCTAATGAAGATTTCAGAGTTGAACAGCTTGCCTCTATTGCTCTTGCTCCTAACGATGCTTTGCAGCAATATATGGAGGACCACAAAAGTGAGATCTTTAGGGAGGAAAGAAATGAGATTGACAATATTCTTCTTCATCAACCTGAGATGCTTAAACACAATTTACCTGTGGAGGATTTGGGTACCACTTTGCCACCAAAGGAGGATGCTGTTTTTGATTTAAAACCTTTACCTGATGATCTTAAATATGCTTATATAGATGATAAGAAAATATATCCTATTATTATTAGTTCTAAACTTTCAGGGAAGGAAGAGGAAATGTTATTGGAAATATTAAAGAAACACCAAGGAGCTATGGGATATACTCTCGATGATTTAAAAGGGATTTCCCCTACTATATGTCAATATGCTATTAATATGGAGCCAGATGCAAAGCCAGTTGTTGAACATCAACGCCGTCTTATTCCTAAGATGAAGGAAGTGGTAAGAAATGAGGTATTGAAACTCCTTGATGCTGGTATTATTTATCCTATTGCTAATAGTAGATGGGTTAGTCCTGTCCATTGTTTTCCTAAGAAAGGAGGAACTACTGTTGTGCCTAATGAGAATAACAAGCTTATTCCTCAAAGGGTAGTAGTTGGTTATAGGATGTGCATCAATTTTAGAAAGGTTAACAAAGTTACTAAGAAAGATCATTATCCTTTACCATTTATAGATTAGATGTTAGAGAGGTTATCTAAGAAAACTTATTTTTGTTTTCTTGATGGTTATTCTGGTTTCTCTCAAATTGCTATTAAAAAAAAACAAGATCAAGAGAAAACCACTTTTACTTGTCCTTATGGAACTTATGCTTTTAGATGTATGCCTTTTGGTTTGTGCAATGCTCCTGCTACTTTTCAAAGATGCATGTCTGCTATTTTTCATGGATTTTGTGAAGAAATTGTGGAGGTATTCATGGACGATTTCTCCGTCTATGGGACTTCTTTGATAATTGTTTGCACAATCTTGATAAAGTTTTGCAGAGATGTGAAGAAACTAATCTTGTTCTTAATTAGGAAAAATACCACTTTATGGTGAATGAAGGAATTGCTCTTGGACATAAAATTTCTAAAAGTGGTATTGAAGTTGACAGAGCAAAAGTTGAAGCAATTAAGAAAATGCCCTGTCCTAGGGATGTTAAAGGTATTCGTAGTATTCTTGGTCATGCTGGTTTTTATAGGAGGTTTATTAAAGATTTCTCTAAGATTTCAAATCCTCTTACTAATCTTCTTTAAAAAGATGTACCATTTGTTTTTGATGATGATTGCAAGGAAGCTATCAAAACTCTTAAGAAGGCTTTAACTACTGCTCCTATTGTTCGACCACCTGATTGGAATTTGCCCTTTGAAATTATGTGTGATGCTAGTGATTTTGCTGTGGGTGCTGTTCTTGGACAGCGCATAGATAAGAAGTTGAATGTTATTCATTATGCTAGTAAGACTCTTGATGCTGCTCAGAAGAATTATGCTACTACTGAGAAAGAGTTCCTTGCTCTTGTCTTTGCATGTGATAAGTTTAGACCTTATATTGTTGATTAGAAAGTTACTATTCATACTGATCATGCTGCTATTAGGTATCTTATGGCAAAGAAGGATGCTAAGCCTAGGCTTATTAGATGGGTGTTAATTTTGCAAGAGTATGATTTGCATATTGTAGATAGGAAAGGTGCTAAAAATCCTGTTGCTGATAATTTGTCTAGATTGGAAAACATTTATTTTGATCCTATTCCTGTTAATGATAGTTTTCCAAACGAACAGTTGGCTACAATAAAGGTAACCTTGCGAGAGAGTTCTTGGTATGCTAATTATGCTAACTTTATTGTTTCCAAGTACTTGCCTCCAACCTTTACAACTCAGCAAAGAAGGAAATTCTTTTATGACTTGAGGCATTATTTTTGGGATGACCCACACTTATATAAAGAAGGAGTGGATGGTATTATGCAAAGATGTGTTCCAGAATATGAACAACAAGAGATATTGAGGAAATGCCATGGTAGTGCTTATGGAGGACATCATGATGAAGATTGAACTGCACAAAAGGTTCTACAATCAGGTTTTTATTGGCCTACTATTTTTAAAGATGCAAGAAAGTTTATTTTATCATGTGATGAATGTCAAAGAGTTGGTAATATTTCTAGGCGCAATGAAATACCTATGAATTATTGTCTTGTTATTGAACCATTTGACTGTTGGGGATTTGACTTTATGGGTCCTTTTCCTCCTTCAGAAGGTTATACTCATATACTTGTTGCTGTTGATTATGTTACTAAGTGGGTAGAAGCTATACCTACGAAGAGCGCCGATGGTGAGACCTCATAAAAAATGCTTAAGGATGTTATTTTTCCTAGGTTTGGTGTGCCTAGATATCTTATGACTGATGGAGGTTCTCATTTTATTCATGACGGTTTTAGGAAGACTCTTGCTAGATATGACGTTAATCATAGAATTTCTTCTGCTTATCATCCCCAAACTAGTGGGCAAGTAGAGCTATAAAATAGAGAGATTAAGTCTATCTTGCAGAAGACTGTTAATAGATCTAGGAAAAACTAGGCTAGCAAGTTGAATGATGCTTTATGGGCTTATAGAACTGCTTATAAGAATCCCATGGGCATGTCTCCTTACAAAATGGTTTACGGAAAAGCGTGTCACTTGTCTCTAGAATTAGAACACAAAGCTTTTTGGGCAGTGAAAGAGCTTAATAGGGATTTTAAACTTTCCGGTAAGAAAAGGTTGCTTGATTTGAGTTCCTTAGATGAGTGGAGAAGTGAAGCTTATGAGAATGCTAGACTTTTTAAAGAGAAAGTCAAGCAATGGCATGATAGTAGAATTCTTAAGAGAGAATTTCATGTTGGTGAGAAAGTTCTATTGTATAGGTCTCGTCTCAGATTTTTTGCAGGAAAATTACTCTCAAAATGGGAAGGACCCTTTATTATTGAAGAGGTGTATCATTCAGGTGCAATAAAAATTGCATCGCTTAAAGATAACACAACACAAGTGGTGAATGGGCAAAGACTCAAGCATTATATTTCTAGAGACTCTTATAATGAAGATATCGATGTTATTCAAGTGGTGACTCCAGAAGAATTCATCAAAGAACATATGCAGGAAACTACAAAGTCCGTTTTCGAATAGGTAACCGTTCTAGTCAGAAAAGGTTTGCATTAAACTTTTCTGTTAATACTTTTGTTGTAAATACGAAAAATGACAAGATGAAAATGAGTTGGAAATGGAGCCTGATACGTCTCAAACATATCTATAATTTTTGATGCTCCATGCTTTGTTTTACACCATTTGCCTACTGTTTCGTTACACTTAGTGGCATTTTTATACGCTTTCCGGAACTAACCTATTAACGAAGTGCCACAGTGCCAGTTTCCTGTTTTCTGCTGTTTTTGTGTTTCAGAAGTGATACACAGGAAATATTCTCGGAATTGGACGAAACAAGTTCCTGAAGTCATATTTCACCGGGGAGCTCCCAAACATCCGAAGACCTGACGGAGGGGGGCCAAGAGGCCCCCCACACACAGGGGCGGCGCGGCCCAGCCCCTGGCCGCGCCACCCCCTTGTGAGGGCACGTGGTCCACCCTCTGACATCGCCCCTTCGCCTATATTTACCCCCTGACGAGAAAAACCTAAGGGCCCGATCAGTTTTCCAGAATACATCGCGATCCGCCGCCGCCGTCGACCCGAAGATCGGGAGGGTCCAGAAGCTCTTCCCGGCACCCTGCCGGAGAGGGGAATCACCACCGGAGGTCTCCTTCATTGCCATGATTGCCTCCGGAGCGATGAGTGAGTAGTCTACCTTGGACTATGGGTCCATAGCAGTAGCTAGATGGTTGTCTTCTCCACCATGTGCTTCATGTTTAGATCTCATGAGCTGCCCTACATGATTGAGATCACTGTTATGTAATTCTATGATGTTGGTTTGTTGGGATCCGATGAATATTGGTGTTTATGATTAAGTTGCTGTACTGAATTTTATCTTATGTTATCTCTATGATGTTTATGATCTTGCATGCTCTCCGTTGTTAGTAGCTATCTTGGCCGAGTAGTTGCTAGTGACTCCAAGAGGGGGTATTTATGCTCGATAGTGGGTTCATGCCTCTATTTCACCTGGGGGAGTGACAGAAACCTCTAAGGTGGTAGATGTGCTGTTGCTACTAGGGAGAAAACAACATTCATATGCTCGAGGGCATATGCTTTGTTTACATTACACACTTTGCTTAATGCAATTATCTGTTGTTCGCAACTTAATACTTCTAGGGTGTTCGGATGATATCCCCGGGGGTGGATTATTAGTCATAGATGCAGTTGGATGGCGGTCTATGTATTTTGTTGTAATGCCCAGAGTGAATCTCATAGTGATCTTCTTGACATATCACGTTAGCTCTATTCTATCAATTGCCCAACTGTAATTTGTTTACCCAGCATGTTATTTATCTATGGAGAGACACCACTAGTGAACTGTGGACCCCGGTCCTATTTTAATCATATTGCAATCACCTGTTTATTATTCCCGCACTGTTTACTTTACTCGCATATACTACTACTGTTTTCCACTCGATACGCTCATAACCTTTGTTTCAAGCAAACCGGTGAGATTGACAACCTCATCGCAAGTTGGGAACAAAGTATTTGTTTGTGTGTGTGCAGGTTCCACGTTGCAGCTAGCAAGCAAAGCTTGGACGAGGCGCCACATATAAATTGTCCGCTGCTGTCGCAAGCTAGCAAGCATCACCTTCAGTCGTCACCGTCTCCCTTCTCCTGAACGATAAACCTTGGTTTCTTAACTGAGGGAAAACTAGCCGCTACACTCATCATACCTTCCTCTTGGGGTTCCCAACGGGCTGGTCAATCACCACGCACAAGGACATCTGTTCCCACATCAACTCGTCATCAACCGTTCACAAGTGTAGGGATCAGCTACTTTTCTGGCGCCGTTGCCGGGGAACGAAGAAGAATAATCTCCCTCGTCAACTGGTCGCCATCAAGACTTTTCTGGCGCCGTTGCCGGGGAAGGAAGAGAAGACTTCTGCGAGGGGAGTTCTTCGCACACACATTCTTTGCTTTGTTATTTGTTTGCTTTACTTTATTTTATTTTACCTGCATTGCTTTTATATCAAAAACCCAAAAAAATTAGAATCCTTGGTAGCTGTTTTTACTTGTTTACTTTCTTTTTGCTGAAATGGCCAATCCTGAAAACACCAAGTTGTGTGACTTTGCTAGCACAAACAATAGTGATTTTATCTGCACTCCTATTGCACCACCTGTTCCTGCTACCACTTTTTATGAGATTAAGCCTGCTTTATTGAACCTTGTTATGAAAGAGCAATTTTCTGGTGCTAGTACTGAAGATGCTGCAGCTCATCTCAACAATTTTGTTGAGCTATGTGAGATGCAGAAATATAAGGATGTTGATAGTGATATTATTAAGCTCAAGTTGTTTCCTTTTTCTTTGAGAGGAAAGGCTAAAGATTGGTTGCTGTCTTTGACTAAGAATAGTATTGATTCATGGGCTAAGTGTAAGGATGCTTTTATTGGTAGATACTATCCTCCTGCTAAGATTATATCGTTGCGTAGCAATATTATGAAGTTTACTCAGTTTGATAATGAACATGTTGCTCAAGCTTGGGAAAGAATGAAATCTATGATAAAGAATTGCCCCACTCATGGACTGACTACTTGGATGATTATCCAAACTTTTTATGCAGGACTGAATTTTTCTTCAAGGAACCTACTTGATTCAGCTGCTGGAGGCACTTTTATGTCCCTCACATTGGGCGCCGCCTCGAAGCTACTCGACAACATGATGGTAAATTATTCCGAATGGCACACCGAGAGAGCTCTACAAGGTAAGAAGGTAAATTCTGTTGAGGAAACCTCTTCCTTAAGTGATAAGATTGATACCATTATGGCTATGCTTGCTAATGATAGGACTCATGTTGATCCTAATAATGTTCCTTTGGCCTCTCTGGTTGCTCAAGAAGAACAAGTTGATGTGAATTTCATTAGAAACAACAATTTTAACAACAATGCTTATAGGAACAATTTTGCTAGTAACAATTATAGGCCGTATCCTTCTACCAATGGTAATGGTTATGGTAACTCTTATGGTAATTCCTACAACAATACTAGGGCCGCGCCCTCCGAGCTTGAGGTAATGCTCAAGGACTTCATCGGTAAACAAACTGCTTTTAATAAGTCTGTTGAGGAAAAGTTAGGCAAAATTGATGCTCTTGCTTCTAAAGTTGATAGCCTTGCTCATGATGTTGAACTTCTGAAATTAAAAGTGTTTCCTAATGATGTGAACGTGAGCAATATTGTTGCTGCCGCTAATGCTAACCAGGTTAGAATTGATGAAAATATTAGATTGTTAGCAGAATTGCATGCCAGGTGGGAAAGAGAAGATGAGATGGCTAGAGAGATGAAGGTATGTACTATTACTACCTCTAATGATGTTGCTCCTACTGATAGCAATCCTCTTACTTTGATTGGGGTAGAGAAAACTCCCACTCCTTGTGCTAAAAAGCCTAAAACTGCCAAAACTTTTTCTCAAAAGAGTGCTGAAATTTTTCGGAGTGTGGAAGATGATAGCTCTATTTCCTTTAATGATTTTGATGTTGATGGCTGCAATATATCTGAAGTAATTTTGTTCTTGCAAAAGCTTGCTTTAACTCCCAATGCTAGTTCTTTAAATATTGCTTTTACTAAGCATATTACCAATGCTCTTATAAAGATTAGGGATGAAAAGTTGAGGCAAAAAGCTTCCGTTCCCAAGAAGTTAGAAGATGGTTGGGAACCCATCATTGATATGCATGTTAATGGTTATGATTGCCATGCTTTATGTGATCTAGGTGCTAGTATTTCCATCATGCCTAGAAAGATTTATGACATGCTTGATTTACCACCGCTTGAAAAGTGTTATTTTGATGTTCCTATTGCTGATGTTGCTAAGAAGAAACCTTTGGGAAGGATTAATGATGTTCTTATTGTGGTTAACAATAACCTTGTTCCCGTTGATTTTCTTGTTATGGACGTTGAATGCCATGCTTCATGTCCTATTATTTTGGGAAGACCTTTTCTTCGAACTGTAGGTGCTATTATTGATATGAGGGAAGGCACTATCAAGTATCAATTCCCACTAAAGAAAGGTATGGAACACTTCCCTAGGAAAAGAAAGAAATTACTCTTTGACTCTATTCTTAGAGCAAATTATGAGCTTGATGCTTCATCGCTTGATATTACTTGATTCGCACTTTTCTGCGCCTAGCTCAAAGGCGTTAAAGAAAAGCACTCTTGGGAGATAACCCAATGTTTATTTTCAGTACTTTTTCTTTTATTTGAGTCTCAGAAGTCATTACTACTGTAATGACCGCTCTTTATCTTGTTTATTTCGTTTTTGTGCCAAGAGAAGCCTCTAATTTGAGTGAGGTAAAGATTTGGGGTTACTGCTGTCCTGAAACTGTTTTCGGTGCTGCACCGTAAAAATTCGTATAAAATCACTGTTTATCTTTTGAACCTGAAATTTCTTGTGCTTATGCCCCAGGTTATATCCAAACTTTTCTTAGTTGAACACTTTTTGATTTGAGCAACGGAAAATCCCTCAAAAATTCGTCCTTTATCAGCTGTCCAGTTTTGACAGATTTCTGCCAATATTCATTTTTGCCACTTTATCGCTTTCTTTTGAGTTCTTTTTGATCATGGAACTCTTGTGGAAGTTGCTACAGTAGTATATACTTTATATGTGGTGGTTTTGAGTTGAAAGCTGAAGCTAAAAGAGGGGTGAATATATTTTATGCTTACACTAATGTTGCTAATAGAATTGTGTTTAGTTTTGTATGAAGGAAGTTTTCAAGTGTAGGGATTGGAGAATGATGAGATGAGTTGAAGAATGGACAAAAGCTCAAGCTTGGGGATTCCCAGCACCCCAAGAAATATCCAAGAAGTACAAGCGTCAAAGCTTGGGGATGCCCCCGAGGCACCCCTTCTTCATCGGCAAAAATCAGGTCACCTTTCAAAACACTATATTTTTATTGCTTCATGCACTATGTGTTTTTCTTGGAGCGTCAGTTGTTTTAGTTTTCTTAGTTTGCTTAGTTTGTTTGTTTGCTGCAATAAATGGTTGGACCCCAACAAATTCCCTTTGGAGGAGATGTACTCGTTTTCATTTGCAAAGAACGCTCTAGTTTTCACTCTTATTTAAAATCGAGCATTCTACTTTTTCTGCTACTGCTTTTGGTTTTCATTTTCGCCTTGATATGCGTTCAGATCTTGTCATATCTTTTCATCAAGGTGTATTTTTGCCTCTGATCTTTATTGGTTTTCATCAAAAGAGGTGTTTATAAAAATTTCAAATGGTGTTGGAAAAGAGAAAAAGCTTTGTGCAAAATAGTGGTACAAGAAGGAGCTTGTGTAGACTGTGGCTTAGGCTTTTTCATGTCATGCTAGATGTCTTTTTGATAGTATGCTTAGTGGTTTTGCTGTAGCATGACTTGTCTCAAATAACTGAGATTGCTTAATGAGCCTTTGAAAAAAATCATGCGTTGTTTTTATTGTATGGAAGCATTATTTTGGTTTTCTCCTTGATGCTTTATTTGGGTTGACTTGGCGCATGCTCACACATGTTAGACTCTTACAAAGTCGCCATAGCCTTCATGATCATTTAGTTTTTGACTTTTGATGCCATCGTATGCTTCTTTTAATGTCGCTTTGTCGCTTTGCATGATTATGGCCATTATTGCTCTCTTAGTTGGTCGCTCCCAGTCTTTTGCTAGCCCTCACCTTGTACTGAGTATGAGCTCTACTCGTGCATCCAACTCCTAAAAGCCAAGTTTTCCATTGTGTCCACTATAAATTCCTATGCATGGTATTTTTAAGCCATTCCAAAGTAAAATTTTCATGTGCTACCTTTCAAAAACCTTCAAAATACTTCTCGTTTTGTGACACTGTTTTCAGCTCATGGGGACGTAGTGGTCGGATTTGCTATCTTCCATATTGCTTATTCCAAAAAAGAAAAAAAAAGGTGAAAAATAGAAAAAAAGGCACTCCTCCAAGAATGTGAATGTTGGTGGGCACCCGATGGAATCGGTTAGCCATGGTATGTGAAAGGAAAAGGTGGGGAGGAGTGCCAAGTTTTATAAAAAGAGCACCAAAGTGCCAATCTCTCTCTCAAAAACTTGCTTTATTTTTGTATGGAAGATAGTAACAACCCCATTGCCAGTCGTTGACAAAGACAACCACCTCTCAAAATCAAGTTTTTATCTCTGTTTTACAAAATGAAAAGCTCTAGCACATGCTAAATCACTGCTTCCCTCTGCGAAGGGCCTTTCTTTTACTTTTATGTTGAGTCACCACCTTCTTTCTTTATGCACCATTAAGAGAGCATAGTCGTCATTCTTAGTGTGATATGCATTGTCCCAAGGTTCATTGATTGACTCATATTGTTGGTTTCACTTGTTCTTAAATTATTTGTATCTAGTCGCCCTCTTAAACTTTGAGGTGTCCTATGCATTTATGTTTTGCTCTCTTTGAAGGACAAGCGGAAAACCACTTGTATGTTTTTCCTTATGATTTGAACACACGTTTGACTTTCATTGTTTCATTACCATGATCTTTTGTTTGTGTTCATTTGCATGTTTACAACATGGTTGCTAAGTTCTTATTGTCATGATTATATCTTCATGCCCATGTTTTAAGTTCTATTGATCCCAGCTCACCAATGCTTACATATATGATCAAGATTGTGTAGGTGCATGTCACCTCAAAAATTATTCTTTTGTTATCACTTACCTACTCGAGGACGAGCAGGAGTTAAGCTTGGGGATGCTTGATACGTCTCAAACGTATCTATAATTTTTGATGCTCCATGCTTTGTTTTACACCATTTGCCTACTGTTTCGTTACACTTAGTGGCATTTTTATACGCTTTCCGGAACTAACCTATTAACGAAGTGCCACAGTGCCAGTTTCCTGTTTTCTGCTGTTTTTGTGTTTCAGAAGTGATACACAGGAAATATTCTCGGAATTGGACGAAACAAGTTCCTGAAGTCATATTTCACCGGGGAGCTCCCAAACATCCGAAGACCTGACGGAGGGGGGCCACGAGGCCCCCACACACAGGGGCGGCGCGGCCCAGCCCCTGGCCGCGCCACCCCCTTGTGAGGGCACGTGGTCCACCCTCTGACATCGCCCCTTCGCCTATATTTACCCCCTAACGAGAAAAACCTAAGGGCCCGATCAGTTTTCCAGAATACATCGCGATCCGCCGCCGCCGTCGACCCGAAGATCGGGAGGGTCCAGAAGCTCTTCCCGGCACCCTGCCGGAGAGGGGAATCGCCACCGAAGGTCTCCTTCATCGCCATGATTGCCTCCGGAGCGATGAGTGAGTAGTCTACCTTGGACTATGGGTCCATAGCAGTAGCTAGATGGTTGTCTTCTCCACCATGTGCTTCATGTTTAGATCTCATGAGCTGCCCTACATGATTGAGATCACTGTTATGTAATTCTATGATGTTGGTTTGTTGGGATCCGATGAATATTGGTGTTTATGATTAAGTTGCTGTACTGAATTTTATCTTATGTTATCTCTATGATGTTTATGATCTTGCATGCTCTCCGTTGTTAGTAGCTATCTTGGCCGAGTAGTTGCTAGTGACTCCAAGAGGGGGTATTTATGCTCGATAGTGGGTTCATGCCTCTATTTCACCTGGGGGAGTGACAGAAACCTCTAAGGTGGTAGATGTGCTGTTGCTACTAGGGAGAAAACAACATTCATATGCTCGAGGGCATATGCTTTGTTTACATTACACACTTTGCTTAATGCAATTATCTGTTGTTCGCAACTTAATACTTCTAGGGTGTTCGGATGATATCCCCGGGGGTGGATTATTAGTCATAGATGCAGTTGGATGGCGGTCTATGTATTTTGTTGTAATGCCCAGAGTGAATCTCATAGTGATCTTCTTGACATATCACGTTAGCTCTATTCTATCAATTGCCCAACTGTAATTTGTTTACCCAGCATGTTATTTATCTATGGAGAGACACCACTAGTGAACTGTGGACCCCGGTCCTATTTTAATCATATTGCAATCACCTGTTTACTATTCCCGCACTGTTTACTTTACTCGCATATACTACTACTGTTTTCCACTCGATACGCTCATAACCTTTGTTTCAAGCAAACCGGTGAGATTGACAACCTCATCGCAAGTTGGGAACAAAGTATTTGTTTGTGTGTGTGCAGGTTCCACGTTGCAGCTAGCAAGCAAAGCTTGGACGAGGCGCCACATATAAATTGTCCGCTGCTGTCGCAAGCTAGCAAGCATCACCTTCAGTCGTCACCGTCTCCCTTCTCCTGAACGATAAACCTTGGTTTCTTAACTGAGGGAAAACTAGCCGCTACACTCATCATACCTTCCTCTTGGGGTTCCCAACGGGCTGGTCAATCACCATGCACAAGGACATCTGTTCCCACATCAACTCGTCATCAACCGTTCACAAGTGTAGGGATCAGAGCCCAGAGGCCCCACACCACCTCGTGGCGTGGGCCCCCTGCTGGCCGCACCACCTGGTGTGAGGTCACCTCAGAGCTTGTTTCCATCCTGGTTTCCTCCCATGCCTTTGTTTTGTTGTTTAATTTTTGCCTATATAACCCCCCGGATTGCCCGAGGTCTATATATCATTTTTTCATTGTGTTTTTGTTTCGATCTGTTTTTGTTAGGAGCTGTTCTCAGTTTTAGAGTCACCATGTCTTCGTCTAGTTCATCCGAGGAGAACTCCCTTGAGGACGTCATTAATCCGTACATGAGGGAGCTGAAGATGCATCCAAAGGAGTTGTCGCTCAAGGATGGGAAGGTACAGATAGAAGATGTTCAGGGACCTAAAGGAGAAGGAATTCTTGAATCTAGGATGGAAGAGCTAGAGCAAGAAGTCTTCAGATACAAGAAGATGGTGGAATGCGAGGTGGACATCACCAAACCTTGTGTCACATCCCAAAAATTGGAATGTGAAAAATAAATAAAAGGAACCATGTTTGCTTGTCTGGATTTAAAAATTTCACAAGTAATTAAAACTTTTTGATTTCTCTTAGAGACTTATTAGAAAAGCCATTCCAAACTTTTATTTTTCCATGTAGAAACCACTTTGAGGATAAAGAAATTCAAAATACCACTTTGCTTTTATTCAAATCCTATGCAAGCACATTTGCAAAGGAAAATACTTTACAAAATGATTTATAAACCTTGCTATACAAAAAGCATATTTGAAAATAAAATCCAAATATTACTTTTTATAAAGTTTATCCTCTGGTTCTAAAAAGGAATTATTTTTGAAACCAAATTTTATCTTATCTTAAGCAATGAAGCCACTTAGATTAATTTATAAATCTTTATTAACAATTTTTGTACAATTATGAAAACATGCTTCTTACTGTCCTAGAATGTTAAATTGAATTTTAGAAAATTTTACAAATTTGTTTGAAGTCATTTGAACATCAAATGCAAAAGTTATGATTAAGTAAAGAAAACAGAAAAAAAGAAAAGAAGAAAATAACAGAACAAAAAAACTAGAAACGGACCCGGGAATGATTCGGCCCAACAGCGAAAGAAGCTGCAGCACAGCAGATCGAACCGAAATGGTACCCAGCTCTTCCTCTCTCTCGCCGCTGACAGGTGGGACCCACCTGTCAGGGCCGTCTTCTACCTCGTGACGGTCACGTCGAGAAGCCCACGCGCGTAATCACCTCCTCCTCTTCAATACCCTTAATCCCCTGCCCGATTTGAAGCCCTCCCGAGCCTATAAAGACCCCCTAACTCTCCTCTCCATTTCCCCTCTCTGAAATCTTACAAACCACCCCCAGGCCTCTAGATCGGAGCTCAATCCGATCTCACCGGAGAGGATCTCGGGATACCACGAAACCCGAGGGTTCTTATCGCCCCCTATTTTTCCTCCTATCCTTCTCTCCTCGACCAGCCACATTTCCCTGAACCTCTCGCTGATCTGCAGGAGCACTAGAGCAGCCGGGAGGACTCGTGTGGGGACCCCGGTTTACCACCCGGAATTCCTGTTATGCATACAATTCATGATCCCAGGAAGACCGTCATGAATCCACATAACAGAGTTGGCATTACAGAGTACATCATCCATTACATAAATAAGTCGTTTAGTCTTATATGGCCACTTGGCTGAATTCAAATGCCTCGTAGGGCAAGTTCACTAAACATAGCAGAAGAAACACAAGTAGCATTGGTAGCCCGGGTCATGCCTCTACCCTACAGGCGACTGACCGGGAGACGGATCCTAGTTCGCACCGGCGTCGTCGAACTCCTCACCATCATCATCATAGTCATCTCCATAATCCGGCCAAGTTAATAGCCAGGGACAAAGCCATGAGTACATTTTGGAATTGTACTCACAAACCACCTAAGAAGGAACAAATTGCATGCTATTTGGCTGTAGCAAGGGAAGTTGGGTTGAGGCTAGTGCTTACTTCTAACTAAAGTTTCTCGTGTCGATATAGCATGTCATACGACACCTCTATATCATAGTTTCTCTTATCGATATAGCATGTCATACGACATCTTTATATCCTTAATAAAGAAGAGTTTTTGTAAAGCATCTTTAATAAAAGCTCTAAGAAAGGGGGAACTCATTTTCAAGAGAAGAGCCGGGGTCAATCAAACATGACCACCATCCTTATTAATTTAGGTCAATCACACATGACCACTTCCATCCCTTCAGTAGTACCCTGCAAGTACTCTGATCCATACCCGTGCCACGGCAGTACCCTCCGAGTACTTTGTCCGGCACCTTTCTCCATTTTCCCGAAATCAACTTTTGAAAACAAAACCAACATTGGGCTAGGCAACGGTCATCCCAACCGTCCATGACCGAGGACTCAGCTATTCGAATAGATTTACACTCTGCAGAGGTTGTACACTTTATCCACACCATCCGATAAATCCACTGGGATACCACCACGGTCTGTCATACACAAGTATGCGGGGTTCGGATAATCGATCATGGCCTTCCATCTATTCACCTTAATACGGGCACCTACCCTATGGAGTATACATCCCCGGCAAACCCTGACCGTCTACCTCTGTCGAGCGTAGTTCCAGTGCCACGGTGGGAGAAACCTAAGTGTCTTCTGGCCTGATAAATCCCAAAGGATCCTGATTTACTATTGCCCATAGACTAGCGGCAATCCGGATTCCGGGGTCCTACAAACCCTTATATAGTATGAGGCTCCCCGCACTAAAGCAAATAAACTTCGGACTAAGCCCCATCCCATACTGGGGTAATGTGGTTGCACAAGTTAATTGTTCTAAGCGAACGCCTAGTGATCACCAATGTCATATAAAAACCACCATCTCCTTGTCCTCCATTTTGATCAAAACCATTTTTGAAATCACTTCAGTGGGGTAGGTACTACCCCAAGGTTTTCGAAAACATTTTGTAAACTTCCTTTGAGTGTTCCCATTCCTAGAGTTTTAGCTCCACTAGAAGGTTTATCAAAGGCTTTGTTGCTAACCAACAAGCCACTACTTCAGGGGTAATGGAATAGGTAATCAAAGGGGTCATCTCGATGGATGATAACAATTTGACTCGCGGAGCCCGAGTCAACAGATAATTGCTACAGGAATTATAGCAATATAAATCCATGCACTTTAATAAAACAGAAGGAGACATGCAAATGTGTAAATAGGAGTTCACATATGCATCAAGTTAGGTGGCTTGCCTTGGCTGGCTTGTCCCTGGTCCTCCTCGTCCTGATACTCGTACACTTCACCTTCTTCGATACACTCCTCGTTTGATTCTATCGCCAGAAAAATATAACAATGCACAAAAATACACAAGCATACCCAAGTCACAAGCAACGCAGCACTCCATACCATATTATCAAAGAGTATCAGAAGCAAACAAGTTTAGAAAACAATCAAGATTTTAAAGGTTCTTAATTAGCAATCCCTATTAGAAACTAGGGTTTCTTATTTGATGTGAACACATCAACTTAGCAACCAACTCAAGCATGCAGGCATTCAACGAATCAAACAACACACTTATCAAAATTGCAGGTTGACAACAATCTTAAGAACCTAACAAAGTTGGATTTACTGAAAAACAAGGTGTGGTTAATTTCCTATGAATTAATCAATAGGAAAATATCACTAGAGCACCAAAATAATCCTCAGATATTCTTTGAATCTCAGAAAAATATGAGGTAAAGTGCTCTGGAAAGCCATTCCGGAACATGATCTAACAAATTTGGATTCAATACAAAATTCCATTTCTACTGCAAGTAGTGATTTTCCTAAGATTAATTACACACAATGCCATTTTAAATACTACTGCAAGAATACAAGTCCTAAAATAGCAAAACTAGTGGATCAAGCAAGGTATATTCATAAGCTATTACCGAAAATTGGTTTCATTCAATTTCAACATACCAAACTCAAGATTTGCAATTAAGTAAGAAAATAGGCTATTAACACACCACTATTTATCATTTGCTCTACACTGCTCCCAAAATCATGGGACCTATGCCATCTGAAAGTTAATGACTTAAGCTACTCAAGGAAATTTGAATCACTTCATTTGCATGCACTGAACAATTTCTATGGCATTTCAAATTTTGCAGAACAATTTAAATAGAAATGCATTTTCAGAAGGAAAAAAAGGGCCGGGATTTCCCGCCCGAGCTGCTGCGGGGGTGAGCTGGGCCGGCCCATCGGCGGCCTCCCGTGCTGGCGCCTGGCCGAAGCGGTACGCGCCCGTCCAATCTTGATCGGACGGCGCAGACGCGGCTCGAGCACCGACGACCTAAAACGGGCGGCGCGGCCGCTCGGCCTCATCGGAAAAGTGTGCAGGCTCACCTAGGGCTCGTCGGAGAGGCTAGCGACGATGCGAATTGGCGGCGGTGACGTGAAGGAGAGATCGGTGACCATGGCGTGGTCTGGTTTGCTGCAGGTGGTGTCGGGGGTGTTCATGTCATTACCGTCCCGTGCTAGCGCCGGCGAGCTCCTGTCTAGCTCGATTAGGAGCTCCTGGGCATGGGAAAAATAGTGCGTGAGTGCAGGTTCAGAACGAGGGAGAAGGCAGGGAGAGAATGGTGGTGAAGCTTGGTTGGAAACGGCCGCCGTCTCCACCTTCTTCTCGGTTGCTGGGAGGACGTAGAGCTCCCTCTCCGCTCAGGAGGGGAGCGGGCTTGCTCTGAGTCCTTCTGGTGAGTGAGTGGGGTGGTGGTGGTCTGGTCTGGGCAAAAGAAAATGAGAGCAGGAGAGGGGTGCTGGTTTTATACACCCGGGGCGGTGCACGGTGAGCTAGGGCGAGGAAGAGGGAGAGGAGTGGGGGTTCGTCTTGGCACTAGCTAGTGGTGGCGGTGTGGACTCGGCCGACGGTGTGGGCGGTGGCTTTGGACGTTTGCAGATGCCAGCTAGCCCGCACATGCCTACGGCAGAATGGCGCCCTGCAGGTGCTCGTCCGGGGAGTGGAGATTCGGGACGGCGTGGGGTCGAGGCTAGAGGGGGAGAGAGAGAGCTGGCGTGCGCCAGAAGGGTGCTGGCTGCCTCCTCTCTCCATGCGTGTGAGCTAAACCAACGGAGAACGGACGTGGAGTTGAGAGCGAGAGCATGTCTGGGGCGAGGTGGACGTCTGATGCATCTCAAACGTATCTATAATTTTTGATGCTCCATGCTTATTTTTACACCATTTGCCTTCTGTTTCGTTACACTTCATGGCATTTTTATGCGATTTATAGAACTAACCTATTGACAAGATGCCACAGTGTCAGTTCCCTATTTTCTGTTGTTTTTGTGTTTCAGAAAAGCTACACAGGAAATATTCTCGGAATTGGACGAAACAAAAGACAGAAGTCTTATTTTTCCTGGAAGCTTCCCGAAGACCAAAAGAGAGCCGGAGGGGGGCCAGAGGCCGCCCTCACACATAGGTGGCGTGGCCCAGGCCCTGGCCGTGCCACCCTAGTGTGAGGAGCCCCTGGCTGCCCCCTGACGATGCCCCTTCGCCTATAAGTAGCCTCCCATCGGAAAACCCTAAGGGAATCAGTGAAATTTCCAGAAGAGTTCCGTAGCTCTGCCACCACCGCTGACGAATTTCAGGGGATAGAAGTCTCTGTTCTGGCACCCTGCCGGGATGGGGAAGTGTCCCAGAGCCATCTCCATCGGTCTCCATCGCCGTCTCTACCATCTCCATCGACCTCACCGCCATCTCCATCAACCTTGCTATCTCCTATGATGAGGAGGGAGTAGTTCATCCCCGGGGCTGAGGGCTCTACCGGTAGCTATGTGGTTCACCTCTCTCTCCCATGATGTGATCTTTATGTGATCGTGAGCTTTGTATCATGTTGAATAAGTAGATGTTACTTTTCTTCATTATGTGTACTCTAGTGTGTTATTAAAGTAATCTATTCCTCCTACCATGGTGTAACGGTGACAGTGTGTGCATCATGGTGGTACTTGGTCTAGGCTACGATTGTGATCTCTTATGGATTATGAGAATAATTATCACTATGATAGTATTGAAGTGATCTTTTCCTCCTTTCATGGTGTAATGTTGACAGTGTGTGCACCATGTTAGTACTTGGTCTAAGTTGCAATAATATCTATCTTGAGTTGTGATTTGATTTGGATATCTCTATGAGTGGTGTTTGTCAAGTACTTGATGAACTTTAAGGAGTGCTTCGTAGCCCTACGCAATGATTAGTGTTGTTCAATAGGAGAGTGATTCAGAGTACCATAGTGAAGAGAAGTTATTTATTTGTTCAATCATGTTATATTATTGAGAGTGTGTCCACTAGTGAAAGTATGATCCCTAGGCCTTGTTTCCAAGCTTTGTATACCGTTTACTTGCTATTTTGTTACTTATTTGCTTGCTGCCATTTTTATTCTAGATTGTATTTACTATTTATAATCATCTATACCACTTGTATTTCACTATCTCTTCGCCGAACTAGTGCACCTATACATCTGACAAGTGTATTGGGTGTGTTGGGGACACAAGAGACTTTATGTATCGTAATTGCAGGGTTGCTTGAGAGGGATAGCTTTGACCTCTTCCTCCCTGAGTTCGATAAACCTTGGGTGATCCACTTAAGGGAAACTTATTGCTGCTCTACAAACCTCTGCACTTGGAGGCCCAACACTATCTACAAGAACATAAGCGTGTGTAGACATCAAGCTCTTTTCTGGCGCCGTTGCCGGGGAGGTAAGGTAAAAGGTACTCGCATCCTCCTGTGTGAGTGCTCGAAGTTATTTCCTTTAGATTCTGCAATTATATCTTTTTGTTTTCTTGTTTTTATTTTCACTAGTTAGGCTTAATGGAAAATAAAGAGTTCTTTAGCCTTTTTCCTGAGTTTAGATATGAAGTGTTTGAAGAGAGTACAAATGCTTTGAATTCTGTTTTTACTAATGCTATGGAAAAGTCTAAGCTTGGGGAAGCTGGTTTTGTTAAGCATAATATTTTTAGTTCCCCAGCTTTAGTGGAGAAAGTTTGCTCTGATGATATTTTATCTCCCCTATATGATGTTCCTTCTTATGATGATATGTTTGAAGAATATGCTTTGAGAAATAGCTGTTCTCTAGCTTGTGATGATACTAAACCTCTAGTTTATGATGGTTATGATGATGAGAATAATATTTTCAGTCCACCTACTATTGAGGAGGAAACAAGGTATGACTACAATATGCCTCCTATTTTTGATGAATATGGTGATGAGAATAATTATTCTATTGAATCTGCTCCTACTACGATTGTTCATGTGGGGAATATTACTTATTTTATGCATGTGGCTCATGATAGGGATGTTTTATGTGATAGTTATATTGTTAGTTCTATTCATGATGCTACTGAAAGTTATTATGAGAGAGGGACTCGAAGGCGTTAAAGAAAAGCACTCTTGGGAGATAACCCAATGTTCTATTTCTAGTACTTTTTCTTTTATTTGAGTCTTGGAAGTTATTACTACTGTAATAACCGCTCCTTATCCTTTTTATTTTGTTGTTGTGCCAAGAGAAGCCTCTAATTTTAGTGAGGTAAGATTTGGGGATGTTGCTGTCCTAAAACTGTTTTGGGTGCTGCACCGTACAAATTCGTATAAATTCTCTGTATATCTTTTGGACCTGTGATTTCTTATGCATATGCCCCAGGTTATATCAAAACTTTCATTAGTTGAACACTTTTTGATTTGAGCAACAGAAAATACTCTAAAAATTTGACCTTTATCAGCTATTCTGTTTTGACAGATTTCTGCCAATATTTGTGTTTGCCGCTCTATCACTTTCTTTTTGAGTTCTTTTGACCATGGAACTTTTTGGGAAGTTGCTACTGTAGTATACACTTAATATGTGGTGGTTTTGGGTTGAAACCTGAAGCAAAAAGAGGTTGATGATATGTTATGCTTACACTAATGTTGCTAATAGATTTGTGTTTAGTTTTGTATGAAGGAAGTTTTCAAGTGTAGGGATTGGAGAATGATGAGATGAGATGAAGAATGGACAAAAGTTCAAGCTTGGGGATGCCCATGCATCACCCCAAGAAATATCCAAGAAGTACAAGCGTCAAAGCTTGGGGATGCCCCGAGGCACCCCTTCTTCATCGGCAAAAATCGGGTCACCTTTGAAGACACTATATTTTTATTGCTTCATGCACTATGCATTTTTCTTGGAGCGTCAGTTTTTTTTGTTTTCAGTTTTCTTTTTGTTTTGTTTGCTGCAATAAATGTTTTGATCACATCATATGTTTGGAGAGAGATATGCTCCATTTTTCATTTGCCAAGAACACTCTGTTTTTCACTCTTATCGTTCAACGAGTGTTCTCTTTTTCTGCTACTATATTTAGTTTTTGTTTTCACCTTGATTTGCATTCAGACCTTGTCATATCTTTTCATCAAGGTGTATTTTTGCCTCTGATCTTTATTGGTTTTCATCAAAAGAGGTGTTTATAAAAAGTTTGAATGTTGTTAGAAAAGAGAAAAAGCTTTATGCAAAAAAGTGGTACAAGAAAGAGCTTGTGTAGACTGCGGCCTAGGCTTTTGCATATCATGCTTGATGTATTTTTGATAGTATGCTTAGTGGTTTTGCTGTAGCATGACGTGTCTCAAATATCTGAGATTGCTTAATGAGCCTTTGAAAAAATCATGCGTTGTTTTTATCGTTTGGAAGCATTATTTTGGTTTTCTCCTTGATGCTTTATTTGGGTTGACTTGGCACATGCTTACACCATGTTGACTACAAAATAAGTCGCCTATAGCCTCTATGATCATTTAGTTTTTGACTTTTGATGCCATCTTACGCTTCTTTTAATGTTGCTTTGTCACTTTGCATGATTATGGCCGTTATTGCTCTCTTAGTTGGTCCCTCCCAGTCTTTTGCTAGCCCTCATTTTGTACCGAGTATGATCTCTACTCGTGTATTCAACTCCCAAAAACCAAGTTTGCCATTGTGCCCACTATAAATTCCTATGCATGGTATTTGTAAGCCATTCCAAGTAAATTTTCATATGCTACCTTTGAAAAAACCTTCAAAACACTTCTCATTTTGTGACACTGTTTTCAGCTCATGGGGACGTAGTGGTCGGATTTGCTATCTTCCATATTGCTTATTCCAAAAAGAAAAAAAGGAAAAAAGAAAAAAAGGAAAAAAGAAGAAAAAAAGGGCACTCCTCCATGGAATGTGAATGTTGGTGGGCACCCGATGGAATCGGTTAGCCATGGTTGGTGAAAGGAAAAAAGGTGGGGAGGAGTGCCAAGCTTTATAAAAGAGCACAAATCTGCCAATCTCTCTCTCAAAAACTTGCTTCATTTTTGTATGGAAGATAGTAAGAACCCCATTGCTAGTCGTTGACAAAAGCAACCACCTCTCAAAACTCAAGTTTTATCTCTCTGTTTACAAATAAAAAGCTCTAGCACATGTTTAATCACTGCTTTCCTCTGTGAAGGGCCTTTCTTTTACTTTTATGTTGAGTCACCACCTTCTATCTTTATGCACCATTAAGAGAGCATAGTTGTCATTCTTAGTATAATGTGCATTGTCCCAAAGTTTATCATTGATTGATTCATATTGTTGGTTTCACTTGTTCTTAAATTATTTGTATCTAGTCGCCCTCTTAAACTTGAAGGTGTCCTATGCATTTATGTTTTGCTCTCTATTAAGGACAAGCTGAAAACGATTTGTTTGTTTTTCCTTATGATTTGAACACACGTTTGACTTTCATTGTTTCATTTTTCATGATCTTTTGTTTCTGTTCATTTTCATGTTTATAACATGGTTGCTAACTTCTTATTGTCAAGATTATGTCTTTCATGCCCATGTTTTAAGTTCTTTTGATCCCAGCTCACAATGCTTACATATATGATCAAGATTGTGTAGGTGCATATCACCTCACAAATTATTCTTTTGTTATCACTTACCTACTCGAGGACGAGCAGGAGTTAAGCTTGGGGATGCTTGATACGTCTCAAACGTATCTATAATTTTTGATGCTCCATGCTTATTTTTACACCATTTGCCTTGTGTTTCATTACACTTTGTGGCATTTTTATGCGATTTCCGGAACTAACCTATTGACAAGATGCCACAGTGCCAGTTCCCTGTTTTCTGCTATTTTTGTGTTTCAGAAAAGCTACATAGGAAATATTCTCGGAGTTGGACGAAACAAAAGCCAGAAGTCTTATTTTTCCTGAAAGCTTCCCAAAGACCGAAAGAGAGCCGGAAGGGGGCCAGAGGCCGCCCTCACACATAGGTGGCGTGGCCTAGGCACTGGCCGTGCCACCCTGGTGTGAGGAGCCCCTGGCTGCCCCCTGACGACGCCCCTTCGCCTATAAGTATCCTCCCGACGGAAAACCCTAAGGGAATCGGCAAAATTTCTAGAAGAGTTCCGTAGCTCCACCACTGCCGCCGATGAATTTCGGGGGACAGAAGTCTCTGTTCTGGCACCCTGCTGGGATGGGGAAGTGCCCCCAGAGCCATCTCCATCAGTTTCCATCGCCGTCTCCGCCGTCTCCATCGACCTCACCGCCATCTCCATCAACCTTGCTGTCTCCTATGATGAGGAGGGAGTAGTTCATCCCCGGGGCTGAGGGCTCTACTGGTAGCTATGTGGTTCACCTCTCTCTCCCATGATGTGATCTTTATGTGATCGTGAGCTTTGTATCATGTTGAATAAGTAGATGTTACTCTTCTTCATTATGTGTACTCTAGTGTGTTATTAAAGTAATCTATTCCTCCTGCCATGGTGTAACGGTGACAGTGCGTGCATCATGGTGGTACTTGGTCTAGGCTACAATTGTGATCTCTTATGGATTATGAGAATAATTATCACTATGATAGTATTGAAGTGATCTTTTCCTCCTTTCATGGTGTAATGTTGACAGTGTGTGCACCTTGTTAGTACTTGGTCTAAGTTGCAATAATATCTATCTTGAGTTGTGATTTGATTTGGATATCTCTATGAGTGGTGTTTGTCAAGTACTTGATGAACTTTAAGGAGTGCTTCGTAGCCCTATGCAATGATTAGTGTTGTTTAATAGGAGAGTGATTCAGAGTACCATAGTGAAGAGAAGTTATTTATTTGTTCAATCATGTTATATTGTTGAGACTGTGTCCACTAGTGAAAGTATGATCCCTAGGCCTTGTTTCCAAGCTTTGTATACCATTTACTTGCTATTTTGTTACTTGTTTGCTTGCTGCCATTTTTATTCCAGATTGTATTTACTACTTATAATCATCTATACCACTTGTATTTCACTATCTCTTCGCCGAACTAGTGCACCTATACATCTGACAAGTGTATTGGGTGTGTTGGGGACATAAGAGACTTTCTGTATCGTAATTGCAGGGTTGCTTGAGAGGGACAGCTTTGACCTCTTCCTCCCTAAGTTCGATAAACCTTGGGTGATCCACTTAAGGGAAACTTGCTGCTACTCTACAAACCTCTGCACTTGGAGGCCCAACACTTTCTACAAGAACAGAAGCGGGTGTAGACATCAATGTCGCCGGTTGGGGGTCGAATGGTGGCAGTGGTGCACGAGCGGGCTAGGGGGCTCGCCTGGGGAATCGGTGAGGCACAATGGAGCTGGTGCGCGCGCTGGTTTGGTCAGAGGGGCAGAGAGGATGGGTGGGTTTCGAGGTGTTTGACCTCGGTCTCCAGCCAGAGCGTGGGCGAGGGTGAGGGTTAGGGTTCACCCCTACGGCTGCCAGGTGGGGTAGGGTGTTGGTCTGGGTCTGGTTACCCGCCTGGTGAGTGGTGGAGGGAGATGGGAGAGAGAAGAAAAGATTTGCAAGATCTTTGCATGCACTAGGACTCGGGTTCCCTCTCTCTCTCTCTCAAATTCGAAAATTTTCCAAGCAAGGCATGGCTGGGGTGGTGCTAGGTGCAATGCTGGTCATTGACCATGCCTTGGTGTTGGATACTAGAGAGAAAAGATTTTGCTTTTAGAAAGAAGGAAAGAAAGAAAGAAAAAGCTCACATGAAATGATAGGTCAAAACACACAAAAATTTGAAATGCATTTCAATATTCTAGCTTGGTAAAATGTTTGGAGGGTTTGGAGTCAAATTCCTAGGTCACTTAAACTTGCTAGAATTAAAGAGAAAAGAAAACCGAGAAGAAAAGGAGTTTAAATAAAATCCACACATGCACATGAAATGATAGTGCAAACAAGCAAGCAAGATCTAGATTTATTCTTTCTAGGTTTGAAATGGAAATTAAATTATTTGCAAGCCAACACACACCATAATTCACTCTTGCAAGAATTCCAAAAGAAAATTTTGAACAAGGGATCTTTATAGAGTCACACCAACACACATGGGATCATGCATACACACACACAATGTCCTAATAAAAAGTTTTAGTTTCCCCTAATTAAAGCATTATTTGGTCTTAATATGTATTACAAAAAGTGGGCTGTTATAACTCGCCGGAGCTCCACCGCGTCCGTGCTGCTCCAGTCGATCACCATCGCCGTTCCAGGAAGAAAAGATCGGGATCGCCACCACCCGCGAGTTTGCCTCAATGCTCTGGATCTCGTCGTGCAGTTCGTCTTCACCGGAGACCACCGGAACGCCGCCATCGTCGAACCCCAAGCCGCTCACCGCCGGAGCTCGACGGAACCCTAGCCCCCCCCACGGTGAGCTCCCTTCCTCTTCTATTTTGAACCATTAGATCGAGATCTGATGGATCAAAACAGGTCACTTAACCCGAAGGGGTACTGGATGATCTGGACAGTGCAGATCACTTTAAATCGTACGGTCCTAAAGCCCTATCCGACCGAACCGGTATCAGCAAATTAGATCGCACCACGTGGCCCTGCCCCGGTTTATTTAGATTCAAATTCAGTTTTCAAACCAGATTTTGTCTGAATCATGCAAAATCCATAACTTTCAATTCATAGATCCAAAAATTACAAATGATATGTCTCTGGATTCCTAAAAATGTGTAGAACACTATTCTGTAATAAAATTTGAATTTTGAAATAGTTAAAACTAGCCGGGTGGCCCGCGCATTTGCGCGGTTAGATTTTGTACATATATTGGTACATATCTGATATTTGATACTACTCAACATTTGGCTATGCTATCAACTATTATTTGATTTAGTAATTATTGTTGCTAGGTAATTATTAACAGAAATTCAAGACATATTATGGAAAATTGTACAAAATGCGCATCTTAAAGATTATGATTGTATTAATTTTGGTTTAAATTTTTACATTGGATGTGTTGGGTTGTTTCTAAGAACATTTTTTTCTTGTGAAAATAGTAGACTAATGGTGTAAAGATCTTCATCCGCCATTTAAATCTAAGATGTTCTCTCCTTATTCATTATTTATATTGTCTATCTTTCCACAAATTATCTTGAAATCACTATACATGTGTAGTTAGGAAAAATGGCTCATACTTATATAGTGTGTTGTCTTCCTCAAGCATCGACAGATGCATAGTATTTTTGTATTTAGTACTGAACTATTATGCATGTGTATACCTGCACGTATGGTAATCTTAACTCATAGTCTTGCCTTTGTCGCTTGCTTTCTAATGAAATTAATTGTTACTCCCTCCGATCAGAAATAACTGTCGGGCACTTAGTACAAACTTTATACTAAGCTAGTACAAAATTGCCGACAGTTATTTCCAATCTGAGGGAGTACTTTACAGTCATAGCTTATTATCAAAATATTATCGCTTTCTCAATGTCACCATATCATGTGTTTTCTTATTGTACCCGTGTTTTTGTCGTATTGACTTATATTTTACATATCTAAAACATCTCATTGAGTACCAGTTCCTTACTTTGTTGCTTCGGTCATATAGTGTTTTACCACGACACTGGTGTTCTTCCCTAAAAATGCACGACATATTCAAATACACATATAAAACACAATGTCATCTGACTTTTTTGTTCATCCTACATGATATCATGCATGCCTTGGACACGTTCTTTATATGTACCTTCCATCTGTCGTCTCAGTCTATTTGGTTTGACCTATTTCCTAGGCATTTGAACCTAAAAATTGCATTGGGGAAGACATATTTATTCATGTCGTGAGATTGTCAGGCAAGAGATCTCTTCTCCTAATCGTTAAGGATCATATACACGTTATTTTATTTTCTTTTCTGATAAGGTCGTTCTTTTCTTTTAAAGTGACAGATCAAAGAGTATTTTGTTTTCGGAAGTGAGTGTAGCTGATTTAGTTGGAGGGAGAGATCTACTTACTGCTATGTTTTTCAGCATATTTACATTTGTCACACGCTTATATTTGGCATATACGTAGAAGAAAGCTTATCAATGCGGTTCTGTTGTCTGTGCTCACCTTAGCTAATATGCAATTTATTTAATTTGCATTATGGAAGCAGATTTAAGGCACATACCAATTTGATCTGTCGTCGGCCTCTCCTTTCCTCGTGATCCAGTGCTTCTCGCCTGCATATATTAGGTTAACATATTAGCTCAAGTTTATGTTGTTCTTCACGAAAGCATAGCACTATCGCAAGGAAGTCTTTCCTCAATGCTTTGATTAGTGTTTTTCTTCTGCCGATCATAGCTCCTGCGTCTGGCAGGTGGGAGAGGAGTCATATGCACTGTTATTTTTGTAGAAAACGATCAACGCAGTAATCATATATCTCTTGCTGTTGATGTTGTCACGATCGCTCTTCTTCGTACTCACATTGATGCTGATTCTATTTGGCTGCGACGGGCGTTGATGCGTTTACAACCACTGCAGGCTTACATCGTTCGGTCGAGTGCTCCTGGCCGACGGCCTTCTCTCACGTGCCTGCCGCGAGCCTATGACGGGAGATCGGCGATCTCCATCTCGTTGGCGCTTTGACGGCGTTGCTGTTATCCTTCTTCCAATCTGTTGGACGCGCTGACATGGCCGGTCCGTATTGACTGCGGTGATTTCAAATCATGAGTCAGTCCGTGTTCAGCAGCGTGCTTGCAATGTGTTGTATCGTGGTCTCCATTGATGTAGTTTTCGATAAATTGACTTGCCCGTGGAGCTTAGCCGCTGTGGATTCGTGTCTGCGTGCTGGTTTGAACCATGGAAATCCATCGGGCAATGCTTTAGTATATCCTTGTATGTGCACAGATATCCGGACCAATTATTAGGGGAAGTCCATCAATTAGAGTCCAGCTTTGTATAAGTTTCCTATGAAGATTGCAAACGTACGTGCCATGGAGTCCAATACGTCTCATTGGAGATTGCAAACGCGCGTGCCGATGTTGGTAAATCTGAGCCATTGAGATATTTTAACTTCAAGACGATCAATCTACACCGTTAGTTGTTAGTTGTTTTAATAATATAATAGATAATTCAAATTCAAACATGTGAATTTGAGTAATTTTGATATAATTCAAATTCTATAAATCCTTTTTAATTGATTCTTTTTGCAGTAGGATCATATTGTTATCTTCTATCTAGTAAAATCACTGCACAAATTAATTGGACAAATTTTATCAAGTATTCAAATTTAAATAGGGATTTGAGTATTTTCTTCCTAGATTTAATTCTATAATTAATTTAGGCATAATTCCTTTTGCAAAATTGATTTGATAATATGAAACCACCAGAACACTTCACACACATTTCTTAGGTATTCAAAGTCAAACTCCTTTAGCACATTCCTTTTGCAAGAATTGTGTTATTTGAAAACTCCTAGCAAATATCAAATCTCTAAATTCCTATCATGCACTTTGTGCTATTTTATTTTGTCCCACTAATCAAAAGTGTGAAATATGCTAAGTCCTAATGACCACATAAAATCTACCATGACTTAGTAAAAATCTACTCTTTATCTTTTCCCAAGTGAAAAACCCTCAAACTCCATCTCATCCAAATTCTTCTAAGTGTTGACTACTCCATCCAACAATGTGGCATAGAAGTTTCCCATACCAAGACCATGGAGAAGATGTTGAAGAGAAGACAAGGAGCTGAAGTCAAAAAGGAAGATCAAGAGAAGAGAAGTCAAGAAGACAAAAGTGATAAACCCCATGACTTAGGAATTATTCATCCAAGCCTAAGTTATTTTGCTAAAGTGTTTAAATCTTCCTAAACAATCTAGAAAACCCCACCAATCTATAAGTCCTTGACTTAGCCATTTTATCCATCCATATCAAGCCAACCTCATGCAAATATCACTAAGACAATCAAGACTATGCTAAAACTAATAAACACTTTTGTTGTCTTGTTTGATTATGTTGCTTGGATGGTGTGTTTATTTTGTGTTATCTTCTATCTTATAGTTGTACGAAGAACCACGTGTGTTGACTAAAAGAAGTACAATCTTCAGAAAATTACCAAGGCAAGTGTCATCATCTTCTTGTCCTACTAATTGCCACTAGTAGCTTCTTGTAGAAGATGCATGTGTAGGTGCTTTTATAAATTTATGTCTTAGTGGCTATTATTTTATGCTAAGTCTATTGTCTAGCTTATGTCTAGCTTTTGCATCTCCTAGTAGAACTGCTGCTACTATAGGTTTCCTTACACTTGTTGTGGGAAGGGATTATCACATGTTTTGACTAAGTGTTGAAAACCCTTGTTTTGCAAAAACCAAGAAAACAACTAAGTTAATGGAACACCTGGGTAGAAAGTGGTAAGAATGGATTTATGTTGAGTGGTTCCCTGGGGTCATGTCGTCGAACCTCTGAACCAGCAGGTGTATCTCACTTGTGGACGGCCACCCAGGAACAAAGAGATTGGAGACGTTCAATGTCGTGAAGCTTCCAGTGCAACCATGAGTCAAATGGGCTCTATCTTGACTAACTAAGTTGCGAGAACTCAGCCAGACAGACAAAGGATGGTATTTGATGGAGTGCATCCGGGTTGGTCTGAGGGATTGCCTCTGAAAGGTCTCGTCTTAGTCTTCACATGGCCATTTGAGCAAAATGAGCATCATAGCAAAAGAGGTTGACTGAGTCTTGTAGGAAAAGTGCACCACCTCTGTGAGGGTTAAAACTACGTACTTAGCCGTGTCCCCGGTTATGGACAATTTTGAGCGACATGATTTTGAAGCTGTTCAAGGATCTCCTCATGCCAACTTCTTAAAAATTCAAACTTGTGGGTTGAACTGGGAATATGGCAATTGGTGCAAGTGTCTATTGGCTAGCAGTTCCCGTGCCATGTCTATGTGCCAGTGTCTGTAGGAATAGTTCACCCAAACCAAGTTGTCCATATGTAGTAATTGAGGTTTTGACAATTGATGTAGGTATCTATCGACCAGTGTGTCCCGTACGATAACTACGGCCTGTGGCTACAGGGGTAGGTCACCCAAGTCAAGTTGTCCAGCTAAAGTTTTGCTTCAAGAAAAATGATAGGATAAGATTGCTTAGTGCAAATAGGTCTGAAACTCCACCTAGCCAAATATTCATTTAAGTGTTAGGTTCCATTGTGTCCACCAAACAATGACATCTTGCCAATACAATTCAAGTGTATTGACCCTTTGTGGGTGCAACGTTTCATGTTGCAGGTTCTTGACGATAAGAAAGGTACGACAGGGTTACGAGTCTATGCGCAGCATGTTCGCCTGTGGCACATGAAGAAGAAGGACTCCATGCTAGTTTTGATTTCATTGTAAACTCTGAAAGCTCTAAGCTATGAGCATTGTAAAGTTCTTTATGTAATTGCTAGATCATACGATGTAATAAAATGACCTTGTTTCTTGATATTACATCTCAAACTGTGTGTGCTAGCGTTGATCCAGGGACTAGCACTGAAAAGCACAGGGATCGTCATCTTTAAAAGATGAGGTCACTACAGATGGTATTAGAGCATTGTGTTGCCCTTAGGTTCGTAACCCTAGGATTGGACAAAGACCCCTTAGAAAAATAGGAGTTGTTTTAAGTTAAATTTACACACTCATTATCTCGTAAACTCTTCCCTTAGTCATTTTGTCTCTACTCCTCTTCAATTCAACCCAAAGATGAAGAGCTTCAACTCAACACCAAAGGAAGCAATTTGAAAGGAGTCTAGAAGGAAATGTCTAAGCACCAGTAAGTTGTAGGACTTAGAAACTCTTACGAAGGATCTTGATAACAATAGAACCAACGAGCTGTTTTGCAAACAATGGAGGAAAATATAATACCCTAGGATTTAAAAAATTTGTCCAAGTTTTACTTTCTAGTTAAGATATTCTTTCACTACTCATTCCTTTGTTTTAAAATTCTTTAGATGGCCAACATCAACAAATCCATCAAGAAAGGACCCGTGATGACCATGACCCTGAAGTGTGACACTGAATTTCCCAAGGCACTGAAGAACCTTATGTTAAGCATGGGAACGCAAGGAGAAGCTGTCTATAAGGGATTTCCGTGATTGATGAAGGTCAGGAGTATTGGTGGGTACAACTCCACCTATACAAGAATAAAGAAGATGACACAAACAGATGGGACTCTGGATGTTCACCAACTCCGAGATGTATCCATCATTCTTTGACTCTGCAAGATGTGCTGCATGGAAAGCTATAAAAGAACTTTGAGAAAGACTCAAGTGGAGACTTCATAATACTAAGAAGGACCTCAAAGAAGAAATAGAGGATACTACTGAACTAATGGAAACCATAAGTCATCTCCAAAGTGACATGGTAGTACTTGCTTTTGAACTTAGTGTTCAAAATGACCTCAACATCACCAAGGATAATCAGATTTCAGCTGTGAAGGAGAAGATAGATCAACACAATGGATCTGCCTGAAAGAGAACCGATAAGATTTAGTTGGACCTCCACTTAAGACTTTTCGATAAAGCGACGTCGTTGTAATAAATGTTTATGATCATACCGACTTGTGGAATAATCGTACCTTCCGTTTGTATTAAGATTTGAATGTTTAATGAGTTGCATGCTTGCTGATTGCTTATTGATTGTAAGATTGATTTACGTTGAGCTGCAGTGTTGGGTAGGAATTTTCTTTAGATCCCTTCTGTCTATTCTCATCTTATTCAAACCCAGACAAGTGTTTCTTGACAAACCTCCATGAAGACAATAACATTGACAGATCCAGCTAAGATGCTCAGTATCAAGAAGAAGCATAGAACAAGAGATGGCAAACCGAAGGACCTTCAAGCTAAGAGTTAATGTCATATGAGAGTCTACACAAACCTCTAGCTAGCTAAGGATCGATAGATTTGTTTTCTTAATAAGAATTGAAACGAGGATTCAATATCCATAGAATCTTTTGTCAAAACTAGTGAGGTTGACCAAGAGTTAGTGTACGAGATGTACCAAACTGAAATACAAGGTAACGATTGGGTGCGTTATGGATTGGCCCCCATGACGACTACTCAAATTGTTCGCTCTTGATATGAGGAATGGTAAATCTAGAGAGATATACCTACAAGAGGGACGACGTTGTTAAACCTGGAACCTAGATGGATAAGATACTATACCCTCATAATAGGCAAATGTTGCCAAAACGTAGGAATACGGTGAGGATGAACCACAAGCTTACCGCTGAAGATGACTTGCAAGTCTATGAAGATCAAATAAAGGAATATGAAATAAGGCTATGAGAACATCTCAACTTGGTCTTCTGATTGACCCAAAGAGTGACTCTTCGGTGTCCAAAGTAGTTCAACAACTACCTTGATGGACAGAAGCTCTACAACGGAGGAAGCTATACTCAATACCATCTTGAGGAAGATTTGATGCTATAGTGTGAGAATAAGACACCCACCTATTGGAAATAAAGGTAGAAGCTACATATGGTACGAAAGATGACCCAGTGCCAAGTCATATCCAAGATGTGCCTACCATGAACCTAAAACCTAGAATACCCACAAAAGTTTCTTTTAAGGGTGGTAGCCCACCTAGTAACCCCAAAACCCATCTTTCTTTCCAGCCTCTCCAAATCTCGGGACGAGATTTATTTTAAGGGTGGTAGTCTGTCACATCCCAAAAATTGGAATGTGAAAAATAAATAAAAGGAACCATGTTTGCTTGTCTGGATTTAAAAAAATTACAAGGAATTAAAACTTTTTGATTTATCTTAGAGACTTATTAGAAAAGCCATTCCAAACTTTTATTATTCCATGTAGAAACCACTTTGAGGATAAAGAAAATCAAAATAGCACTTTGCTTTTATTCAAATCCTATGCAAGCACATTTGCAAAGGAAAATACTTTACAAAATGATTTATAAACCTTGCTATACCAAAAGCATATCTCTACTAATAAACCGGCGATCGGTGGTACGTTGGTAGGTGTGTCTTTTTCATTTTCCAATTTTACCCTTCGCGCACCAGACATATTCCAGAATTGCCACCGCCAAGTTACACGTGTGAAAAAATCCAATCGACAATCGTGTCCAGCACGGGCGAAGAAACCACCGCCGCCACTCGCCCCGAAGACCCAAACCCACCGCTTGCCACGCCGCCGTGGAGCTCCCCCGCTGCCACGATCTCCTGCATCCACCACGACGCCGGGTCCGGGCGGAGCTTGCCCGCACCTCCCTTTGCCGGAGCTCGCCCGCGCCGTCGCTGCCCGGAGCTCGCTTGCGCTATCCCTGGCCGAAGCTCGCCCGCGCAGCCCTTGCTTGGAGGTTGCTCGCGCCGCCTCGGGCGGGGCGCCCGGGTCGGACCCTGGCGGCCGCAGCCAAGCTCCTTGTACCTGACCGCCTCCACGGCGTGGTCGAAATACGCCGTCGTCCGTGCTGAGAACCAGCGAAGCAGGACCGCGCCGTCAACGGCTTCACCCGGGGCCCATCCCCTTGGAAAACGGGGAGGACGAACTGTCGGCGTCCTTTGTAAGTCGGCTCAATTTGTACTTCCACCCCCTGCTCCTCCCGAGATGGGTCATGCCGCTCCCGTACTCCTTCCGCGGCGGCGCCAGATCCTGCACGGTAAAATTCAGCGCCCAGCATCCAGCGGGAAGGAGCCCAGACCCATGCTAGCGGCGACAGCCGCCCAGCCAGCGTGGGGACACCGATACTGACGGCCGCGGAGGCGGAGAGTGGCCTGCTCGACGACGCACAGCGTGAAGGAGCCAAAGCGCATCGACAATGGTCGAATCCTCCTTTCCAAGAAGCCTGTCCCCATCGAGGTAGGATGAGATTTACTAAAATAATAAGCAGGACAGGCCGGAGGCGCATGGATCCGCCATGGCACGCTCGGGAGGAGCTGGATCCATTCTGGTCGATGGCGGACCTGGTCGGGAGGTCGGGGAGGGAATAGGAGCTCATCAACAGAACAACTCCAGTGAGAGAACGGCGGCGAAGAGGGCCTGCTGACGTCGGTGGAGGCCGATGGGGAAGCGGCGGCGTGGTCGGAACAGGAAGCGAGCTAGCAGAAGGCGGCATCCCACTGGTTGTTCCTTTGTTTCAGATGGATGATGTCTCGATGACCACACAAAAGAAACCGAGTAGCTCAGGATCTAAAAGAGAAGTCTAAATCACCCCCACAACTATCGTGTTTCAGCCGGTAAACCCCCTCAAATTTTAAGTGGAGCACTTAACCCCCCTAACTATGAAATACCAGGCACATTACCCCCTCAGGGCTTGTTTTGTACGGGGGGATTGGAGTGGGTCGCCCGGGCTAATACCAGTCCAGCCCGAGAACCCTTCAGATCCCGAACAGGCCGTTTTGTAGGCCGGGATCAATTGGGTTGAACCCCTCTCATCCCCACGAAACCACGAGGCTCCTTATGTAAAGCAAAACACAACACTGCCCTCGCGTTTTATCCTCGCGTTCGATCGCCCCGCTGGTGTACGTAACGAAGAGGGTTGGGAGGGGAATGGGTGATCACCCGATCCCTTTGGGGATTATCCCTTTGATCCCCCTAAAACCACTTGTACAAAACAAGGCCTCAAGGCGGTTTGAGAGGTTGATAGCTGTTTTGCAGAGTGGTTTTGGTTAGTTTCGTCATGAGCGCCGGGCTGTCTCGCGCGCGTATACAGGCGCCGGAAGAGCAGCGACTCCCGCAGGCAGCCGTTCGGCAGCTCGCTGCTGCCTGGGCACCGCCCCATGAGGAGCTTCATGAGAACAACCCCGAACGCGTACATGTCACCCTTCTACGACACCCACAGCCGCGATAGGGGTGCCTCAGGCGCGTGGTACCTGGCCGGGCTCGACGATGAGCCACACCTATCCAGGATATTTGTGTTGCCGTGCTCCAACTTTGGTGTCCTGCTCCGACCGCGCCGGCTCGCGTGGTGGATGAATACAAGGCCGCGCGCGGGCGCGGCGCCACAATGCGCAACCACATTCAGTTCATGTGTGCGCCCGAACCCATCTGCTAGACCAAGAGCATCCTCCTTATCAACCAAGGAAGGACAAGAGTCAAATCGCACCATCTCTATAATAAGTAAATGCCTTTTTTTCTCCTACCTGCACGCGACAACATACTACCAAGCATCATGTTGGGTGGCGGAGGAGTCTCAGCACGGCCATGTGGTGGCCAAACTCCTTCTTGCTCCTCACGAACGTCGACGCCGCGCAGCGTCCTGGAGCCGCTTGACGGCCACACATGCTGCCATCATTGAGCTCCGCCTTGTACGCCATGCCGCATCCACTCTTGCCGAGCATCTCTGAGTACACGCGCAGCAGCCATTGCCGAGCATCTCCACGGACGCGCGCAGCAGCTTCTCCCATGCCTAGCCATTGCCAAGCATCTCCGCGGACACAGCGCTGCAGAACCTTCCCCTATCATTCCACCACGCCTTACACCACCTACCATCAATCCCTGGCCGACTAGCAGCAGCACTAAACTCGCTGCCGATGTCATTCCTTCAACGCATGCAGGCGCCATACCTTGCCGCTCCTGTTCGGTCTGGCGTTCGCATGTGCATGCCTCTCCCCCCGGTTACTCCTTTGAGTTTCCTTTGCTGTTGTGTGTCGACGCATCGCAGCTGAAAGCAGAGGTGGCTGCTCCTCCTGCGCCTATAGGCGCGCGAGATAGCCCTGCGCCCGTAGCTAATCCACGTGGACCAAAACCACTCGCCCAAACAGCCATCAGCCGCAAAAACAGCCCTGAGGGGGTAATGTGCCTGGTATTTGATAGTTAGGGGGGTTAAATGCTCCACTTAAAATTTGAGGGGGTTCACCGGCCGAAACACCATAGTTGTGGGGGAGATTTAGACTTCTATCCTAAATTTTATTCCCTGCCTTTTTATTTATTTGATGCGCATGTATCTTGAATCTGGTTTTGCATACCATAGTGCTGAAATACTGTAATTTGCAAGAGTTAACTACAAAACCAAAGTAAGTATTCTCTAAAATTTTATTTTTTCTTTGTTACGCAACAACGTGGATTGTAACAATTGTTTTCCTTGCATCCATATCTTCACAGGTCACCGCATACAAGTGTTTTTCTTTGCAATGACTGGATATCATAACATCAAAGCGATATATTCAGATTTTTGGTATCTTTTTTCGATCACTCATCACATATATAGATGAGAGTTGTCAACTGTGAGCATCCACATGTACATGCATCACTTCCACTGTAGATCAACTTTTACCACATGCAGGCAAACTGCAGGAAGGATTCAGTTTTCTCCAGCAGACAGCAGTTATTACTGGACTCTTAGCTTTTGTATAATGTGCTAATAAAATTCATTTTATGCATCAATATTTTTCCTATTCATAAAGAAACTTTCAAGCCCATGGAGAATGGAATTGGCTTTCGTCATTTTCGAATTCAAATAATGATGTGACTGGAGTGCCTTCAATTTATATTGAATAAAAATCATAACAACATAAAAAACAACTTTTATGCTGATCTTGTATCATATTATTGTAGGTTTGTTTATGGAAAAAAGAATTAACTTATAAAATGGTCTGACAGTTGCCATCAACTGTGTGCAACTCAATGGGAAAATGAACATGGCTGAAAAGAGGAGAGCTATAGACACCTTCAAACATGATTACATGACCCGGATTGTGGGATTTTGCTAAAAAGCCTGAAAGTTGGAGTAGCTCTAAATCTTACTGTAGCATCTCATGTAAGATCAGTGCATCCTCTTCCTTATGTCTACGAATTTGTTGAACGATCAAGAGAAGAAAATCCCAATTCATGTTACTCATAGATATATTATATATCGCCAAACTTGCTAGATAGGTTTTCTTGATGGAACATTCATCAATCGAGAGCCAATCGAAAGATGAAATCCACCGTACTGGAAGATTGAAATGCACTAGAAAGACTAGGCCAAGATAGCAAAGCACACGAAGCCAAAAAAAATTATATGAAAAAAGAACCGAAAACTACTAGGCCTAACAAAAGACAAAGAGAATCAAAGAGCAAGTCTAAATACCTAGAGATATACATAAGTACAACTTCAAACTACAAGAAGACCTCGGGTTGCAAATTGTCCATGACTTAAACAATATTCACTAAAAATCTACCATAGTATTTCTATTTTGAGGGAATTGATGTATAGTGAATCAAGGAAACTAAATAAAAAGTACAACCTACAATGTTCCAATGGCAAAAAAAAGTAAATATAAGATACTTAGAGTGCTAGAAACTACATCATATTGCTTTCGAAGTTTGTGGGCACATACTAAATTATTTTAAAACTATTGTAATGCACAATCATTTCCTTGTGGAATAAATAGAATGTCAAAGTTGTGGCCTAACTCCATATCATCCCACGTGCGAATCAGGTTGGTCGGTTGATTATCCGAACGGTGTCATTGGGCGAGATAAAATAAAGTCCAATATGACACTACAATATGTCACGAATTTTCAAGAAAACTGAAGATCACGATGGCTCCAGTTCAGAAAAATCCGATTATTACCACCAAATTAGTTTTTTACGACAACTATTTAATTATTTATTGACCCGTTGCAACGCCCGGGTGTTGTGCTAGTTTGAAAATAAAATCCAAATATTACTTTTTATAAAGTTTATCCTCTGATTCTAAAAAGGAATTATTTTGGAAACCAAATTTTATCTTATCTTAAGCAATGAAGCCCTTAGATTCATTTATAAAGCTTTATTAACAATTTTTGTACAATTATGAAAACATGCTTCTTACTGTCCTAGAATGTTAAATTGAATTTTAGAAAAATTTACAATTTTTTTTGAAGTCATTTGAACATCAAATGCAAAAGTTATGATTAAGTAAAGAAAACAGAAAAAAGAAAAGAAGAAAATAACAGAACAAAAAAAACTAGAAACAGACCCGGGAATGATTCGGCCCAACAGCGAAAGAAGCCGCAGCCCGGCAGATCGAACCGAAACGGTACCCAGCTCTTCCTCTCTCTCGCCGCTGACAGGTGGGACCCACCCATCAGGGCCGTCTTCTACCTCGCGACGGTCATGCCGAGAAGCCCGCGCGTGTAATCACCTCCTCCTCTTCAATACCCTTAATCCCCTGCCCGATTTGAAGCCCTCCTGTGGGGGCCCCAGACCGCTTGTCCGAAACATCCGTTATGCATACAATTCATGATCCCAGAAATGCTCATGAATCCACATAACAGAACTGGTAATCAAAGTACATCATCCATACAACCGAATTTAAAATAGTCTTACAACAATGGCATCATGGCCAAGTCTTACATCAAATGCCTTGAAGGCGAAGTTCAACACATAACAGAGCGGAATAAAAGTAGCATCATCGTCGGGCCCAAGTCATGCCTTAAACCCTACAGGCAGCTGACCGGGAGAACGGCCTAGTTCGCGAATTCGTCGTTGAAACCTTCATCTTCCTCATAGTCATCAAAGTCTGACCAAGTAAATAGCCAGGGACAAAGCCGTGAGTACATTGTGGAATTGTACTCGCAAACCACCTAAGAGGAACAATAAGCAAGAGGTATGCTAGTATGGCTTGTAGCAAGGGTGGCTCTATGCTAAGTTTGCTTCTAAAACTTTCTCGTGTCGATATAGCATGTTAAGAAACATGATCGACGACCTTTCTATATCCTTATTAAAACATTTTAAAACATCAATTTTGTAAAACCTCTAGGAAGGGTGACCCATTTTGCCATTTCCTTTATTCCAATCTCAACTTTCCACGGTAGTACCCCATTGGTACTCCGAACCATTTCCTCTTCCCTTTTTCTGAGAAACCCTTTTTAAAACAAAACCAACACAGCTAAGCAAAGAGATCCCAACTGTCCATGACCGCGGATGCGGCTATTCAAATAGATTTACACTCTACAGAGGTTGTACACTTTACCCACATCATTCGATAAATCCGCCGGGACTTTACCACGGACCGTCATACAAGTATGCGCGCTTTGGATAATCGATCAAATCCTTTCACTTAGTCATCCTAGTATAGGCACCTACCCTCCGGGCTTAACCTCTCCGGCACCATGGTAGTCCCCTACTCCACGACACCATCGCCACGACAAGAGACCCGTAGTATCGTCCGGCCGTAGACCCCTTGCTACTTGGTGATGACGCCAGAAAAATAACTGATGGCGACTAGTTGATGTGGAAGCAGACTGTCCTTGTGCGTGGTGATTGACCAGCCCGTTGGGAACCCCAAGAGGAAGGTATGATGAGTGTAGCGGCAAATTTTCCCTCAGTTAAGAAACCAAGGTATATCGAACAGGAGAGGAGAGACAATGACGACTGAAGGTGTTTGTGGAACCTGCACACACACAAACAAATACTTTGTTTCCAACTTGCGATGAGGTTGTCAATCTCACCGGTTTGCTTGAAACAAAGGTTATGAGTGTATCGAGTGGAAAATAGTAGTAATATGCTAGTAAAGTAAACAGTGCGGGAATAGTAAACAGTTGATTGCAATATGATTAAAATAGGACCGGGGTCCACAGTTCACTAGTGGTGTCTCTCCATAGATAAATAACATGCTGGGTAAACAAATTACAGTTGGGCAATTGATAGAATAGAGCTAACGTGATATGTCAAGAAGATCACTATGAGATTCACTCTGGGCATTACAACAAAATACATAGACCGCCATCCAACTGCATCTATGACTAATAATCCACCCCCGGGGATATCATCCGAACACCCTAGAAGTATTAAGTTGCGAACAACAGATAATTTTATTAAGCAAAGTGTGTAATGTAAACAAAGCATATGCCCTTGAGCATATGAATGTTGTTTTCTCCCTAGTAGCAACAGCACATCTACCACCTTAGAGGTTTCTGTCACTCCCCCAGGTGAAATAGAGGCATGAACCCACTATCGAGCATAAATACCCCCTCTTGGAGTCACTAGCAACTACTCGGCCAAGATAGCTACTAACAACGGAGAGCATGCAAGATCATAAACATCATAGAGATAACATAAGATATAATTCAGTACAGCAACTTAATCATAAACACCAATATTCATCGGATCCCAACAAACCAACATCATAGAATTACATAACAGTGATCTCAATCATGTACGGCAGCTCATGAGATCTAAACATGAAGCACATGGTGGAGAAGACAACCATCTAGCTACTGCTATGGACCCATAGTCCAAGGTAGACTACTCACTCATCGCTCCGGAGGCAATCATGGCGATGAAGGAGACCTCCGGTGGCGATTCCCCTCTCTGGCAGGGTGCCGGGAAGAGCTTCTAGACCCTCCCGATCTTCGGGTCGACGGCGGCGGCGGATCGCGATGTATTCTGGAAAACTGATCGGGCCCTTAGGTTTTTCTCGTCAGGGGGTATATATATAGGCGAAAGGGGGCTGTCAGAGGGTGGACCACGTGGCCTCACAAGGGGGTGGCGCGGCCAGGGGCCAGGCCACGCCGCCCCTGTGTGTGGGGGCCTCGTGGCCCCCCTCCGTCAGGTCTTCGGATGTTTGGGAGCTCCCCAGTGAAATATGACTTTAGGAACTTGTTTCGTCCAATTCCGAGAATATTTCCTGTGTATCACTTCTGAAACCAAAAACAGCAGAAAACAGGGAACTGGCACTGTGGCACTTCGTTAATAGGTTAGTTCTGGAAAGCGTATAAAAATGCCACTAAGTGTAACGAAACAATAGGCAAATGGTGTAAAACAAAGCATGGAGCATCAAAAATTATAGATACGTTTGAGACGTATCAAGCATCCCCAAGCTTAACTCCTGCTCGTCCTCGAGTAGGTAAGTGATAACAAAAGAATAATTTTTGAGGTGACATGCACCTACACAATCTTGATCATATATGTAAGCATTGGTGAGCTGGGATCAATAGAACTTAAACATGGGCATGAAGATATAATCATGACAATAAGAACTTAGCAACCATGTTGTAAACATGCAAATGAACACAAACAAAAGATCATGATAATGAAACAATGAAAGTCAAACGTGTGTTCAAATCATAAGGAAAAACATACAAGTGGTTTTCAGCTTGTCCTTCAAAGAGAGCAAAACATAAATGCATAGGACACCTCAAAGTTTAAGAGGGCAACTAGATACAAATAATTTAAGAACAAGTGAAACCAACAATATGAGTCAATCAATGAACCTTGGGACAATGCATATCACACTAAGAATGACAACTATGCTCTCTTAATGGTGCATAAAGAAAGAAGGTGGTGACTCAACATAAAAGTAAAAGATAGGCCTTTCGCAGAGGGAAGCAGTGATTTAGCATGTGCTAGAGCTTTTCATTTTGTAAAACAGGGAAAAAAACTTGATTTTGAGAGGTGGTTGTCTTTGTCAACGACTGGCAATGGGGTTCTTACTATCTTCCATACAAAAATAAAGCAAGTTTTTGAGAGAGAGATTGGCACTTTGATGCTCTTTTTATAAAACTTGGCACTCCTCCCCACCTTTTCCTTTCACATACCATGGCTAACCGATTCCATCGGGTGCCCACCAACATTCACATTCTTGGAGGAGTGCCTTTTTTTCTATTTTTCACTTTTTTTTCTTTTTTGGAATAAGCAATATGGAAGATAGCAAATCCGACCACTACGTCCCCATGAGCTGAAAACAGTGTCACAAAACAAGAAGTATTTTGAAGGTTTTTGAAAGGTAGCACACGAAAATTTTACTTTGGAATGGCTTACAAATACCATGCATAGGAATTTATAGTGGACACTTTGGAAAACTTTGGCTTTTAGGAGTTGGATGCACGAGTAGAGCTCATACTCAGTACAAGGCGAGGGCTAGCAAAAGACTGGGAGCGACCGACTAAGAGAGCAATAATGGCCATAATCATGCAAAGCGACAAAGCGACATTAAAAGAAGCATACGATGGCATCAAAAGTCAAAAACTAAATGATCATGAAGGCTATTGGCGACTTTGGAAGAGTCTAACATGTGTGAGCATGCGCCAAGTCAACCCAAATAAAGCATCAAGGAGAAAACCAAAATAATGCTTCCATACAATAAAAACAACGCATGATTTTTTCAAACGCTCATTAAGCAATCTCAGTTATTTGAGACAAGTCATGCTACAGCAAAACCACTAAGCATACTATCAAAAAGACATCTAGCATGACATGAAAAAGCCTAAGCCACAGTCTACACAAGCTCCTTCTTGTACCACTATTTTGCACAAAGCTTTTTCTCTTTTCCAACACCATTTGAAATTTTTAAAGGTACCTCTTTTGATGAAAACCAATAAAGACCAGAGGCAAAAATACACCTTGATGAAAAGATATGACAAGATCTGAACGCAAATCAAGGCGAAAATGAAAACCAAAAGCAGTAGCAGAAAAACTAGAATGCTCGATTAATAAGAGTGAAAACTAGAGCATTCTTTGCAAATGAAAACGAGTACATCTCCTCCAAAGGAAATTTGTTGGGGTCCAACCATTTATTGCAGCAAACAAACTAAACAAACCAACTAAGAAAACTAAAACAACTGACGCTCCAAGAAAAACACATAGTGCATGAAGCAATAAAAATATAGTGTTTTGAAAGGTGACCTGATTTTTGCCGATGAAGAAGGGGTGCCTCGGGGGCATCCCCAAGCTTTGACGCTTGTACTTCTTGGATATTTCTTGGGGTGCTGGGCATCCCCAAGCTTGAGCTTTTGTCCATTCTTCAACTCATCTCATCATTCTCCAATCCCTACACTTGAAAACTTCCTTCATACAAAACTAAACACAATTCTTTTTTTGATAAAGAGAATATATTAATACAAACACAATTCTATTAGCAACATTAGTGTAAGCATAAAATATATTCAACCTCTTTTAGCTTCAGGTTTCAGCCCAAAACCACCACATATAAAGTATATACTACTGTAGCAACTTCCACAAGAGTTCCATGATAAAAAAGAACTCAAAAGAAAGCGATAAAGTGGCAAAAACAAATATTGGCAGAAATCTGTCAAAACTGGACAGCTGACAAAGGACGAATTTTTGAGGGATTTTCCGTTGCTCAAATCAAAAAGTGTTCAACTAAGAAAAGTTTGGATATAACCTGGGGCATATGCACAAGAAATCGCAGGTCCAAAAGATAAACAGAGAATTTTTACGAATTTTTACGGTGCAGCACCGAAAACAGTTTCAGGACAGCAATAACCCCAAATGTTTACCTCACTCAAATTAGAGGCTTCTCTTGGCACAAAAACGAAATAAACAAGATAAGGAGCGGCCATTACAGTAGTAATGACTTCCAAGACTCAAATAAAAGAAAAAGTACTGAAAAGTAAACATTGGGTTATCTCCCAAGAGTGCTTTTCTTTAACGCCTTTGAGCTAGGCGCAGAAAAGTGCGAATCAGGTAATATCAGCAGAAGCATTAAGATCAACAGAAGAGGTCTTGTAAATAAGGCATTGTATTTCATCCACATAAGTTTTTGAAGACCCAAGGTGATCATGCTTTGGTACACTATTCTCATCAAAAAGATTTTCAGGACAAATCCAGGCAAAATTATTTTCGAAAGCATCATTCAATCCCAAAAGCTTGCAGGGTATAGGTATCTCGGCCTCCCCTTCATGTGTATCAATAACCGTTATAGGTGAACCGAGTTTATTAAAACGTTTAAGAACTTTCCTAGCTTCAACAACGACATCCTTAAATTCTAGGCGCAAAGTTTCCAAGATAAAGGCTTTCTTTTCGGGATCCTCAATTTCATGAAGCTTAAGGAACATGTATTGCATAAAAGGATTGAGACTAGCGAACCTAGTTTCCAACATATCAATTAATAGAAAAGAAGCAACTTCAATACTAGGAGCAAGCTCAATCAAAGACTTTTCCTCATCTTCCTCATGCATACTAATATGATTAAAGAACTCCTCAATGTTACTTTTGCCAATAATCGAACCACTACCTACTGAGAGGTCCTCCAGAACGAACTTAGGGAACAGCATGATAAACTAAAGTAAAGAAATAACAACTACCAAGGATTCTAATTTTTTTGGGTTTTTGATATAAAAAGCAATGCTGGTAAAATAAAATAAAGTAAAGCAAAACAAATAACAAAGTAAAGAATGTGTGTGCGAAGAACTCCCCTCGCAGAAGTCTTCTCTTCCTCCCCGGCAACGGCGCCAGAAAATATGCTGCTACTTGGTGATGGCGCCAGAAAATTAACTGATGGCGACTAGTTGATGTGGAAGAAGACTGTCCTTGTGCGTGGTGATTGACCAGCCCGTTGGGAACCCCAAGAGGAAGGTATGATGAGTGTAGCGGCAAATTTTCCCTCAGTTAAGAAACCAAGGTATATCGAACAGGAGAGGAGAGACAATGACGACTGAAGGTGTTTGTGGAACCTGCACACACACAAACAAATACTTTGTTCCCAACTTGCGATGAGGTTGTCAATCTCACCGGTTTGCTTGAAACAAAGGTTATGAGTGTATCGAGTGGAAAACAGTAGTAATATGCTAGTAAAGTAAACAGTGCGGGAATAGTAAACAGTTGATTGCAATATGATTAAAATAGGACCGGGGTCCACAGTTCACTAGTGGTGTCTCTCCATAGATAAATAACATGCTGGGTAAACAAATTACAGTTGGGCAATTGATAGAATAGAGCTAACGTGATATGTCAAGAAGATCACTATGAGATTCACTCTGGGCATTACAACAAAATACATAGACCGCCATCCAACTGCATCTATGACTAATAATCCACCCCCGGGGATATCATCCGAACACCCTAGAAGTATTAAGTTGCGAACAACAGATAATTGCATTAAGCAAAGTGTGTAATGTAAACAAAGCATATGCCCTTGAGCATATGAATGTTGTTTTCTCCCTAGTAGCAATAGCACATCTACCACCTTAGAGGTTTCTGTCACTCCCCCAGGTGAAATAGAGGCATGAACCCACTATCGAGCATAAATACCCCCTCTTGGAGTCACTAGCAACTACTCGGCCAAGATAGCTACTAACAACGGAGAGCATGCAAGATCATAAACATCATAGAGATAACATAAGATATAATTCAGTACAGCAACTTAATCATAAACACCAATATTCATCGGATCCCAACAAACCAACATCATAGAATTACATAACAGTGATCTCAATCATGTACGGCAGCTCATGAGATCTAAACATGAAGCACATGGTGGAGAAGACAACCATCTAGCTACTGCTATGGACCCATAGTCCAAGGTAGACTACTCACTCATCGCTCCAGAGGCAATCATGGCGATGAAGGAGACCTCCGGTGGCGATTCCCCTCTCTGGCAGGGTGCCGGGAAGAGCTTCTAGACCCTCCCGATCTTCGGGTCGACGGCGGCGGCGGATCGCGATGTATTCTGGAAAACTGATCGGGCCCTTAGGTTTTTCTCGTTAGGGGGTATATATAGGCGAAAGGGGGCTGTCAGAGGGTGGACCACGTGGCCTCACAAGGGGGTGGCGCGGCCAGGGGCCAGGCCGCGCCGCCCCTGTGTGTGGGGGCCTCGTGGCCCCCCTCCGTCAGGTCTTCGGATGTTTGGAAGCTCCCCGGTGAAATATGACTTCAGGAACTTGTTTCATCCAATTCCGAGAATATTTCCTGTGTATCACTTCTGAAACCAAAAATAGCAGAAAACAGGGAACTGGCACTGTGGCACTTCGTTAATAGGTTAGTTCCGGAAAGCGTATAAAAATGCCACTAAGTGTAACGAAACAATAGGCAAATGGTGTAAAACAAAGCATGGAGCATCAAAAATTATAGATACGTTTGAGACGTATCACCCCTACAGTGTATTGCCCCCAAAATTTAGCAACCCGGCTTCAATGGATCAAACACCCTTATAGAGTTGTGAGGTAGCCCATACTAAGATAAATAAATTATGGACTAAGCCTCGTCCCATTCCGAAGTAATGTGGTTGCACGGGAAGGTTGGATCTGTTCAATTACATAGAACCATGTGTTGTTTTTCCAAAAACTCCACCTTTTTACCAAAGCCTCTTTGATCAATAATTTCCGATAAATTTTCCTTTCAAACATACACTTGGTAAAGCCAAAACCTTACCAAGGTTTTAAAAACATTTCCCAAAAGTTCTTGAGTGTCCCAACCTAGAGTTTTTGCTCCACTAAGCAAGGCTACAAGGGGTAACATGATGGTAAGCATCAAGCTACTACAAGGGGTGTCATCTTAAAGATGATATCAAGTGACTAGTAGAGCCTAGTCGTCAATGAATCGCTATCAAGAGGTAATAGCAATTACAAAAAAACAATGCATCCTTGAATAAACATAAATGGAAAGACTTGCATAAATAAAACTAGGATCAAGATATGCAACATGTAAAGGTGGCTTGCCTTGGTTGGCTATTTGTCCCTAGACTTCTTCAAATTCTTCAAAGTTTTCCTCACCGAACTCGTCAAGTCGGGTCTAGCGTCGCGAAAAGAAAAACAAGGCACAAAATCAACATACAAGCATAAACACCAAACCAACACACCACAATTTAAACAAGAACAAAAACAATCAAGTTTTTGCTAAAGGTTCGTTAATACACAAAGTGGCTGCAAGGTTTTTTCAAAATTTTAGGGTTTCAAACATTAAGATTATAGAATTAGAAATAGTACTATACCTAGAGTAATTTTTTTTTGGCAAACCACAAATACACATAATGTGAAAACATGGTAGTGTACACACAAGGTTCAAAGCTTCAGAGACAAACACTAACTATTTTCAAACAGTAGGTTAATGTTTGATCCATTTTTGAAAATAGTACAAAATTCAAACTATGCATGGGACACAAATAAATCACCATTTAACGTACACAAAGGCTAGAGGTATGAGACCAGTGGGAATTGAAATATAAAAGTTTATTGTTAATCTACTGCAACTTGACCCAAGTAATGTGTTCAATTTAACTGAAAACTAAAAGTATTATAAAGTTTCAGATTTGAAAAAAAGACCAAACAATACTACAGTACAATAATTAATTCACCAAAAAAATTAACATAGAGCATGCAGATGTGGGCTAGTATTAACAAATAGCTAACTAAATTTTGAATCTAGGGGCGTTGGTTTCAGGTCAAACGGGTTCGTAGATTTGAAGTTATACAAATTTGAAAGCTGCAGTATTTAAACAAATAATAAACAGGGTTCCTAAAAACACTAGATGGACCAGTTTCTAGAATGGGCCGAGCGGGTGGCTCCAGGCCGGCCCATCTGCGCATCCCAGGCGTGGAAGGAAAAAAAAATTAAGGCTGACAGGTGGGGCCCCCATGTCAGCGCCTAATTAAAATGAAGGGGTATCTTGCATCAATAATGCTACTTCTATGGACAAGCTCCTACGGATTTTGAGTTACGGGCTGACGTGTGAGTCGCAGATTTGCTCGGGTTGAATTCTGAGGAACTGCCGCACCTTCTTTCTCCAATCGCACGACCCCACGTCCCGTCCGTAAGTGTAGTCCGTAGAAAAATTCCGTATGTGTAGCATTGTTGATCTTGCATCCTTGGCCGTCGGATTTAAAGACTATCGGACAGCTCTTGACTGTCTTCCTCGCTGGGCAGTATTAGGACGACGGGAAACCCTAACTCGCAGGGAGGCTCACCGGGAGGGGCTGGCGGCGCCGGCGTGGGTCCAATAAGGTGATGGAGGGGTTGCAGGGGGTCGGGGAGGGTCTGCCGGCGGCTACAGGACCGGCAGCGTCTCCCCTGGACGTCGGCTCAACCGGCGTCTCCTCGGACGGCGCTCCCAGGTGCTCGACGATGGCGGCGGCTACAGGGTAGCCCTGGACAGGTATGATGAGCGTGTTAGGAGGAGGAAGAGCAGGGGAGTTGAAGGGAGTAAATAGGGAGCACGGGGGACGACGGCGGTGAGCGCGAGCTTGCGCGCTCCGCGCGGTGACTGCGAGCGAGAGCTTGCCCGCTCGGGCAAGAGAGGGGCAGCAGCTGCGCCAATGCTCTCCTCTGAGGGAGTGGAGGGGAGTGCCTGAGGTGAGAGTTGAGGGAGAGGCCGGGGTGGCTTTTATAGCCGCAGGTGGCATAGGAACGACACAGGCGTGCTGCCGTGTTCGGCCAATGGCTGCGACGCTGCTGACATTTGGGCGGCGCGGGATGGTGACGTAGGAGGGCATACGTCACTAGGGGAGGGTGCTCGCGCGCGTGCTAGGGCTGGGGTGCCCTGTCTTGCCCGGTTCAGTTTGGTTCAAGTGCTCGACATGGTGACCGCGTTTGAGGGCATGGCAACGGCGTTCTGGGCCGGGTCGAGGACGGAAGGTTTGCTGGGTGCGTGTGTGCATGTTTTAAGGAACCAGGAGGATGGGTTGGAGTGGTGACATAGAGAGGAACACGGGAGTGCAAGTTTTTGCCAAAAACATGCATCGGTCATCTCCTTCTTCCTCTCAAATTTCTTGCCAGGAACCAAGTAGCGAAGGTGTGCAGGTCTGTTGAGAAATATAGGATTTCATGGGAATGGATGGTAGGAGGTGACGGTTCAGAGAGCAAATTTGGATTGAGAACAAATTAGGAAGAGGATGTGTCAACTTGCCCAAAATTTTAGGTTCAAAAAGTATTCTAGAGAACTAGGTGTATTTTTCTTGGTGCACGAGTGATGAAAATGTATGGTGTCCTATTTTTTTAAAAAAACATTGAAAATCTTATGAAATGTTTTGTTCCCCTTTGAAAAACAATTATAACCAAAACAAAGATAAGGTATGGAGATTTGAAATATTTGGAAAAAAACTAAGATGGTCCTTGGCTTGGAGCATAACAAAACTCTACCAAGGCAATTGTGGTGCAAGAAATGATAGAACTAATATTTTTAAAAATGCCTTTATAAAACTAGTGGGATAGTATTCCTCACATTCTTTTCTTGGTTTAGAAAACTAAATTCATTTTAAAAGAGGCTTTGATAAAACAAGAGGTGAACTATGTGTAAAAGGGTCAAAATAAAAGAACATAAGGTGGGGTTAGAGTTGAGGGAACAAGTTTAAGTAGCCTTTTTAAAAAAACTAAGAGGAAGTAATTTCATAGGTCAATTAGGCATGTGACTTATTTTTGTTTGAAAAAAATGAATAGAGAATAGCCTGCAGAAAAAAAAAGTTAACTTGATAAAGTGGGCAAGATCAAGATGATTTGGTTGGTGCTATTAGGTCTAGACGACATTAGAAAAGCTACGAGAAATATTTGGGGTTTTGCTGGATAAGAAGACACAAGATTTGGATAGAGCTATGCTCATCTACATGTAGCTCAAGAATGAAATGAGAAGGAATTGGGGTGAGTTTTGCATAGGGAAGGTGGCAGGGGTGAGGTGATGGAGAGGTTGAAGTTTAAGATGTTGTTTTGAGGGTTTCCAAATTATGCTTGGAAGATAGTGTTCAGAGCTAAAGATAAGCACTGACCTTATTAGGTAAAAACTAAAGGTGATGGGTTGTGTCACAGACCCAAGTAGATAATACTACCACACAAGAATTCTAACAAGGTCAACACAGATCAACACATGCTAACAACCAAACAGCACAAGAAAAGTTTTAAGGGCATTGTGCTCTCAAGATGATCATGTCATGGAAGATATTTTGAAAATGGTTTGAGGAAGAAAAGAGTTTTGAGGGAGATACCCTTGTTTGGGTATTTCTATTTCCTTGAAAAAGAAGGGGAACATTATACCCCCTTTCTTATGGATTTCTTCTATAGAAATACATTTGGGAAAATATTTTGAAAAACCTAAGCTTGTAAAATATTAGCTTTGCAAAAATAGTGGGGTTAATTATAGATCCCTATAGATCTTACAAATACTTAGTTTTTGGAAACATCTTTCTATCAAAAGAATCTTGGCTATTTGTTTTTTTTGAAAAAGTCAAAACATGTTAAAGTAAGAGGGGTTGCCAAGATAATATTTTTACCAAATAGTTTTTAGTGTGACATGATCAAGAGCTTGAGAATTGTGTTGATTAACATACTGTTTCAAAAATCAATTCAAACACGACAAACAAGTCAAACATGCACAAAACTTTATTGGGTTTTATTAATTGCAAAAAGTTTTTTGTTGGCCCTCATTTTTGCCTTCCTAAACTTTGCTTAAACAAGTTTACAAAAGTTGGGGTGTCATAGATCTTCCCCCCCTTAAAAGAATCTCATCCTCGAGATTCCTAAGTGTAGCGCTAGGGAAGTTTAGAGACTAGATTGGTGCTAGGTCACATCTTCAGGGGTACTAGATCCTTTTGACAAGTTGTCCTTTTTGTCTTTCATGCATTGTCGCTTTGATCCTTGGATAACCTTGGTCTTGAGTTTTATTTTTGGTGTATTGGGGCACAAAGCAACATTCTCCTTAGGGCATTCCCGAGAGAAATGACCGGGCTCTCCGCAAGTGTAGCAGTTGCCCTTGCGCTTGAGGTAGTCGATGTTCTTGATCCTGTGGTTGTGGTCACCTCCATTCTTCGAGTTGGTCTTGCTTGTATTCTTAGATTTTTCATCGATCAAGGTCTTCCCGATCTTCGACTTCATTTCTTGACCTCCTTTTGTGAAGCCTTGAGAAGCTATATAGAAACTGCCTTGTTGGATGCTAGCTAACGAAGTTACTAAGAAGTCCATGGGGCACTTGTTAGGTGTGTGATCATTGCCTTCGCATAGGTAGCACGTGACGAGTCTTGTGGTGCAGCCTTCAATAGAGTGGATGGCTCCGCAGTTAGGATAGTTCCCTGGATACTCGCCTGCGGGATGGCCTTCTTCTCCACAGCAGCTACAAGCCTTCTTCTCGAGGTTTTTCATGTTAGCGATGGTGTTCGTAGGGCAATTCCGAGATATGTGGTATTGATCCCCACATAACAAACATATGTGCAAGGGCTTTAGGCCTTCTTTCCCTTTTTCTTGGCTTCTAGTCAGAGATACCCTTGGGGGTGTTCGAGATTGGCGACCTCCTTTTGAATTTGCTCCAAATGTGGACTTGAATTTTCTTGAATACTTTCGGTTCATCAATAACATGTTGTGTTGGAATATCTTACAAAATTGGTCGTATACCAAATTAGGATCAACACCGGAGCTTGGATCCATCTTTGAGGGAGCTAAAGTTAGGTACAAGGACATAAAAGGAAACATATTTTTAGGGGGGGAGGTGTGCCAAAGATGTGTAAAAAAATACAACTTAAACTCCATAGTTTAATTATAGATCGTCCAAACACTTCCTCACAAGCAACCATCAAGATCATAACATAGCAACACTTAAACAATCATAAAGATGAGTTCATATTTAACCATTACAAGGACTAGACTCGCGTTAGAAATGGAGGATACAATCTTTTTCCTATGGCGCGAGAGTGAACCTATGATGTGATCTCAATCGTCATCCTCAAGTTCTAAAAGGATAGAGGGGTAGTCTGATCCCATGATGCGAGTGAGATATTCATTTTTGGGTGCTTTGTCTTCACTCGGGGCTTTGGAGGATGATGCCTTGGAGGATGCTAACTTCTTGGTCAGTCGTTGATTTTCAGCCTTGAGGCAACGCTCTCGAGTCTTCAATAAGGTGCAATCCATCCTTAGGAGGGTATTTTCCCTACGGAGTTTGTCTAGATCCTCCTGGTGGCGCTGAAGGAGATACTCTAAATTTTCCATCTGGTGTCCAATCCAACATTCTGAGAAAGCTTCTACGGGAAGTCCATACTTGTCCCTCCGTCCGAAGTGCTGGTATGAGCTATGTTGAAGCTCTTCTTTGTGGATCTGACATAGGCATGCCATGGCTTCTGGCATCGCACGGATGACTCCATCCATCCAACTTTTATCTAGAAATTTATAGATGATATCCTTTGAGTTGGGATCATCGGGGTTCTTGTGAATATATGTCCTGATTATCCAATGGGATGTTTGTGGGGAAGCTCCTGGAAGATGAACTCCTTCAATCTCGGGTGGAAGGCGTCCCACTCGGTCTACCAGATTCTTTAGTTCTACCTCGAAAGGATAGTCTCCATCTCCAACTTGATGATGCTCCATAGCGTTGACCTCTACAATTTAAGAGGTTCTTAAGTCAGTGATCAAGTGCCTGGCTCCACTCCTGATGATGCCCCTTCGCCTATAAAGACCCCCCGATGGGAAAAACCTAAGTACCCGATCAATTTTCTAGAAACACATCGCGATCCGTCACCGTCGTCGACCCGAGATCGGGAGGGTCCAGAAGCTCTTCCCGGCACCCTGCCGAAGAGGGGAATCGCCACCGGAGGTCTTCTTCATTGCCATGCTTGCCTTCGGAGCGATGAGTGAGTAGTCTACCTTGGACTATGGGTCCATAGCAGTAGAAAGATGGTTGTCTCCTCTACCATGTGCTTCATGTTTAGATCTCATGAGCTGTCCTACATGATTGAGATCACCATTATGTAATTCTACATGTTTAGTTTGTTGGGATCCGATGAATATTGCTGTTATGATTGAGTTGCTATACTGAAATATATCTTATGTTATCTCTGTGTTGTTTATGATCTTGCATGCTCTCCGTTGTTAGTAGCTATCTTGGCCGAGTAGTTGCTAGTAACTCCAAGAGGGGGTATTTATGCTCGATAGTGGGTTCATGTCTCTATTTAACCTGGAGGAGTGACAGAAACCTCTAAGGTTGTAGATGTGTTGTTGCCATTAGGGAGAAAACAACATTCATATGCTCGAGGGCATATGCTTTGTTTACATTACACACTTTGCTTAATGCAATTATCTGTTGTTCGCAACTTAATACTCTTGGGGTATTCAGACGATATCCCCGGGAGTGGATTATTAGTCATAGATGCAGTTGGATGGCGGTCTATCTATTTTGTTGTAATGCCCAGAGTAAATCGCATAGTGATCTTCTTGACATATCACGTTATCTTTATTCTATCAATTGCCCAACTATAATTTTTTTACCCAGCATGTGTTATTTATCTTATGGAGAGACACCACTAGTGAACTATGGACCCCGGTCCTATTTCCATCATATTGCTATCACCTGTTTACTTTACTCGCACTGTTTACTTTACTCGCATACTTTGTACTATTTTCCACTCGATACGCTCATGCCCTTTGTTTCAGGCAAACCGGTGAGATTGACAACCTCATCACAAGTTGGGAACAAAGTACTTGGTTGTGTTTGTGCAGGTTCCACATTGCTACTGGCCGAAGACGAGTCAACAAGTGTCGTAAATGGCGCCCTTGTTGGAGTGCTATTAAGCCAGTCCGCATCACCTTCAGTCGTCATTGGCTTTTTCTTCTCCTGAATGATAAACCTTGGTTTCTTATTGAGGGAAAAAGACTTGCCGCTGTTCTCATCATACCTTCCTCTTGGAGTTCCCAACTGCCTAGCCATAATAATTATCTAATATATTTTCCTATATCAGCTAGGCCCATCAATCTCTTTTTCTGGCGCCGTTGCCAGGGAAGAGAAAGAAGACCTCTGCAAGGAGAGTTTTTCGCACACATATCCTTTACTTTGTTTTATTGTTTTGCTTTACTTTATTTTTACTTGCATCATTTTATCAAAAAACCCCAAAAAAAATTAGAATCCTTGATAGTTGTTTTTACTTATTTGCTTTTAGTTTGCTAAAATGAATAATCCTGAAGTAGAAGTTCGTAGTTTTAAGCAACAAGGGGGAGAAAGTTTAAAAGATGCTTGGTACCATATTAACAATGCTCATCGTAGGTGTACAAAAAAGCATTCTGCCACAATCCTCCATAGAAATTTTTACGTTGGTATATCTAGTTGGAATAGGTATGTTCTTGATACTCTTACAGGAGGTAATTTTCTGGGTACTCCCGCTGGAGAAGCATGCACTTTAATTGAAAGTTTAGTGGGAATACCACCTATTCATGTTGTTAAAATTGAGATCACCTTGGAGGAGGTTTTAGAAAAGCTCAGCTCTTTAGAGAAAAGTTTGCCAAGTATCCTTGAAAATGCTAGCCAAGTTAATGAATCAATAGAAAATATTGGTAAGAGAATCACCGTTTTAGAGGCTAGCACTACTCTTGATAATCAGAACTTAAGGATTGGTAAACTAGAGGAGTCTATGGAAACTCTTAGTTTAATCTTCTCTTCTCTTAAATTTAAGAAAGAGAAAGTGTTTGTTGGGAAAGAGCAAAAGTTTATGTATGTTCCCAAGATTTCTGCGCTTAAACCTCAACATGTTCTTAAGATTGGTAAGACTTTTAGTTCAACTAAGAGTGACTTGTAGGTTGAATCGTCTTCAGGAACTTCCAAGGTGCCTACTGAGGTAAGTGATGCTTCATCACTTGATGTTACTTGATTCGCAATTTTCTGCGCCTAGTTCAAAGGCGTTAAAGAAAAGCACTCTTGGGAGATAACCCAATGTTTACATTCAGTACTTTTTCTTTTATTTGAGTCTTGGAAGTCATTACTACTATAATGACCGCTCCTTATCATTTTTATTTCATTGTTGTGCCAAGAGAAGCCTCTAATTCGAGTGAGGTAAAGATTTGGGGATGTTGCTGTCCTGAAACTGTTTTTGGTACTGCACCGTAAAAATTCGTGAAAATTCTCTGTATATCTTTTGGACCTGCAATTTCTTGTGCATATGCCCCAGGTTATATCCAAACTTTCGTTAGTTAAACACTTTTTGATTTGAGCAATGAAGGGTTTCACAGCATAGTAAATCAAAAAAATTCCTACGGAGCGATCAAGAAAGCCAAGATCTAATCTAGGAGATGTAATCAACGAGAGAGGTAGATGAGATCTTCATACCCTTGAAGATATTGCACAGCGGAAATGTTCAACAGAACGTGGTTGACGTAGTCGTACTCGCCGTCTCCTCCTCGCGATCCGATCCGATCCTACGCCCCAAGTGGCGGCGCCTCCGAGAGATGCACACGTACGGTGCAGCGACGTCTCCTCCTTCCTTGGTCCAGCAAGTATGGTGGAGAGATAGATTGGATCTGCAGCACGACGACGTGGTGCTTATGGTGGAGAGTTTCTGCGGCAGGACTTCGCCTACGCACAGTCGTGAGAGAGAGAGAGAGGTGGAGGGGCAGCAATTGGCCGGCGGCTAGGGTTGGAGTCGTAGGGGGCTGCGCCCCTGCCCCCCCTTATATGGGGGTCAGGCCGGCTGCCTTGGCCCCTCCTCCAAGCCCTAGGGCGGCGGCTAGGGGAAAAGAGTAGGGGGCAAGTCTTCCCCCCCTCTTCTAGAAGGTTCCCCTAGGGTTTCCCCTAGGGCTGGCCGGCTAGGCCTTTGGGGCCTTGTGCGCCTGGCCCAAAGTGGCCAGGGCACTTCCTCTTAGGCCCACGCAGGCCTCCGACAAGTGGGCCCATGTTTGTCCCACTCCAGAACCTTCTAGAACCTTCCGGTACAATACCGATAAACTCCGAAACGATTCCGGAATCCAAAAACTGCTTTCCTTTATATGAATCTTATTCTTTGGACCATTCCGGAACCTCTCGTGATATCCTGGATCTCATCCGAGACTCCAAACTAAAACTCATAAACCAATTATCCATTCTATCCTAGCGTCGATGCACGTTAAGTGTGTGACCCTACGGGTTCGAGAATATGCATACATGATCTTCTATCAATAATCAACAGCGGGATCTGGAAACCCATATTGACTCCCACATATTCATCGATGATCATATCGTATGAACCACGGTGTCAGGATTCAATTAATCCCATATATGTATTCCCTTCGTCACACGATATTTTACTTGCCCGAGATTTGATCGTCGGTATCGCCATACCTAGTTCAATCTCGTTCACAGCAAGTACTTTACTCGTTCCGTAATCCGATATCACTTCGTGATTAACTCCTTAACCACATGCTTGCAAGCTGTGTTGATATCGATTACCGAGTGGGCCCGAAGTATATCTCTCCGACTTGGGAGGGACAAATTCCATCTCGATACATAGAACCCAACAAGTACTTTCCGATCACCTGAGAGACACCTTTATTATCACCCTCACATAGGATGACGTTTGATGACCTCAAAGCTTTCTTCTGATACCAGGGAGTTGTATTATCTCATGGTCTAAGGAATATAATACATAACATAAGAAAAGCTTCGCAAAGATGAACACGAAGACACGATCTAATTGCTCTGCTTTATTTGGGTCTGTCCATCACACCATTCTCCTAATGATATGATCTCATTATTAATTGACAACTCATGTCTATGGTTAGGTAACCTTAACCATCATTAATCAATGAGCTAGTCCATAGAGGCGTACTAGGGACACGGTGTTGTTCATAAACCACACAAGTATTAAAGTTTCCGCTTAATACAATTCTAGCATGGAATATAAACATTATCATGAACAAGAATTATAATAATAACATCTTTATTATTGCCTCTAGGGCATAATTCCAACAGTCTCCCACTTGCACTAGAGTCAATAATCTAGTTTACATCTGGTAACAATCTAACACCCATGGCATTAAGGTGCTGATCATGTTTTGCTCGTGGAAGAGGTTTAGTCAACGGATCTGCGACATTCAGATCCGTATGTACTTTGCTAATCTTCAGATCTCCATCTGCTATATAATCTCGAATTATATGGAAACGGCGGTTGATGTGCTTGGTTTTTGGATGATATCTTGGTTCCTTAGCCAGTGCTATGGCGCCAGTGTTGTCGCACAATATCTCCAGTGGGTCCAAGGCATTTGGAACCACACCAAGCTCAGTGATGAAGTTTCTGATCCAAACTCCTTCACTTGATGCTTCTGAAGCAGCCATGTATTCTGCTTCTGTTGTAGATCCCGTGATCACGCTTTGCTCCACCATTCAAAATATAAACGTATCCTGTCTGAGATTTAGAATCATCCGGGTCGGTGTCGAAGCTAGCGTCGACGTAACCTTTTACGACGAGCTGCTCATCACCTCCATAGACCAAGAACATTTCTTTAGTCCTATTTAAATACTTTAGGATGTTCTTTATGGCTGTCCAGTGTTCCACTCCTAGATCACTTTGATATCTGCTCGTCAAACTAAGAGCATTGGACACATCCGGTCTAGTACACAGCATGGCATACATGATAGAACCTATGGCCGAGGCATATGGCACTTTGCTCATAGTATCTCTATCTTTTACCGTAGCTGGACACTGAGCCTTGCTCAATATCTTACCTGACAACATGGGCAATGAACCTTTCTTTGCTTTATCCATTCTGAACATTTTCAGAACTTTGTCCAGGTATGTACTTTGGCTTAAAGCTATTAGGCGTCTTTCTCTATCTCTATAGATTTTGATGCCTAATATATAAGCAGCTTCTCCTAGGTCTTTCATTGAAAAACATTTATTCAAATAACTCTTCACATCGTTAAGCATACCGATGTCATTTCCAATAATCAATATGTCATCCACATATAGTACTAAAAATGTCACCGAGCTCCCACTCACTTTCTTGTAGATACAAGCTTCGTAGCAATTTGGAACAAATCCAAAACTCTTGATCACTTGATCAAAACGAAGGTTCCAACTCCGAGATGCTTGCTTCAGTCCATAAATGGAACGCTAAAGTTTGCACACCTTATTAGCATCCTTAGGATCGACAAAATCTTCGGGCTGCATCATATACAACTCTTCATCAATGTTGCCATTGAGGAACGCAGTCTTGACATCCATCTGCCATATTTCATAATCATGAAATGCAGCAATTGCTAATAAAATACGAATGGACTTAAACATCGCTACGGGAGAGAAAGTCTCATCGTAGTCAACACCTTGAACTTGCCAAAAACCTTTTGCGACAAGCCGAGCTTTATAGACAGTAACATTACCATCCGCGTCCATTTTCTTCTTGAAAATCCATTTGCACTCAACGGCCTTACGGTCGCTAGGACGGTCCACCAAAGTCCATACTTGGTTTTCGCTCATGGATCCCAATTCGGATTTCATGGCCTCTAGCCATTTCTTAGAGTCTGGGCTCATCATTGCTTCCTCATAATTCGCAGGTTCACTGTTGTCTAACAGCAAGACGGTTAAGACAGGGTTGCCGTACCATTCAGGAGTGGCACGTGACCTTGTTGACCTGCGAAGTTCAGTAGTAGCATCGTTCGAAGTTTCATGATCTTTATCATTAGCTTCCTCTCTTGTTGGTGCAGACGGCACCGGAACAACTTCAGGTGCTGCGCTACTCTCCAACTCGAGAGAAGGTTCAATAACCTCGTCTAGCTCTACCTTCCTCCCACTCACTTCTTTCGGGAGAAACTCCTTCTCAAGAAAGGATCCGTTCTTTGCAACAAACACTTTGCCTTCAGATCTATGGTAGAAGGTATACTCAATCGTTTCCTTAGGGTATCCTATGAAGACGCATTTCTCCGCTTTGGGTTCGAGCTTGTCTGGCATCAACTTCTTGACATAAGCTTCGCATCCCCAAACTTTAAGAAACGACAACTTAGGTTTAGCACCAAACCATAGTTCATACGGTGTCATCTCAACGGATTTAGATGGTGCCCTATTTAAAGTGAATGCAGCGGTTTCTAATGCATAACCCCAAAATGATAACGTCAAATCTGTAAGAGACATCATCGATCGCACCATATCTAATAGAGTTCGATTCCGGCGTTCAGACACACCATTGCGCTGTGGTGTTCCGGGTGGCGTGAGTTGCGAAACAATTCCGCTTGCTTTAAGATGCGTGAGAAAATCATAACTCAAATACTCACCTCCACGATCGGATCGCAGAAATTTAATTTTCCTGTTACGATGGTTTTCCACTTTGTTCTGAAATTATTTGAACTTTTCAAACATTTCAGATTTATGTTTCATTAAATAGATATACCCATATCTACTTAAGTCATCAGTAAAAGTGAGAAAATAGCGATATCCACCGCGCGTCGAAACACTCATTGGTCCGCACACATCGGTATGTATGATTTCCAATAAGTCTGTTGCTCGCTCCATTATTCCGGAGAATGGGGTTTTGATCATCTTGCCCATGAGGCACGGCTCGCACGTGTCAAATGATTCAAAATCAAGAGACTCCAAAAGTCCATCAGAATGGAGTTTCTTCATGCGTTTTACACCAATATGACCTAGACTACAGTGCCACAAATAAGTTGGATTATCACTATCTACTTTGCATCTTTTAGCCTCAATGTTATGGATGTGCGTTTCATTGCTTTCGAGATTCAGAAGAAATAAACCATTCACAACAGGTGCATGACCATAAAAGATGTTATTCATATAAATAGAACAACCATTATTCTCAGATTTAAATGAATAACCGTCTTGCAATAAACACGATCCTGATATAATGTTCATGCTCAACGTAGGCACATAATAACACTTATTAAGGTTTAAAACTAATCCCGAAGGTAAAACTAAGGAGAGCATGCCTACGGCCATCACATCAACTTTTGATCCATTGCCAACGCGCATCGTCACCTCATCCCTTGCTAGCCGCCGTCTATTCCATAGCTCCTATTTTGAGTTACAAATATTAGCAACTGAACCAGTATCATATACCCAGGCACTACAACGAGCGCTAGTAAGGTAGACATCAATAACATGTATATCAAATATACCTTTGATGGCGCCAGCCTTCTTGTCCGCTAAGTACTTTGGACAGTTGCGCTTCCAGTGACCCTTGACCTTGCAATAGAAGCACTCAGTGTCCGGCTTAGGTCCAGACTTGAGCTTCTTCTCAGCAGGGGCAACGCGCTTGCCGCTGCCTTTCTTGAAGGATCCCTTTGCACCCTTAGCTTTCTTAAAGCTAGTGGTCTTGTTGACCATCAACACATGACTGTCTTTCTTGATATCCACCTCCACAGCTTTAAGCTTTGCAAAGAGCTCAGTGATCGTATCAGTGGAACCAATTTGATTGTGAGTAACTACAAAACCTTTGTAGCTAGGAGGGAGTGATTGCAGAACTTTGTCAATCTTGAGCTCCTCTGGAATCTTGCAGTCCAGTTGCTCAAGGCGTTGAGTGTAGCCCGACATCTTAATGGCATGCTCACTAACGGAACTCCCTTCCTCCATCTTGCAGTTAAAGAACTTCTCAGAGATCTCATATCTCTCAGAATGGGTTTGAGTCTGAAACATGGTTTTCAGTTCCTCAAGTATCTCATAAGGCCCGCGGTACTTCTCAAAACGATTTTGAAGTTCCGGTTCCATAGAAAACAGCATGGTACTCATAATCGCATCACAATCATCTCTGCGAGCATTGAAGTCAGCAAGTTCTTCAGTTTTCGCTGTTGCAGCAGGGGTGTCACCTAGCGCTTTGTCAAGTACATAGGCTTTTTGTCCGCCAGCGAGAATGATTCTCAGATTGCGGAACCAGTTGGTGAAGTTAGACCCATTGTTCTTAAGCTTTTCTTTCTCAGCAAACACGTTGAAGTTGAAGTTGGACTTAGCCATTTTATCTACAACATTGCAAGTACAATTTTAGACTATGTTCATGATAACTAGTTCAACTTAATCAAATTACTAGATGAACTCCCACTAAATTCAACATCCCTCAAGTTGTTTAGTGAATACGATCCAAATTCACCACACCTAATCCGATCTTCACGAGAAGAGATGTGGTTTCAATGGTGGACAACTAAGTGTCGATCATATCATTCATATGACTCATGTTTAACCTTTCGGTTTATGTGTTCCGAGGCCATGTCTGTACATGCTAGGCTCGTCAAGTCAAACCCAAGTATCTCCGCGTGTGCAAAACTGGCTTGCACCCGTTGTATGTGAACGTAGAGTTTATAGCACCCGATCATCACGAGGTGCTTGAAAACGACAAACTTTCGCAACGGCGCATACGAGGGGAGAACACAATTTTATCTTGATCTTTAAGTGAGGAATCATCTTATAATGCTACCGTCGCGATCTAAGCATAATAAGATACATAAAAATATAAACATCACATGCATATAATTTTATGTGACATGGTATAGCCAATCTCCGCGCCATGATCTCCATCTTGTGCACGCCGGCATGATCTCCATCACTCCACCATGATTGCCTCCACCACGAATAGCAACTACAACTATTGCTAACTACTTAGCGATAAAGTAAAGCTATTACATGGCGTATAAGAAATTGACACGCAGGTCATACACAATTATAAAGACAACCATATGGCTCCTGCCGGTTGTGAACTCATCGACATGCAAGTCATGAAAGATTACAAAACATGATCATTGCATACATCTCAATTCATACACATCATGTCTTGGGCCATACCATATCACAAAACACTCCCTGCAAAAACAAGTTAGACGCCTCTACTTTGTTGTTGCATGTTTTACGTGGCTTATGGGAGTAACAAGCTAAGAACGATTCTTACCTACGAAAAGCCACAACGGTGATATTATGGTTGCTAACATCCGTTGTAAATCTCATGACTACTATAGTGAGAGAAACTGGCATCCACCAGCCGCATGTGTGGAACAAGCCACACGTCAAGTGCGGAGCCGGTCTTGCGAATGAGGTCACGTAAAGTTGGCCTGGACTGCTTTGATCTCACTATGCCGCGCCATAAGAAGTACAAAACAAGAGGTTTGCAACAGAAAACATCAACGCCCGCAACAAGCATGTTGCATTCTACTCGTGAAACACATCTACGCATAGATCTAGCTCTGATACCACTGAAGGGTTTCGCAGCATAGTAAATCAAAATTTTTCCTACGGAGCGAACAAGAAAGCCAAGATCTAATCTAGGAGATGTAATCAATGAGAGAGGTAGATGAGATCTTCATACCCTTGAAGATATCGCACAGTGGAAACATTCAACAGAACGTGGTTGACGTAGTCATTCTCGCCGTCTCCTCCTCGCGATCCGATCCGATCCTACGCCGCAAGTGGCGGCGCCTCCGAGAGACGCACACATACGGTGCAGCGACATCTCCTCCTTCCTTGGTCCAGCAAGTATGGTGGAGAGATAGATTGGATCTGTAGCATGACGGCGTGGTGCTTAGGGTGGAGAGTTTCTGCGGCAGGGCTTCGCCTACGCACAGTCGCGAGAGAGAGAGGTGTAGGGGGCTGTGCCCCTGCCCCCCCCCCCCCTTATATGGGGGGCAGGCCGGCTGCTTGGCCCTCCTCCAAGCCCTAGGGCGGCGGCTAGGGGAAAAGAGTAGGGGGCACCCCCGTCTTCCCTCTTCTGGAAGGTTCCCCTAGGGTTTCCCCTAGGGCTGGCCGGCTGGGCCTTTGGGGCCTTGTGCGCCTGGCCCAAAGTGGCCAGGGCACTTCCCCTTAGGCCCACATAGGCCTCTGACAAGTGGGCCCATGTTGGTCCCACTCCAGAACCTTCTAGAACCTTCCGGTACAATACCGATAAACTCCGAAACGATTCCGGAATACAAAAACTGCTTTCCTTTATATGAATCTTATTCTCCGGACCATTCCGGAACCTCTCGTGATGTCCTGGATCTCATCGAGACTCCGAACTAAAACTAAAACTCATAAACCAATTGTCCATTCTATCCTAGCGTCGATGCACGTTAAGTGTGTGACCCTACGGGTTCGAGAATATGCAGACATGATCTTCTATCAATAATCAACAGCGGGATCTGGAAACCCATATTGACTCCCACATATTCATTGATGATCATATCGTATGAACCATGATGTCAGGATTCAATTAATCCCGTATATGTATTCCCTTCGTCACACGATATTTTACTTGCCCGAGATTTGATCGTCGGTATCGCCATACCTAGTTCAATCTCGTTCACAGCAAGTACTTTACTCGTTCCATCCATATCACTTTGTGATTAACTCCTTAACCACATGCTTGCAAGTGGTGTTGATATCGATTACCGAGTGGGCCCGAAGTATATCTCTCCGACTTGGGAGGGACAAATTCCATCTCGATACATACAACCCAACAAGTACTTTCCGATCACCTGAGAGACACCTTTATTATCACCCTCACATAGGATGACGTTTGATGACCTCAAAACTTTCTTCCGATACCAGGGAGTTGTATTATCTCATGGTCTAAGGAATACAATACATGACATAAGAAAAGCTTCGCAAAGATGAACACGAAGACACGATCTAATTGCTCTGCTTTATTTGGGTCTGTCCATCACACCATTCTCCTAATGATATGATCTCATTATTAATTGACAACTCATGTCTATGGTTAGGAAATCTTAACCATCATTAATCAATGAGCTAGTCCATAGAGGCGTACTAGGGACACGGTGTTGTTCATAAACCACACAAGTATTAAAGTTTCCGCTTAATACAATTCTAGCATGGAATATAAACATTATCATGAACAAGAATTATAATAATAACATCTTTATTATTTCCTCTAGGGCATAATTCTAACAAGCAATAGAAAACCCCTTAAAAAATTGGCCTTTATCAGTTGTTCTGTTTTGACAGATTCCTGCCACTATTCATTTTTGCCGCTTTATCGCTTTCCTTGCGAGTTCTTTTGATCATAGAACTTTTGGGGAAGTTGCTACAGTAGTATACACTTTATATGTGGTGGTTTTAGTTTGAAACCTGAAGCAAAAAGAGGTTGATTATATGATATGCCTACACTAATGTTGCTAATAGAATTATGTTGAGTTTTGTATGAAGGACGTTTTCAAGTGTAGGGATTAGAGAATGATGAGATGAGTTGAGGAATGGACAAAAGCTCAAGCTTGGGGATGCTCATGCATCACCCCAATAAATATCCAAGAATTACAAGCGTCAAAGCAAGGGGATGCCCCCGAGGCACCCCTTCTTCATTGGCAAAAATTAGGTCACCTTTCAAGACACTATATTTTTATTGCTTCATGCACTATGTGTTTTTCTTAGAGCGTCAGTTGTTTTAGTTTTCTTTGTTAGTTTTGTTTTGTTTGCTGCAATAAATGGTTG